>OY482667.1:0-1200000 GCA_960531205.1 Andrena bicolor
TTTGGAAATGAAACAGATGCTTTGAATTGCTTAGCAAAATTACTGGGACAATTAGGTGGTGTAATTTTAGGTAGCAATGATTATTTAACTTTAACACCGAAAGATTTTCCAAACGATGTTGGGCAAACCATTCACAATTTCAAAGAACAAATCTCACAAAAGGGGGCAGTGGTAAGTATTTTGCACAATTTTTTGCATTTTTATCATTTTGTATTTTATAATACTTATTTTGTAATATTTTCAGATAGTTCAGGATCTGTTAAGCATCAATACAGAAGCAATAAAAGCATTTCACAATTTTTGCGATAGGGAGAAACCCTTGGTTGAGCATGCTATTTATATTATCACCGTCATTATTGATGGATACAAACCATTACAAAGAGGAATAGAATTCATTGAAAGGCAAATTACAAAGAAATTGTCGAACAGTATAGAGAAGGATATTTTAGATCCTCTGGTAACTAGGCTGACGGATGGGATTATTGTACCATTATTGCCAGAATCAAGTACAAATTTCAATAAAACGAGCTGTACTTTGCCCGCCCATCAAAAGTTATGATCTTTCAACAAATGTACAAAGTACAATTAAGTGATCATTAAGTTATTGTGATAAGAAATTAATGAAGTAATTTTGATATCGATCAAAATCCATCATTTTTACAGTTTGGAGTATCTGATACAATTGTTTATATACATATATCAAAATAAATGCAAACATTTGTGTATTAATATTCAACTTTATTTTGTTTCGCCAAATGACAGTACAGAAAATCAAGATCTTTATCTAAAGATTTCCAATGATGATTTGGCGGTTCCTACAAATTTTCAAAAAATATAACAAGATCGCAATGCCTCTAGCATGATTTTAGTTACGCCTTTTAATAACAAGTTTATTTGCTTAAAAATAAAATACAATGAATAGGTTCACTTCGTACATGTCGTATCATGTGTTTATGTTATCGTGTAGTATCGTCAATCTTTAGTCCGCGTAACGTTATTAGCGTCATAAATTGCCCATTTACAATGCGTCTCTATCGATGTTATTTTGGGAATAGGATCATAAGATCGAAGCGGAGAAAAATTTGCATGATACATTATATCGGAGAGAAAAAACACATCAAGAATCAATTTGATACTCTGAAAGTCTATCGAACTACTAAGAACTAAAAATATTACTGCGACAAATATAAATTTTGCGAATTCGGCGTAGTAGAATATAATTTACAAAATTTTTATATGAAAACTTTACATGAAAATTTGTTAAACTTGCATTGAAGATGTATTTGCAGATAAAATCAAAGAAGATAAAGCAATCTATTTTCAATGTATCCTTAAAAACAAGTATTGACATAATTCGTTCGACGACGAAGTTTCAAAATGATTTTATTACATTTTACTTGAGAATAGCGTGCATAACGTAAAATGGCGAATCCTTTCCAATAAAAGGAAGCATTTTAAAAATTGCCAGCAAGTTACTCGTGAAGTGTACACATTGCTAAAGTATCATATTGGCAAAGTTATCGCTCACGGGGATCTTATAATACAGTCCTTCTGTGTCATAATAATTCAAGTCGGAAACTAAAAGTAGGTAATATATATTTCTATTATCTTGTATAATATAGTATGGTACCGTCAAACCTAAATAATAAATACATTTTATACAGTCACAGACCTTTTATACAGAATGTCCAAAAATTTAATGTGCTGTACAATCACGATAAAATCGATCCTCATCGCACTTGCGCGTACAATTTCATTTCGAATAACGAAAGGGAAACGCATTTGCAAAATATATGTATATCATTGTGATGTTCAACGTCTGATCATAGAACAGAATGTTAGATATAGGTAGAAAATTTACCTGTTAAAACTTTATAGACACAATTGAATGTAATTAAGTAGTAACTTTCGCGATGAAATCTCGCAATTCTAGACATCGACATGATTTCATAAACATGCAGGAATTTCATAATCTCTTTAGACGTTAGTAACGAACGGAATTATTCTGGCAATGCATCGGCGCCGATATTAAATAAAATATAAAAAAAACTTAAAAAAAAAGAGAAAGGAAAATAAAAAAGTAATAATGTTAATCCGATGCAGATGTTGCTTCGTTTCTTAAGGGCACTCTGTATAGAATGGCCTTAAAATTACAAGATACGTATTTACAGTAAAAAAGTTTAATTGGTCATGTTCCTACCTAGTGTAGTAAGGATGTGAGTATCGCGTTGCGTAATGTTGTCCCGTGTTGGCTACGTAGTCGCGTACTTCAGTCATTAGCGTCTTGCCGGTTGTGCAAGTTTTTCGTAATTCAGTCAGTCGTACGTCGTGATCGAGGTAATAGGTGTGCCTCGAACAGTAAACCGTCTTGATCATTGTTTCCGTACTTATCCGTTTCTACTTAAGCGCTAATATATTTATTTTGTTAATTTCAATAAACTGAACGTTCCATACTAAATATGTTTATGCGTGAAGTTTGAAAGTGGGCCTATCCAAATCATATCAAAGCTTAAAGAAAAGCATTGTCACAATTTGGCGTAGGTTTGCAAGGAAAACACAATCGCAATGTAGTAAACTTAGAACGATGCGTAGTATGGTGTAACTAAAATAATAAGAGAAAACCATTTAAAGTAACTGCGTACAAACATTTTACTCATTTTCATTGACGAGCAAAAAAAAAAAGACATCGCTTCGAGATATCACTGATACTTTTTTTTCGGATACAAAGGAATTTAAAGTATATGTATAAATATACCACTCTGCGCCTGATCTGATTCTGAGATTGTCCTGTTACGAGAAATGGTCGTAAACGCAACGAACGAAACAAGATCGAATCCGGAGATACACTCGGTGCCTGAATAAAAGTTAATCGATTAAAATTCAAAGCCTTGGACCTGCAGTTGGGATGAGTCTGGCGCCCCGAACTGAAACTGTTGCCCTTGCGAGTCGATATTGGGTACGATTCGCGTATCCTCTTCTTCGGAGCCGAAGTATCGTTCAATTATATCGAATGCCTTCTGATAGATTTCTATGTTTTGATGAGATTGCAAAAATTCTATTTTGTTTAGGCCTGAAACACCAAAACATCAATCGTATTTGTAATTTTTTTTTTGCAAAAAATAAATGTTCCCAGGAATGTTCTCCACGTAACTCTACACTTACCGTAACATTCCTCGATAGATACCGCATACTGATTAATACCATTATGAATGGCATCTTGCTCGCCAAGGCGTAAAATATTTTCTAAACCGTTTAATGCAACCTGTATTATCTTAGGATCCATCACTGTTAGTAAATCGCATAAAGGTGAAATACATCCTTGTACAACGATGTAACGTATCTGCTCAGGTGTGCCACCGCTGGCCGCATTAGTGATCGCCCATGCTGCCTCTTTTCGTGTCTTGAACTCGGCTTTCCCCAAAATATCGATTAGAACGGGGAATATTTGAGCATCGATGACAGCCTGTCGAAGAAGAAACGCGAGCGTTTAGCGTTTAGCGTTTAGGCTGAGCTCGGACGGACCAATTTAGAAAGCCCACTGCAACCAGAAAACAGTGGTTGGGCTGTCGCTTTTGTATCGACGACAAAAAACTGTACCACGAAATTCTCGCTATCGGTGGTCGACACAACGCACAAGCGTATTTTTTGCGGTTGTAGTGGACTTCTAAAGTGATCCGTCTCAGCTCAGCCATGGCGTTTACTAAATGATATATTAAAATTTTCTTAAAGTCCGCACTTGAATTTGCTGAGGATTTCCTGCCGTAATGTTGGAGACTGTCCAGCAAGCCTCTTTGCGAATAGGCTCCCGCGGTGAGTTTAAAAGATGTAACAGACAGCTTAGCGCAGAACAATTAAGGACGACTTGCGTTTGTACATCGTCACCTGTGACTATGTTTCCCACTGCTCGGAGAGCCGCGCTTGTTACGTTGTTTTGCTGGTGCCTAAGAATAGGAGTTATTTTCGTTACTATTACATATACTATAGCTATGCTACCTACATCGCAATAAATCATTTGTTATTACGAAAATTTTATTGTGCCACTTTGTATACGTAATATAAAGAGTATGCAATTCGCAAATATTGATTATGTATTGACGAAGCAATCACGGAAAATTTGTACATGCTTCTCCTTATCGTAAATTCGTTCTTACGATATTTCCGAGTACGTCGCACCGACGTAGTAGCGAAACGCGTTACATACTTACATAAGTAACTCTATAAGGCGCCTGCACACGCCTGCATCTATAGCTGCCTGAATCTTATCGTTCGGTCCGTCGCTTAAGTAAGAAAGAGCCCAACATGCATCGGCAAGAACGTCGCTGTCCGAGTGATTAAGAAGATGCGCTAGAACTGGTAAACTTGGTGCGACTTTTTGGAAATCTGGTGTTGGATTCTTGCCTCGACAAAGATTTGATAATGCCCATACTCCGTTGCGTGTCATCGATAAACGGGTTGCCTTAGAAAGAAGTCTACATGGAAAGTCAGAAGAATATTAAATTTATATGAAAATAAGTTCTATAATTCGGAGGAGTATCCTTTATAATAAAAATATATAGAAGTCGTACGAAAGATGGGAACTTACTGTAGGAGAGGAGGGAGAATACCACAATCTAATACATGATCTCTACATTCAGCACTGTCCCCTGCAATATTGCCCAATGCCCAAACAGCTTGCTCCTGAACGTCCTCGTATTCGGAACCAAGTAGCGATATAAAGGTGGGCACAGCCCCTGCCTGTATTACCATACGCGTCTGTTCAGACGTTCCACTTGCTATATTCGTTAAAGCCCAAGCAGCCTCAAACTGAAATAAATATCATATTTGCGCTATTTAACTTCGGCCGAATAAAAGCTCGTACTGCACTTTAACAAGAGTGTTCTTTAATCTACCGACCTGCAGAGTGCAGTTTGTATTATGCTTTAAGAATTCAACGAACTTAGGTACAATGCCTGTTCGTACAACTTCGTCTATTGGCGGATTTGGTTCCCTAGACAGCATTTTTCTAAACTTCTGTGTAGCTGCTAATTGATCTTCTGGATTAGGGCTATACAATGCTTGCACCATTTCAACTGTTATGGTGGGTGCTTGCTGAAAAATAAAAACTTTGATAGATAATTTGATAATCATAGGAAAACATTAGATATATTTCTGGACATATTACTCGGTTTAATTTATGATTCTGGGCGAGATTATTTGTTATTCTTAATTCCTAATAAAAAGAATTACCGATGGTGCCACAGGCAGGGAACATTCATCTGTTGGAACATTGTCCTCATCAGCCATAATGTTAGGAACATTGCGCCTCTTTGATAACTGCTGCTCTCGTTTTTGTTTCCTTAACTGAACCCCCTCCTCCTCCCTGCGCCGTCGCAATTCCTGCGAGTCCAGGCCCGCATTTTTGTAGCGGTATTTGTGTGTGGTTGCAGTTGACATCTAGAAGCAAAAATAGTTGGATTAATCTGGATATAAATCTTACACGGTCGTCGTTCTTCGCAGTTATTATCCTTATTATAAAAGTTTATTATTCTACGCATTTTAAAACGGTGTGTAAACATAATTCTGCATAATATTCCTTGAAACAAATCTGCCAAACGTATTAAAACAGAATCACATTTATTACCTAACACTCGTAATTCTTTCACAAAAATAACATTACTTTCACTAACATGGGCAAGCAAACATAAAATAACAAGCTTCGCGCTATGAAATGGTATTATTGAATGTACAGGTGACAATGACTCTCATAAAATTTTTGAAGTAACTGAAATACTAAAGTATTTGTAAGTTTGATGTTGAATCTTTTTTATTAATCCCTATATTATAACGCATTTATATTTTTCATAATGAAGCACAGCTCTTCACATTTTAGAATATTAATGAATTTACATGGCAACGGAAAACTATTAAATTAAATGATAAAATCACCCGTGTCATTATGGAGTAAAACACGGATAGAATAATAATTTCATTATAACAAAAGTATATCGAGTGCTATAAATAAATTTGATGAGAAAGTAAATCATTGCTATGGTAGATTCTCCTTGTCACATAAGAAGGAACCCGCCGATCGGCAAAGTTACTATTAGCTAGACCACAACCAACGCTCCCTCGGAGCCAATGTTCCTTTTTATATGACAAGGAGAATAGAATACTATTGATACAGAGATGATTCGATGAACGAGGCAAGGTAAGTGTAGCACAAAAATAACAATTTCACCGGGGCTCGCGGTATGCTCGATTGAAACTTTTATTTTTGTACTCGTAAATCAAAGACCAGTGAAAGCATGTAGACGATTCAGGAATTAGTCCGTGAATCGTGGGTAGGGTCTAGGAATAGCTCGAAACCGCTTGACAATAGACTATTGAGGGTTAGGTGTTAATCGACATCGGTGTCGGGGGTGGGGTAAATCCTCGAAGATATTAATTTCATAGAAAGTGTAATAAGAACGGCAGGAATGAATGGTCCCAAGTACTCGTCTATCAGACGTCATACTCCGAAGACTACATTTGCTAAATTAGACATTTTTGCACAGGCAGGAACAGAAAGAGTGACGTTCGCCTGGAACCTTCTCGATCTTTACGCACGTCGCGATCGCGTGTCTCCCACAGCGGTCGCGCGATATGCTAGGTAATCGAACTCGTACTTACGGCTGTGAAAGGATTTCGAGCCAACCGTTAAATGTAAGATTTCATAAGAATATCGAGTGAGCACCTCCACACTTTTCACCTCCTGAAACTACGACGACCGATCGGAAAACCTTGGATATGTACTCCGACGCGCAAGGAATCACGGGTCACACTCGCGAAACGCTGATGACGCTGATAGGTCCGTTCGAGTAGTCATATTTATCTAACTTTTCCAATTTCACGGGGACTAACTTTTGTGCGTCTTGGGCAACGTTGGCGACTCGTCTCGAGCGCTCGATTTCCGAAGGTTAGCCGAAATTCTGTTCTAAACGTGCCAAAATCTAACAAACAATTCGTAATTCGACGAAAGTAGCGTAATTCGCGAAACTTTCTCACGGGCAGTCTTCTAGTGCGTTCTCAAACAACGTTTACCGCTTGTCGAGTTTGTGATTGGTGGAAACCATCCTTGAGAATTCCACTCTTAAAACTTCATGTAAACAGGACAACATGGATGCTCTTAAGAACACCTGATCGTTCAACGAAGATCGGAACAACGTGTATCGACGTTGATTGGTTGCTGCGATTCGGAGCAAAAGCGGAAGTAGACAGAGAAGGAAATCGTAAAAAAGAAAGAGACAGAAATACGGATAGAAAGAAATAGATAAACAATCAGCTTGGAAAGCAGACGATTTAATGTTTAGGTTGGGTTATTTCCGGTTTTGCTCCCAAATTGCATAAATGGCTGCGGTTATATCGATCACTCCCTAGAGGATCACTAGCAACAGTATTTTGACCTCAGCGCTCCTGGTGGATTGTACACTCTACTAAATTTTTCCAACAGAATTATAACAGAAAGTGCCTACCGTGCCTTCCCCTGGCTGGCAAAACACAACGAGCTTTTCTTTTTTTGCAAAAATTATCGATACCTGTAATTATTAGTTTTTAAAATATCAATAAAATATATCGATATATCGACAGGCAAATATCGATATACACGGTTATCGATAAATATCGCCCATCAGTCATCGTTAATTGTGCGTCTTGTGCGTCATTGTCACGTTTCACTGCGCTGCACTGCGCTACATATGGCTGCATAGTAAACTGTGATCAGTGACGTTTTTCAATAACAAAATCGGTGTTCCTATCACTTGGAATTCTTTTTCTGAAGTGAAATCATGTGCTCGGCGGAAGGTGATATAAACGACGGTACAAGATACAGTAACGATGTGGGAGATGCATTTGGATGTTCCAGGTATGTCCTCCTATGCATGAATAATAAGACGCTGAAGGTGAATGCTCGTTTGTTGTCAATATCTGCTCAGAGGCTTTTTTTCGTACTTCCCGATGACCTACAAGGTTCAGCATGAAGTTCCTTCGGCACCCGGAGATGCCGTAAAAAAATCAAAAACCTGGAAAATTCGAAAATTGGTAGTACCTCGGGTACTGTACCTGTGACCTAAAACAGGTATCATGTAGTTTACAATGTAGTAGCTGCTACGCTACGCTGTTTGAGCTCGAGCTAAAAGACAAAGCGAGAGTATCATGATTTCTCTGTTTGGTAGCCAACGGTAACTTCATGTCGACCCTTTCGTCCACTCTCGCTCGCTCACGGATTTTCACACTCTCGATCGAAGGATTCCGAGTAGTGGGGACACAACGCGCGCTCAACGCATAGTCGAAATTCGCCCTCTATTTGGGATCCCATAGAGGCAAACGAAAAAGCGCTGTTTTAACAGTGAATATGCTTCATAGAATTTCTTTGACTTGGGGTCTTTGTCACACATTAATTGTTGTAATAACATCGAGAATTATTTCGTTTCTCGGCTGAAGGAGGGGGGGGGGGGGGGTGTAACTTACAGCGAATTCAGCAGGCACGCACTGGCACTGCACTGATGCCAGAAAATAACTTACAAGGGAACATCCCGAACCCAAAAATTCAAAAAATTCTGAAACTTTGTGGATATGTAGGGGATTTTCTTCTGATTACAACGCAATTTTTTTCGCTGCCTAAAATCACTCTAAGGGGGTGGAATTAACCCCTGAAGATTCGGCTATTTTTCGATTTTCTGTTGTAACTCGCGAACTATAAGAGATAGAAAAAAAGTTTCAAGACAAAAGTTACTTCTTTTAATTATATCTATCATTTGGTAGAAAAATTATTTTACAGTTCACGATTTATAACAGAAAATCGAAAAATAGCCGAATCTTCAGGGGTTAATTTCACCCGCTTAGAGTGATTTTGGGCAGCAAAAAAAATTGCGTTGTAATCAGAAGGAAATCCCCTACATATCCACAAAGTTTCAGAATTTTCGAATTTTCGAATATTTTCAAATTTTCGAATTTTCGAAATTATAAGAATAAAACCAATCCAAGTTATTTTCTGACACCAGTGCGTGCCTGCCGAATTCGCTATTAGGCCCTTCGAAATGCCTTTCACGTGACTAATTTGACGAGTACCTGCTTGATACCCAAAAATTGAAAATTTTTGTATACAGTAGGAAAAATTTGTTTCTAACAAAAATTGTGTTTACCTTAGGCGTCTTATTATATAGGATAGTAATGCCTGGAGAAGACGGGCTAAAAAACCGAGTGACCTAATATGCATGAATGCGTATAAACAATACAATGTACCACTTATTGAATTGGTTTTAACGCTCGTGATGCATTGTTTCCCATATTATAGACTGATATGTGAAACCTACTTGCATGAAACTTTGAAGTTTAGTTAAAAATTTTTAGTTAAAAAATTTATTTTCAGAATTGACAAGGTGTGTAATTCTTATCATAACTTCAGATTGCAAGTTTCATTTTGTAGTACTGTGGTAGAATAAAAAATAATCAAATTCTTGTACTAGCAAAATTAAGCAAATTATACTAATGATTTGTTTATCGAAAATTTTGTAATATTTGTATTATATCTCGAGAATCAAGATTGTTAAGGCAAAAAGTAGCACTTCAAAAATGCATATTGGTTATTGACTGAGGTATCGCAAAATGTAGACAATCCATGAAATCTGGAAGTTACATTATTTTCATGTTGTCTTCTGCATACGAGTTATTGTTTCGTTAAATGAACCCAGATGTCAGGCATGCTCTTCTTTTATTTTACAGAAACAGCGTCAGTCCCCTCATGGGCCCTTTACAAACGGCACCCACAGAACGTTATGCTACACATTACAACATGAATCACTCAAAACGTGGATTAGCTATTATTTTTAATCATGAATTTTTCACTATCACACATCTCAAACCGAGATGTGGAACAAATGTGGATTGTGAAAATCTTGTTAATACGTTGAAAAATCTTGGTTTCGAAGTAAATGATTTTCATAATTCAAAGCACAGAGACATAGTGAAAAATTTAGAAAGAGGTACTTGGTTGATGTCTTACCCTTCTTTAATTTTTTTTCAAACATCCACTTTAATTGTGAAGAAGAATATATTTTTCAATTTTAACATACAAATAGATATATATTTTCAAAGGAATTATGTTCTTTACAGTCGCTGACATGGATCATTCTCAGCATGACTGTTTGATAATAGCTGTATTGAGTCATGGAGAATTAGGATTACTTTATTCACACGATACGTCGTACAAGCCCGAGACCATTTGGACTCACTTTACAGCCGACAAGTGTCCAACGCTAGCTGGGAAACCGAAGTTATTTTTTATACAAGCTTGTCAGGGAGATAAATTAGATTCTGGTGTAACACTGAAAGACCGGACAGAAACTGATGGTCAACCAGCTTCCACGTTCCGTATACCGAGTCAAGCAGATTTTTTAATTGCATACTCAACCATACCAGGTAAATACTGTTTAACGATAAAATTCACATTCAATACATTAGAAATATGTTATATTTTTTATTCTGTTCAGTTTTATTGATTTATTATATGGGATGATATATCGGAGATAGAACATTTAATTATTTTCCTTAGAGTAATGGTATGGAAAAAACAGTAGAGAAGAAGTCGACATTATAGTAAATTAATTTAATAATAAAATCTGTATGCACAGCCCTAGACAACAGGAGAGGATAATTTTTGGGAAATAAATTCTCATACAAAAGCATTTAATTATTATGTTAAATATTTGTTTATATCTTCAACAGTGAAAGAGATAATTAAATGAGTTATTTCCGATGGATCATTTTGCACAGTGGATTAAATGCAAGAAAATTTTCCTCGATTTTGTAGTTTATGAGTTTTATTTTGAAAAATAAATTGCACAGGTTATTATTCATGGAGGAATACCACTCGTGGCTCATGGTTCATGCAAGCACTTTGTATGGAATTACGCGAGAATGGTACTCGCTACGATTTGTTAACATTGCTCACATTCGTTTGTCAGCGAGTTGCTCTCGATTTCGAATCGAACACTCCCGACAACATCACGATGCA
Source organism: Andrena bicolor (assembly GCA_960531205.1). Taxonomy (NCBI): domain Eukaryota; kingdom Metazoa; phylum Arthropoda; class Insecta; order Hymenoptera; family Andrenidae; genus Andrena; species Andrena bicolor. Next base: position 11,030 of record OY482667.1, read on the forward strand.
CCAACAGAAACAAATTCCGTGCATCACTTCGATGTTAACACGTTTGGTCAAATTTACGGCTCCAAAGAACGGGATTGTATAGTCGTTTTATATATGAGAGATTTATACATGATAATAGACTTTATACAGTGTGTACCTTTAGTGCACTGATCGCACTGTCATTTAGAGTTAAACGGTGATATTCTGTCGACACTACACCCTTTAATAGTGTCGTGACTACGATGCATTTATATTGCATTTATTTCACGCGAACTGCCATTATATTATGCATAACGTGCACTATAAAACAAAACATAGCAATACAACGTAGTGGATTTTATAGTATATACAAATTTTTATACTCGTACAACTTAAGGAGCCTTACAAATCTTATACATTTTGCAAAGTTTATACATATATTAGAAATTTATATTGATTGAATTTCTAAGCTTAACTTTTCAGCATTTCTAAGCCATTATAAAGCTGCATTGAGTGGATTATAGTAGCGGTCATACAGAAGTTCATTATAGTATATACAGCATATTACAAATAAAATACAGAATAAGTACAAATGCAGAGTAAACTTAGAACACCAATGTTATACATATAATAAGAATTGATTGCCTTTGTGATTACTGCTTTCAAGCGAAATCTGGTAAATACGCGTAATTTGTATACCAACTATACAATCGTGACACCATACTAAAAACGAAGAAAAAAAAAGAAGGTATTTTTAGCCATTATCGACGCAACAATGTAAAAAATTTATACATTTTATATGCCTCCTACTTTACACAAAAGTCCGGAGGGCTAACCTTGTGTCTTTGCACAACAAGCAATAGTATATCTTACATAAAATATGAAATATTTTCAACTTAGTAGTACGCGAATATTACTTGCCAGAGTGAAGTAGTTGTGATTATATTAGGTGCAATTACAACGAATATTCAAGTTTTTATCTGTAGTTAAGAGGGAAAATATGAAATAACTTATTATGCTGTAACTAGATTATTAAGAAATGCAATTTGCACATACTATTGGAATTGCTAGCCGGAATGTAAAGTGTTGTGGTGCTTCATAGTTTGAGAAATTCATTTTCTAAATGACGTAGATAAGAATTTATGGAAAGGAAATATTCATATGACAAAAATTCGCTATATTTATAATTGAAATGGCATTATTATGATCTATGAAAAGTTTTGAAATCGTGATATAACAGTCTTTCATGAGAGGAATGTGTAATTCTTAAATAATTATTAATACAATTTTAGTGTGTTTAATATCGCTTTTGATTGTTTGGTGGGTACTATGCCTCTATTGTTGTATTTATGTATGTAATGTGACTTATCCAAAATAGTGCTTTCCACATTATATCCTTGCCCATTATGTTCCTTATTGAAATAATTTCCAGTATGATCTTTCAGTATATTAATGTGTCATACTCAGTGTTACAAAGTAATTGCTCAACGATATAAGATAAACGTTGCAAAAATATCTACAATATTTCGTATATTGTAAATTGTGATAAAAGTATGTGCTAATGCTGATACTATATGCTTGAGGTGTTGCAGCATTTTTAATGCAATTTCATATAATACTATTGTATAAGTAAAAATTTTTTTTAATACCTTTATACAGATCGCGCAATATAACTTTGCCTCCGAGCGGCGACCAGCGGCGACTGAGTTGGCCATGACTCGCCGTGCGTGCGAGAGAGTCAGGCCATCAGCCGCCGACGGTCTGACTCTCTCGCATGCACGGCCGAGTCATGGCCAACTCAGTCGCCGTTGGTCGCCGCTCGGAGGCAAAGTTATATTGCGCGATCTGTACTATAGATTTTTGTAAGCTTTTAATATGTAATCCATATATTTGTCGAACTTTTGTGTACACGAACTTGTATACAAATTTAGAAAATATAATAAAGTTAAAATAAAAAAGAACCTGGGGTATAATCAGTAATTTGAACCAACACCTACGTTCTCAACTTGAAAAATCTGATTCATTTCACAAATTTATTTTACATTGAAAGCAAGAAACAAACGCAAACACTGTCTCTTCGATTTTCCATACTTTTATGATAGGTATCATGTACAAACGAGTAGTTACATCTTGAATAATAAATCTTATACTACTACGTATGAATACAATAAAATTGTTTAATATTAAATATTTTCTAAACAACGCTGTTTTCGTAAAAATGATCAGTTAATTCACCGTCAAAAAATAAAACGTTCATCGTTCAAAATATCTTCTTTCATACAATCTTCATTGTTATTTATCATCGTGTATGTTTGCAGTGGTCCCTTATTATTATTTAAGTTGATTTAAAACTATTATTCTTGCATCACTTGTCCAGGAATGCTGATTACCGTGATTTTATTTACGAAATGTTGCGAACGTTCTGGAGCTGTGTACGGTCGATTCGGTTTCAATTTAATTGCATCTGAATATGCATTTAACGTCACTGGATTCAATATTGATGGAAGTGCTTGAAGACTCTGTTGGGGTCTTAAAGTTACTGTGGTAGACTTAGCACTTTCCGATGCATTTCCAATTTCGATAACAGACTCTTCAGTAGTAAGTGGCGCAGTTTTATTTTTATGCATGAACACGTTTTTCAATTTCTTCCCAGTGATAACACCTGTACGTACATTTTGTATATTTTAGGTAAGTTTTATTAATTTAATATTGCATATCTGAATGTTACATACCATTCTGTGAAAAACTTCCCTGAACATCTTCCTAAAATTGTAATAAATAAAATAATAATCTGTTTTTGTACCAAGTACAAGAGTCTCACCTTCTTCGAAACTAATTCCTTGATTGGTTTAAATGGATTAGAATGAATTGATAGTCTTGACGATGTATCCGATGTTGTAACTTGTATTTCGGTAGCTTTTTCATTTTGATTATTTTGAGAATCTTTCAGTCTATTGTTTAGCACGCTGTAATTCTTCACTACTATGTCCAACAGCCATCTGAAAAAATTATTTATCGTCATTTAATAGAGATCTCAGGCAAATTCTCCTACTCCGTTCGGAAACAAACGCGGAATAAAATTTACGCACTTATATCCGTTCTTAATGCCTATAGTGTTGTCTTTCGATTGATTCTCTCCCAAAGTACACGAACATATCTCCACTCTTGTGGGACATTTCATTGTATTAGCAGCGCGTTCTACGTCCAAATTGTCAACAAGATCTAATTCATCCACAGCTCCATTTATGTCTTGCTTGTTTGCAAGCCTGTCACCAAAACCATAATATAACAAACTAAATATTCAGATTCTATTAACGTATATAAATACTCAACGGTGAACATCGTAATACGTATGTATAAATAAATCTTTCATATAAAATTTAATTGATGCGCATTGTATTCATAAATTAACGGTGTTCTGTGCATGAACGAAAATATGTGAGCCATAAAAAATACGTTCAATTCTCTTACAATAATAATGGTTTCCCTGAAATATATTCATGTGAAATTAATTCACCAAACACAATTTTATTTTCTGTAAGACGGGAAATATCACTAGCATCCACCACATATATAAGACCATGTATCTAAAAGATGCAAAATGGAGAGACAAAACATTTCAAAATGGTGTTACGTTATTCAAGTCGTGTATGAGAAGAAACATATCAAATATTTATGAGATACGATTCTAAGTATCATGGTATTTGTAAATCGCTTTTCAATTACTTACACTGCTATAATATTTTGGCCATAAGGATCTGATTTGGGAACTACCACCGATGTCGTAGATTTTCACCACGTACGACTTGTGTCTTAAAGATACTGTACGGAATCCTATTGTAGGTAGTACATTTTTGTCTGAATCTAAAAAAAATATATATATATATATCGTGTCTAGAGGGTGTTTGCATCATTAGCAAGCAACATATTTTTTATAAGGAATAATACCACTAAGTAATATAGTAAATTACAAGCTCGTACGAGACGTTTCATAAAAAGAAAGGAAGCGTTAATAAGCATGTTTCATAAAGCTACTACTCATTAAAATACAAGATAGAATGCATCATAGTATTAATCTATCGTACTTTCTTAGGGAAACAAACATTATCGAGCGGTGTATATAATAACTGGATCATCGATTAATATTTCAGCGTTATTTCTATATAATTGATCTGTGTAATTCCTTTGATTCTTGGTTGTGGAGACAGATTGGTATATAATTCTGCAACCTGCACTGAGTGCGAACTTTTTCACTTCCAATCGTCTAAAATTCGCACTCGGTGCGACCGTCTGGATAAGTTATAAGTGACTTGATCGATAATTTACAAGATTTACAATGATCAATACGTAATGCCTGTGATGAGATAGAAATGAAAGCAGGATTTTCTGAAAAATTGCATTTCTTTGCCACAGAAAGATGAAATTCGTGTTGAAGTTAAAGAACGTCCATACATATAAGACTTGTTGATTGAGATTTTCTTATTCATTTTAAAGAATACCATATGCTTGAAAATTTAAAATCCTTTTCCACAACACCTTGTGCGATATGTTAGAAAATACGTTAATTCTAAGTAACAATAAACATAGCAGCACGACACAAGGAATTTCCAATGCCAAGTAACACGTACCACCGCTTATACGATTCAAAATCGAAGTTTTTCCCGCATTATCAAGACCCACAATAAGTAAAATAATGATCCTAGAAGAAATGGTTAAATGTGTAACATTTAGATATCTTTTTTTATTTATATCTGTTAACGAATTGATACATTACTTTTCGGAACATCGCTTCCTTTGTAACCTTTTCAGTATATTGCGTATGCAATTACCCATTATAATCAAGTTGTTTTATGCTATTTTTTTAAATAAATTCAATCACGATGGTTGTTTACTCGTGTCATCGTGTACTGTACATTTTTATTTTTGTATTTAAGAGATTCACTTAAATACGGTAACCAAGACCAATTAACCGTCATCGGTATTCGCACGCCACCCACGCCTGCCCGCGCCAATGTAAAGTAATGAATGCAACCTTCTGTGTCCTATACCTATGTACTTTTATAAAGGGTAAAATAAAAGAGATGTGCTAAGTTTCTGTTTATTTATTTCTTTTTCGCCTACACGCGTATGTATGTAATTACTACATACATACAATTAATTACACACGTCATAGTTGTTATTAAATTGGAAGGAAATATGTTTGAAATACTAGAATAGTATGATTCATTCCAATCGAAATGAGATTTCATTTCTATATCGTTTTGGAACACGAACTTTATTTCAGCTAATTTAGCTAATTACTTCCTCTCAAACAGATATAGAATTGCGTTTTACCTGGAATATTATTTTATTTGCATGCAACTTTGATGTTCACTATTATCATATTTGGTATTATTGCGTGTTTCCAGCGGAATAGATGCGGTTATATACCTAAAACTGCTATTCACTGCCATTTGTGAATCACTTGTGATTCGATCAGACGGTGCGCACTGAATGCGACGTTTAGCCAATTGGAAGCGCGAAAACTCGCAGTCAGTGCGCACTAATGCAGGTTGCCGAATCTGCTATGAGTAAAATAAAATAGTACTTTTGAATTATCCATGTACCCCCAGATAGCACACAGACGTCCTAAAGCTGTCCAGAATTAAAACAGACGTACAATTGACATTTTTAAGACGTCTGTGCTGTGTGGGTAATCTCGATCACTGTAATTATTTTCTTTTACACTGCCTATCACTCTACAATTAATAAGAATCAGCAGAAAAAAATTGTCGGTCAATACGTTTTATATCGAGACTATTTAGGTAATGAGAGAACATTTTGTCTGGAAGGTTACGGTGTTTGTGGTTAAAAAAACACGTTGCCCGTTAGAAAAAACGTCGATCGACAATTTGCTTCCCTGGCCTCTTATTATTTTGACGTGATTGATAATTAAAAAAAAAATTACTCGACAATCGTCACGCATTCGATTCGATTTGATTTAAATACTATACTTTCGATATCTCATAACTATCGCACAGTTAAGTGTCGATGGTGTCGATACTAAAAATACTCGGTACCGAAGGTACCGAATCAAAATATCAAAACAACCTTACGCATACTTCGTGGCCTTTCAAATTATTTTCTAATGACGTGGTCGAAAATCACGAATTATATGTTGACGAAGTATATTTGAAAAGCATTTAAGTCTTGCTATTTTCTTACAAATAGAAAAAAATATATTTCTGAATGACGAATTAAAATCGAATTCATCAAGTAATTTATATTGTATTTGAGAACTATTCTATCACGATTTTGTTTTCATTTGAACCTGTTATTAAATAAATTTATAGATAAACATGGCAAAGTACGATTTAACATCAACTAAAGTTGGTTTCATTGGTGGTGGAAATATGGCAAGTGCCATTGGAGCTGGTTTAATTCACAAAGGTAGTTGATCTTAGTACTATGTTCATAAAAAAATTCATTACAATTATTTTGGATTTTTCCATTATAGGTATTTTAAATGCAGACAATGTTTGGGTTTCTGCTCGTACTGATAGATGTCTAGGATTCTGGAATGACCTGGGTGCTCATGGCACATTGAGAAATGGAGAAGTCATAGATAATTGTAATATCATATTTTTAGCAATGAAACCGCATATGCTTGACGACGCACTCGAAGGTATAAGAGCGACAATGTCAAAGAAAAATTCTGATACACTTTTTGTCTCTGTGCTGGTGGGCGTTTCATTAGATACTTTAGCAACTGTAAGGACTGTAAACTATATTAAATAATACCTGTTTTGTTTCTAAAAACATGAACAATGACAAGTTCATGTACAGAGATTTAATATAAAATGTGTACAATTTAAAATATTTTCAGAAACTCAAGTCCATTGTGATGTATCCCAGAATTATTAGATGTATGCCAAATACTTCGATGATGGTTGGGGAGGGAATTACAGGTAAAATAAAACTTCTCTACTAAGATGCTGAGAATAATATTTTTGTAATTTATAGTATATTGTTCAATGAGTACAATGGATCAAGATGAAGATATGGTAGAAACAATGTTTTCATACATTGGTGTAACGGAAAAAGTTCCTGAATCACTTATGAATTCCATAGGCGGTCTTTCAGGTTCTGGTCCTGCTTATGTAAGTCCACTTGGTAAATAATTTAATTATCTAAGTTCATTAGATGTTGAAAACGAACCTATGATATTAAATACAATTTTTAGGCATATCTTGTTATTGAAGCATTAGCAGATGGTGCAGTGAAAATGGGTGTTCCAAGACCTATGGCAACAAAATTTGCAGCTCAGGTACTTGTTGGAGCTGGTAAAATGGTATTAGAAACAGGCAGGCATCCTGGACAGTTGAAGGATGAAGTATGTTCTCCAGGAGGTACGACTATCGCAGGAGTTCATGCCATGGAGCTTGGTCAAGTTAGGTAGGATATAAATGAAGAGTATATACAATAAGGCTGTTCGAGTACTCGGAAAAAGCGAGCCGAGCCTAGCCGAGTACCCGTAAAAACCGAGTAGCTCGATAAATCCAAGTAGCTCGAATTTTTTCAAGCGGCCGTTATTTGCATTCCAGTAGATAAACGTAACTTAAAATATTCGTAACATTCGTATTGCCCGAAACGTTCAAGCTTCAAGCTTGAAGCTGCTCGAAAATTTCGATCTGCTCGAAAAAATTCGAGCTTTTCGGTTCTTTCGGGCCACTCGAAAAAATTTGAGCTACTCGGATTTATCGAGCTACTCGGTTTTTACGGGTACTCGGCTCGGAAACCGAGTCTCGGCTCGGTCAGAACTTCAAGCTACTCGAATATTCGAGTACTCGAACAGCCTTAAATCGTACAATATGTAGCGTTATTGATTATTAATTGTATTTATAGGGCTTCTATGATAAATGCAGTTGAAGCTGCAGTAAAGAAATCGAATGAATTAGCTTCGATAATAAAATAAAACCTGGTAAAAAAAGTATTTCAATTACCTATTAAAGTTCTAGAACAAAAGAATAGATTCGTTTTGTTCTTAAGACATTTGCTAAAGTATTCACAATAAAAAACTGGTGAATGTGTTTATTTTTAGTCTTAAATTATATGAAAATATAAATAGTACAAATAAATAATGAGAGAATATTGAAATAGTAGGAAAAACTGTTTAAACTTATGAACTAAATATTTAATTATATATATATAAGTATTGTTCGTCTTTATTTTTGCATACAATGTAATGTAATTGTAGCAGTAGTAAACAGAAATTATATAAAATATTTTACATCTTATAAGTTACACGTATCTATGTATTTTACGTAAAATTATTATGTTTTTGAATATTCTACACAGCGAGATGGATCTGTGGGATAATATTCTTGACATTTAGTCATCAATCTTTTTAGTGCTTGGATATATTTTCTTTGAGTTTCGTCATTCATTACATGCGCCACATTTTTGGAAAAAATCTTTTCTCTTCCTGTACGCGCATGAATACCAACCATAGTTACTCCAATAGGCCATGGGGAATTTCCTATAGCCATTTGTAAGTATGCATCACTTGCCTACAATAAATTATTTTTATTAAATAGGTTTTACAATATCACAATGCATTGATTATGTGATTTTTATGTATTTACCAGTATGTAATTCCGTTCAAGTAAATGTTTAACAATGTCAGTTAAGCTGTCTGTAATATCTTCCGGCAGGGATTTATTCTTTAATTTTCTAAGAAGTGGTTTCAAGTATTCTCTAGTTTGAGCATAAGTGGCGCTAGCCATTTTTCCTCTCGTACTCATTTTTTCAGCTGTGCTCCTACTGTTCAGTTGATTGCCCCACATTTGTACCAGGAATTGTATAAATTGTGTAATAACATTCAAATCAAAGTCCCTATCTCCTTTATTTAATTTAGCAGACATCTTCTGCAAATCTTCATAAGTAACTCCTTCGTCTGGCACGTTTACATCTCCTTTTCCATCGCGATCTTGCGGTTTCGAAGAAGATAATATTTCATTCAAATATGCTTGATCTACTTGTTCCATGGCTTCTTGGAAGTCATTTCTGAAACCCTTTAATTTAAAATATGTTGCATATGTAATCAAGTTTTATGGCACATAAAACACTAATTAGTGAATGTGTTATTAGTGATAACATTAACTTTAATAAAGTTAGTCTAAAATTACAAGATAAATAACAAATATTTAGAATTTTGTGGATCATGATTTCTAACTTCAAAATTCATTTCATTTAAAGTAATAAAGTTTAATGTTTAGGCCTTATAAATAGGTCATAATTTTTAATATAGTTCCAACTATCATCCATGTAAATACATACCTTGTTTACTTCAGGTTCAAGAATTTCACATTTTCTTAATCTTTTAAATGCTTCCATTTCTGATTCACCGTATAATAATATTGGCTCTGCCCTTTCACGTAACCTTTTAATGACTTCGTGTCTTGGTAACATTAAATGTTCAGAACTACCATCTGTTAAACATTCATCCAGTTGTTGAGACATGTTGACTTTAATATCTTCATCGCTGCTCTTTTGAATTTCTTTCACTTCTGTACCCTTTGACATTAGCTCACCTCTTTTGAAATACTTTTTGTTGTTTTGCTGTAATATTAATGGATCAAGCATATTGTCAACGAAATGGAATGTGAAAATTTAAGAAAATACATATGATGTGAATTTATGTATTACCAGAACATTGCTTTCTTCTAACTGTTTGCGTTTCTTCAATATCTCTGCCCTTAGAATATCCATTTTTTAAGATTATTAAGACCACTCGACGAATTGCTTTGAATTAATTCTTCAAAGAAACTTATTTCTGTATGAACCGAAGTGCAATAAAAAGTAAATTAAAATTCATATTAACTAAAATTGAGATTTATTAATGATACAGTGAGACAATATATCTTAATAAAATTTATTAACTGTTGCATTTCTTACAGTTTTGTGAATTGCATATTTAAAATTACAAAACAGAGAAATGCATGTTCAAGGTTTCATAATTTTCGAGATGTATGCTATCGAATTACACACTTTTATTATTATTTTCTTTCGACGGAATGTTTTTAGGTTATGTACGCATGAAAGTTTTATAACCATTTATAAATTTATAACTTGAATCACGGTGTAATAGACAAGTGTTCCCACTCCTGTTCAGAATGTGTGACCAAAGACCAAAGAGGAGTAAAAGGCGTCACTCGACAAGGACAGAAAAAACTAGGGAAATCACTGGATAACCAATTTAAATGCCCATTCGGCAATGATCGGTAAACTTCGACAATAATCAACCAACTGCGGTAAAGTACATTTTAGTCGATTTAAATATCCCGCTCGAACAGACAATTAATTTAAATGTCAAGGTCAAGAAAGGACTTCAAAGGTTCCGCCCGGAGTGACTTTTTTGTGGTAATTCTTCTGGCGGCCGCTAGGTAGATTGGCTTTCTAGGAGAAAAAGGCTAGTGATCTGATTTTGCGCGCGAATGAAGTATGTTATCAATGCTTTATAATTAGTTATTCTTTTGCTGTAAATATCGGATTGTTGCTACGGTTTTGTTACATTAATGTGAGATATAATATATTTTGTTCTCCAATCATAAGAACGTGTTCTAGTAATTCTTTCTAATCGGACATCCCCCACAAGGCTGACTTTTTGCGCATAATACGACTAAAATTACTCGCTAGAGTCGCTATTCTACTCTTCACGTTTTACCACGCGGTACCGTTGTGTATGTATCGTAACACACCGATCGTCCACCATATGCGCAGTATTATGCAATCGCCTTACTGACACGTGCTTAGACCTCACAGCTTTGTGCTCTGTCCATTTAATTTTTAGGTCCATGGTTCTAAGTATCCATATGATATTTGTTATTGCTTGATGTGTATACATATGTATATACAATTAATGTTATAGGTGTAAGATTTTGCATAATGTTTTCTAAAGCGTTCTGTAGTATCGTCCGAAGGGCGATATATGAAAACAGGCTAATATTTCATGCATTACAGAACTTATCCAAACACAATTCCCAACAGTATAGTTTATGTGAAAATATTTTCTTTCAACGAAACCTTAACTCTGTGATACACAAAAGATATAAGAGCAGTAAACACGCTTCAGAACATGTAATGAAAATAATTTTATCAAGCCTTAGTGTTCTATACAAAACAGAAAACTAATTGTGTCTAAACATTTGTCATATTTACATTTTTCAGGGAGATGAGGATGAAGATGAAAAGGAATCGATACAAGTCGATGATTATTTACAGACAAAAAATTCGAAAATAATCGATACTAATGTAGCCTCACTTCGATTAGACGCTATTGCCAAAGCAGGATTTGGAATATCACGCGCGTATGTTATTGTTTATTGAAATACTATTTAAGCAAGTAATTAATCTATCGACTACAATAAAATGCTGACAATGAGAGTTAAGTCAGATCAATATATTCACAGAAAGTTGGAATACAAAATTATAAGCTCCATCGTGCAATTTGCAAAATTAAAAAAATTCTAATTATATTTTTATCTTCAGAAATAAATATTTCAGTCTTCAAAATGTTTATTAAAATTTTTTAACTATTCGAGATTTGGTATTAATTCAAAGTTTTGTTATTTTACAGCAAGATAGACAAAGCATTTTATAACAGCAACATTCGTGTCAATGGGGAGAAGTGTTTCAAGAAGGGTGTTACGGTGAGAATACTTTTATAATGAAGTTATATGTTAAAACAGAAGGATTGCATTACATTTTCAATATGTAGGTCGAGGTTGAAGATGAAATAGACTTAATTACTGGCAGAAGTCCTAGTAATCCTGATTTTTTAATAGTACATCGTTGTATAATATTAGCAGCTACTGCAACTTCGGATAGTATTTCTGTAAAGTTGCTTAGAAATAAGTCTTTATTAATTGAGGACTACAATGATCCATGGAATGGTGTAATCAATTAATGTAATGATAATTTAGTACATATAAGAAACATATGTAATATGTATATACAATTTATAATAAATTATTGGGTAAATAGCATTTAACATATTCTAAAATATATGATTATATCAGTATCTTATAAACACTCAAAATAATTGAATCCAAAAAGTACAAAATGCTTTATAGATATTTATTAAACACTTTTGTAAAATATGTACATACGTGACCTACGAAAATAACAGTGTACACACATTTCATTGAACACTCGGGTTTAACAGTGTATTTCGTATGCTCTTATTAAACTGGAAAGGTGTTAATGAATCTTCAGTTTATATTATTAAAAATGTCATCAATAAAACTCATATATAATTAAAGTATAGAAAACGAGTACTGCACATACTTACGTAAGCACACAAAGTGTTCTATTTAATGATAAATTATCCATATCTTCTAAAAATTTTGTAACATTGTATCTGTAATTTTCTGTAAAAGAATTGGTCATAGCAATGAAAATAATATACTTCAACAAATTATAATGTAAATATAATATAGTTACCTCCGAAACATTTCTTATCGTTATCGTTTTAAAATGATGGAAGAACAACAGCTGAATGTGGCTGTTGACACTGAAAAAAATAATTTATGAAATAAAATTTGCAGAGATTCCATGCAATCATCAATTTGTTTTGATGTTGGATGCATATCCACTTTTCTAAAAGGTTCTGAAATTACTAATCGCCATCCTGGTAGATATTCATTAGAATTTACAATAATACTTATATATTTCGTATTTGCAGCAAGATCTTTTTTAATCAACAGACGCGGTCGCGTATATATTAGATGCTATTGCTTCGAATAGATGCTATTGTAGAGTTATTGTGAATACATTGATCTACATCTCTGGGCTGGGGGGTCTTTACGGAATCGCAATATGTACATGGAGGTAAGAAGGAATAGATACAATTAAATTTTTAGATTTTATTTGATTACATTGTACGTCTCCGCATACTAAAGAATACATGAAGCAAGTAAAAAAATGTGATCATTGCGAACCACAAGCGCGCAATATAATAATTTATACATCAGGTAAAACTAAATAAGTTAAACGTATGATGTACGGAATACATACAAATAAAATATAAGTTAGAATGTTAAAAATAAAATGTAACGTTATCGCAACGTTATTCGCATTAATAAACTTACTCACCTATACGCTATGATCACAGTTACATTCATAATATTATAAGTTATTACATGTCATCGTCTTCATCGTCGTCATATTTTTCTTTATATATGTACAGTTTGGTTATAAATAGGTATATGTTCAATTAATTAAATATAATCTGGTTTGCATGCCTATGACTAGTGATACCAATTTTCTCACAAATGACATCATGAGTGATAATACTATCTCAATCTGATATAAATGAAGCTTTAAACAATTATGGGTAATAACAATTATTGTATGATACTTTAGAAATAACTCTATGCTTTTCCTTTCATACACTGTACACATTCTCATCATTTCGTCAATTCATCAAATGTCTTCACAGTTGTTGAAATCTTACGAAGCCCCCCCCGTTCCTCTCGACTTATTTCGTTTTACTGACATGAAGTGTTGGGCTAAGTCTGAATATTATACACGCACATCCGCGGAACTAAGCCTTTTCGATCACCTCTCGCACACAATAACCACTTATTATCTATTTCTAGGATTACTCTCAGCTTTTCACCTTCCCCAAATGCAAGATGCCCATTATCTGACGGAATTCTGTTTGTCAGTGTGCGAACTTCTCTGTAATCGAGATGCGCGAACTGTTATTTTCTTAATCTATAAAAGGATAACAGAAAGAAACAAAATATTAAGCACTAACGTTAGAAATAAAAAGTGTGATTTTTTTATGAACTAAATATTACATATATAGAGAAAAATTCTATCATCAGCGACTCCTAATTTCCAAGATGAAATGAAGTTTCTACAGAAATCAAATAATTTAAGAACAACATATTTAAATTTCATAAAAATCGGCGAGGTGTGCCCTTTTATGCACAATTACCGAATAATTTGACAGAGATAAAGTTTCTTTATACTTACTTAAGCGGTCTCTTTGACGTAGGATTTCTGGCGGTAGTGGTGGTGGTAGTAGTAGTTGGTCGTGGTAAGGATGTAGATGCTGCTCGTCTTTGTGGAGACACTAAATTCTTATCTTTAGACATAACTCCGTAAGATTTGTAAGGTAGGGAGCTAGGTCGTGTTAAATGAGTCCTCGTTCCTGCAATTTCCTGATCAACTCTACTAGTACGTTTCGTTACTTCTTTGCTCCTTAGTTCTACAGGCTTTTTTGGTATACTTTTTGTTGTCGAAAGCATAGCAGGTTTCTTTAACGATGGGATTCCTGAGACAGGAGATTTCGTATTTTTAGCAGATCCTGATGCAGTATTCGACTGTTTAACTGGCGAAGCAAGAAGCCTAGGTATTTTAGACTTTCCTAAGCTCGTAGGTGTTCGCGTAGGTGATAAAGGTGACGACATTACTGGTGGATTCTTTGCGTCTTCTTTTCCCACCATCAACTCCCATTTTTCTTGGAGTTTTCTAAATTTCGCTTCTCCAGACATATTGTCTTCGTCATCCGCCTTGTTATCAGCACCTTGGGCTTTTGTAGATACAGGATGCTTATTCGACGCTCTGTTCAGCGGCGAATGTTCTAAACTATCCGTATAATCTTCAGAATCTTCGGAAGTTACTTTATCGAGAGCCCGGAATACTTTCGAACACAAAGGATTGCTTAAACTTTTCTTTACAGTTTCCATATCTGGCTTATGTGCGCCGTTAGATTTATCGTCGTAATTGGCATAAGCAACGCAGGATTTTGGACGTATTTTCCTTGGACTAGAAATCATTGCGCAAGCGTCCGTTTTATCAAAATGATGTTCTTTTAGAGAACCCTCGAAGTTTCTAAAGTTCACAGGCTGTAAAGTATCATTATAATGTATCATTATTTTAAACGTAATAATATAAAACCTTAACGAGAAATAAAACATGAAATTATATTTAAAATTTGGAACAGATACTCACATTTATGTTATGGTTATTTAAATTCCCAAAACTATTATGAAGCTGACGATACTGATATAGAAGATCAAGCTGAAAGGGGCAAAATGCGAGAGGATTTAGAATGTACAGGAGAGCATCGACAACTTCTCGCGCATTTGCATTGCCTAATGCAGCCACAAATAAACTGTTATTGTTATAATGTTTCCTTAGAATGGATTCCCTTGTACACAAATATGCAAACCATGCGTCTAAAGCTCTTAAACTGAAGAAATGGAAAATTCAATTATGAAGTAACCGTAATATACGTATCACATATATATTGTACATTATAATAATTCACGTTAACTTACTTCAACAAACCAAATACAAATGCGTGAAACTTCAGCATTCCTTCTGTAATGACATCTTCGCCGTTAATTTTTTGTACTAATTCGTTCAACGTTTTAGTCAATGGACCTTGTTGAGAAGATGCTTCGACCACCTGCCAAACACTATTTGCTATTGGTCCAAATGTAGAATGTAGCTGTGATTTTAATCCATCCGACATAATGGCATACAAAGCCGGGCATAGAGTACTAAGACAAATTTGAGCACATTCATTTTTATCATTGTAATTCTGTCTGCTATGCATAGATTCGCCATTCCAATATTTTAACAATAAATCGACTGCTTTGTTTGCAGACAATATCATCTCTGAAAATATATTTACGAACGTTAACATCTTATTAATACAATTATTTTAAGTATGTAATAGAATTTGTAATATAAACAGAATTTACTTCTCTTCTCATCTAAATCTAGTGACTTATTTTCAGGATTCGTATCTCTTCTTTCCTCCTTAAGTGTACAATCTTTATTTTGCTCGCTTGTAACTGCATTCAAGTTATTGACCTACAATGGATAAATTGTGTAATATGCACACACACTCACACAATTTGTTTTTAAAAAGATTTCTTAAAGAACACCTAGGGGCTACGAGAAATCTACCTAACTTTCCTATTCATAGTGGTTCCAGAGAAATCGCGATGAGTGAGTGAGTGAGTGCGTAAGTCAGTGATATAAATATATATTTACGCACTCACTCACTCATTCACTCACTTTTGCCGCACACACTTGTAAGTACAGTTAATATTTATTGAGAAAACGCATGTCAAAAAAAGCAACTTCACATTTATATAATAGTAAAGAGACTATAGATAGATAGATATACGTAGATGATACGGAATAATGTTTCAGGCGGAAGTTGTACGAACTGAGGGGGACATATCATGCTGGTATTTGTTTGACCTCGTGACGACATTGCAAAACCCTGTGAATATCACATTGATATTTTTAAATGAGAACCTGTATTTCTTATTTCATGTTCTTGTAGCTTATATCGAAACGTTTTCAAAACACTACCTAAGTACCTGTGCCTTTCGCACAGACCACTACCGAGATACGAACTTCCAAAGTTGAGATGCAGCCAGGGATGGGGAGATTAAAATGGGACACCCTGTATATACAAAATTGAATGTAAAGAATGGCATGGAAAATAGGTTTGAAATTACCTTATCATCTAAATGTTTTTTCCTTTGGTTTACAGCAAAACTGACAGTCTTTTTCTGGGATTCTATCATATCGGTAGTTTTGACATCTTTGTTCATCCTGAGAGCTAAAAACTTTCTAACGTACGATCTTAATTTAACATCAGGATCTTCTGTATCTCCGTCACTACTTTGGGATGAGAAACCACTACGTTTCAAGAATTCCTCCAATTGTTTTACATCATCTTCACTATTCTCGGAATTTTCAATTTCTGCGTCTCCAGTTTTAGTCACTTCATTTACTCTCTCTGTGAAATATGGACAAATATTTAAGTAAATCATAGAAAGCAGTTCGTGCTATAACAACCGATCAATCGACTTTACCTGTGTAATACCGTTCTTCCGTCTCATCTACATCTTTTTCTGAATCAACAGGTCTTCCACGACACAATAATTGTAGATCATTGTTCGTGTAATATGCTTCCTGCAAAGACATTCGTTTATTTCCAGACGACTGGTCTTCTATTTCCTCAACATCTCCCATCTCAAACATGCTATATCTTTTACTCGCAGGAACCTTATTTTTTCTTAAAATACTTCGGGGTAAAGGTGGTCTTGGTGGAACTTTCCCATTACAAAAATCGAATTCACGATCCCCGTGTGGTAACGAGATCGATCGTTTCGGAAGAGACGGGCAAGTTGTTTTTGTCTTACTAACTTGTCGATGCACTTTCTTGTCGTTACATACTAAACTAGCCTCGGAACTAATACTATCATAACGGTAAAGGTACAATGGATTAGTTATATTATTTAACGTTTGTTGATTTGTCGACGAATCAGTTAATATCGTAGAAGAACCTCGATATCCAGAGGATGGTTGCGTCGCGGTGCTACTAGTAGACGATGAATTATTTGGTATGATTTCACTTATAGGGCGAGTTTTATGACGCATTGGAGGCGACAAACAAAACAAAGGTTTTTTAGTTTCTTCGTTAATATTGATATGCCTTGAAACTTCGGGTACATCGTGTAAAATCTTCTTGTACTCGGTAGGCAAGAGGAATGTCAATGACTCCCAATCTTTAACATGCGAAAATCCACGTTGACGCAACGCGTCTATGTCATTACAAGAGAATGGTCTAGTGGATCGACCACCCGTGTGTTTCCAGTTGAGTCGATTTTTTCCAAAGCATTGTGGTTTTAAAGCAATATTATCTAACTTTTTGTTTTGGATATTAAGAAACGATAAGTCAGGCAGCGCGTAATTTGGATATACAACGTAAACTGGCTTTTTGTTAACAACCGTTTCCCTTAACGACGGATTTTCTTTCTCCACAGGTGTTGTAAATACTAAAGATGTTTGAACTCCATTATCCTCTGTTTCAGCTATTGCTTGAACGCCCGTTGTTTGGCAAATTGGATATCCCTTTTCTAAAGATTGAATCCGCGCAGTTCTTCGTTGATGTTCCGAAGTATTAGTAATGACAGCATAATTATTTTGATCATTGCCATTATCATGTGTTAAATCCGATTTAGACATGCTCTCTGATAATTCTTCAACAGATGCCGACGACATCATTTCATCCTTTTGCTTATTGGTTACGGATGATTGTTTTGGAAGTTCATTAAAAATGTCTTTTTGAGCTCTTATTTCCTGATTATTACGCGAATCACTTTTAACCCAATTGATAGAAAAGTCACTTTCTGGAACTTGTCGTTTGGAAGCATTATTTATATTCTGCCGTTGTATTTGTGTATTTGTATTAGTACCACTGTCGCTAGCACTATTGCTTGTAGGCCATCCATTATCACTAACAGAGTCCGACTGATCCAAAGTAAGACTCATTCCTTCCGCGCTCATGCTTTTCTGTTTCATAAATAATTTCACGAGGCTTAAATTCTGCAATTTTTTTCCCGTCGGATTATGTTCTCCATTGTCCGAACTCTCTTCGTTTATAGATCGACTCATCACAGATCCCGAGCTGTTTAGCTGTTGTCCATGATTGTTAGATTCCGCGGAATCGACCTATTTAAAAATATTTACAAAATTTATTTCAATCAATCATACGTTTCAGAAGTGAATTACTTTGTATGAACATAAGATTGCCGCGGACTTACAGAAAAATTCAGAGGTATATTAACGTGCTGTAACTGAGCAGCCTGCGTAAGATCGGGTAAACTCTGACTTCTCTTATTCGTCCCAGACATAATATTTCCGACACCTTCTAAAAGTTCTGGTATCGTGTTGTTATTGCCTGACGGGTGACGTGTCATAATTTTGTTCATGGAAGAGTGTTTCAAATTACTCCACGTAGTATATATTTTAGAATCGGAGCACGCCATCGATAAATCTAACGTGTTCTTCAAGTCTGTATTCCTAGTATAATATATTTCCGCTGCTTCGTAATTTTTTTGTTTCTCTGTAAAAAGAATTTATATTTGTCCGGTTACCGCTTCACTTGAGAATCGATCGCTTCTATACGTACCTTGATTCTCAAAGTCTTGAGAGCCATCTGAATACATCGTAATACTACCCTCAAAAGCAATAGTGTAGTTGTCTTTGTTATTCGCTTGGCATGTCAGCAACATATCTTCGCAGTCCAGAGAGTCAACGCTGTAACTACCCCCTGGTGGTAGCACTGGTGTCTCTTTCAGAGGAGAAAAGAGCAACGATGACTTGCATATGGAGATTGTATCCGCCGTCGAACAGGCTGAGTCTTCTCCCTTTAAATCAAGATATATATTCTTATTTAGCTTTACGTTCACACGTTATTTACCATGCAGTTTTTGCAAAACTTGTTTCCATGCGTATATTAAGTGGCAGAGTTTGTATTATTAAGTATGATGCTCGAAACGTATAAATAAATTGATTTCCTTTGTTGACCATGCAGAGAAACTGCGAGCGAATTGCGTTTTATTTTCATGTTAAGCAAAACAGTCCATACAGAGTTTTTCTTATCCTCTTCAACAAGGGGTAAAAGAAACTAAACAGTCTCAGCCATTATCATACCTGGCTGCTGGTATGAGGGCTGATAGATGAACCGATGTCAAGCTTTTCCATAACAGATCCAGATATACTGGCATATCGTTCCCTTTGATAGTTAAACTGCCGCGACAACGGAATACAGAATATATTTGCAATAAACTATTTAAAAGATGCATTAATGAAATAAGAAACCTTTTATATATCGTTACGATACGCATCCCAATGATCGTTGATAAATTAAACATTACACGTGAGTAAAAGTCATTCTATAAAATACGATCCAAGAAGTTCGTAAAATATATATAATTGCAAATTATATATGATAAATGTAATTCTTCTAACAATCACCTTATTTAGCTTTGAAACGTGACATTCAGAATATTTGTTACAGTAACAAATATGCTAATATATAATATACGCTACGATTATAAAACGGATAATAAATTAAATTATACGATATTTACCTCCGAATGCTGAACTGGATCTGTGCACATAACAGGCAACGCTGTGAGTAAAGTATGAATATCTGCTGTGCGAAAACTTTCCATATCAATTT
Organism: Andrena bicolor; assembly: GCA_960531205.1. Lineage (NCBI taxonomy): Eukaryota > Metazoa > Arthropoda > Insecta > Hymenoptera > Andrenidae > Andrena > Andrena bicolor. The sequence goes on from OY482667.1 coordinate 31,038, forward strand.
CGGCCAAATTAGCATCCAGATTACGAGCAAGATCATCGTAATAGCCCAAATCATCACGGGAGTATGAAGCAGAGAGCGAGGACAATATGCTGGGGTGAACATGGAGTCCTCCGTCTCTATAGCTAAACATGAACATTTGCTAGAACTTCAAGTGTCTAAGAAGAGGAATTGAAAAATAAATTATTATAATATATTGCAGGGTTACCCATAATCGATGAACCACTGATATTCCACATTGTCCTGTACAAATTCAGAACCGATTAGATCGTGTTGCACAGAATCTGTTGCAGGATTGGAGTTGCAATCGGACCCCGGTGTTTGTGGATCTTCCATCACTGCAGCCCCTTTGCCCGCACCTAATCCGTTATATAATATTAATAAACGATTAACGAATCACTTGCAATAAAGAAACATTATGAGAACATTATATTTAACGTACACAAAATACTGTCCAAGTTCTTTAAACATATTTGTCCCTCTTCCCAATGTAACATTATAAACCACGTGTTACACGAAGCTTGTTACTTTAAAAATTTATGCGACTCGACTGGGATCGAACATACTTATTTACGTTATCTGTTATTCGATTACAGCTGATGACAGGTCGAGATATGTACGAAAACTTTACAATATCATATTCTGCGTGTATAGGGAACACACAGAAGGACATGCATAGTTTAATTTTACCGTGATATCGCTATATTGGACGACAATTCTATGTGCGACGACCATTCTATCGATATTGCGTGCACACAGCGACATTGTCACGATAATCGACGAATAACATTTCCGAGGTAGAGATCGCTGAATTCAATTTCGATGAAACCACCGACGGACAATGTACTGATAAGGATACAAGTACTTTTTTCCTCTTCGTACGCCGCGGAACGTTCGCGACGCGCAACACATGCACAGAACTGTCAGCCACTAACGTCACGCTGAGGTTATGGCGGATGTAATTCTAAGCAAGTGTGCTTGTGTTCTGTATTGGGAATGATCAAGCCTGCGCGTCATCGTGGCACTCATAAGAGGGCGTATTTTAAGGTTAGTTGTCACATAATAAATAATTAATCGATCAATATATGATCATTTTAAGCCGTGCAACTTTTGATACGGTGGAAGAGTCCCGCGACACATTAATATTCGAAACGCAAAAAAACTTGAACCCCATTGATTCTCTATTCAAGCGATCTTTAAAAAAAATGTAATTGTCCAGAAAGCACTAATTGACAATCAGAAATCAACATACTTTTTTACAATCTGACAAGCGCACTTTAAGAGACACGAGTGCTTTTAATGCAGGATGTGTCGTGAATCGTTCGCGTAATTCGACTTCATTGCACATGCTTAATATGTGGCTTTTAATTAACTTTAGTTGGTTAATATGCATATAAGTGAGTGAATGATAGATAATATTACAACAACATTGTGGTCAGAAAATGTTATGTGTGTTATAATTTACATACATATATGTATCGTTCATGGTCAAACGATTGAATGTATTGTGATTTACTGCGTTGCAAAGAATAAAGTACATAAAGAAATCATTGTTTGAGATGCAAGTTACTAATTATAAGTTACCTCGAAAAATTCTTTTCCATCGCACCGCCATGGTCGCGTAGGTCTCGTTTTACGGAAAATATTTACATCCGATAAATATTAACTGAAAACAACCATACTCGCAGCCATATGGCGACAAATTCTCCGTCACTCATAGTTAGAAATTCATTTTACTGCGCCTATGGATCACGAAGGCGTACGCGGCGCATGAGCATTGCTAATCCAACGTAAAGGGTAGACAGAAGGAAATCGGATACAATGTACTTGAAGTGAAGTTATAATGCAACGCGCTAAGTAGATTTCGTTTGTTAGCTATTCATTAAAATTCTCGGACATTAATAAAGCATTCTGTTGCTAATATCAACATAGTACAAAATGTCCATATAAACGAATTATATGTATTGTATTTCATATTTAGTTAATTACTGTAAACGCATCAAATTTTCGGCCATACATGTGTACATGCAACTGAAAAAGGTTATTTCCTAATAGGTGAACAACAAAATTAGTTTACTGGAAAGATTAAGAGTTTAACTTGAAATTGTAGATATTATCGTGTTTCCTTTGTCTCGGACAATTTTAGATGACGGAAAGTAAAACGTTAAAATACTTCAGGAGTAGGGCTTTGGCATCACCGACTAAATATATACATATGTACATACCTATGCATGTATATGTAAACAGGCAATAGGTATTTGGTATCTTGACTTTGATCCACTTTGATTAATCTTGTTTCTCAGACGTATTATGAATATTTTGAAGTCCGAATACTTCACGCTATTAAAAACTAGGATGATCCTCATTGTACAGTAGGTACATTAACCCAAGTTCAATGCTGTTCATATTAACGGACAAACTCGAGCCTTTTTTGCGCCCTTTATAATACATTTATTTGAGCTTTTTGATGACCATAGTCTGAATTTTTAATCATAGCTTGAAGGATTTGTAGTACAACTTGTAATGTTACTTATTTTAAAAAATTCCGTCAATGAAAAAAACCATTTTGCGCCCTTTGTCAATTTTGCGTTCTAGGCAATTTTGCCTATTGGAACCAACCAGGCCTGTTAAACGCAGCTTCATTTTACTTATCGAAGGAAAGATCGCGATGATTCGTTCACAGTGTCGAGGGGAGTGGATAATTTTAGCAAAGCATAGAAGAAGTAAGGGAAGCGGGGAACAAATTCAGAAGCATTTTGCGACTCGACGAAAATTTTACGCGTGGAGCAACGAAACGTAATCTGAGAATACTTTTACCAACAGCACCAACTGTTTGGCTCACATTTACGCCTGACGATTTTATAGCGAGCCAACGGTAGTTAACAGTTGGGATATAGTTAGTGTTTTTGGTTACAAATTCCCAACATATAGCCTACGGCAAAAAAGTTACGACAGTGGACCAACGAATATTCAATGTTGGGTCTACAATTACTATGGTTGGTTAACCCGTCGTGGTCACACGGGGTGTGTTGTACCCCAAGAGCAATTTTTTATTTGAAATGCTGCACCTTTACATCTTCCAAAGGGGATCTATCGCAAAAAAAAAATTTTTTAAAAATCTGTATTTTACCACAACGATGGAAAATCGTTCATTTTCAACTACAAATTTTAGCATATCAAAATTTACATTTCTAGAAAAAGACTATTAGACCATGACTGTATAAGTATTACGAATGTAGAATTATCACTGAGAAGTTAATAGGTTCAAAAATACGAAAATGGTAACTCAAAAAATGACGCTGGGGTACAGTGAACCCCGTGTGACCAGCTTGTGATTATAAGAAGGTGTGACCACGAATAGTTAATTAACAAAAAATTTACTGAGGATACTTTATTGAGGACGTCTGTCTTGAGATGAATGTGAAATTTTAAGGGATGATTCTAAAAGTCGAATGATGATATTTTGTAGAATATTTCGCGTCACTGCACAGTTTTTATAAACAATTAATAATAGTTATGTAACTAGAAATTAGAAGTATTTACAAAGAAATGTGTTGGGTAAGTGCGAACAACGATTGCTTCGCAACCGGAGAGTTTGGGGTTCGATTCCTCCTGACCGGCGATTCTTTTTCCTAAACCAGGCCTGAAAAATACGTGCTTACAACGTCTTTTGAAGTTCTTTAAGACGTCTTCTGGACGTAGAACCGACGTAGTGTTCATTAAAAGATTGAGATTAGTGTTTAGGTTGCAATATGGTGTTAAGTACTCGTCGTAAACGTAAAGCATATTCAATTCGCATCCTTACGATTGTACGGTAAGCAATTGCATTTCTCGTTGGATCTCCGGTAATGTTTTCGTTGCTGGTAGTTGCGCTTGCCGCAGTAAAGATGCGGCGATCGTTCAGGCGCTTGCCACGTTGGGCTTACACGGCCCACAGAGAACTCTGCTATTTTCATGATGACACACAACAAAAGCACTATCATCATTTGTCAATGTTTAGCGTTTTGTTGCTCTATCACGTTACACCATAGTAACGTTTTCACTTTGGATAACCGTTAAATAGATTCAACGAAGATAGTCAGGCAATTTCACGTTGGTTACACAATTTAAAAGAGGAAGAAAGGAGACGTTGGACGAAAAAAAATCACACCAACTTCACCAATTATCTAAATTCAAGGATATTAAATATTCATCCATCGTTTTTAAAAATGTTCACTATTAATTATTTCAGTCACTGTACAGTGTATCTTTACCACTTCGAAGTTACATCACGAAGAGTTTTCCTGTGGTACTCCGGCACTCTTCCGACACTCGTATATGAAAGACGTTTACACTTTGACGAACGATGAAACCCGCGTAAAACCACGTCGATCACTTCTCTGTACTTCCGTCGCTGCCACCTTTGAAAGATACCTTTGTTTGCAACACTGCGCTTCGCTTCGCAATTTACGCCCCCAACTATAAAGATTCTACCACCATTGCGTCTGAACCCACATGTCTGTTTTTATCGGCAAGAGAAAGAGTTATGCATCTGCGGAGAGTGCAGTAGCTTTCGGCATCGAAAAGTTTTTTAACCCTTTAATTGTCATAGAATCGTATAGCTAGTCGTACTACATATTTTGTAAGCAGTTGGAGGTGTAAAAAGATTGTTTCTACGTATAAGAATTGTGTGGTATGAAGGGGACATTAGCTCGCAGAATGTTGTCTTGTGGGTGGAAGTGTGGAGGTGATGTCAGAGTCGTCTTTACGGGTGTAAAAAAAGTTATTATAATAATGACAGCTTATTATTAAAAAGTGTAAAAATTAATTAAAAGTGTAAATATATAATATATGTAATTTATGAATATATACTTATATAAATAAAACGCTTTGTATTGCATTCATTGAAGCACTCAGCAATTAAAGGGTTAAAACTGATATACCTAAACTGTGAATCATTTTCTTACTAAAATTACGAGTGCGTGCAGTAGCACGCCCCGTGTCACGTGAGCCGCTGGTGGTCACACGATATTTATCGGTAATGCAACTTTTATTCAAAGGAAAAAGGTGTTTTTCAATTCAGTTTGGAAATGAAAATATACTGAAAAAGAGCTGATAGTATGACGAATATGACACTACTATTTTCCTACAATTGAATATAGTAATTTAGTTTTCGCATCACTGTTTGTAGTTCTACCAAAAATCTCAATTTCCACTGTAGCACGGAACGTGTTAATGAACGTGAGGCACACGATATCAGTGTGTCGAGCTTATCGTAATGATTCACGAATTGTACAAAATTCGTAAAAGGATACTGAAATATAAGATACACACTGCTCAATCAGATAAAAGACAAGAAAGATTAACGCGAGGAACAGGAATAGCGAAATTTACTGTATAACAATAGTAATGGTAGCATAGGTATGTTAATAAACGCTTTGAAATGTTTGAATTGCTACAAGTGGTGGAGTAATTGTGTCAAGTTAACCGAACATTAAGAAAAAGATGGGGTTCCCGTTCGACCGATTAATGAGCTCAAATACAAGGGAAAGATAAAAACCGTGGAAATGTTGAGTCATATCGTCGATAATTAAGTTAATAAGGTCAATGGGCAATTTGGAATACTCAATACACCCTACACACATATAAATATAAGAATAACACAATATGATGTATCCAAATTCAACTGAACTCTCATCTCTATCTGACTTGGATCACAAATGCACACTAGAAGACATGGAAATCAACTGTCAATTTAGAATTGTACCGTTTCAGTACATGTATGCCTATACATACACATATTGTATCTACTTAAGTACTGTGACATCAACAATGGCAAAACTTGATAGTGATCCGTATAATAGAGAAAAAGATATATTTTTCAAATTGTTCTGATTGCTTAAGTAGTCGATACGATTGCTATGAGAAAATACAAACAGCGCCTACCGTCAAGGACCCAGTTCCTGATCACTTAAGATGCAAAGGGAACAGTTTCTGATCAATTAAAACATTTTACTATGAGCTATCAAATGTTTGCGTATAAATTTAAAAATACTTCATAATTATTCAATAATTTTTTGTTAATAAATTTGTATCGTAATAAACTTATTATTAACTTATTCATTGGGTTCTGATCAGGAACTGGGTCCTTGACGTATGATAGGCACAACCTGCATGCACGACTGTGCAATCAAAGAAAGTTAATTTAGACGGGATGTAACTCGTTTATCCACTGTGAGTCTACGGGAGTATCAATAAAGTCGAATGACTGATCTTGCTGGCATCAGATTAAACAATGCATGGGAACCGTGGATCATTACAGTAGTATACCCATTGAAATCATTGGATTCTCTGAATCGAATTTAATCATCTCTGCGGGTAAATGAACGCAAGTAGAGCTTAGCTCCTGATCGACTATCGAATGGCATTTAAAAGCACAGATAGACATTTCCCGCAATCTATGTAATCTAGTATGCTGTGTGACAGCATTTTATCGATCGAAAGCTGGCGAACCTGTGTGATTTCTTACAAAGGAGGAAGCTTTCCGCGAGAACGCACACAAACACACTGTTTTAGAATCACAAAAATGTCGCAGACATGTACACCAGAGTGTTCGCGTAACTATTCGCGAACTGGTCGTTTCGTCCAAAGTGGTTCGTCCTCTGGCGAATTATCGAGCACAGTCACTCGGAACGGTTTTTTACGCCGCGATGAATCCGGTAAATTAATGCGATCGATCGACACAATGCCGGTTTAGCCGCTGGTCGCATTTGAGTTAGATCGCTTGATTCGTTGGACGATTATAGGGACGCCGAACGATAGGCACACGATTTTTCCACGTTTATTTTGGAGGAATCAGCTCCTGAACCGCAGTCTGAGTCAGACTGTCCTAACAACATGCGTCCGCGCGGGAGAGCGCTTGCACACGGCACGATACGACGCGGAGTTGGTTTAATCTCTATTAATAAATACCCGCCTTCCTTCAGCCAGAATAGAGAGCAGCTCCACTGGCAGCACTATGCGATGCATACGCTGTTTCGTATTGAAGTTTGTGCAAACGCGAGCCCGTTTCGTTCGTGATTAACCAATTATTGATTGACGTTCCTAGGAAAATGATGGATTGAGCCGAAAAGAATAAGTCGATCGATTTAACTTACAATTATAATTGATTGATCACTGTTTTCATTACTTGATTTCTGTTCGTGCAGACTTTACTTTGATTTTCATTTTTTAATTGATAACTTGGACGAACGTCGCTCACACGAATATATGTACCTACTCACTAATCATTATAACACTTACTGTTTAAAGCAAGGTTGATGCATCGCTACAACTTGTACTACGAAACATTGATTCGTGGATTAAATTCTGAGTATAACTTAACGGAAGCTCTAACTTATATGAGTAGAATTCGAAAGATGTTGGACTAATTGAAATTTTGTTGCAGATAGAATTGGAAAACTTAAATGTACATAGTGTGTATGAGTCTTTTCTAATTCAATATACATATTTTCACTAAATAAGAAAACCCAAAAAGCGGAAAAGGGGTGGTTTATCGAGACAATAACAACTTCTGATCACAAAACCAACTTGGTCTGAAATAAGCAATTCATCGAATTGATATTCAATTCAAGAACAATGTCGGATTCTGATTAAATTAATAATACACAGGGTAGTTGAGTAAGAAGGATGAATCAAATACTAGAATAATATTTTTACTGAATATTTGTATAATTTACATGGAGTGAACAGCTTTTAATCATAATAACTATAAGCAGTAGAAATTTAATTTCAACTGTAACAATTTTAGTAGATTTAGTTTGAAAATCATTCGACTCATAATAAAGTAACTTAACTATTTTCAAAATTAATTCAATTAAAAGAAACTGTATGTAGAAGCAGAAAGAAGCAGAACATCGAAATAATCGTATTTGCCACAAATGAGAATTACAAGGTTTACATTATACAGTTTTGTAAATGAATCGAGACGAAAATATGTTCCGAAGAATCAGAACGCATGTGGCAGGGTTGTTTAAAAACGAATTATTATTACGGTAATATTTTTTTTTGATAATTAACGGCCCTATGGGAATTTATATTAATTAAATACTCGTATGCGACCCCTTGAGTTTCTTTTTATGAACACTAAATACGCATAATAACGTAACTCAAACTAAACTGAAAATTAGATACGATAATAATATGTGCTACGAAAAAATACATTTTTAGAAGGTAAGTACTAAAAAAGAAGTGTACTAAATCCGAAGTGCGTAACTTTTAAAGATTGATCTACAATATCTACTCTACATTCGAAAAAAAAATGAATAAGCAGATTTTAAAAAGGTATATGTAAGTACTTATGTAATTTAACTTACCAATGCGTTCTCCGTTGCCGCAGACAATACCTGTTCCAAAGGCCTGAAAAAGTATTATTACATTATTATTTATGATACTTAGGACTTAGCCGATATATTTACTACGAACAAAAACCACTACAGCTGAACAGTTTTGCTGTTTCGTGTTATCACAACGTACAGCTCTAAAGTATACATATGCGTCAAGTTTCTGTGCGTTACAATTTTACACTTCGTTTCTGGCAAGGCAACCTGCCAAATAAAGGGCTAACATTTGAAACGTTGCGACGTGTCTTCATCCCAAGAGATTTTCAACTGATGCTCGACATTGACATGTTTTTACGTCGATATTTACTAGGAAATGTCTGAGAGTCCCAGAATGTTTGCTTAGAAAACAACGCGAGTTCGGAGATCGCTTCGTACGTATGTACTTCGCCACCTTAACCCTCAACGGTCGCACTGGGTTACGCTAACCCAGTTCGTCAGGAGAACTCCTGGCATTTCTGAACGGTAAAAGGTGTGGGGAGTTCGAACTTTGCTGGAAACAATTTGATATCTCTTCTACAAATCACTACTGTGCCTGAAGCAGCCGAGATATATCATAGAAAATGTAGTACATATGTGGGTTACATATTTAAATTAGGGCTGGGACTATTCGAATAATTTAATATTCGAATATTTTACAAGTATTCGAATAATACGAATAAACTTCGAATATTTCAGTATTCGAATGTTATTATTCGAATACTATTCGAATACTGCTATATTCGAATACTATTCGAATAGTATGGTGTGAAGTGGGTCAAAATTAGCGTATAAGATTTCACCCTGACAAATGAACCTAAAGAACTTGATTTATAATTCACACCATACTATTCGAATATATCAGTATTCGAATACTATAATATTCGAATAGTATTCGAATACTTTAATATTCGAATAGTATTCGAATACTTTAATATTCGAATAGTATTCGAATACTTTAATATTCGAATAGTATTCGAATACTTGGATATTCGAATATTATTCGAATACTTGGATATTCGAATTATATTCGCCAAATAATTGAGCAACTGAAGTATTCGAATATTCGAATACCGAAAAATTCGACAAATAGTCCCAGCCCTAATTTAAATCCATTAAAAGTCAAAGTTGATTTAGTAGCAAATATCTTGTTGTCTTCGACAATTTATTATATGTAGGGCGGTATTCATAAACGTGTCTTAAGATTAAGCAAATGCTTAGGCATTCGGCCTTTACTATGCTACTAGATTGTGACTTCCCAAAAGTGAAATACATGCTTTTTGAAAGATAGAAACGTTTTCGTTTTGCTAAAACAGTGTGTAATAGAGCTCTTACTATCCGACCCGCCCGGGTACTCGAGTACCCGGTGAGACCCCGGGTAGACAAAAATTACTCGGGTACCCGGATACCCGTAGGATACCACATTGAATTGCTTGAAGTTTATTCCGTTCATTACTGATGTTAGCCGAAAATGATCGAAAGTCGAAAGACGATCGGCTGTCAAATCGAAATTCGCAACTATCTCATCACAATTTACTCGGGTATCTCATGGACAATCGGGTAATTTTTGTCTACCCGGGTGGTCGGGTAATTTTTGTCTACCCGGGGTCTCACCGGGTACCCGGATACTCGGGACAAAACAATAGCTCTAGTCTCGACGCCAAGTACATGTTTCGACACCCTTAAGGTCCGCGCACACATATCCGTCCTGAGTCAGTTGCGTGTCAGTTTCGTTCCGGCGTGCCAGTGGTAAGAAGAAGAGACCCTCTACGCCCCTCTTCTTCTTATCACTGGCACGCCGGAACGGAACTGACACGGAACTGACTCAGGACGGATATGTGTGCGCGGGCCTTTATAGGTCGCCTGTCACTGCCGCGTATCTTTTACTGGTAATCCGGCTAATTCAACCTTACTTAAACTTATTTCATTAATATCTCATCACGCCGGTAATATTTTTTAAATTTAAAGGCATTTTTCTTATGTAAACCGCATATAAGCTCTCGAATGAGATCAAATTCAATAAAATCGGTCCACGCATGACAGAGATATCGGAATATCGTCTCATGGATCAGTCGGAAACGGTGAGATTTTTCTTCTGATTCTTTTCTTCTCCTTCAACCAAATTTTCTACAACTTTCGTCAACATAATATGTATACGCGTTAGACGCACACCTTCAGTCAAAAAGAAACTAATACATGCTTCATTCGTCGACTCTCGGGATTATTCGGCAGGGGTCGTCGTCCGTCATTGTACACACCTATATATACTATTGAATTATAACGTGCCAAGTGTCAATCCTTCGTAACCTGCTAAGTGTTAAATCATTAAATGCGATAAGTTGTCCAAATTTGAAATGTCACGAGTTTTCACACTAAATAGAAGACTGAATTATTGTCTTAATTAACAAGCTAAGTCGCCAAATTTTTTTTAATAGTTTTATAAATAATTAGTAAATGTGTCCTAGTTCAGTTAATGATGCAGACGAAGAGAATTATTTCAACAGAAGAAAGAGAAAGTAACCCTGCTGCACGAGAAAATGAAATAAGCATATTTTCGTGTATATGTATAATATAAAATGAATAAAAAATTTATTTCTTTAAAATTATTACTAAGATGTTAAAAGAAATATCATTTGTATTTCAAGATATAATAAAACACAATTGCACAGGATGAAAAAATCTGAAAGATCCTTGCAACAATTGTGATAACTGTTGAGATTCTAATCTGCAACGTAAAAATCATACCGCAACGCCCCACTTTGGACAGTGCGGAGAAGCACATTTTATATACTTGCAGCTCATTTTGATTTCACAAATTTTTTTTTATTTTGTAATTATTATTATCTTCTATTTTTTGTGATGTATTTGATTTCATGTAATTGGCGTCATTTTTTTTTATTTTTTTAAGTTTTTATGGGATAAGCTCTATATAAAAAGTCTATTCAAAAAATTTGTCGACTTACCTTGTTAATTGAGACAATAATTAAGTGTCCTGTGTGGTGTGAAAACTCGTGACATTTCAAATTATTTGACACTTGGCAGGTTACGTCGAACGAAACATGTGTTAGTTTCTTTTGGTTGATCCATGAGACGATATTACGATATCTATGTCATACGTGGACCGATTTTATTTAATTCAATCTTATTCGAAAGCTTATATGGGGGTGACACAAGAAAAATGTCTTTAAATTTAGAAAATATTGCAGGCGGATTATTAGGATATTAACTGGATTAGGAGTAAAAGATACGCGACAGTTGACATATACAGGGTATCGAAACATGTACTTGGCGTCGAGACGCTGCCGCGTCTCTAGATATATCTACATCTCAACTCAACACACGGATAAAGACGCAGAATTGTAAGTAGCTTCGGGAATACGAATTCATATACATATATAATCCAGAACTTGAACGGATTCTTAAACGGTTTTTTCAGGGGCATATAGGCAACAATCAAATCGTGACTGCTGCGGCGAACAAGGTCACTAACAGAATCCTAATAAAAATTTGCATTTAAATTAATAAACGACAAACGAACTCTTCATAAAATTACCTTCCGCTGATAGACTTCGTTTTGTTAGTTTAATCTTTATTGCTATTTATAATTTATTGTGACAGTAGTTCAATGCTGTGCAAGGGATTGAATAAACGTATCATTACGAAAGTCTATTCGTACCGTCAAATGGGGTAACTTTAATCACAATACTAGCTTTTAAAACACGTCAATTACCCCAGAATTTGCTGTATAAAAGCAATATGTATCTTGAAGCAAGCAATTAAAGCTATCCAAGGTACTCTGTCTGAGAATAACACCTGTTTTAAAATAGATGCTAGAAAAATTTGTTTTAAAATCTACTTAGTTTTGTGGTCAAAGTTACCCCATTTGGCGGTACCACAATTGATAATCGCGCTTTAAGAAAGAAATTGTAATTCCAGGAAATAATCGTAATGTACGAAAAGATTTAAGTAAAACAGGATACGGAGATTTTGGAACATCAGCCCAACATTTACACAAGATGTGATTTAAAAAGTGAAGTTCCTAGATTAGACGTAACCTTCGCATCGATTTTACATGTTACAGAGGTCAATGACGTATTAGGTTCAACTATGTTCCAGAATGAACTAAGAAAAAAACAGATTCTATTTCTTCTACATAACAATAAACACTGTATTTTCGTTCGTGGTTATGTTAATATTGGAGAATGTAAAGGGGCACGCACATACTACGTAAGAGCTACAGATCCTCTGGTAGAAAACCAGCCGACATTAGAAACGACCGATGCACTCACATTCATGGTGGGACAGCTGACAGTCGATCCACGTAACACTCAACACTTCCACGAATTACGGCATCGTGGGAAATCGGAAATATCGCAAGAATATCACTGTGCGGTTACGAAGTGGCGGTATACGCATGTCACTTCTAAATAATCACAAAGATGTACTTTCAGGAATGTATATTCTGAGTCATTCTGCCGAAGAGAGCCCCTCCCTGACTGCAACAACCCCTGTTTAGCTTCGGTTGCGCATGCTCACCGAGTCGATTGGTTGGTCGTTTACGACGAAAGGGGATGATTCTGTTTCTCGCGATTAGCATCTCTTTACGCGCGTGTAATTTTAAACACTTCGTCCCGAATTTTGTTGTTCAAGTCCATGCCAATGACGCAGCGATAAGGAACTGTTGACCGTTTAGTCATCCCTTAACATTTTGAGGTTATACTACGCATGTCCCAGCACCCTCTCCAGCCGTCGATAATCGAAGAACTGATCTAGAATTTTCTCTCTCGGTGTACCAAATACATACTGTTAGATATCTTTGTCAACCTTATCCTTAGAGCATTAATACTTTATCTGTTATTGAGATAGTACTACATGCGTGTGGATAATTTGTTAGAGACGATCACGAATATGCATAAGTACTGTCAGAATGGGACAATTTTTTTAAAAATAATACGTAATCCTCGCGTACCTGCAAGCTGACTTTACCTTATTATTGATCTGGGCGTTGATATCCGTGACTGAAAAGATTGCTATTTCTTTGCATGACCTATAATTTATGGTTCGATCATGATCGCAGATAAAGGCGATAGTAAAAAGAACGTTCTCAGGTTAATTATGTTTCCTGAGTAAAGTTTTATACTCTATCCCTATAAGATGAAATGTGTATGATATGCAAATTTGTTCAATAACGAAATAAAAATATTTTAAACCTTTATATGAGTATACACAATTCCGTATAATTACACGAAATCATCTTCATTCTTTATAAACAGCAGTATATCTGTTTTATTTTTTAACTCGATAAGTAAGCACTATAAAAAAAGGCGGGATGAAATTTCAGTTTCCCCAATAAAGTGTATATGATTATAACTGTGATTTTGCTTAAATATCATACGATTTTCTAACCATACAGGCGAATATAAATGATATATTAAAATTTCAAGTAGTATGTTAACTCATACTGTTTCAATTGAAACACATTGGTGGATTCTTTCGTGCTAAAGACCTTGAAAGTCAATCGCTATTCAAATTTAATTACAATAAATCGAGATGTCGTCTGCGGGATCTATATATGTGACAAATCTTTCCACACTTACGCTTTTTCAAAAGTCGTATTTATTTTTTAAAATATAAACGAAAGTATCTGAATTATATGGAAGATTATTTATAAGAATCAATTGGTAAATCGTTATATTTACTTTCAAAAAGTCTTTAAATGTAATAAAATCCTCATTCTTTATGTAAATTAGCATTTTTTACAGCTGTCACTGCTTTGATTCTTTTGTCTAAGGACTTGCAACATAATTAACACATGGTATATACATATTACATATACGTTTTACTTTGGCCAATTTTATAAAAATTTACTTCTGAAAAATTGTAATCTTATCTTTCATGTATAGTATAATATATGTGTTTACATATGTGCGTGTTTGTAATTAGACAAAATAAATCTATTCTTTGATGCGTTATATAAACATTCATCTAAGCATTCCAAGGAATTAACTTATTTTTACGATACACGGTACGTAGTGAAACACTTTCATAGTTTGGTTTTGGCACAGAAATGAACATGCGTCTACCACGATTGCATGGTAAATTTGTACCAAAACAATACTTTATTATTCGATTTAGGTACAAAATAAATACTTTTATAAAAAATATATATCCTCCATACAATCTATTGTATATAAACGTTGCACGCGTATGCGATAATCGTACACAGGAATACAGTAGTAAAAAAAATATGTACCCCATACGATCGTTACACACATTTTCGTATTTACTACTTCCTTCTACCGTTATATAAATTAATGTACACATGTTATTTAAATTTGAGCGTATACAGAACGCCTACAATTATAAAAGTATTATCGATATGCAATTCCCTAATTAAGGCCCTGCAGAAAACATGAGGAATATACTTTTGTTTTATGTATTATTTTTTTTCTTATATTATTTGTTACGTTTTGGCATAGGTGAAAAGGAACTGTCGCACTTTGCATATATATTATGATAGTTCGGCACGTAATATTTGTTTCCTATCCTTACGATCTATATTTGTGTTGTAATGTACGAACTGTACTATATTTGTCCAAAAGGTAGACGCGGTTAACGAAATATATTTTAAACAAGAATAATTAGAAAAATATAAATTTTTATTTTATAGCTTTAAGTATGCATGCGTGAATTTATGTACAAATCGCAATGTATGTTAAATAGTTCCGTTTTAAGAAGTGAAAACATTGTATATAGTAGCATTTATGCATTAATACTTGGGATTTCTTCTCTTTGCAAAAGCTCTAACCCTTTTAATCAATATTTCCACTTGCAAAAATTGCTCAATACTCAAATCATACAAAGACTAAAGTATAGTATATACTTATGTATATAGTATGTACTTATAGGAAGTAGATTTCCGAAAATAGCCTTCATTTGTTTTGTAACGAGCAGTGAGGAATGTACAATATTGAATATTGCAAATTATTAAATGTCCTTCTAGATGAAAGGCTTTGTAATAATATAACACACTTGTGTGAAATCTAGCTTATACATTAAATGAAAGAATAAATATACTTTTTTTAATGTTGAAAATTACTGTTAAACATATCGTCTATTTTTTGGTACTTTACGACATCTTTGTCTTCCAAAAATCGCAATTATACAAATAATTATCGTTGCTAAAAGCACTGCACCCACAGCCCACACTGCCTTGCTAGTATTAATCTTTGGCTTCTTTTCTTCTTCAGTATCTGAACTATCGATTAATGACTCGTCAAAAGGCACTTTAGTTGATGCTTCTGGCTTTAATATGTTACGATTTTCTGGCTTTTCTTCTGATACGTGTATCGCTGATTTGGACTGTAACTCTTTATTGCTATTAACTACGGCGTTTACGTCTATTCTTCCATCGTTCTTTTTATCTGAAGGTTTTATGTTTGTTATTTTTTTTGTCGTGACCATACTCCTTGGTGTAGTAGTACTAGTAGTAGTGGTGGTGGTGGTAGTGGTAGTAGTAGTTGTAGAAGCGTTCATTTCTTCAATAACTTTTTTCTCTAGTTCTTCTAATTCTGACTCTCTGGCGGTAACCATTTTATATTCGAAATTCTCCTCCAACTCATCAATGAAATCTTCTAATGGGGAGAAGAACGACAGAAGCGAATCCGACGAGATTTGTTCTATACTTAAAAATTTATCGATTATTCTAATCCAATCATCGGCACCGCCTTCTTGAATCATATGTCTGTGAACAAAATGATAAGTTCTTAATGTATTTTCGGGAAAAAAGATAAATACTATGTTATTGACACTCGTGAATAGTACCCACATAAAATCAACTTTCGTTGGTTTTTCCACAATTGAATCGTATCTAACTTCTGTGGATCCCATTAAGTATTCATAAAATTGAAATGCAAGAATTGTGCCAGTTAACTTTCTGCAAAAGGGAATTATACTCGGTAACGCATACATGCGGATTACTGGAATTTTATTTTTATTATTACTTACGAAAGATATGGCTTGTTACTTGTAATATAGTCGTCGTTTAAGAAAGTGGGTATTCCAATTCCATCGGAACTAATTCCTTCATATTCTTGTCTTCAATAGAAATATTCAGAATTTGTGTTAAACATACAATTTATAATGTACTAAGTTGAAATTAGTACTCTAATAACGCAATACCTATATTTCCACCAAGATGCTACTAAGTCTTCGGAATTTGTGATATTCATTTTAATAGCGTTAATTCTCCACGCGTCTGCAGACATGTAATAAGCAAGACGCGGTAACGTATTCAATGCCGTAATCATTAGAGACACAATCAATTGTTGTTCAGTATCAGTAGAATTATACAAAATGCGGGTATAGTTCAACCAAGCGGGACTTGCAGCTAATATGCCAAACAATTCTGCTACTCCTTCTTCTAAAGCTAGAGAGGGATATAAATATTGCTCGTGATACCATCTAATATTATTAATAAATGTTGATATTTACATTTTAATATTTTCATTCTTACCAGAATATCGATTAACTGCGTTAAGTACCGGAATAGCTTCGACAGACATTTGATTGAATAGAATCTTTCCTACATTTTTATGAGCAGAGAGAAAGTTGCCCAGAGTAGGCTCGAAGCAAGTAGATACCCTGTAATTTAAATCAGCGGAATTATGAGTCGTATAGTTTTGAAAAGGTAAATCGGTTAACTACATATAATAAATTATTTTGGAATGCCCAGTCGTAAAATGTGTAGGTACCTCGTAATACCTTCTCCACAGAAATTAATTAGTTTTGCTGGGCATTGTTGGTTAAAGTGACTTGTTTCCCAAAAATCGGCTTGCGGTACTTTGTGCACCAATCTTACGCCGATGGCAGAAGCAGTTTGATATAACTTCTTCCCAATAAGTTTCTAAAATAAAATTCAATTAATATGCAAATATATTTTATACGTGCATTATACATAATTGTATATGTATAATGTACAAATTTATTATTTATTATTATTTTATATATATGTATTATTATATTCCGTACCTTTTTCCAAAGCCTCGTTTTTATATCGTACATTAAATCTGGATAAGGTGTTGCATCGACCGCTATGGTAGTCCAATCAATTCCTTGTAAAGATCCTTTCACAAAAGGTTACACTTCTCAAATAAATATTATTTAACAAATCTATGTATACTATGCTGTTAACTTACCAAGTAAATAACCTGGTATTGTATCATTCATGGCAACTTTGTATTTTTGCGACAAATTAGTTTTAACGAATTTGAATATTTTTTTATGAAGATTCGAAATTTTACTCCACTCATATTTAATTTTGTCGTAGCCATTATTGTATCCACTCAAGAGTTCCCAGTATTCTATAGAATCTTTTGCATCTGAAGTATAATCAACAACATTTTCACTTTTAATCAAATTGTAACATTACTGTATACGAAACGGGTAAATTATTTTTTTAAATAATAACCATTTGCTTCTGCAGCTTTATCGACAAGCGAGAGAATAGTCGAAAAATTTGTAACTAGTGGAGCTAATTCTTGATGCCAAGCTGTCCAAATATTGTTTTGACGCTGAGCATCCTTGCTGTGAGACAGTATGTGATCCAGATCTGGAAATATTAATATTTTTAGTAATCTTACATGTGATTTATATATAGTATGTAGTATTGTAAAACATTAAGTTTCTATTTTTTTGAGATTTTTGTGTACATACAGACAAACGTTGTAGCTTTATTATAATATATATAGTAAGATATATAAAATTAAAATCATACCTTTACGTGTATAATTATTCAAAGGTCCAGAATAATACTTAGATAATCTTACTAACTCAGCTGTCCCAGCAAAGTGAACGAGCTATAAACATTTATAAAAAACATTTTTTAAACCTATTTAAGAATATAATTATTTAAATCACATCCGGTTAATTTTATCTTACTGTTTTTATATCGGCACTCTCCAGCAAAGCGTCGCCTACTTTTTTAGCAACATCGTATTTGTATTGCAACAATGGATCATTTATAGCAATCTCTGAAGAGTTGACAATTTCGTCTCTTTGCACCTTTTTGAAAGTGGCATACAAATTTAACTTCTCTTCCTACAACACATATAACCAAGTTATTTAGAACATAGATATAGATATGTATTTAGGGTATCTTGTTGAACTGAAAACAATTACAATATATATTGGATTTATTTAGCCAAGAACTTACCCATATCGACAATGTTTTATTTGATGGAGAGTTAATAAACGCCCACGCCGCTTCACCAGTTTTGGAACAAATATCCTCGTATGCAAATTCAGTCAATTCTATGAAAGCCTTGGTTGTATCATTTTCCAACGACGCCGCTGCGTAAACGACGAGATTAAAGATTATCCAAGCCCATTTTGATGGCATCCCTTCGTGCTAGAAAAAGATAATATCATTTATACAAGTAAATCAAAGATGTTAATTTACGAGTGAAATAATATCCGACAGCGGTAGAAAGTTTCGTCAAAAATAGCGTTGAAAGTTTGAAGTAATCGCTGAACCTATAGCCCGGCCCGAATTAAAGGAGGGTTGAATATAATATACTGTAAATATAAAATATTCTACAGCTCCAGTTAAAATTTTAGGTGAAAATATTCATTGGTTCAACCGTTTAGTGTCACGTGATACCAACTCATTCGCAGCTTTCATTTAAAAGAAACATTGATGTTTCGTTTTAATCACCCGTTCCGCTTTACCCTACTTTCCCGTATTATAAATGTGTAGTCTCCGCTTATGTGGAACGTAAATACTTTCGAAAAATACATAACCGAAATCATGTTTTACAATCAGAAAGAACGATACCTATGTATAATTTCGGGTTGCACTTGCTTTCTTTAGGAACCAAAAAAGCTACACGTTCCTCTACGTTCTCTTGACGATATCTTTTGAAAGTAGATACCATCACATAATTGTCCCACAAAACTTAGCTGCTACTTCTTGTAACTTTAGCTGATATTAATGTTGGACTACACATAATTGCCAAAATAATACTCCCGCGAATCGTACACAGTGGATAACAAAGTATTTAATTGAAAAGGAACGCCTGAGTCATATTCAATTGTTGAAACAATTATGGAATAATGTCCCTCACGACTTAAAAAATTATTTGAGTATGGACACGAAAACTAAGATGAAGAGGAAATAAATTGATAAAGAAAAACATAATAATGAGAGAAACTATTTCCCCAGTGCAACGTTTAAATGATAGGTACATTTAACCTTCCTGAACTCGCGTGATTTTTCATTGCATAATGACTCGTGTCAGTCTATGAGACCGCGTTTTACGCGTTGAAGATGTGATATTTATTCTGTATAGTTCCATAAAATTAAGTTTTAATATTTACAGTATTGTCTCCCTGTGGGCTCAGTTTGGTGCACACGATGTGGGCTTTTCGCTATCCCCACCACTTCTGTCTCACTCTTGTCCGGCGAAAGCGAGAGCGAGATGGAACGAAAGCGAGCGAGGGCGATACGAGACAGACGCGTTGATGTTCTGTCTCGCTCCGTCTTTCGGACGCCGTGACATTCCGTCCTTTGCGTGCGCGACACGCAAAGCGTTCCATCTCGCTCCTCCCTTCGGCCAGAAAGAAGCGAGAAACGAATACTCAGAATTAGGGCTCTGCTCACGATGTGGGCTCAAAGCCGGTCCTGACCAGCGAGCCCTCAGGGAGACACTATTGTATTGAGGGTTATAATAAAATAAAAAAATGCACAAACTAATTTGGAAAACATATTTCTTTCTTTAGTCTTCCGAAACAGTGTTCAATAATTTGAACTTAAAACTACATTCAGCGGGTGTATTATAAAAAATCAACTTTCACTTCATAAACGGAAAAAATGTTAACAAAAAATAAAATAGAATAAGTATAATATTATAAATATAGGAACTAATTGTTTTCGAACACCGAAACAGAGCAATCCTGGCATATCATATTCTATCATAACATATCAAAAGGGTGTAACGTACAAAAGTCTGCGGAAAACTACTGTTGTCATCCTAAGAACTATTTAGGAAGGTACAAGCCGCGGGGGACCGGGGCTATTAATGATTTTTGAAAAATGAGCGAATTTTGTATTCGCCGGTCTGTGAGACCAACGCGCGAGTTCAGAAAGGTTAAATGCAATCAAAGCATCGTCACCTCTTTCTTTCCAATTTTTATTCAAGTAATCTTTGAAAGTTGTTTTCCACAACGCAGGATGTTGTTTATAAATTGCTATAAGTTTCGTAATGAAACCTCTATCCATAAAACGCGTATCAATATCTTTATATTATAATAGCTTTTTCCGTTGTTAAATTATTTCGACCTTTTGGTTTTTATCTG
This sequence comes from Andrena bicolor, assembly GCA_960531205.1. Taxonomy (NCBI): domain Eukaryota; kingdom Metazoa; phylum Arthropoda; class Insecta; order Hymenoptera; family Andrenidae; genus Andrena; species Andrena bicolor. Next base: position 51,746 of record OY482667.1, read on the forward strand.
CAGACAAAAACTGCACGTTAATTTTAAACAACTGGTTAGTCACGCGGTTCAAGTTTATTACGAGAACTATGACGATATAAATCGATCATAGACATGCGTCACTAACAAGCAGTTAAAGCGGTAAACACGGGAATGCAGCGCGTATCACTTTCATAAAAGTGACACAAATGGATTCCTGGCATTCTTCCGATTAAATTGACAGCAAATAATTGAAATCGGACTATTTTTAACGAAACGGGCTTTCAATTCTGCAAATAAATTTTCACGTAATTTCCTTAATTATGGTCCGAATCAGGGATCGGCGGATTTCAGTTACCACTGATGGAGGGGGAAACACCTACAGGAGCGGTGGTTATGTGTGCGTGATTGCGCCTGCGCGGTGCACTGATTTTTCGCTGAACACTACCGCTCAACCTTTGATGCCAGATCGGTGACGGGGATTCCCTCGAGAATTTCCCCCACCTCGCGCACACTACGCCGGAGCTGCGTGTCCGTGAGTTGGAACTCCGAAGCGCCGAGCTCACGGACACGCTGCTCCAGCGTAGTGTGCACGAAGTGGGGGATATTCTCGAGGGAATCCCCGTCCCCGATCTGACATCACAGCGCTCAACACGTTTAGTGAGCGGTCGAAAAAATTAGTGACAGAAAATATAACCTATATGTTATACCCGATTTCCTAAAGATACTGTTGCAGCGTAATAATAATGTTTCGGAAGGATAATAAAGAGTTCACAAGTGTAGTGCAAAAGAACGAAATAGCCGCTCAAAATTTATTGTCATATAGCATATACATAGGTTATATTTTCAGTCACTTCGAGGCCCAATTCAACATCCAACACAATTTGATATATAATGTTTGTTCATAAATGCTTTCTGCATAGGACGTTTAATTATCTTCTAATAAGTGTATTTTATGTTCTGTTTCAGTGTTTCGCTAATAAAAAAAGTCTAGTTTAACAAACTTCATTTTCTGGGGACATACCCTCATTTATTTTTCATTTTCACTTGTAATTCCTTACTGCCAACGTAGAATATTGTAACATAAGCACATTTCAAGTAATTAAAATGTACAATGAATTTTCTATGTTTGCAAAACCAGCAGACTTTCCATTTAAATTTTTTACAAGTACAATGCAACAGCTGAGAATTTCTTTCCACATTCAGAATAGAAATGGAAATAGCACACAGCTCCCTCTAGCGTTCACCAGGCAGCTGCGTGTCTATGAGAATTACCATTTCTGTGCAGAAAAACCTGCTATAATACCGACCTGCCAAATTGGCCAGGTCACATGACGTATCTACCCCCTTAAAGCTTATATTTTATATAAGTATATATTCTGAACAACCCAAATTATTGAATACATACTAGCACTCACTGTTCATAATCGATACCCAATAATTTTAACCATGGAATCTAAAATCATTATTAATTTTTCAACTTACACATACATTAGTAATTATATACAATCAAATACAAAATTATCTGAGTATTATATGAATCACAAAAATTTAACTTCCATGCACAATAAACCCTATAAGTACCCACATATTTTACATTCTTTTATTCTTAAAACGTAGCAACACTTCTGTTCTCGAAATATGTAACCTCTCTTTTTCTAAAGATTCATTTTATTCTTAGAAGACCCTGGATTAATCGAATAGTTTTCAATGGAACGAATAACTTATTGCTTTTCAAGTAGTTCAAAGAGATTTGAGTCATTATTCCAATTTGAATAGCTTGAATGTAAATAAATCACTAAAATGTTAAAGCCGCCATAAATCATTCGAGAACAAATTTTTTCCAAGTTTGCTTGAATAATTAAGCTACTTCGAAATTGGAGTACTTGACTTGGTTCAAATGATTTAACCTGCATTCAACTTAATATGTTAGCTTGAATTTTCGAACTACTTGAGCAGCTCTACTCGTAATGCTTGTGTTGCTCGTCAGACTTGCACCCTAAGCGGGGACGGTGACACACAAGCGTTCCCACGATCCCAACAAGCAAAGCTGAGCCCACGCTCTCTTGAATCGGCTAAGTAACGGTATCGGGTACATTAAAGAAAGAGTTGACATCTTATGCCCGATGCAAGGTGTCAAAATATTTTCAGCAGATCGGTAACTAATTTCAAAGGAACCAATAAACAAATGAAACTACGAACTGCCACAAGCCGCACAAGTAGTCTGACTGAACCTACCTTAACAATTCGAAATTAGAATCGTAGCACTATTGAAACTGTAGTCGTCAAGTCGTCAAAATGACTGTCATGAAAATAATTTTACTAAACTATGTTTGGCAGTAACATTTTGCGTGATATCTATCCATTACCACACATTAATCACTGATTCAATTGTACTGATTAAAATACTGATTTTACAGATTATTTTCATTCTGGTTTTTCGGTTTCTACTGACCTGCATTCAAGATTGAAAAGATCTTATGAAAGAGTAGCAACAAACAATTTATTGACCTGGCATATAAATAAAATTGATTCGAATCCAAAATATTTTGTTTCTTCCATACTTACGATATCCAAAGAAACGATTAATTTATTAAAACGCGAAGGATTAAACCCCTGTTGGATGACTATCAAAAGAAGAGATCTACTTGAATCGTGTGATATCACTTACCTTTCCTAGTCGAGCGTCACTTCGCTCGATGTTCACGTCGTGCTTTTTTTTTATGAGCGTCTTTGATGCGTGTGCGATGAAGACCGAATACACGAGAAAGATAAAGAACGAAGAGTAGTGGCACGATGTTTCTCGCGTCTTCGTTGTATTTTTTTAACAAACACTAGTGTATATAGGATACGATGGACTAATGTAGTCTTGTAGATACGCACGATCATGAATCACTAACTCACGTTTATCTTCATGTGGAGCGCACAGCGTATCCCACGTCTACTCTATGACTATTTGTACAAAGTTCGAACGAGCCAGATTTCTTCGTATCATGCTGCTTTGCTTTAGCGGGGCAGTGGTACTGTAATGCGTGACGTGACACATAGTCATCGAGAATGCAGTATCATGAAGATCGTACGCTTCCAGGAGCGGGCATTTCCTATATATTTCTGTTGGCAAAATCAGTACCCTCTGGTGGATTGTACACCTAATTAAATCGCGAAAATCGGCAAAATTGAAACCTGGAATTATGGCGTTGGTTACAAGGAAACATATGAAGGCCGCACACGCTTATTTTAATTGGACTTTTGTAAGCAGTTGTTCACAAAATATTTTCCAGAGTTTTACAGGTTTTGGATTTTTTACGGTATCCTCGGGTTTCGAGGAAACTTCATGCTGAATCTTTACCTTGTATGTCATCGGGAAGTACCAAAAAAAACGTTTATTATATATGATAATTATATGCAATGAAAAATAATTGTCTATTATTTTTGTAAAGTGGACAAACGTAAAGAATTTTTACTTCGTGCCAGACCCATTATTAATAATTCACAATATTGGTGTTATACCTACACGTGGCTGTAAGAATTCTTTATGAATAAAGAATTGTTGTAAAAATCTGAATACTATAATCATTCGAAAACATTTTACATGCAACTACATTATAACACTATACCTATGAAGAAATATATTATCTTTATTTGAAGATTGTGTTACAAGAAATATGTATTTTAGTTATTGCGCAAATACAAATTGTATAAAAAATGATAGAGCACCCCAAAATATATTTCAATATTTAAGTACTGCTCTCAAGCTGTAACAGAAAAAATCAAATTTTAATGCAAAAGTAATGATAGCAATGTGTATTCCGTGTCGTTTATTAAGTGTTTGCTTATTAAAAGCTTACCAGGATCCTGAGTGCAACAAGTCAAATCCTTCATTGATCTTTTCAAATGGAAGATTATGTGTAATAAACTCATCGAGAATCAATGTCTTTGACAGGTACTCTTTTACCAGCTTAGGTACACTCTCCTTAGATTTCCAACCGCCGAACGCGGTTCCTTTCCATACACGTCCTGTTACCAACTGAAATGGACGAGTACTAATTTCTTTACCTGCCGCGGCTACACCCACCACAACAGATGTACCCCAACCTTTGTGACAGGATTCCAATGCAGCTCTCTAAATACAAAGCATTACGTTCGAAGAATTAATTTTTGTCTATCATTCAATTGATCGAATTTACAAGTAGAGAGCTATTATAATTTTGAACGAAATGGTAACTTTGAACGCACCATAGTGTTTACATTGCCAATGCATTCAAAAGTGAAATCTAATCCACCATCGGTTAATTCTATCAAAAGTTCTTGAATTGGTTTTTTATGATCTTGGGGATTAATACACTCAGTGCATCCAAAAGTTTTAGCTAAAAAAGAAGAAATTAATAAATAATATCTAACTTTTGAATAAAATTTTGTTGTATAGAAGCAACTAAAATGGTAAACAACACCTTCCTCTTACCTTGATCAAATTTATTTGGATTTATATCTATTCCAATGATACGCTTAGCACCAGCTTTCTTACAACCATATGCAACTGCTAATCCAACTGCACCCAAACCCCATATAGCACATGTACTTCCAGGTTCTACTTTGGCAGTATTAAGAGCAGCACCATATCCAGTAGGTACTCCGCATCCCAGCAAGCATACTTTATCGAGTGGTGCAGTCGGATCGATCTATATATAGTCAAACGCACTTGTTCTAATAATTATTGTTAGTTTGATAAATCTCTAAAATATTTATATACAATAAAAATACTTTTGCAAGAGAAATATCTGCCACCACAGTATACTCGGAGAAAGTAGAACAACCCATGAAGTGAGCAAGTGTTTGACCTTTGCATGTAAATCTGGAGGTACCATCAGGCATTACACCTTTTCCTTGTGTGACACGTATCTTGCTGCACAAGTTTGTTTTTGGAGACTTACAGAACTTACAATCCCCACACTGAGGAATATATAATGGAATCACATGATCACCTATAAACAGGATACAGAATATCTTTGAGGCTATGAAATAATACAATATTGTAACCATTAACATATTATAAAATATAATTTACAGGATAATTTTGAAGAAGGTCAAAGAATTTAGGGAGTTATAACATTCATGAAAATAAGTGCAATAACTATAACTGTTATTATCTACATAATATGCTTGGGCAAAAATGATTTGAAATACAGAATATAAAATAATATTTGAAATAATGAACTGTTTAAATTACTTTATTATTCCTATTTGAAAAATAATGTTGAAAAAGTAACCTTATTTTGTGGCAAAACCAAATAAATCATTTCAAAGTGATTTCTTATTTTAGATAACTGTTTCCCTATTTTTTAAATCACACTGTAAATTGGAATTAATTTGTATCTATAATAAGGTCATAATACCTGGTTGAAATTCTGTGACTCCTTCTCCAACACTTTCAACAATTCCACTGCCTTCGTGGCCAAGAATACTTGGAAAGATACCTTCTGGGTCAAGCCCATCTAAGGTATAAGCATCGGTATGACATAAAGCTATAGCAATAACTTTAATTCTTACTTCATTAGCCTTTGGTGGTGCTACTTCAACTGTCTCAATCGACAAAGGCTCTTTTTCTTTCCACGCTACCGCAGCTTTACATTTAATGGTCTGAAACAAATAAAAATAGAAGTTGAATTACATTTACCTAAATTCATACATAACTTATTGTAATATTTATTTCCAACAAAATCAAGTAATTCATGAAACACCATGAGGCAGAAAAATCTGAATTCAACTTGTTGCAGTGCATAAAAATAAATTTGATTTAACCGATTTATTTGCATAATAATTTTTATTCATTAATTACTTTAATACAGCTTATGTTAAATGATCCAAACGATCAATTCGCACTGAATATATTTACTAAAGAGATCTTTGATAAAATAAAGAAATAAGTACCTTTCCAGCAGTGCTCGACATGATTAAATATTCTGAATTACTATGTAAGATTTTAGAGAAGCACAAGAAACTAAATCAATTCGTCTATAAATACCAAATCTCTGACGATAACAGTCGCGATATATCTACATTAATCTACAATAAAAGCAGAATAATTCAAGGTCGTAATTGATCGTAATTCGTAATGAGAATGTATTGCAATGCAACTCAGCAAGGTGGCGCTCTGAATTCAGGGTGTTTAGTGATCTTCTAGAGAGTGATCGGAACAACGTGTATCGTCGCTGATTGGTTGCTGCGATTTGGAGCAAAAGCGAAAGTAGAAAGAGAAAGAATACGTAAAAAAGAAAGAGACAGAAATACGGATAGAAACAGATAGATAAACAATCAACTTGGAAAGCAGACGACTTAATGAATATTTAGGTTATGTTATTTCCGGTTTTGCTCTCAAATTGCACAAATGGTTGTGGTTATACCGATCACTCCCTAGAGGATCACTCGAGGGTGCTGCGACTCCCGTCTAGCGGCGTGTAGTATAAACTTTAGAAGCGCGAAGTTCGAATCGGACCACACGAATGTAGTATGTGTGTACATACCTAAACATATGTAGGAAGACATATGTACTGTAATTGCAGCGTCATATGATCAACAATTACAGAAAGGGAAGGATTTTAGAGAATCTTAATAGTGTAAAAATTTATTGGTCTGCCACAATTTTATATCACATTCGTAGAAGTTAAGTCTAATAATTCCGCGAATGCAAGAAGGCGATAGTAGGTACACTTCTTACAGGACCCGATTTTTGCATGTCTTACGTTTTTTGAGTCCTAATTAAAAATTTGTAGGTTTCAACTATTCTATCTTACGCTACATGAAAGATGAATAATTTCTCTTTACTTCGAAAGAGTGATGGTTATTCATCTTGGCAATAGAACCGTGTCACGATGTAACCGTTCGCCGAAAAACCAATATCCAAATTCCTCGTGTGTCGCTAAGATCTTTACGTTCCGAAATCAATCAACAATCACCATCTTGGTTTCGGACGTAACAAAGGCATTAGTAGTTTCCAATTCGACGTTACCTCGACGACACCATCGGGCAAGCCTGACAGCTTGGCCAATCCGCCACTGATGACAATGAGAGTGAATGAGAATTATTCATTTCTGTAAGTTTATTTATTTTCTAAATACAAAACTATTGTACTGTATCACAATAAACTATAATACACGCACAGAAATGATAGAGGCCTTAATATAAACAATATATCGTAAAAGCATACAACAGATCGATCTCGTTTCCGTACAAAACGTTCTTGTAAAATGCACGTTCCTCTAAACTGTGAAATTTGTTTCTTCTTCACACATATGAGTGCACATTTACTTACATCCATTTAAAAATATGGAACACCAAATAAAACATACGCTTTGGTTATCCAAAAAATTAAACATCGTACCGGCTCCACACATGCATTATCTGTATGTGAACATCCCATATTCCCGTTATTACTTGGATTGGCGCAAAGTTTAATGAAATCCCGTTTCAAGCCAGGTGTTTAAAGGCCTTTCCGAGCGATTGTGTTGTAAATATGAAAACTTAAATTTCACTAACTCAAATACGAACTTATTCGGGCTATTTTTAATTATATTTATGATTGTGAGTTCCTTAGACTGATTGTATATTACGTATAATTAAAAGTAGTCTGTGGTCGACTTTGGATTCATTTTCTTCAGGAAAACCTTGCCAATTAATTGGTAATATTCCCGTGAAGATCTAGTGAGAATATTGACGTTACAATTTGTAATACTATTAGATGACTCATCGAAGGTTCAACTGCCGATCGAACAAAGGATCGCTGACGCGTCGAAGTACAAAACGAAATCCGATCTCGGTTTATTTTAGTAAACATTCGGGGGCTCTCACACAGTACGTTCGATGCTTCACAGGAAATATCGACGTGAAAACACATCAAAATTGTACACAGAATGAAAATCCCTCAGCGTGAAAACACGCTGGCGCCACTCAAAGTGTAAAAATGCGTAAGTGTGGTTACATATGGTATTCGTATTCGTGTATGATTATTCAGTGTGCGTGCTGAACCCAGCGAACATTGCTGCAACTTGATTCTGTAAAATAATGCTCATCGAAGGACACGAATATCTGCTTGTGTTATGACAAGTGAACTATCCACACTTGGTGACGAACATTCAATTATGCGACTGATATTGTAGCACTTAGAGCATATAAACATGGAGGAAGCATGCAATAGGCGAAAATGTAGACGGCGATAGAAAGAGAAAGATATACAAGAGGAACACCCCCTCTCTTTCTAGCACCAGCGTTTTCTTCTATGTTAGAAAGAGAGGGGGTGTCCCTCTTGTATATCTTTCTCTTTCTATCGCCGTCTACATTTTCGCCTATTGCATGCTTCCTCCATGTTTATATGCTCTGGCACGTGGAGAGTGGACTGAAGATGGTTGTTTGCCAATTCTTCGGAGCATTTCAAGTTGCACTATTCATATGCAACCGTATGGGCTATTTCAACTGCACGATCATAAAATTGAAAAAAAAAACGAATTAATTAGTTTTATTTTTCCGATGGTTTTAAAGAAGAAAAAGCACGATATTCGTAAACGAATATTTTCTTTCCCTGTATGAAGAATGCAAAAAATAGAAATATTTGTTCACAAACATTGGGAAAATTAGCGAATATTCGTTAACGCATATTTGGAGCCGACGTTAACACAACATGACATTTCGTTTGTCCGTGAATTCGTTCTTCTTGTACAACAATAGTCGGGGAGATATATGCGTTAGTAATACTGATATACTTGGACAGATATTAACCTGCACCACGTTACTGTTGTCACAATTGATTTATTTAAGTACCGGAAACTGCTTGTACTGGAACTTGATGTAAAGGGTAGCTTTGTGCATTGCGATTTGAGACTTGAAGCACTTGCATTTTCATTAAACCGTTCGCCACTCTCGAATGAGCGAAATATCGAAATATCCTACTAAAAATATTTTATTTTCATTTGCGGTTGTGATTGAAATGCGCTTATTGCTTTTTCTTATAGAGAGATTTGCGGAAGTGTGTGATTTCATTTGTTCTTACAATTACTAATTCGACGCCTTTTTCTGAACATTCTTTCTTTTAGTCTGAAGTAAATGAATCATTATTTTTGTTACACCTTTATCCAATAATAGATAATGAAAATTATGCTAGAATGTTACTGGTGGTTCCTTATTATAAGAAAAAATCTTTACAATGTTTATGGGTAGTTATAATATTGTTCTTTGTATACAGTCGGCGAAACAAAAGCGTGTCCGGTATATTTATATATATAATCGTTTAACGTAAAGAAATGAAATGACTTACAATTACATTAAGTATTGTGATTAGTTCTGCGACGCACAGCGGTACGAATGTCAGAAATCGCGAAAAAAATGTTTACGTTAATAACACACGACTGTTCATTGTAAAAACGGTTATGGTGGGGGGGGGGGGGTTAGGCCGTAGAATTGGATGTTCTGGTTAAAATTTGTATTAAAGTAAAGATAACCTCTCTATAGAGGGTGGGGGGTACTAAAATACTTTATTTATGAATACTTTTCGATTGATTTATTTTAATTTTAATTTTTAATTTTTATTACAAAATGAGGTAGAAAAACGGACGCATACGAAGAAAGAAAGACCGAGAGAAAAAGAAAAGGAAGAAAGGGAAGCATGAATATACAATATGAGACTTTCAATGCAACAGACGTAAAAGCTATTGAATAATACTGATGTGTGCCCACAAAGAAGATTTGTCAGAAAATATCATATTGTCCCAATTCCGGTCAATGTTTGCGTCCGTCTACGTGGTTCTATTTTAAACGTACTTTCCCGGAAGCCCAGCTTTCGTTATTGAGTTCCAAAATTTTGAGTTGTAAACAAGTAAATGGCTCTAAATACTCTCACAGGATATGCCTGCACAAAGTTTGCTGAAAATGTACCGACTGATCTACAATTCTTTTATCCTCTTTCGTGCTTTTTCGCGCCGCATCACATTTCGGCTAATCATCGACAATTTTGGTTCTTTCAAACCGTTTTACACACTTGGACAAAACGAGACATTCGATTTATTTGACAAACGCGGTACTCCTACTTATGTTCGTAGTTTTTTAAAAAAGGATAGACATAACTGAGGATTTGCCTATAAAAGATCATAGGGGAATGGTCAAGATATCCGATTTTTATAGCATTTTCGATATACATATGTAACTGTTTCCAAGGTAAAAATTTTACCGGACACGCTCTTGTTGCAGAGACAGTAACTTACTTCAGCATGATTCTCTTAGAATTAGTGTCTCATTTTTGCATCACGCATCTTTTTTTCGCTTCTCTTCTTCTCGATTCATTGTTTTGAAATCTTGTATAGCACTCTGATTAGGTTAATTACACGCATTACATATTCTAATTTAAGTTTTCGATTATAAATGATCAGATTCGAAAGCTGCGTTAGTGACGCCATTTGTTACAGGAATTTCTGGTTTCTCCTCGGCCATGATTTGCCATTTTACAGCTACGTTTTCTTCTTGACTTCCAACATTGTTCTTCGCCTCTTTTTCCTGTTCCAACTGTCGCCGATCTTTCCGATGTTCCGTGTACAGCCAGCTGTTCATAAGAAATGTATTTTAGCAATTCACATCAACGCCGCCAGTCAATTAATTTGGTAGAACTTATTAAAATATTCTCCCTGAATCGATATAAAGGCAATATTATTGGGTTGCTGAGAAAATTTAATTATAGCGTTATACGTGAAATAATAAAATTCATAATAACTTGTTATGGATCGTTAAAATTTTAAGAAATGAGTGCTTTAGATATGATTTCACATTACCACTTTTGTGAATACGTCTTTGCTAAAATTAAAGCTTTGGCTGTAATAAGTACTCACAATGAGAAATTAAACATCCCCATATCTTTTGATTTTCAACATTTATGGTCTTACATCGTAAATAGAATTGACTAGTAAATTTACGTATAAAAGTTCGAAAACACTCTGTATACTTTAGTATTCAAAAGGCCTTTCTTGTTAATTTAATAGTCTGTGACTATTTAGCAGATAGAATAGAAGGGTCTCAATAGCACAGTTTCAGCGTCTACTGATCCCCAAAAAAGAACTTACAAGAACGCGATAACGGCGGGCATTGTCATACACGCACCAACAATAAAAAACGTCCCTGGAAACGTTTTCATGGTTGCAGCGTAAATAGAACTGTACACTGGCCCGTAAACGAGTGGCATCAGAGATTCGCACACGCCAAATAGGGAATTCACTTTGCCTATAAATAAACGAGAATTACTCTTTGTCGTGGTTAATTAGACATACACAGCTGATATGATTAGTCAAAAGCAGAAGGTAGAGCAAACTGAGTTAAAAACGATAACAACATTCAGGTTGTCAATCAGAACGGAAATCTTCATTAGATTACGTTCGTATTGAAAGGAAAGTCCGTGGAAACTTAATTAGATATACTACTTATTGGCTTAACCACAGATACTGTCAAATAAAACTATTTTTTGACACGGTCCTGAAAACATAAACGCTTGAATGTCCTTCGATTAATTAGATTGTACTACTGAAGGTTGCGTGCCATGCTCGACCAGGTTTAATTCAGTATATTTCAATATATTGTAACCTTCTAAATCTAGAACATGGCAATGTGATTCTTTTAAAAAAATAACGAAGCACAAAAATGTGGAGTAATTTTTGTTTATTGGAATCCGCATTTTCTTAAGATTTTTAATTAACGAAATGAAACGAAAAAATTACAGATCATGTTACACTTCCTTGGGTAACAATAATCTGTAATTGTGTATCAATTTATTAAAAAATATTAGTTTGAAAACGAATTCAGATATTTCGCTAACGTAGCAAGTATGTACATCTGTTATTCGCAAAATAAGTTATTCGCAATGTTATTCTATACTGCCAACGTAGTGTATATGTTACGGTAAAAGTGCATATTTACCGGCTATCAAACTGGTAAATGTCCACATTTACAGGAAAATGTACTTTTACCGTAATATATACACATACACTAAGGGCCAAAATCGGCTTCCCTTCGGAAATTTGGCAACGTTGCATGTCACTAGGCATAACTCAGTAATTCTAGTGACATGCAACGTTGCCAAATTTCCGAAGGGAAGCCGATTTTGGCCCTTAGTGTACATACGTATATAAAGGGTCATCCATTAAAGTTGCAACCCGTGCTCGCGCGAACACTACACTGCAACACCGCCTCACGGACACATTCTACTACAATCATAGGTCGAAGTTTCCGCCATCTATGTGCCGAAATATGAAAGTGTGGGTTGTTTAGTTGTAGTAGAGGGCGTAGTGTGCTTTTAAAATTGATCATTTTGAAATGCTAGTTTAAATTTTAATTTTTCCTACTATTTTTAAGTCATTTTGAAATTTCCTATAAAAACTTGACACATTTGGTACTTTCACCCTAAAGCACCCCAACATGCTTCCTATATAGCGGCGTTACTATCTCCTCGGAGAGAGGGTAGTTGGAATCGCCCCACCTTAGCTGAAGGCGCAGCGTTGGAGGGAGAACCGAAACATGAGTTTCAGGAGTGGTTTTCCCCTACGTGACTCCTGCATGGGCGTACTTCCGTAAGTTATCGCACGCTCAGTTAACTCGGCTTTAAACTGCGCGCCCCGGAAGTTCGGCCGCTAATATTCAACTGTTAATATCTCGAGAACAAAGCCTTGGATTCAAAAATTGTAAAGGACTTTTCGATGTCCGCTTGTATCAGGATACTGCATGTGCCGGATTATCCCGAAATTTTGGGCCCCCCTTTATGTACTATTACTGCACAGAAAGAAAGTAGTAAGTAGGGAAGTTCCGGCAATAATAAAATTACGTGTGCCCTGTCTTTAAGAGTGTGCCCAATTAAATGACAAAAACCAATCCTCACAGCGGCAGACTGCACCGCCTGCCAGGAGCCTTCTTTCTGTGCAATAATATATTTACAATTGTATATGTATATGTAAGTACATATTTTTATTCACTTACCCAGTTCGTCTGTCGACACAAGCTTAGATGCTATCGATCGCATCGCTATAAAGGATGTCCCGTTCACGATTTCAACGATTGCCGCTAGGAGGTGTAAGAACAATATTTATTGTTTTATAATAAAAAATGTAGTGATTGTATTAAAATATAAAATTATTTGTGCGAATATTTACCTAAATAGATCATCCAGTCTGTGGTCGCGAACGCGTAAACGAAACCGGCTAAAATTTTGCTCATTGAACTCATGATTCCTACAATCGCATCATCGATCTTTAAAATGTGACTGAACACGCCAACGGATATCGCAGTTCCTGTGAAACAAAAAAGAGAATTCTATTTGTAAAAATATAAAAATCAGTCCTTGCTTCATAATCGAACCTATTATTAATCTAAATGGTTGTGAACCGTTATCTAATTATCACTGTCCGACAAGGTTATTGAACCTTAATGAAATATATCGTTTCCGATGAATTCTTGGACGCTGAAAACGAACTTGGCCATGAAAATGGCGTAGCACGTTAGAATTATTATATATTTATTGAAGAAATTAAAAAATATCCTGAAATATGGAATGTGGCGCGAGAAGAATATCACAACAGGACGAAGAAAAGAAGAACTTGGATTCATATCTATCTTTTTTTTATTATACTTTCGACGAAAGAGATGAGAGGGACAAAAATGAAATATGTAAGTACCTTCATTATTTTATTATTTATTTCTTTATTTGATTGAAAAAAGATTACGTCACTTAGATACGATTTCTTTGCCATGGCACACTGCCAATATCTGAAACAAAATATTCGGCCAATTTGTTTCTTGCCTAAACCGATTTAGAATAGGTGTTCTTCAGGGCCTTGAATTGTCTTGTCTAGTGTCAAATAATCCATTGATACTTACAAGGGAAGTTTGGCAACCCGGAAATTCAGAAAATTATGAAACTCGGTGTGCAAGTAGAGTAGTTCATCCGTAACGCAACCCTATTTTTTGTTGGTGCCATGATGCAATTTTTGGGGGTGCAATCACCCCTTGAAAAAATGCAGAATTTTCTTTCCCGTGGAATATCGCAATTTAAGCAAAGCTTTTTATATCTACAAAACCGCGTGAAAATAATTTACAAAAAAAACATTTTTCAAGTTGGACTGTTATTTCCGGTGCGGCAGAGAATAGAAGTGAGAGTGAGTGGAGTGAAAGAAAAGGGAATAAACGGTGGAAAAGTGGGAGTTGGGAGTGTAGAGAGTGGAGCAGAGAAAAGGGGGAGAGACGGAAGGAAAAGGAGAGAAAGGGTGAGGAAAAAGGAGGTAGGATTGGGAGGAAAACAGGTGGTAGAGTAGAAGATTGAGGTTAGGACAAGGCGGGAAAGGAGCGACCGGTAGAGGGGAGGAGGAAAGAAGAGTAGAGAAAGAGGACAATGTCATCAAATGGTTTTCGCGCGACAAACGGTTTTCGAAAAAAAGTCGGGAAAACATTTTTATTTGAAATTTTGAAAGTTTAAATGCTTCTTGAACAATTTTTATTTATAAAAGCGTTAAAAAAAATGGAATTTTTATTTTCGAGGACTATTTTTTAAACATTTAAGGGGGGGGGGCATATACTTAAATATGCGAAAAAGATAAACCTATACGAATTCAGGTCTGGACCCGGCTTTACAAATTTGCTTCCCGCCACTGAAAGCGAGAACCCAAAGTAAGGGAAAAGCGTTCTCCGTACCAAGTGCCCCTTAAGGGCTTGTAACAGTACTTCGGAGTTCGCGTACCCGGCCAAAATCAAAGTTAATTTTTCCAAAAGTAAGCGAGTTACAACCAAATTTGATTGCATATTTTTACTTCTTTTTTCATGTAGTTATCACCATTCTGCGTATACCACCAGACAAAAAACGTGCTGGTTACGAGTTTGTTAGTTTAAAAAATTGATAAATGACGTATTTACTTACCAATTAAATTCGTTACCATAGCAAATGTGGTAAACATGCTGAACATTACTTCGTTCCAATGGTATCTATACCTCATGTAAAGGTACATCACTGCCATTTCTCCTGAAATTTTAATTATCCACATTAAATTTTTAATTAGCGTTTAGTATATATCAATCTTGACAGTATAGTGAAACAGTTAAATCAAGTTATTTATTGTGCGATGTGTAACAAACCCCCAAAAATGCCCTTTTTTCGTTAATAAACATAATTAATAATTACTATAATACTTATATTCTTATTATTCTTCTTTTATAAGGTGTGCTTAGCATTAATATTGGCTCAGAGTACTGCGAGACGCAAGTGCAATGGAAGGGAGAATTGAGTGTTGAAGAGTGGGAGAATCGAACGCATGCGCGATCCTCAGTCGATCGGCGGATCGGCGAGAGCAAGGATCGGTAGTAGCGATGTGTACATAGCAATGAGCGCGGGAACCGATCGTTCCACGTGCACCTGCGCACTAACCAGTCGCTCTGTAGAGCGATTGGAGAGTGGACTATGCGATATAGTCGAACTCGGTTCCTTTTGGTGCGCTCGCAATACTCCGAATATGTATAAATACGGGCGTGCAAAACACGCATGCGGCGTCGGCCGCGATCCTCATTCTCTTTCTTTGTGCCGAAAGAGTCACATTACACGCAATGGATAAGAAAAGATCACGACGATCCCGCATTTAGATTGATTAATTCATTCGAGTCATTACTCGAGCACTTGTTGATTCATTCAAAGGATTACTTAAAGCTAATAGCTGATTCCGACCTAAATTAATAATCCAACTTTGCTAATCGCTAATTTTTTAAGTCGCATAAGTTTAATTTTGCAAAAACCGATTTAGTTTTAGTATCCGCGAGAATGGTACGTTTACTGAAGATATACGCCAAGTTTGAAGTAAATCCGGTGATTGGTTTTTCAGATATCATGCTAAAAAATTCGAAAAACGCGTTTAAAGTTTTAGATACCGTTTTTTCTAACCACAAAAAAGTAAAAAAATTACGCCAAGTACATGAAAAAGTCGAGGTCGGAAGAAAGTAAATCACAAAACAAAATAGAAGAAAATATATAATAGAAAAAAATATATGAAATCAAAATCAGCTGCAAGTACATAAAGGTGCTTTCCAACTGCGCTTAAGATGACACAACTACATATACACAGCTAAAATGCTGTGTTCATACATTCCATTACGTATATCGCGGACATTTTAATAATGTGAAGATAAAATCTAGACATTTGCCTAGATGTCCGCGGCCTGGAACTCAAATACTTGGCCGTCAATTTTACAATATAGGTGCGTGTTCATTCCTCCATAAAGATTAGGTACATGTATCTTATTACCTACATTTAAATGATATAAAACCTTTATTTAATTTAATCATTTAATAGGAAGATCTGGATTTTTTCTTATTTTACCAAAGTTTAAGAATTAGAATCATAATGATGACAATCAACTGCAGTTTTGCAAACTACGGATTACAATGCTTTAAACCGATGTGGGTGGTACGGTTCCGCTTGGATTGCATGAAAGATCATGGTCAAAACGTTTTTCAGAATTACAGATCGTGTGCAGCGTTACTTCTGCTATGTTGCTTCATTGTCCGCGATACGATTTGTAATGGCTTTCAAAATTAAGTTGAAAATGGCACACAGAAGATTACTCTTCGCCATTAGGAACGGCGCGGCTTATTCATTATGACCTACTTTTTCTTTGAATAGATTATTATGTTTAAATATAGATGTTCTATGATAGTAAAGATGGCCATATTGTTATGGCGTCTGCTGTAACAGTCTTCAAGTTTCTCCACGATTACGATGCTAGGAACGTGCCTAATAAAATATACAACTTGTCTTCCTCTATGCGGAATATTTTGCTACTCATTGTCAGTTTGACTGCTCAGGTTAAAATCTTGCTAATTACGTTAAATACAATTCATGAAAAGTAATATCCGGCGAAAATTATACCTTGGATACAATTAGCGATGATTCGCGCGAGAAAAACAATTACGCGTAAGTATTGTACGCGTGGCTCCTACATTTTGCATATGACTAGTTACTTTTCTAGACTGAGCACTTAAAAATCATGACTTAACTCTTGTTAATATTAGTTCGGAATGTCCTGGAGCACAACTTATTTCTGCACGAAACTTACATTTTTCCAGGACTTTTTCCTGCTGCAATAATTTTTCTCAGACTTCAAACTTTCGCCTATCAAGCGTAAAGAGTGTTAATTATTTTAAAAGTAATAGGGTTTTTATTAATGTTCAGCATGATGCACGACAATGATTGCAAAAATAATTTGATTACCATAAGATTTTCAGGTAACAAAGAAATAGCGATGGGAATTTACCGCAAGCAATTGAGACGTGCTACTACCTGACATTATGTAAGAATTTCGTGTTATACAACAAGTTCGTTCATCACAGTCTCCGTTTAATTGTTTCCGTCGAGTTTCGGTCGTTATCACATCATTGTCTTGTTTTTCTTACGAGCATTCCTCTTGTAAAAAAATTCACGATTTTCAAGTGCAGATCGACAAGTTCTAATGGGAAAGGGTAATTTTGACTTTGCATATATGTATGAGTGATACATTTTAACTCCCCTATTTAGTATAAAATTCTCGAATATATGCTCCCATTAATTCCCAGATAGTGCAGTATAGTGCCTCTCCGAGCTATAATGACTTAGGTGTGAAGTCCCTCAGCGGGGTCTTACTCGACACCCTGCTGAGTACTGGCCGCTAAACGGGCCCCTCTACTACCTCTTGCAGAACTGTATTTAGAGAAGACCAGGACAAAATCGGAGCCCTAAGGCCCTAAGGCAGGCCTGCCCCATCGGGTGCAAATACCTCCTGAATTTCTGGGACCCTGGTAACAGACGAGCGCGGGAGGCCGATTATAGTGCCTCTCCGAGATATAGTGTCTTAGGTGTGAAGTCCCTCAGCGGGGTCTTATCCCACACCCTGCTGGGTACTGGCCGCTAAACATGCCCCCCTACTACCTCTTGCAGGACTGTATTTAGAGAAGACCAGGCCTTAGGGCCTTAGGGCCCCGATTTTATCCCGGTCTTCTCTAAATATAGTCCTGCAAGAGGTAGTAGGGCGGCACGTTTAGCGGCCAGTACCCAGCAGGGTGTGGGGTAAGACCCCGCTGAGGGACTTCACACCTAAGACACTATATCTCGGAGAGGCACTATAACAGGATGGAATATCTCGAGAACTATTAGAGATAGGGGAATAGTGTCAATGGACGAATTTTGTGTCTTTGAATGCGGAATATGACTGACTCACCAGATTTTCAAAAAGTCCACAAAAATGATTTTTCAACCCTAACTTTGAACGCAGTTTTCACCCCCCAAATATGAAAACGGGGAAAAATAAAAAAACACGTATTTCTTATTTTTCGCTCCTCTATAACATATCCAAAAATCAAAATGATCGGAGGCGGACACCTAAAATACTCTCCTTGTAAGTCACTATATCTCGGAGAGGCACTATATTAAACAAGAAAGACGACGTATTTCTTTTAGTTTTCGATATATAAAATAACGAAGGCATCGTGTAATTCGCACGAACGTCTAGGAGCAGCTGGCAACTCTGTGATCACCTCCGTTGCTTCTGGCCTTTTACTTATTGTTAGTATACTGCGAAAGTCAATACATTTTTTAGGGATAGAGATTTTGAATTCGGGGCTTTTTACCCGCCGGACTTTTAGTCCCTTATTATCGGGTGATGCGTGGGAAGAAAGTAAGTGCCATGAGCTTTATCATAATTATTTCATAAAAAATATCGGAATTAATATGAAGTAGGAACCGTACACAATTTTTTAAATTCGTGAGGTTTAATAATCTTTTGAACATCAAAGTGTTCCACACTTATACAAGTGAAACAATCTCATTGTCAATGTAACATGGTACGAATCCTTCCAACCACCAAGATTAGACCCTAATTTCAACGGTCGAAGATCTGAAATTTCATCTGAGTACTTAAGTCATTAAACGGTTAATAGGCATTACGTACGCACAGGATGTAGTTTTATTGTTTTGACTTCGTATACGTTGCCGGTCATAAGTTTGAGACCATCACCTTTATTGTCAAATTTTCTAATATATTAAACAGTTTCAATTAGTATAATTATTACCGTTTAGGGGCATTCAACATGGAATGGGGACACTTTTTGAAGTAATATATCGGATTTTGCCGAAACTTGGATATGTTGTAGTCTTCAGAGATATATAATAAATGTATTTCGATGGAATTTTCAAAAATTTTAAAATTGTTCATCTTACAACTTTTTGAAATACAGTGTTGACCTTTTTTCAATAAATTATAACTGTTGAACTCAGAAACTGATAAAAATGAGCTTTTGGGTGCTTATAGTGGAGACCTAAGAGTACCTAATAAAAATTATTTAATTTAAAAGAAATAAATTTTCGACCATTTATTTTGCTGTTGTTCTTAACAAATGAAATTTTTTAATAGCAGGGCACTATTGAAAAATTGCAAAAAGTGAGGCCATAGTCCTATTCGTTCTCTTTATGGACAAGTTTTCAGAAATACGGACACTAAAATTGACCACGAAAATTAATTGAATGTAGGTATCGCTGCGTTGAAGCGTACCGAACGTGTTAAAAAATCCTTACGTTCACATTTCACCATTTATCATTATGAAGATGGTCATTCGGAAGGGTTTTAGATTGAAACGAAGCCCTGTAGGGAAGACGAAATGTCGATAAAATGATGTTACGTTTTGTTTAACAGTACTGTCTGATTTTATTACGTTATTTGAAGTTAATTACGGGATCAAATTTAGAAAAATTAACCGAGACCGCGTTTTTATGAGAGAAAAAGGTATTGACTGTGCGGAAACTAGGATTCGACTTTTCCTTATAACCAGGAAACGTAAAGTTTGACCAAAATTCGATTTCAATCACTGAAGAGGGCATTAAATTAAGTACCAAATAAACAGTTTTAATTTTTTTTATCACAATTAAGTTAAAAAAATTGAAAAATAAACGAATAAATAAATGTAAAAAATATTAAATTATACATCATTAGAAAGGAATAATTTTATCCTATTTTGGGCGCTAATTTCATTCCAGGATCTTCAAAAAAAGACCCAAATGCGCCAACTTTTCAATCTGGCTCACTATTTCGTGACAGACCATAGACCCGTGCACACGTTATTTTTCCGTCAAGAGAGTGGGAAAAATTTGCAGCATCGACGTTTCAATATTGTGTTGCACTTTCAACCACTTTTCGGCACTTGGATTTCGAAAATTAATATGTATAAGTACATCGTTGGATTCTATAGTCCGTACGCTACATTTTGACGTATTAAAAAGTTCTTTACCACACGCTAAAGTGTAAATACTAAATGTTTACTAGTAAATGACTGCATGTGGAGCAAAGCGGAACATTCTGCGTGGGGTAAAGCGGAACGCCTATTTAACCCACTTCCACCAATCCAATTGTCTTGAAACTTTGCAGGCGTGCGTAGTTATGATGTCAATACAAAATTATGGGAAAAAAACGGGAGGGGTGAAAAAATTACCCAGTCATCAATAAATATAATCCATAACCACAAATCCAAACGATTTGAAATCAGCCTGTAACCACAACTCAAATCAATTCAATCGATATGCAATCAGCATGTAGGCAACCACCAATAAAAACTCAGACACTGAAAAATAAATAATAAAAAAATATACAAAAAAATTGTTTAAATTAAACCATTGTATTTTTTATTATAAATTTGTTTTATGTAGGTATTCTACTTATGTATTCGCCGTGGATTGCAAAAGATTGACAGTCAAGTTATTAACGTCATAAAAAATAATTCAAATAATCTACTAAATAATTTTAGTCGCGACTTGGGAATCGCGACCAGGATAATAACAATTTGTTTTGCTTTTAATCGACCGCATTTCTGCCATATAATATTCCTCAAGAACTTCGATCGACTCCAACTCTGAGTGAAAATTCTCTCCCGAATTTCGGTTGCGAAGAAACTCTTGACTGATTGTCGCTGGCCAATTCTGGTTGAGACGAACGTAAATGCCATTTCGATAGTCTCGCTGACCGTGACCGTGGCCGTAACCGAAATTATATCGGTGTCGACTCCCTGATTTCGCAATCAGTCCAGTGGACTTGTGTCGTTCTGTCTAAAGTGTATGTAAATTATTATTATTTACGTTAATTATAGAAATATTGAATATTATGCAAAGTGAAGGAAATTCTCAAATTCGTTAAATGGGGTCCACAACTCAACGGGCGGGAATACCTACTCTAAAATGCGAGAATACACGAAATACAAATTATGTAACGAGGCTAAGTTTGAATTAACCAGTACTCACCCTCTTTCGAATAAAGAAAAGATTATCAAAATCGATCCTTACGCTGAGGAGTTATGCGCGGACAAACATAAAAAAAATACGTATGAGTCTCTCCCCCCTTTTGAAGTCGGTTAATAAATACGGACAGCTAGCTTATTGTTGGGCTTTCAAAATTAGGAAGAAGTCCATTATACGAAATTGTTATAAGCAGGATGATTACTCATGCCGCTTTGCAGCTCGGATCAGACGAATAAAGACGTAACGAAACATTATAATGTTCAATGCATTAACAGTCTAATTAAATTATGACAAGGCCGCACGTCTTGAATCCAGTGTTGCAACACGAAATTGTAGTGCAGCAATAATTCGTAATTGGTGATGCAACGAGTCATCAAATTGTCGTTGCTAATCAGTATCGTGGCGCGTTATAAAAATGTGACTACCGAGTTTACATTAAATTATTGTCCGCGTGTATTAAAAAAAATTATAACCACCGTTAGTACAATGTCTTAAGAGACTATAAAAAAATAAATAGAAAAACATGAATTAATTTTAATATAATATTTAATCTTTTAAATCCGCCACATGCGCTTGTCAGCAGCAGGTCCGAAATCAAATTATCATTTTTTTTTATAAACTAGGTATATGAGTATAGTTTCCGTTGCACGTAAGGATTTCTGAAACAAATTATTTTGTAAAAATGGTGCGCTTTAGAAGAAAAGTTCGAAAACCCGCGAATAAGATGGACAGTTTTTCGAGCGTATTTAAAAAAAAATTGTTTTCAATAAAAAAATCCGCATGTGCAACAGAAGCTATACTCACATAGTTTATAAAAAAAAAATTGATTTTGGACCTGCTGTTCCATAGTTACACATCCGACCAGCGCGCATGGAGGAACCAGAAGATTAATTAATATATTAAAATTTATCCATGCTTTTCTATTTACTTTTTTTTATAGTCTCTTCAGACATTGTACTAATAGTAGATAATAAAAATTTTCTATTAAAACTCTAAATTGTACCTGAAAAAAATTCTTAAAAGTAACTTACTTTTGCAACCGTCACATTGGTGTTCCCCCTTAAACGGAAAATAATGAAAAGGACATTTTCTAATGTATCCAATTTAAAATGTATGTCTTTTGCGTAGATTTCACTCTATGCCAACAAACATTATAAACTACATTTTTATTTACACACATTATGCTCGTTCTTTCGACCGACGGACAGTGCTGGGAATAAGGGTAGTAAGGGTCATTCGGTCTGAAAATGAACTTCCTCCTATCGGAATCTACTGAATGTATATCACTTCCTAAATGTCCAACAGTCCCGAATAAAATTTAATAAAAATTGTAATTGGGACGAACACATAAAGTTGGATATTTTAAAGATAGCATTTTTCACCCCCAAAAATGCTTCCTTCTTAGAGATTCCCAGACGACCCTGTTTAAAATTTTCCCTCCGTTTTTATTCTAGAATTAAGAGCATTCTTTTGCCTTAAGAGTTAACACCGTTAACCAAAAATTACTGTTCATAATGTATTAAAAAAGTAATGCTCAATGAAATACAGAAAATTTTCAAAGTTCTTTGCAATTGTCAAGGAATATCTCTCAAGTTCCATCGAGATCCGCATTCTAACCAATTGGAATATTTACAGCACACCTTCTTCTACGGACTCATGCAAAAATCCTTTCCCCCTTCAGCCCACTCTTCAAATTATTAATGATTGAAACTGTCAGCTTTACGTCATTTTACGACTACGTAGGTATATACGTCCGTATCCATCGTATAATTATTGTATTACAAAGGGTTTTTACAAATATTTATGTATATATTGGGCCGACATGCAAAACGTCCGTCGAATAAATTAATAATAAATGAATAACAATGTTTAACTAAACTGTAGTTTTGGTCACAATTTCTAATAGTACTCTTTGACTGTTCCTTATAACTTGGAAACGAATAGTTTCCCCAACATGCGATGTAAATCACTTAAAGATTATTAAATAAGGTCCCAAATAAACAGAATTAATTTTTTTTATCACAAATAAGTTAAAAAAATTGGAAAATAAATAAAAAAATGTAAAAAATATTAAATTATACATCATTAGAAACGGATAATTTTGTCCTGTTTCTTGACGCAAATTTCATTCCGATATCTTTTAATTATAATTTAAAAGTTATACACAAATTTCCCTTATTCCGACCACTGTCCGACGGTGTAAATGTTTACTACTTAGATTTCTGGTAATTTGATAATGATTCGCGTCAAGTTCGTTTCGATGTCAATTTAGAAATTGTGAAAGTGGGATAAAGTGGAAACAGTATGATAGGTGAAAGGGAAAGCCAAATATCTATTTACATATAAAAATCAAAGAAAAAAAAGCAGGTTGAATAACCATGTAATTGCATACGATAAGTATCTAACTCTGTCCTTTATAAAATAGAAGGAGAAATCGAATGTCATAGGTAAATGAAAGAAATGCTCGTAACTTGTTTGATGTCATATAAATTTGTTGAACACGAAACAAGTCGAACGAGTTTAAACTTTGTTATTCTAGTCAGCGACACACCGGAGCACGTTACATAAATTCGGTCTGTCTCGATAATTAATCAAATGCATTGCGAAAAGAGATTAATTTCATTAATCACAGATATCGTCAAGATAGATTTTAATACTAAAGTATTCTTTACTTAAACATTCCTGCACATGATTCTTGGGGAGATAAATCGCAGAAATTCTGGTATCTATTTAGAACTAAACGATCTTCAACGTCTTATTCAGTTACGAACTCTTCCCACATTTTCTATAGCGTTCAACTATTCCCACTAATAGCAAAGTGAGGAACTCACCGTAAAGTGGACCAATCACAACCATAACGACAACCATGAGCACCATGACTCTCTTCTGCCTATTATTCCTGCCCTTCTTAAAAGCCACACGAAAGGTCTCTTCGATGTGCTTGAATGCGAAGAAGTCCATAATCGAGGCGCACAGCGACATTTTTTTCTCCTCACTTTTCTCAGCTTGTTTGAGATGCACTCTCGGCGGCTCCTTGATCACCACTAGCCCATAAATAAAGCTTAACACATAACACACAGTCGATATACCGAAAACACCGTAAAAACCCAATTTCAAATATAATATCCCCGACAACGCCATTCCAATAGGTACACCAACAGATAAGAAAACATTAGCGGCACCGATTCTAAGTGTTCTCGATTCCACGGACGTGATATCAGCGATATAACTGAAAACACCCATGAACATGGTGAACCAGCCGCCCGTTAAAGCTGGCCACAGAGCTTCGAAGACACCGGTGACTTCCATCGGTACTTCGTAAAAAAAATATGTACATAGTAGCATACTGACGCTACTAAGAAATTCCCCGATGATTGGCAACAGCATACAAGGCTTTCGCAGTCCCGTGCGATCACTCCAAGCTCCCATGAACAAGATCAAGATCGTCGGTAAGCCACTTGTCAGTGCCATCTTCCACGTTTGCATGCCGGCAACCAGCTGTTGGATAGCTGTTTCTTCCGTCTCGTAACCGGTTGTGTTTCTATTCGCTAAGGCTGTGCACACCTCGTCGGGGTAGGCCAGGTTCACCCTGCAAGCTTTTTCTAAACTGAGGTTCTGCGTGGCTAGGGAGGCCAGCATACACGGGATCACGTAGCAGGCGATCATGGGTTCGACGGTGATGTTGCTGGTGAAGTAGGACCACTTTTGGCGTAATGTCATGGATTTCCATACAACAGCTTCGTCAGGCACGTTGCTGGATCCTCCTCCTTTATTCTCCACGGTCCCGCTTCCGGCCAGATTGCTGAGGGTAGTGTCGGCCATTTCTTTCGACATCTGTAGTCCGGATAGAAGTGCACTTCTACCAAACGAGTTTAAGTATTTTTGTAACCGTACGCACACGGTATCTGAAGTAAGTCTATGCGATGTATCCTACCGATACTGTCGCGTAAGTTGCCTCAGCACTTCTGTTAGCAGCTAATGCGAGGCGAGATTTTTAAGCGTTTCCAAGATTTAGAATCATACGGAGCAGTCTCAGTGGGAGAGTTTCCGAGAGCTTCTCCAAGGATTCAATTTCGGGTAAATCCTCCCGCCTGTCCTTTGATCTTGGAATCATACGAGCTGTTGGAAAGCTTACGTCTGTCTTGGAACTCTCGGCCTAGCTCAGCTTTAGGTGTTCGATTCTTGAAATTCTTCCTCTTCTTCTTCGGTATATACTGTTTTCTTAGATTTCAGGCGGCCCACAGGAGAGACCGTCTGACTGCCTACTCCTGGCTAATGCATCATTGTCGATTGCGATACGCCTGTTACCTCCTTCCCTTCCTCTGCCTCTCGGCCACCTCCTGCTCCAACTTTCCCTCCACCGTCTCGTATTCTCTTTTTCTCTCCCCTCTAACATCTTCGTCCTTTCGAACGGTGGGGGAGGTACCCTCGGGTACATCTACCTACCACTAAATACGCGATGCTTATCAAAACGTCGCCAACACAAATTGTTTCTATAATACGCGACCACGCGCTGTCAGCTCGTCGACGCTTCCGATTCCGCTCTTGGGGGCATTTCAGGTCAAGGTTAGCTTTCGTGCTTCGGAATTGAACCAGAATGTTTTTTGCTATTTTACATTAGATGTTTTTCCAGCTCGTTCTTTGAGATAAATTGAAATACAGTTCGGTTCTGTGTACAAACGTTTGATTACAGCTTTGTACTCCTTGATCATATACATACTTTTCTTTTTTGGGGTACTTCGATTACAATATGATTTATTTAATTTCTTCTATAGATAAACTCAATAACTAAATTTAGGTTTCTATATACCTATTAATTACTATCAAATTTTCTGATATGAAAACGTCATTTACAGAGGTATATATATTTACTCATTTTTTTACAGATCATTCCAATTGGATAATACAGATACAAGCACGAAACTCTGGTTTATTTTGCCGTAAATTGAAAATTAAGAATTTATTTATTTTATTCAGGGCATATTACTAC
Source organism: Andrena bicolor (assembly GCA_960531205.1). NCBI lineage: Eukaryota > Metazoa > Arthropoda > Insecta > Hymenoptera > Andrenidae > Andrena > Andrena bicolor. Next base: position 78,002 of record OY482667.1, read on the forward strand.
CTTCGAAATGTCAGATACCTGGCTGTGTAGTAATTTACACTATAAGTTGACACTTTCAAGGTTCCAAGCATGTGAAGCCCCTTTAGCATGTCTTACATCACGAAAATATTCTGTAAGTAAACTTTGCGAATCTTCTCCTTGAACTGACACAACCTTAGGAATTTATTGATAGATATTCGTCAAATTTATTTGTTACCAATTTATTACAGTTTATCTGTGTACTCTGTTCCCTAGACGTATTGATAACATAGTAGATCAAATATAAGTGTATTAACGCTGTACTGTTAATTAAACACTGAGTAAGGAAACTAATTCTGTATGTAATTTTACAATAAATTTCGGAATAGCATTTATATTCCGCGATTAGAAACGTGGTAAGGGAGAACTTTAGTAGATAAATTTTTGCGATTTTATATTGACATCAACACGACGACGCGTTTTCTTTGCAAAGTAGAAAAGTTTTTAGTGCCAAATATCTGTTTCAACATAATATCGATTATTCAAAGCAAAATATGGAGACTAAATTCGACCATAAAGGTCGAGAAATAATTCGTTTTATGCTTCCGATTTCGATAAAGTATAAAAAAAACACGAAATAAAGATTTCTGTGCTATTTTCAACACTGAGAAAATTACAATGATACGTAAACAGCAAGTACCATTGAAATCATCTCTGGTAGGCCAGTGGTGAGGTGCCGGTAAATGTGGCAATTTGTTGATAAAATAATCACAACGGCTGTCTTGTCTTCAACGGCTGGAGTCTATTTCACGCAGGGCCGTCCCCTATCTAAGTGGGTACCTACGGCTACCTAGTACGATAAACCGAAGGTTGTATTAAGCATGCCGATGACGATGATTTGTATACAGAACATTTTTGGTCCCGGAATGAGATTTATTGGGCGACTAGTTACAACGAATTAACAGTAATATAGTTTTGCTCTCAGCTTCATGACTTCTTAAAGCCTCCAAACTTGCCATCGTAAACATTCTGTCCAGCAATATGATGTTTAACTGACTCGCTGAGGTCTCACGAATGTGTTACCTACTATCATTGAAGAACAAAATTCAATTACATGAAAATGACGAATGCGGTATGCATTCTACTAGGTAGAACACTTTGGGAAAATCGTCATAATCGTGGAGCTTGCAGCCGGATTAGAGGTTTGAATTATACGCCCCTGACTCTTAAGTTGATCGTATGACGTCGTCAAGTGCGTAATGCTCGTAATTCGAGTGATGTTATAAAATATTCGACTCAGAGCCGTAACGGACTTGTTGTTTTTTTTTCTCGCACATCCGCTGGAAGTCACAAACTTGAGCTAGAAACAACAATCGCATCACGAAGCAAACAACTGATCTCACAATCAGTACGGGTTATATCCTTCGTTTTTACAACACGCATATTTACAATGATTATATTCAATTTTATAAATAATGATAAAATTCAATACTATGTTTTAAATGATTTTGCATAATGTTTAATATCTAACCAAATTGGAACGATGATTCCTTGAAAGCGGATTAGTCAAAATACATCGCATCAATCTCCAGTACAGCTGCTCTATTTTTTACGCAGTTGCATTTAGAAAATGTTCATTGTTTTTGTAATTTGTATTGCGTTCCAATGCTTTATATATGTGTGTAATGGAGCATTTTTTGTAGAAATGTAAATCTCAAGAGGGAATTAGAATATTCAAAATTGCAAATTTCATTGGGATAATATTAACAGTAAAGAAAATAAAATAGAGGCAATGAAATTTTCTTGAGGGAAGTTTTTATTGTCATCGGTAACCTTCGCGTTCCACGCATCAATGATGTTTAGTTTTCACCAGCTTCTGTACAACATACGGGAAGTAATATGTTTTCGTGTGAGTTGATGGAATAATTATTTATTTTAATATATTAACCCTTGTTATAGTCATATGTAAAGTGGAGGAAATGTTAATTTATTGTTTATTATGTCTGTATGGTAACATTAACAAATTATTATGTTTGAGCGCAATTCACAAATACAACTAACAAAAATATTTAGTCGTTTATTGAACACGTATCGGAATAATTTTATTGCAGGTTTATTTTCTATCTAATTACGAGAACTTCGTAGTCTTTGAAGGACAGTTCTTCTCCATCAAAGGGAATGTACAGACACTCGTGACTGGGTACGACCTGTGAAAAGTAACATTTACAATTAACGATGTGTATAAATAATCTTTTTAGAGGTGTTTCGACCGTAAATCTTAATTATAAATGATATTGGCGCACTGATTCGGTCATGAAAAAAAAGTTATTTTATTTAATTTAATAAAACAAAGAAATCAAAGCTATTTTGCAAATAATTATATTAATATTCCGACGTTTCGGTTCTTATTTGAACCATTTTCAAGGAAAGAATTTGACATAATATTGCATATGCTAATGATGATTGTGTCGCGACGTTCAAACTATGCAAACGACACTCGAGTCGGTTGGAAGAAGACTGAGGTAAACAGTAGACACCACAGACATAACTAGAGGTGAAACGATAGAGATGGTTAAAGAAAGCCGTTGACAATTTCAAACCTTTAAACACTGACCTTTCGTACAAATACTGCCTTTGTATAAACTAACTTCTTGCTCATGTGATAGAGTGTATATTAATAATCGGTGTAATGTAATGAGTTATATTACATAACTATAGATATGTAACAACTCGAGTGATGAATTGGGATTAATTAGAGAAATACATCATAACGCATTACTTTTTTAGTAATGCTGCGTAATATTCTTGTACCTTAGGCGTTTCATACCGAAGATTCACGCTAGGTTGTTTAATCATATGCAATGTCTCTAAAATAATCCTCTGGTTCAAATTCAATTCTTTGTCAACAATTTTAGCATTATTGAAGTCGAAACAATGATCAAACTCTACAGAATGTTTCGTTAGGGCAGTATGTTGTAGGGGGGAAAGGAAAATATTTCTTTTGTGTTCATATATTCGTTTCTCTAGAAGTCTAGAAGTTTGTCCAATGTAAACTTGATTACATCCCATGCATGGGATTGAATATATAATATTAGAATTTTTAAACAATGGTAATTTATCTTTAATCGAAGGCAGTATGTGTTTAGTATACAACGGTAGTTTGAAAATAGTGTGCATCCCGACTTTTCTGAAGATTCTCCTAATGTCGTTCGAAATACTATTTACGAAGGGCAAAACAACAACATTTCTCCAGCTAATTGGTCCTAATAAATTACTTCTTTCAGTTTTACGCTTATCAACTAATAATGGATGATAAATTTCAAATGTTCTTTCTTTAATGATTTCAGAAACCATTGCTAATGGATATCCATTACGTTTTAACGTGTTTTTAACTAAAAGTAAATTGGCTGGACGAAATTTCTGCTTTCTGACCCGAAATTTCGTCCAGCCAATTTACTTTTAGTTAAAAACACGTTAAAACGTAATGGATATCGTAATAGATGAATCACAGCTGCTGATATCATTATCACTATTATTTAATAGTATCGAGATTATTGTAAGCAACGTTTCTTTCTCCATAGTGGCATTTTCAAATTTCTAGAACGCATGAACCGCAGTAACGAAACGGAACGATATGAATGCGCGCTGCGATCTCTGCACTCACTGCGTGAATCGGAACGCACCCCCAGTTTGACACGTCTACAGTAGAATAAACGTGCGCGCTCAGCCCTATTCAACGTATACGCAGTACGCATTCAGGCTGGACGAAGAATCTACGTGTATCTCACTTCTCGCTATTCCTCGTTTTCTCTAATCCCTACTTCCCTATCTTAATATATAAACCAGAGAGCTTCTACATGTATGTGTGTTTATTTGTCGCCTAAAAACTTTCGAACGAAAAACTCTGAGATCAGGAAATGTGCCTCAGCTCATTATACCTGACTAATCCAGACGAATGTGACCATTTTCCCAAATAAAACTGAAAATTTTTTTTTATTCAATCTAAAGTTCGGGCGAAGCCGAGTGGTAAAGGCTAGTTGATATATAAAAGTGAAACGTTGTTATTTGTTTGTCCTTCTTTCACGCCTAAACGGCTGAACGGATTTCAATGAAATTTGAAAAATACATTACATAATACGTCCTAGATTAGATTGGAGGCTATTTTTTTATGAAAACATCGTAAATAATTTTCGCGTGAAACCGGGTAACGGGTCAGCTAGTTTGTTCATATTTCTGGTGTATTCAATGTCATTTCTTGTTACTCGTCGTGCTGTACTGTAACTGTTAGCAAAATATAAAGACATGTTGCTGTTGGCATGAATAAACAATAACTTTAAAGTTATAAGATACCAAATAGTGGGGCCATCTATAACAGAATTACGATCCGGTTCCGAGCGCGGGACACACATCCTATCATTACTGTAGTGCTCTATCACTTATAATAGAGTTGAGGAGCGGTCACTAACAGTGAACTAACATTGGTTACGCACTTCCCACGTATTATACGTCTTTTCCGCAGGCGCGGAATTGCCGCCGAGGTCTCTATCATGGTTATGTCGATTTGATCTAGATACATGATGTACCTGGATCCCTGGGTACCCGTGAGACCACCGAGTATACCTGAGATACGTATTGTATATAGAATATCCTGCAAAACTTAGTGCTAGCGAGCAGTGAGTGGTTCTTGGTGAAAGAAGAAATTGTAATTGAAGCAGAAATTTGTTTGGTATAAGCCTGCATTTTCGAGAAATTCGATTTCAAAAACTACTGTGTATACATACACGTCACTCGTGAATATTGACTTAATTATCATCTTTGTTGCAGGCTGTCGTTAGTCGAAGGGTGGAATTTTTATAGATTGTACAAGAGTGGCTGGACAGTGCACGTGACAGCTGCATATTCCAAAACTCGGCATCGTCTTTTAAATTCATCTTGATCATAATATTCAAAAGGATTTTAATATTGCCAAGCAAAAGTTAAGTCGCTGTCAATAGAATAATAATTGATATTTTTGCATGCAGTTCGTTTCAAAGTAAAGAGAAATTATTCAGCTTTCATGTAGCGTAAGTTAGAATCGTTGAAACCTACAAATTTTTAATTAGGACTCAAAAAACTTAAGACAAGCAAAAATCGGGTCCTGAAAAAAGTGTACCTGATATCGCCAACTCAAGAAATATTGATATATGAGTTTTTAAACTCATTTTCACATGTACTTTTATTATTTCTTGCTCTATAAATGTTTTTATCCATCTTTGATTTTATTTTTCATAGAATAATATAGAAATTTAAAATTATAGATTTTTAAAATATTGTATTTTTTACGTTCCGATGTACGTATTGGACAAATAAAGTTTACTTTGGTCGCTCCGCAAATTTCGTGACCCCACCTATAACAAACCCTACCTTTCTCTCTGACAAGATATTACTTACGAGTCAAAGGCACTCGCACGTACTCGGTACGATTTATTTTGTCATGAAGAATCAAACCGTGCTGGCTAGGACTACATTTTTCGCGGCACCTTGTACACTAAGGGCCAAAATCGGCTTCCCTTCGAAAATTTGGCAACGTTGCATGTCACTAGGCATAACTCAGTAATTCTAGTGACATGCAACGTTGCCAAATTTCCGAAGGGAAGCCGATTTTGGCCCTTAGTGTACAGTAGGGGTGTCGAACTAGCGGCTCGTGAGCCGCGGTGGCTCCTTCTCCGCTTCCCCTGCTCCGTAGAGCCGTAGGAGATCGGCCCCCTCCACACCTACTTCACTCTGCTGAATTTCTCCTCCGGGTGTCGTGCATCGCCTGGAGAAAAATAAGTGGGGGAACCGGCTGACCGGGGGCCCGACTCGTGCGGCTCTCGAAGTGGGGAAGTTCGACAACCCTGCCTTAACCCTTCACAAATACACGCGACGGAGTGTAGCCCACTTCACAAAGTTAATTTTCAGAATGTCGCCTAGGTGAAAATCTATGGCGTGGCTTTACTCTAACACCATATTCGCGAACTATTATAGATGTTTACAAAACGGATGCCCACGGTGTTGGGTCCGGGTGTTGAAGCACTTAGAACTGAATAAGCTAGGTGTATGTACTACTGCTGACTATTGATCAAGAGCTTTTACTCTGGGTCCGATGACTTTCCTATGTTGTTTTATATGGTGTACGTATATTAATTCTAATTTACATCTACTTTATAAGGCGAATACTTATGCAGTATGAGGGACACTAAGTTCTGACCTTGCCAACTGTTTGAGATCCATTGTGGAGAACACGTCCTACATACAAGGTTTCTCCATCAGAAGTCTGTCCTGCGACTACCGCGTCATGTGGGACGCTACCGCTGCTACAAAACTCCCATGTCAATTCACCTGGACATAAGATCTAATAAAAAACGGAACACATTAGAATTATATCCTACGAAATGTCTATGGTATTACAATGCTTTAGTAATTGTAATTATTAACTTAGACCATATTCTGTTGTGCCATATGATAAATTAAAGAATTTTTATTCATTACTGATAAATTACTTAGATGACTCTTAATAAAGTAAAACTACTGAAGTGACTATGAACAAGTAATTAGAGTAATTTTATTGCATTTATATTCTCGTTAAAAATCGGACTGTCTTTGTATAATTTAAAGCTGCACAAATAACTTTTGACGTAGCTTATATAACGCATGTTCCTACTCCGTGAGGCAAAACGACTTTGCCTTGACATGAAATTTCAATTCCGCATTTGCGTGCGTCGAAAGGCCACTTAGTTACACCAGGAAATTAACTTCCTTACAGAAAAGGTTTATTATTTGTTAAAATTGCTCGACCAGATAGCTTCTCCGCAATGTTGCCTTGAACTTAATTGATATTCTTCCTACAAATTCAAAATGAAATAAAGATAACGACGGTATCAGAAATCATTATTGGTTGTCTGAATCAGATTAGCTTGTAATCAAAACAATATTTGCTGACAATTAGGAATATGCTCCTTACATTTAATTCTGAATATTATGTAATCGAACTTAATAATTCCATGGTCAAATAATCTAATTCGTCAATTTCGGTAGTGCAACATTGCGAGAAATATCGTTTCAAGTCGATCAGATCTTTCCGAGCGATCGCTTATACTGGGCGAAATACGAAGCGATCTACGACCTCGCATTGTTTTCAAAGTCAACATCCCGAAAATATCAAAGTAAACAACGCACGCCAAAGTTGTTGCGCAGGGTGGGAATCCCTCAGCGTGAAAGCTATCCGACGCCACTCACAGTGTTATTATAATGAATTTAAAAACAAGTGTTAATTTTATATATCTGTACTCACTTCGTAATTGTATTTAGCGTGTTCCTCCCCGTTATAGCATACATAGGCTACGTTTTTCTCGGGAATAACTTTTGCCGGTATCATATCACCCTCGTGGAAGGCTCTGCCGACGTAAATGGTAGACCCGTCTACGTCACGGCCTCCAGCAACAGCATTTCCGGGCAAACTCTGCTCTGCACTGCGATGAACCCATCTGTAAACTTTAAAAAAAGCAATCTTTCAATTTAGAAAAGCTACATTACAGTTATATGGGTGAATCGTGTAACTAGGACAATCCATATTTCGTGTTTAGTCTCAATCAGAAAGGAATGCTAAAAGAAAAAGCTGAGTAGTGTAAAGATATCCAATTTCCTATCACCCAACCTTTTTCGCAAGTATATATGTCCTACACATTCTCACATATGTACTTATAGTGTAGGTACATCGATCTTTCTGGGCATTCTGCGTATAAAAGTACATATCTATTATGATAATGAGGTCTAATAATACTTTGTGGAATATTTCGAATTATTCCGTTAGGGTGAATCCGGGAGAGTTGGTCGAGTCGCTATATTTCAGACTCTCTGCGTAAAAATGCGTTAAAGTGCAGACCAATTACTTCTTCAGAAGCCAAACAGTTGAATAAATAGCGTCGTTTCGCTTCCTTCGGGGGTAGACACGCCACGTGACACGGGTAATACAGCGCGCTGTAATACCGACAATCTGGCCCAAAACATGAGTTTGGGATTTTTCGTTCTTCGTCCTTATATGAGTAGATTGTGGGCTGGGCAAGGTCTCATTCGAAAGAGGAAGGTTCAATGCGTAGCGCTCTACTCACCGTTTGAGTCACAAAACTCTTTTAGTGACCTAAAAATGCTTGGATTCTGCGGGTGTATTTTGTCAACTTTTGCTCTACTTTGAACACTCATATTATTACATATCCACACAATCTCGTTGAATCATGACCAGAGCGCCCCGCATTGAACTTTCCTCTTTCGAATGAGACCTTGCCCAGCTCAAAATCTGCTCATATAAGGACGAAAAACAAAAAATCCCAAACCCATGTTTTGGGCCAGATTGTCGGTATTACAGCGCGCTGCATTACCCTTGTAACGTGGCGTGCCTACCCCCTTAACAAGCTAATAAACCATACCTAGGTACATACCGTCAAGGACCCAGTTCCTGATCAGAACCCAATTCCTGATCAGTTTAGTATATAAATACCAAATAATAAGTTTATCACGATACAAATTTATTCCAAAAAATTATTAAATAATTATGAAGTATTTTTAAATTTATACGCAAACATTTCATAGCTCATAGTAAAATGTTTTAGGTTGATCAGAAATTGCTCCCTTTGCATCTTAAGTGATCAGGAACTGGGTCCTTGACGATACATGGTAGCATGTAACATGGTGTAAATTATTTCTACGTGATGATAAATACGCATCATCAACAGAAGACTAGCAAAATTCTTTTTTTCTGTCAAATTATGTAGCCATACACCGATAACAAGCACGTATTATGTATATAGAAAGTGAGTGAATAGTTGATTTATGACTGTGAAATATGTAGATGGACGCAGGGACGTCCGGACATTTTTTCCAATGGGGGGGGGGGGGGGACAACTTTGGGATGATGGTAAAGAAAAATATACCCCTTTTGCTTTTTTAACCCATTTTATAGTGCCAATTTAATTAAAAATTTAAACCGAAATTTAAAAATATTCCCTTTTTTAGAATAAACTTAACAAAAGATCAGTTTAGAAAAATAAGCGATTTTTCCACAAAAACCAGGGGGGCAACTGCCCCTTTTGCCCCTCCTGCGGACGTCCATGATGGGACGTGCAAACAAAAAGTGCGCAAATACATTGCTGTCAACATTACGAATAAAATATACGCGTTGAATGTCTCGATAAGATTTTTATAAAACGTATTTTCACAGATGATAATAATCGGCAACATACGAAAAATGATTTTATACGATTATCATTATAGTACACATATATCTCGCTTTTTATTTTTATCAACATTTAAAACTTTTTATCAAGACTATAAATTCAACATTTACGATAACAGGAGTCTTATGTTGTGTAATAATAAAAACGAAACACTATTGTACAGTAATAATGGCAATGAAATAATATGTATAATAAATAGAATGTCTCTAAATACGCAAGAAAAATAAACGTCAACTACAAAGTAACAGCGTGAAAAATTGAATACTTGTAAATGTAGGAATATATTATACTTTCAACTTTGTGCAGTTAATGAAATTTATAATGCAGAGTTTTACCACTTACCGGGCATCTTGTAACCTGTTTCAATCGAAACTCCAAAGAGGAATAATGCTTATCTTCTTCCAACACCTGATTAAAAGGTTCTGTAATCTTATCATATGCGTGTTATAATATTTGCGTTCTCTTTAAGCTGCGTGACAGCATGCTTTTCCCGGAAAGTTGGATAAATCGATTAATGATATCATTTGGAAAAGTATGTTCTGAAGAATATGTTTTTTTAAGAAAAAAAAAACGTTTCAAATAATTGTACATATAGAGAACATGAAGAAATTGCTTAATCATCTAATAAATTGTATTAATTTGCGGGTTCAACGCCTAAATAAGTAACTATACAAGATACCTTGATAAAACTTTTTACATTTTATTAATCTATGTTTACACTATAATTTCCCATTTTTATATTGTCATAAAAAATATGTTTTTTTTATAGAGGACGGAGGAGTAATCTCTTTAAAAAATAAGTGTTTGCGATGTACAATATAGTACCTCGTTCAAACAGCGGAAATCGAAAATTCAAATTTTTTTTAAGAGTTTACGCCTAAAACTAGCGGACGCCCCTGAAAATAATAAAAAGAATTAAAAAACCCAAAGTGATGCGTGTTTGAATAAAGTTACGATTTCCGCCTAAATTTAACACCTATTTTAACACCTGTATTAAGTATTTACGTGTGTGGAGGAGAGGGTGGGGTCCACTAGATTGAAACCATACAAAGATAACGAAAAAAATTTCAGACAAAATGACGTCTATATATTTAGTTTTAGTTTAACCGTGCACGCCAGTTTGAGAGACGGTGTTTCGAAAAAAACGCGTGTTTCCTCTGAATACCGAGCGTAAGTCGCATGACCTGCTTTGTTTCTTAACGATATAACTTCGAATTTATTTATTAAATGTTTAACTGGACATTCTTAAGATCATAAAAGATCTTTTTTCTTCGTATAACTTAGTATAAACTGTCGATTCATATAATAAAGAAAATGAGATTTTACAATCAATATTATTGCATATTCAAATATATTTCCCTATAGAATTTACATTGGACATGTATAACTTATACAATGCAAAATTTATATACAATAGATCTCTATTGCTAATTTCTTTATGTATACACATTAGTTCGATCACTTAAATAATAGTACAAATTTTCTTCACGAATACTACGATAAAATTAAAATACATTCCTGCATATCGGGCATGTCGATTTCTGGCTTGTATTAAACCATTTGTACTGAAAACAAAAAATATCAATTTTTAGAAAAAGTTTTACTAGATACTACGGTCTACGAACAATAAAGACAAAAGAAATATACCAAACAAGCTGTGTGAAACTTTTTGCGACACGTATGACAAGACAATTTCGGTATTTGGTATGTATTTATATGAAAAATACTGAAACATATATAACATTCTTCAACGCCAACGAATTTCTTATCTAAATTTCTTTTCCACAATACAAGGCCATCCCATACAGATCCATTCTATAAAGAAGAAACCACCGTTGAAAAAAATTCTTTCTATCCGTAAACACCGTTTATAATTGATAAGTGATTACTTGATGTGTCAGAAATATGGACAACTGCATATGACAATTCCGCCAATTTGCCGTTCCACCCGCGTGTTGCCCAGGTTCGACTGTAACCGGCCCCAAGGGATGATTCGGTGGCAACGTGATGTTAAGTTCTAACTTGGTGTCATCCATCTGATATAAAGCTACAACTTCACGGAACGTCAGGTGAACTTTCACTTGCATATTTTCGATATTATGTAATTTGCTATTAAGAAGCTCCTCTTGACAAAGCATGGGACTAACATAATGGGTTGTGATTTTGTCCACTGCAGCATTGACTCTACTATCAGCGGTGCTCCACCATTGTCTTACCAACACTGGTAAATGCCTTAAACTGTTTGTGTACAACCAACATACTATATGATCTAATTTCCCTTCTGTCCAACTTTCTGTAAGGGATTAAAAGTGATACTTATAAACCAGTTCTACTTGAAAGAAGCATAACAGATATTAATACCTCCAAAGTCAAGGAATCGTTCTGTAGTAAATATCTCCACTAATTTTGCATCCTTATTTTTATTGTCTTGCAGCGCTTCCACCGGCATAAGACGGAATATGTTATTTAACAAATTGGGGAAAAATTTATCTCTGTAACATGTATACATTGTATAAGGATAAGAATGCATTGCACAATAATAACTACAGACCACCTTCATGCGGTCGTGAAAAGAACGAAGAAACGATGCACGAAATTTTCTAGAATGTAAACGCGGAGCGTTCGACCATCTTTAAATAAACATATTTATTTAAAATATCTCACGAACTACTTTCGACTACTTTCCATAATATGTATTTTTTACACAAAATGACGAGAGTAATATATCTATGTAAAAAAATGTAAACTTTTCCATTTAAAATAATTGTGCAACTGCATACAAGACTGTCGCACTTCAGTTCAATATTTTACTGTAACATATTTTTCTAATTGCAACCAGAAAAGATATGTGACTTGGCCTAATTGCGTGAACCACCCTGTATATTGAAAAAATAACGAAATTGCGATGAGGGTCTTATTTCGAAGTTATTAATATTTAAAAATTCCCATGCTTCAGGCGCTTCTGACTCGGACATTTAAACGTTAATAACTAAAAAACGAAGATTGCATCGCAGATTTATTACTTTTACTATTTGCCTTATTTTGCCACGTAGAATCACCCATTTTATTTTGTACTATCCGTGCACCCTGGATATTTCAATTTAAATAAATAATCATAAATTCTTAAGGAGTTTCCATCGAATATTAGAAGAGGTTCGATGAAAGTATTTAAAGAATACTTACTTAAGTATTTCGGCATACTGATAAAGCAAATCTCTTTGAGCATTCGCGCACATGTCTAGTATTATAGCCCACGATAGTAAATACCCTACAGTATATGTGTACGAGTCCGTATATGGCTGAATGGTACAACTTATTGTGTCACATAATCTGCATAAATATTATAAATTACGAATATACTTTTCACAAACACATGCTACACGGGAACTTACTTGAAATCCATTAAAATAGTATTTACGATGTTTTGTGTATGCTGAAGCACATCTTCTATTTTTTTAATGCTCAGGGTATTTAGATCATAATTTTCTAATTCCACAGTTGTTTTATCCTGGTGCACAAGCACTGGCACTGCGTGCCTTAATAGATGGTATGCGCCTAATTGTATACTGGCTATAGGAGATTGCAATAATTTTAATGACAACTGTACAGTGTAATTTAAATCAACCACTACTGCAGGAGATACGCGTGACTGATTTTCAAACAATACACTTCCGTTTAACATTTTCACTGCTTTTCCTAAATAATCCAACACCACCACAGGTTTCAAAGCTGTTTCCTTATCATTGTACATATCTGTGAAAATTGATTCGCATAAGAAAAATGAAATCCACTTTTATATATCGAACGTACCTGCATAAAATAGCCAGGTTTGAATAATTCCACTTTGTACATCACCGGCAAAAATATTATTCCATTCATCTAACAATGTTGATGGCACATTTGATATCTCTCCCTGTTCGTGCTTGTTAATTGAAGATTGGAGTGCACAGTAAAGTTGACTAACTGCTACTGTTAATGCAGATACCTGAAGTAGCGAAGAAAAGTTCTCGAAACTTGAAAAGAATAATTTTTTAAACAATCTAACTTATACAAACCCTAAAGTCACTAGCATTTTGTTTGGATTTGGTAACAGAAAGTTGCCATAGAACCAAAGATATTAGGGCAAAATTCCACTGTTCGTTTGTTAATTTAGCGGGAATGTTCGTTACGAGATCCGTCAGTAATCTTATAACGGCCAAAGGTAAAGTTAATTTTTCCCACGGAGTTTCTGATATATCGCTGTAAAAGAAGAAGTATAAATTTAAGTGTAATAAATTCTCAGCTTGATTCGAGAAATTTTATAAATTTTAATAAACTAGGATTGTTGTGAATACCAATCAAGAAGTAATAATGCAGGGTTTTCCTTCTCATAAGATATTATTTTTTCCAAAATACTGGAGTAGTCCAAGTTCTCGACTTCTCCATTAACAAGTCTACTTCTTGTTACTATTAGCGCATAAATGTCATCGTCTGTTGTTGCTAAAGTGGTGTTCAAGTTTTGAAATTTGGATAAAGTCTGAAATAAAATTCTTTGCTCAATAAAAAACACTATAAACTTAATACAAACTAAACATTAAAAGTAATTGAAAGATTAATATTGTTCTACCTGTAATCCTTGAAGGATGATTTCATTATCTTTAGTAGATATGCCACTACTTCTATACATTTCAAACAGTTCATCAGATTTTTCGTTCACATATAAATCAGTGCAACAAAAGTATATTATATAGGACAACATGCTGCCGTATTTTGAATAATTTCTGAAAATATACACAATGTAGATAATGCATTAATTAATAATATACTGAATAAACATTAATCATAAAAAGTGGACACTTACATTTCAAGATGATTAAGAATTTCATTATATGTATCTTTATTAATGTATGTTTGTAACTTTCTAAAGCTACCTTGAACAGTCATCAAAATTTTATGTACATTACTATAATATTTGGTCTGCGAACGATCGAGTCATAAAACATTACTTCCTCTATTATTAAAATTAAATATATATATTCGTATTGCGAATTATCGTACTTACAGATTTGTAATGCTCGACATAAATTTGTCCCACCATAATTGAATGTACAACACTTATTAATATATTTGTAATTCCTGATAAATTCACATTGTGTATTAGCGTTTGTGGTTTTACAGTACTCGATTCCTCTTCATCTTTATCAGTTGATCTCAAACATAGGCTATACAGTAAATTTGCGTTAAATAGTGCCCATTTCAGACAATTTTCAGTATTATCTGTTATTGCATTGTTAGTTAAGTCAATGGGTACACATTTCTGATAGATTTGTATCTTCTGATCAAGCGTGGATACATATAGTTTCCCAGTTATTACTTCACCGTATAAAATTATTCCAGTTACTTCAGCCATCCAAGTTGCTATATCAGAATCTGTTAAGAACGTTAAAATAATTTGTTGCGCATAATCTTCCTCTACATGAACTTCATTATTAAGTATAGTTTCGAGAAAGATAACTGCTATGTCCACCATCATTTCTTTGGCATCATCTCCATTCCTGCAAAGTACAACACGTTTCGTAAAACGAAAAATGTAAATATTTCCTAATATTAATGAAAATAGTCTTACGAATCATATATTCTTTTCCACATGACAGATGCAAATTTTTTAGTCAATTCAATGAATTCCTGCTGAGACAATTTTTTAACAGCTTCCAGAAGGCCCCTTTTCCATATCTCTTGTATCGTTTCAATAAAATCAGAATTATTAGAAAAATAATTTTTCGAGCACAATTCAAAGAGCGTTTCTAATACTTGTACAGCTCCAAACATTGATTGTTTATGACTCCATGATAACGGGACAATGTAAGAAATTAATTTCGCAAAATGTAGTAAGTACGTCTCGTGTACTTTATCAATTGAATTGCAAAGTACAGATACGATTTCATTGATTCCTTCTTCCTTGATCAGTAGATCTAGAAGTTAAGCGAGAGTTATTTCCTTCTGCCTTAGTAAAGCACGATATAATTAAATATCAAGGACTTACTGCCGTTATCAAGAGGTTCAAACGCCAACAAAATGAGATCCTGATTTTTTTGTAAATCAGAATAATTGCATGAAGCAATTTCCTTTGCCACATCTATTAATAATCTAGTTATTTCAGACTGTGAATACCATTCTTTTAGTACTACATCATTTCTATGTTTCTTGGATAAAGCACATCGTATAACATTTCGCACTGTTACAATGTTTTCAAGCTGAAAGTAAATAAAAATGTATAACGAACAATTATATGAGTTTTCATAAAAAGAGCATAAAGAAAGTGACACTTGTTACCTGTGTTAATGACTTCAAAACTTCGTGTTTCTCAGATGCATTCATATACTTAAGGATATTGAATATTAATTCTACTATATGCTCAGTTTCCTTTGACTCTTCTAGTAACCAATTTCGTAAAATTTCATCATAGAATTTAAAGAAGTTTATTTGTGTGCCTTGTGATTCCGACAAGTTCGGAGAAAGTGCCTCGTTTTCAAAGTACGTCATAAGTTTATTTAAATATGTAACATATTTCTGTGCTCGTTCTTCATTGATTTTACTAAAATATTTTATGCAAAGGCAATTGACAAAATTATTCAGTTCAGTCAGAAATTCAGTGTCAGCATCCAATTCTATATTCTGCGTTTCGGATTGAACTTTCACATTCTTCTCCGAGGTAGAAAATTTTACTTTTAAATTTTTACGGTCATGCACGGGTGCCGTTTTTAATGCAATTAAAAATTCAATTTGAGAGTTATTTGTATCTGGAATGTTGAAAGTTTCAGAATTTTCGGATGCGTTTATCAGGGAATTGGACAACAGATTAAGTTCACGCCAAAACTCCTGCACCAATTGGGAATACGATTTATAATCTTGATTACAACGATTTTTGCTCCAGTAACGCACCAAGTGTGTAATTTCGCAGAAAAGAATTTGTTTTACACCAGTATTTTCTTTTAAACATATTTCTAAAACTGGCATAAGCTGAAAGAAATAATGACAAGTTTAAATTATTCTTTTCACGGAACTACTTGTAATAGAATTTATACTAAGATCTGGTATATAACACAAGTACCTGTTCTTTGAGAAGTGCACAGCATAAATCTTGATTATCAACATTTAGAAGAATAGAGTATCGTAAACATTCAATAAATGATGTTGATACAGCGAACATTTCCGAACGACTCATTTGTACACGTTTCACGGAAAATCTGAAAGACACATTATCATACTTTGAAATGTTAGTCGATGCGATAGATAATTTCATATAAATATTATATACTGCATTAATTGATTAATTACCCTTGTCGCATATTACTGAAGAAATTTGTATACAAGTTACAAAGATCAACATTTAACTTTGGAAACTGACTGATGAAAGGTAATAAGTTCGGATAAACAACACCAGCGCAACATTGTCCTCCATTTCGTAGAACGCGCCATAATTTTGGCAGAACTAGTTTCTCCACGCTTACTACGTTAAACCAATCCTAAAAAAGAATTAATTTATGTAATTTAATGTTACGAACTTATAATGTCGAACATCGTACGAATAATACTAATTTACCTCTATTTTATTTATAGTTACGAGCACAGATTCCCATACAGCAGATAAGAGTGCAGGTTCTGTTTCATCGAGACTATTCATAATAGTTGTTACGGCCCTCTTTTTTTCATTTTTTAGTAGTAAATCAGCATTCTCAATGATTGATGTTAATGCATTAAAAAATGCTATTTTAATTGGGATAACATTAAATTTAACTAATTTCCAGAATTTGCTGCTGCTTATAATTTTACCATGAATTTCGATCATTTTTTCGATTTCTTGAGTAGGAACTGTCTTTAAATAAGAACTGTAACCCAGTAAACTTGCTATTAACACCCTATGATACTTCGTCTCCATTTCTTCTGCAGTAAGAGACCTAATAAGAAAATATATAAAGTAAACAATAAAAGATTTTAATCCATTGTACATTTTGCCAATAATATAAAACATACTTTTGCAGAGATAAAGACTGTGCTGTATGAACAGTAATATTATCACAGATATATGTTAAGATTTCATATTGACAATGTACAATAGCATCGGTAACTTTCTTCTGCGGAAAAGTGTCCTAAATATAAAAGATTTCGTATTAAACAAGTGAACATCACTATCAGTAATTCTACATGCGTCGTTGTCATTAAATCGTAATAATTTACATTGAATGAATTACTAGCAGCTGACGCAGCAGGAGGATATGTATCGTATTGCGACGTAAACCAAGCTCCTGCTAGTGGTTTTAAATACATCGCTATGCCTTTGCCAACGCGTTTCACGACTGCAGCGTGTGCTAATTGTGCAGCTTCTCTGACTTTGTGTTCTATGTCTATAGCTAGAGCACAATATAACCGTGGCCAAAATGGTAACATTCCTTCTATGGCTGATAATTCTGAATCTCGACACATGCCAGCAAATTCTTGCAACGCCTGTAAAGGTATAACACGTCAATATCGATATCGTTTATTCACATAATGAGACTAACATCTTACCTTGGATTTCGTGGTGGAGTCTTTTTTATTCATTTTTTTTAACACCATTTGAAAATTACCATCAACATTATTCATTTCGATCTCGTTTATGCTGCAAAGCGATAGACCTGGTAATACAGGTACGTAACCGCCATCCTTCACGGCAGAGAATCCAACAAAATTTGGTATCGTAGTGCCCAGAAGTTCCGCGCTCCGACTACTATTTGATGGCTGAAAATCATGGATAAATAAATAACAGCGTCAAAATGTGTCGATAAAATTTTTTAATCGTTTCTAATGCACTGAATGTGAAACAGTATTTGGCATATTTCATTCTACCCAGTATAGTAGTTATCATAACAACTTTTCTTATAACACTGAAATTTAATCTTTGCTTTCTCTTTTCTTTATGAGAAATATTATGTATTTCACTTACTCTTGCATTGTTTTTGGTTCGCTGTGCCTGCTTGTTCTTCCCCATGATAATTAATACAAGACCAACGAGAAATGATAGATTTTAACGTCGCACATAAAGTTTGATCCTTCAATATTTTGCCGGTAATACGTTTGCAGTAACAAATCCTGTGTTGCATGCGTTTCACTTGACCGCTAATTAATTGTAATATTTCATCTGCCGTTCAATCAAAAATGTATGTTAACCTGTGCATTATTTCCACCAATTTCCACTCTCGTGCTCTTACCCACTCTTGCCCTTCCCCTTCAGCTGTGTGCTGTATATGCATACAGCGGATGTAAGTATGTGGTTGCATCTAAATGGCGTATACGCATTGCACACGTATGCATGAGTACGAATGTGTACTAAAAAATACTATGCATGTGTGGGAATGTATATATGTATATGTTCATCATGGTACTATACTACGAAAGTTGTGTCAGATATATATTAGAAATCTGTGTAGCATAAAATAAAGGCCGATACGTTGTTTAAAAATGATAAAATAACAAGTACTATGTTAGGAAGGATCATTTTACTGTATACCAAGTAAGAAATAATTAAACAAATGCAAGGTTTTTCGGATTTTCACCACGGCTTCGTTACAGGTTAAGAGAAACAGTAAACATGAGTGTCGGAAACAAATTGGGTCAGAGATTGTTACTCTCGTATTGTTCTTTTACTTGCATTTACTTTCCTGGCATTCTAATATTACTCAAGTTAAACGACAACTTGTACAATGTGGGAAAATACAAATTTATTCCAGTACTATTAATTCTGCTTTTCGCAGAAGTAATAAAGTTATTATTCCCTATATTCCATTTCGAATCGGCAATTATACCGAAAACTGAATTACGGATATCTGTGAAAACTAGGAGATCCTGGTCAAGATATGTGAAAGAAGTTTTTAAATTTCTGTTAGCAGCTTGTTTCTTGTCCGTTGTGTATTATATTGTAATTATATTGTTCGGCGCGCCTGTGTTTACACATTATGAAGAAAGTACCATGCTTACTGTCACATTGACGACTCTTACATTCGTCCCTACGAGTTTGCATTTAGGAGTGGACAGCGCATTGAACTTCATAACGGGAACACAATCGCAAAAGGGCAATGTTTTAGCGGATGCTATGAAAACGAATATTATAGCAACACTTTTAGGGACGTGGTTGGGTACTATTGTAATTCCATTAGATTGGGACCGTCCGTGGCAAGTTTGGCCGATTCCATGTGTCATAGGTGCTCTTCTTGGCTATATGATCGCACATTTTATTACTCTTGTAAAAACATTACCTATCTTAAGATTAAGTAAAAAAGTTTATAGATAAAATACTATTGTTTATGTACATAAATGTATGAAATGTAATATTATAAACTTTTACCATTTTGATAAATATTATGATTTGTATTGATGAAGAGTACTCAGGTAGTCTATAGAACAATTTTCTTAAACGCAAAAGCTGGCAAAAGTGTTTTTTTTGTCATTCCGCATAAATCTAGAGGGACTCAAAATGCTTATTCCACCTTGTTGCACAGGAGGCCTCCAAGTACTAACAACTAAAGTACTTATGGTATATGCATTTCTAGATTGTTGATGCATGGCACTCAAGTGTACGACCATTTCTGACACCTACTAGTTTTACAAGTTTATTACATCTGTTCTGTTAACAATACATAATATAATTTAATTAGAGACTAAGAAATTTTTTAATAAACTGATCTCTTGTACAAAAATACTTTTCAAAAGTATTGCTACCTGTTGTCCTGGTATATTTGGATTAGTATTTGTTTCTATAGTGCGTAGTATATTAATGCAAACATTTTATAATAATTAATAACAGTATGAACTTGCAGTATATTTTACAGTTTATATGCTAGAAATAATGTACGAGCATGTATAAATGCAGCTATAATAAAACAAACTGTCCTCTACAAAATATTTATTTATAAAAATTAACAGCCGTGTCAGATCATATTACATAAAGCTAGTGATGCAAATTAATGATAATGATCGATATCAAAATATTTCCCACACTGTGATTAATAAATTTGGTAAAAAATTAAAATTTTTTAAAAGTAATTTTACCACACGATGCTTAAGCATTCGGCATCCTTTACTAGCTATTAGGTAAGTAGAGGATGCCGCATTTGCTTAAGAATAAGTAGCGACTACGAATACCGGCCATAAATTCGGACTACGCTTCGTAACGCATGTGCGATGACGTCAAACCAATCAACGCTGCTGCGTATTTTAGCGGTGATTTTAATATGAGAACGCGGGTTGGTGCCCGTGGAGTGCTGAGCACTTGGCTCGCGAAATGCGCGGGTGTTATAAATAAAATGAAACTGTTTGCTGGTAAAACTTCTTTTATTTAATTTATTCTTAATAGGTTTTTAAGAGATTGTTTTATAATTAAGAACAGTTTGGGACTTTTACAAACAAGAGTCAAAATCATTATGCTTTTCCAGAGTCCTTCGTCGTTGAACCTTGCCTCCTCGAACGTGGTGGTGCCCCTTCCATCCTTGTGCATCCTCCCAGTCCTTTTGTGAATCAGGACGGAGGATGCGTCAGATTCAAGCGGTAGGCTGTCCCGTGGATGTCCGTCCGCCCCCGCGAATCGACGTCCATCTTTCCTTCTAATTCCGGGTGGTGGTGGAAACTCTGTGGGAGCGCGCTTTTCCGTTACACGACGGGGTGCCCACGTGGGAAGAGAAAGTAGGCTCTGCTCCGAGGATCGAGCAAACAACCCTTGTAAGAAATTTATGACTTCCTTAGCGTCGCCAACACTTCTGGAGTCAGTCGACACTACTAAAGACTAACAAAGGACCAGGCCTTCTCAAAAGATTACGTGACTTAGAAGAAATTCACGATTCGTTTCGGGGTTTACTAATTGAGACTCTGTCGAAGATCTTTCCCACGCATGCCACCCGCATCGCGTATCCTTAACAATACACACGCAATGTCTGCTTTTAAACTTCGCTCGTAATTCACACATCGATTATATACATTCCCGTAGCTACATTCACGTGATTAAGCAAAACACCAGCGAACATCACAACACCTGCCTTCATACAAAAAAAAGGTGTTTCCAATAGAAACAGCTTTTACAACACAAACTATATACCCGTTCTTACTAATCTAGGTTTACAGTATTTATAAATACATAATTATAGGTGATTATATATTTTATCTACGTCTCTTCTTTCCATGTTAGTCCTGCGGTAAACGAGCTACTCCTTAGAGCAGGGCTCTCCAACGTAGGGGCCCCTCACGCGCCTGCTTCCCCTTCCAATCTTTCTTTCGCGCAGCGTGCCTTCCGATGTCAAGGAGACCGCGCGACACTACAAAGGCTACCATGACGAGCTAGCCGGGTTAGCGTCTTCGCGGATAGAGTTACGCGGTATCCCCAATGAGATTCCCCATGGACATAGGAATATAGGGACGGTTGCGGAGGGTGATCCCCTTGCGGGACGGGCGACGAGGTAACATACGCCTTCTTTCTATTGGCTGCTGCTTCGCACAAGTGCAGTGATGTGTAATGATGAACGTTTGTCGCGTCGCAAGAAGGGATAGTGGCAACCATATTTGAAGCGGAAATGTGGTATTCACCTCATATATTTTAATGATTATAGATGCATATTTCTCTTCAATTTTCATTATTTTTACAATTTATATTCATGAATAATCGCTTCGTTAGTATATACTTACAATTAGACGTGTGTATGTACTAATCTGTAGCAAACACATTTTCATAATTAGCGGTACGGAGCATGCGTAGAATGCAACCACCGAAGGTGCTCCCCCCCTGAAATGCATATCATTCCCCTCGCCTAAAGTCGCAACTATTCCTCCGTCCCTATTGG
This sequence comes from Andrena bicolor, assembly GCA_960531205.1. NCBI lineage: Eukaryota > Metazoa > Arthropoda > Insecta > Hymenoptera > Andrenidae > Andrena > Andrena bicolor. The sequence goes on from OY482667.1 coordinate 100,053, forward strand.
GAGACCAAGTGGAGGCGTGGCTTAGATTTCAGCGCTGTGGTTGTAAGTTGGCAAACTATTGCAAGTAGGCGCGGATCCCACCAAACATTCCGAATAAGTATTTATTAATCGAAGAAGTAAAAATTTAGTGTTCAAAAAAATTTAAAAACACTCATGTTTCACAACATGTCTATATAAACACTGATAATCGTATGGACTTCGTCGGGTTTTGGCCTACTCACAGTAGTTTAATTTTCTGTCACTAGTTGGCGTATCGAAATTCTTGGTTTCGCAATATTCCTACGTCCATGGGTATCCCTGACAACGCGGACGAGAGTGGGAGAACCCCGAATGTACGCGTACACTAAGGGCCAAAATCGGCTTCCCTTCGGAAATTTGGCAACGTTGCATGTCACTAGAATTACTGAGTTATGCCTAGTGACATGCAACGTTGCCAAATTTCCGAAGGGAAGCCGATTTTGGCCCTTAGTGTACATGACCGTAGAGAGCGCTGCTACAAGAGTTAAGAAGGTACAATCGAAAATACCGGTATCCCTCCTCCTGCTTTTTCACCAAGGGGGACCCTCGAAGGTTTGATAGGCTCAGGCTCTAAAAGGCTTAATTCGGGCCCGACCTTGGTGTTACTGTACGGGGTATTATATCTATCTTGATTTTTTTAATATCTCCGTGATCTCTGATGTACCAAAAAATCTGTTAGAAAGAAATTGCTTGTTTTGAAGAAACCAATATCACGATTAAAAAGACTTAAAACCATTGGATAAAAACCAAGAAAAAATAATGTTCCTACAGGATCAGAAGACTTGTAGGAAAGAATTTGGTGTGCATGCACCCGTAAATCTTTAACAATGATATAAAATATAGCGATATCATTTTCGAACTGTATTTAAAAAGATATCAAGGTAAATGCAAATAATTTTGAGCACCTTTCAAAATTGAATAGTTCACACAAAAATAAGGATAAAAAATTAAATTTTCCGATTTTTCTCAAATTATTGTGATTCTTTTATTCAATGAGATTTGAACTTCAGAATACCTGGGTGAGTGTGACATATTCATGATTATTTACAACTGTGTGGTAATAAAAATATATAACTAAGTACAGTACTGTAATATACCCAGAAAACCCAAAAAGTGATCTTGAAAAAATATTTAGCTTTTCAAAACAAACAACTATTTGACATATTTTTTTTGTATCATCGAAAGTAACAGACGGTTACGGTAAATTACATATCCTGTATATATGTATACATATTAGGCTTTGATGTTACAATTTAAAATGTCGTTAATATAGTAGCACTGTCAAAAATTATAAGTCAACTGGGAATTTTTTTCTTTTTCGTTATAACTTCTTATTGAAAGTTTCGCAATGTCCCTATGTTGTGGAATGAATGTGAGTTTTACCCTATGAAAGATAAACATTTTCGTTTTCCTTACTGTGCTTTTACTTTAATTCTCATGAGTGTCTCTCATTTCTCTGGAACCTCTAGTTTGTATATCCATAAATAGTACATAATATTATATAATTACTTTTAGACGAGTTGTGCATGGAGGTACCTCAACAAACACACAAGGTAAATTAACGTTCTCATACAGGATTATTCGAGTGACTTCTTCTTTATAATATATGTCAAACATTGATCGGATCAAGGTTCTCACACCTCATTTTTCTATGACCGAAAGATGAAAAATTGGACACGATTGCAGTTACACAACGTGCAATCGAAATGTCCGAGAATTTGCTGCTCGTGTGACCTTTAATAGTTAGACATTCCATTGTTGCCTCGTCCCAGTTTGGGCTTACGTATGGGCCTCAGTCTTTACAACCGTGATGTACCAAAGACACCTCCAATTACAACAGCAATACTCGAAACAAGTGAACAACTGCATGAGCATTCGCATTCTCCTTTACACGGAGAAACCTCGTCGTCTAACCGCTGCTCTCGGTTACTATCATTGCTGCTATGTTACTGGCTACTCTTAAAGTATCTAGAAATCTAAGGGCTGATCAGCAGAACCTTCGAGGTCTTGGGCAGACTTGATGCCATGGTCTTCATCGTCGTCCAGGTCCACGCTGTTTGTTTTCCAACCTCCGTTATTGATTTTGTTGACGATTGTATCTGAAACATTATCGTTTCGTCTAACTATATATACATGGAAATATTCAGGAACATAAATGATTAAGTGAATAATATAGCGAAAATAAAGATCAAAATGTTAATAAACTATATTATGGCCCGGTCAGCAGATTGCTCTTTCTGTCCGGTTTACGAACCGCGGATTATCCCCCTCCTCCTACATTTTTCGTTTATGCAGACCAGATACCCAACACACATGAACTCTCGACTTGACTTCCCAGCACTCGAATTGAATCATTGCACAGGGTGTACAAAAAGTGATGGACACCGCGTTCAGGGAAGAATCTACACCAGCGTTGTCCCGATGGGCGGTCCGAGAGTACGAGCATTCATCGCGTTTTCTAAAGCTTGCGTGGAAGGGGGCGCTCGAAACCAATGAAGTTGCGGGCTCTAGTAGTGTGCGTGCAGGCCCGGTTTAAAGGGGGGCTAGGGGGGGCTGTAGCCCCGGGCCCCACTTCCCGGTGGGGGCCCCGTTCAAAGCGATTAGATTACTACCCCCCCCCCCCCCACGCGCTGTTGAACCACGGTGGAGGGGGGGGGGGGGGGGGGCTCGAAGGTTCGATTGCCCCGGGCCCCAAAAATCTTAATTCGGGCCTGTGTGCGTGTAGGCTTGTACCCTGAAATCAACATGTAACCGTTACATGCTGATTTCATTGCGATTAAATTGATTTGATTTCTGGTTATAGGCTGATTTCAAGTCGATTTTCGCGCGACCTTTGGAAAACCCGATGGATGCTGGTAAGTACTCTCCGACCGCCCATCGGGGCAATGCTGCAGTCTACACCTATAGATCGGCGGACAATTGTAAAAAAAACTTGCCGCATAATTGTTTATAACAATGAAAATCAATGTTCAAGTTTTTTTACATCAATCGAATACTCCTGATTATACGAATATTCGAAAAATCGAAGAAATTATTCGAATAGTCAAATAGTCGAATAATTACACCTGTAGTTACAGTAGCTGTCTTCTCTAACTAATCGTATAAAAAGTCATACGAAAACTCATAACATCTGTGAGGCGTTTTACAGGTTAAAATATCAAATGTATCTTTCAGTCTGCATTGTATTGGTCTCGGTAATATTGGCTACTCGTTACAAAATTGTGATAGACAATAAAGATATTTACCACAATCTGGCTTGTGGCCACGTGTTCTGGTCCCAGCGAACTCAACACCATGAAGATCCACACACCAGCAAAGTCCAAGTCTACGATGACATTGGGTACTACGGTAGTACCCACGAGAGTCGCAAGCAGGCGCAACTTCAGGACGTGATCGTCTATGAACCGCGGCACAAGGGCGTTCAGCTTTTGAAAAACATCCACACCATTCGGGACCACTCACGAAGATATCACTGAAAACGAAAGGTTTGTAGCCGATGATCATTTGGTTTCAATACAGAGCAAAGTCAAATACTATTCAAAAAAGAAAGAAAAAAGAATTTATCGTTAAATTATCTTTCATACGTGCATAGTATTCCTTTTTATTCATAAAGTCAAGTCAACTTAAATTCAGGGTGTTCGAGTACGGCTGGGGGAAAATTTAAGGGATGATTCTAGACTCGAGAATAATACGAAAATCAAGAATAACGATATTGCGGTTGAGGGTCGCGTTCCGCGTTGCATTGATGCGTGGAAGAGGTTTTTCGAGACGCAGATGGCGTCAGACAGCAGGATCTGCTGCGGATCCGCCGTTCATCTGCCGGCAGAACCGTAGCTGAATGCGGACATAGACTGCACCGGATCTGCCGGCAGACCTGGTTATCAGGGCATGTATTTAATGATTTACAAACAAGATAAAGCGGAATTACCTGCATAACTAGAATAAGCATAGGTTAAGATGTAATAAACGGATTACAAGGAACGTATCTTGTATATGTTTTGAATAATTCTTACTTATCGATGTCGCAACCATCCAGGAAGGGTTTTAGGCACGGCTCATTTTGGTCGTGTTCGAGTCCATATAATTCGGAAAGGGAGAGTCGGCCATCATTGTCGCTGTCTAAGTGTCCAAACATCCACCTGACCTCACGTTGGCAACCGATAGGGACGTAACCTGTAAATCATCAGTATTATTATTATTATTAGTAGCAGTAGTAGTATTAGTACTATTGTTGGGGACTGCGCATGCCCCCAGGAGCGCGGCCGAGAGCGCTCCCACACGGGCATGTAAAGGTTGAGTTTCCTACCCGGGTCCGACGGCCAGCGGCCAGATCCTAAGCACCGCTCTTATGGAGAAGCATGCAACCCTTTTTCTAGCCGTGTTTTCGAGCGGTTGCAGCCGCGCGTTTGCTACAGCAGCAACCTAGGCTACTCGAGACGCAACACAATGCGACGAGTGTCTGTTTTCCGTCATAATGGCGGAATCTACTAGCCGCGTGGCTAGCCACGGTGGCAAATCGCTTGACTCCTCCAAAGGGAGTCATAGCCAGGGTGAGGAGCGATTACGCTCAACAATGGAGGGGGGAAACACCTTCTGCCAAGATGGCAGAAATAAAGGTTTTAAAAAGTAAATAAAAAAATCCGTATATTGCTCTGTCGGTGGGTAGTACGTACAATGGGCTCGGACCCGGACGAAGGTACTGCTATTAACTGCCGCGCCCGCTTGTGGGACAATATGGTCATAAACCGCGACTCTGGCGAGACGCTTTGGTCGATCAGCCTGATTAACTTTTTGGAATCAGATGTGGCATTTTCGTCCATGAACAAAATAAGCAGATGTTCTTATGTTAGACCAAAAATAGTTGCCCGACAATGGAGTAGGAAACGAAATCACTCTGAAAAAGTATCAGCACCTACGAGCGCGGGTACCTATATACTCGAGAGATAAGGGATCCGTCTTTAATTTAAAAGGAGGACGACGCAGGCGTGACCACGCGCAGTCAGCGGACTGCTACCCCTTTTCTTCTTGTGTCTTTCCTGGAGGCGTATTAATGGTGGACTTGGTGGATAATACTTCTTAATTGGTAAATAAAAACTGAACAGACTGACTTATGGCCTTAGCACGGCGGAATAGGGTTCGACTAAACTGTTGGAGGCCTCGGTCCTTATATACGTCATTCCTCCTCCCCAGATTCCCCTTGCCATCGGTTTCTTCTCAGCGCAACCGGCTTAGAATCACCCTTGTATCACTACTGTTTGTGATTATTTACTGGTTAGAGGGGTGGTAGGTGAAAATCAATTAACGAAAGAGGAGAATGGGGATGTATGTTGTATGGTTAACCGGAATTATATGTTGTAGAATGACAGGAAAGGGATTGATTAATTTATTCATTATTGGGTAAAATTTGAAGGTGATATTTTTAAAAATACAGTGGAACATAGGCTAAAAAATTGAAAACGCTTGTGTACACATTTGCATACCTTTCGGTTTAGGGCGTGGACGGCGGTGCTTTGAATCTACCATTACGACAGAGAACCAGTCTAAGAGACGATTTGCCATTGCCGGCTTTGAAGATGGCGGACAATCAGTGTATGACGATAATGGAGAATTGTACGTCAATTTTAAGGAAGATAGCGACTTCTTCATAACTTCGTTACTCATTAGGTATTTCTCATCATATTTGTTTCCAGTGGCTAATGCCTGGAAAAAGAATAAAAAATCATGTGAGGGTACTGTACTAATTCTGCTAAACTAAATGAATTTTCGGAAAAAGAATGTCTCGACCATAACCGCCGCGTCGTTTGAACATTATACATATATATATATCAGATTTCTTATTTAACATTGTGATGGGAGGTAGCGGGAGAATGTTGAATATTTTTAACACTGCGAATACGCTAACCTTCGATACTTCGTATTGCAATACTACTTCACTATTTGCATGACCATTAAGGACCGCTCGCATGCAATATTCAGTGCACGGTAACAATTTATAGCCCATTGTTGAATAGTGGTCCCACTGTTGAATAGTGGTCCGAGTCGCCGAAAACGTGATAAAAAATTCTTACGTTCACATTTTACCATTTATTATTATCAAGATGGCCATTTCGGGGGATTTTAGGATCGCAGAATCTAATTCCGAGATCAAAATTTTTATTGGAGTAGAACTAAGCCCTCTAGGGGGGAGGAATTTTCGATAAAGTAATGTTATGTTTTGTTTAACAGAACTGTCTGATTTGATTACGTTAGTTGAAGTTAATTACGGCATCAAATTTAGAAAAATTATCAGAGATAGCGTTTTTATGAAAGCAAAAGTAATTGTGCCCGCGGAAACTAAAAGATCAATAATTTGTATAAATTCACACTTCAGATATTGAAAATGCTTTCATGTATCCGTAAGATGGTGTAACCTCGCTCCGTGGAGGTTACTTAACGGATGGGTGTTCTGGGCGGCCAAGTAAATGAGACAAGGTGAACGGGGCAAAGGGCGTTTATTCTTACGACTAGAATACAATTTTACCCGGCCAGGTCTGTGCTGGCTAACAGCGAGTGCGGAACTTAGTAATCTAGACCTTAAGTTAACGCGTCGGGGACTACTTAGCGGCTTAGTTGGCGGCGGAATCCGGACGACGCATCGCGAGATTCGATGCGAGTCGGCGGCTGATAATGGAGTGAGGGGCAATGGTCGTACTCAGCGTGCGGAGGAATTAAGCTTAACAATGGAGGGGGGAAACATATACAGGGAAGTGGTAGTCATGTGTGTGGCTTGGTGCTGGCTTCAGGGCACGCACGCATAACCACCACTTCCCTGTATATGTTTCCCCCCTCCATTGTTAAGCTTAATTCCTCCGCACGCTGGTCGTACTGGTGCCGTGGCTGTGGTCTCCACCAATGGCCCTGACCAAAGTTCGGAGGACTCCTGCGTAGCGGAACACCTACAGGAGCGGTGGTAATGTGTGAATTGACGCCAGCGCCAATCCAAGCCAAATGCGCCACGGGCGCGTACAGGTACTACTACTTATGTGCTTTTGTAGACGCCACGCGACTGCACGCGACGCGAGACAGTGAGTCGAGTATATTTTTATAGTTTTTCATTCAGGGGACTGTCTTGAGAAGGATTATGGGTCGAATACCTGTGTTTCTAACCTTACCATTGATATTAGTGAAATATTTGTTATAATTAATTCGTTAGATACGACCAAATGCGCAGGCCATGATGGCATACCTCCAGTTTTTATCAGATCCTGTAGTTATATTCTATTCCGCCCTCTTTGGATTATTATAAATTTCCTTGTGTTAATAACATAGCCACGAAAAGGTAATGTAACAAGATATTAACGAAAAGTGATCGTAGTTCGTTATTATGATAAAAATCCGTGATTCAATAACGACCAGCGCTGTTGCTGATAACGAATAAGTCTGTTTAAAAAGCCAGAATAAATATTTTCGTACGGGAATTTTGAGAATTGTCGCCGGAAATAAGCCATAGCTTGCGTTAAATTTAAAAATGAATGATCACCAACAAAGTAACTAAAACTCACCCCTGTCGGAAATTCACCTGCCGCTTGAAAACCTGTATCACTGGGTCACTGAACCGATCCTGGTCATCGATGGACGAGCCCAGTGCACAGCTGGTCCCAGGTATACGACACTACCCAAAGTTAAGGGTCGCAATGTGAGGTGCGTCCAGATTAATGTACCGAATATTCACTTCACTGCACGGCTACTAACACTGATCACTTAATTTATTTTTTATGGAACATGTTCCTACGTTTTAAAAATTGGTGGCCCCGAAAGGGGCCGATTGTTGTCAATTCAAGAATTGCTCCTCGTGGCCACCGCGTTATGTTCACAAACCACTGCGTGAATCAGCGCAACTGCTTCTTCAGGGGTATCCACCGGCTGACGATACACCTCATTTTGAAATGATTGTTGTACAACAAATACAAAACGTAAATAAAAAAAGAATACCTACAACAAGAATAAGTAAAGAGTAACAACAATAATCAAATTACCTTCAGGTAGCCCCACAAGAAAAAATCCAGCGGATTCATATCCGGGGACCGTGGGGGCCACGCAACGTGGGCCTCCTCTTCACGGCAGCGGCCGATCCACCTGTGCTGAAAGGTTTCACCTAAATAAGCGCGGACATTCAAGGTGTAATGTGGCCGAGCTCCGTCGTGCTGATAGTATATGTTCTGTTAGATCTCATATGGAATATCGTCCATAAGATCCGGCAGAACATGTTCTAAAAAATATTTATACGCTGGGCCGTCCAGCCTGTCTGGCAGAATGTACGGCCTAACGATAAAGTCGCCACAAATGCCGGCCCATAGGTCGATCGACCAACGGAATTGGTGATTTTCGTCGCTCCACACATGCATATTGTGGGAATTGAAGCATCCTTCCCTGTTGAAAATTGCTTCATCCGTCCACAATATGTATTTGGTGAACGACGGATTCCTTAGCACTTCTCCCAACAGCCACCTGGAATATTGAATCCGCTGGATGTAATCCCCCGCGTGCAAATGTTGCACCCGTACATACTTGTACGGATGCAATGCGATCCCTGAGGATTCGGTGTACCGTCGTGCTGCTGACACTAGAACAACATGCAAAAACATTCACTATTAGATAACTTTTTTTTCTTAATTAATAATTGCTGCAGTTATCTTGAACTGTGACTTACTTTAGGCGGCGGCTCAAGACGCGCACACTGATCGTTGGGTCGGCTTCAACGGCGTCGAGGATTCTCTCGATGGTGCCCAGATTTCGCGCTGCTGCGGGTCTTAGAGCATCTAAGCTGCGGGTCTGCCCACCTCGCTGCCTCGTGGCATCATGGACCCCGTCGAGAATAACCTCGACGCTAAACAGCGAAATGTATCCTCGCTTGGCGTTCGGATCAGTGGATATTCACGCGCAAATTATCGCGTAGAAGCACTTGTATCCCCGTTGTTCTGGGCGTACACCCAGAACATCCTGTAATATTCTTGGGCCGTGAACATTTCTGCGACGTGATTGCTAGCTGACTGACAGGATTTTTTCCAAGCAACTTCCTCTACCCCCAAGTAGCTTCTCTCGTTCCATTAAGTTAACTCCCACCAGGACAAGAGGCTTTAGGTAAAAAGAAGCCAGCACATTTTCGGAACACACGTGTTTCGCAGAAGTGCAAGGAACACTTTCACAAAAGCCCGCGCTCCGTCCTTTTACTGCCAATGTACCCATTGCTTCGAGATAGAAAGCAGACACCACGTGTATCGGCTCGAAAGGGTTTCTGTTTCCTCTTTCCGATACCCTGAGTTCACGTCTGCTACGAGGCGGAACCAATTAAGTCATAAATTATCCAAAATTGTAGTAAACCGTTCTCTACCGCCGACTAGCGGGACAATACGGTCATAAACCGCGACCCTGGCGAAATGCTCTGGCCGATCAGCCTGATTAATTTTTAAGAACTATAGAAATTAAAGAATATTATCCAACATCAATACGCCTCGCGGAGAGACATAGGAAGAAAAGGGGTAGTCCGCGGACTGCGCATGGTCCCGCCTGCGTCGTCCTCCCTACAAATTCCAAACAGAGAAGGTGGGCCTTGGGGAGGAGATATTGCTGTGAAGAGGGCCACTTCAAGACAGTGGCCGTTTATTATATGTGTGTCTGCAGATCACTGTCTTTACTGAACGAATATCCAAAGAATTCCTGTAACAGAGTACACTTCAGTTGCTCATTATCCCTTTGATATACTGCTACTATTTTATCCCAAATAGCCTTAGCTGTCCCGCACGTCATTATATGCATCAGTGTTTTTTTGTCTATTATAGTCATTATAATTTTCTGTGCATTTGCATCCTTTTTAGACCACGCACTAGTTCTTTCGATTGGAGGATCTTCTTTAATGAGATCGAACAGATCATTCGTTCTCAACAGTATTGACACTTGAAATTTCCAAACTTGAAAATCTTCTATACAGCTTTTGCGCACGACACTATTTGCTCCGAAGGTCCTTGGGGTTGTAAATCACCGGAGCCCTTGTCTTCAAGCAGTATGGTAAAGGCTGACATATTGCCTATCCATATAAATTGTTTACCTCAAAGTATAACAAGTACTGTGACTGTTCCGATGCGTCGTACGATGGCATGTACTTGTTATTGGCCTTTGGGCGTCTGGGCGCCCAAGGAAAAGGAAGAATGAGCGTTTCGTCCCGGGCCCGCCAGAGGACTCATCAGTAAGGCTACCTGGCGGGACCCTGCCTTAGACACGCTGAGGTATCAGGACTGGGACGGACTTTTCTTATATACAAAAGGAGTGGTGTTGTTGTGACCACTCGCGAGAGAGCGTCGGGTGACCCTCTGGTGGAGAGGAGTCGTTACTCGAGACCGCCACACATCTACTTCCCCCCCAGAGACCTTCGAGGGAGGAGAAGGGATCCAGAATATACCGATGGTTTTGATGGCGGTTACTCGGGGAGTTCCGTAGAGGAAGAGAGAGAGAGAGGCGAGCTTGTTGCTCCGAGCCTGGAGTGAAAAAAATCGACGAGGCTTGTTAAGTTAACTCGTCAGTAAGGAAGAGACGGCGAGCACACTGCTCGAGCCGTAGAAGAGACGGGGTGTCTCACGTCGGGGTCACCAATTTGAGCGTCTGTGCGTCCAAGGAAAAAGGAAGAATGAGCGTTTCGTCCCGGGCCCGCCAGAGGACTCATCAGTAAGGCTACCTGGCGGGACCCTGCCTTAGACACGCTGGGATATCAGAACTGGAACGGACTTTCCTTATATACAAAAGTAGTGGTGTGTGACCACTCGCGAGAGAGCGTGGGGTGTTAAAGCGTCGAGTGGCCCTCTGGTGGAGAGGAGCCGTCACTCGAGACTGCCACAGGCCTCTACGTATCTTCCGGAACATTGGCTTAAACCATCATGTAGTATACCACGTTCGATAAAGATGACCATATCGACCTCTGTGAGTAATTCGAATGTAATTTTGGCGTGTTTTAACATGGCATCCCATGTGAAACCGGGTAAAGTATAATAATGTGCGGCATCTAATCCATAACTCTTGATACATCTGTTTTCAAACACAAGTCGCTGTATTCGCCCAAGGTTCTAATGCCGAAACGCTGCCAGACCGTCTCGGCGTGTGCGTAATCGCTCTCGGACACAGTCTCGCCTGTCAACAAACAGGCGTAAATAAATATAATCAATTTTTAATGCATACAAAAATGTTTTTCTTCCCCCTCCCACCAAATCTCCAGCAAGCGCTGTACACTAGATTAAGACGATTGCTGTAATTATTATGAAGAAGTGGTTTGATACGTGTTCAAAGTAGTACGATAGATGTTCAATACACGTTCAGAGTGTTTCGATAGATGTTCAATGTAGTACGATAGACGTTCGGTAGATGTTCAAAGTGATTCAGAGTGGTTCGATAGATGTTCAAAGTTGTTCGATAGATGTTTAAAGTCGTACGATACACGTTTGATAGATGTTCAGAGTGGTACCATAGCCGTTCGATACACGTTCAATGTGGTACGATAGATGTTCAAAGTGGTACGATCTAACCAGATAAAGAAGGAAAAGAGGATAGGGATGGTCAGCGAAGAAAGCGAAGAACAATGGCACCCTACTTTGCAGCATGTGCACTTCTCGGTTTCGAGATACGCATTATACTTTCTCTGCTTTGTACTTATTTTAAATTATTTTATATAAAATTAGCGTCATAGTAATATGAAGAATGGAATAAGAATATGGGGGAAAGTAAACTGGTGGACAAATTTAAAAAGTAAAACATTTATTCGGGTTCCTAGGGGTGGGGGCCATTTGAAGGCTACATTTAGCACACTTCCCGCCATCAGGGTGTGCCGATCGTTCTGCGTTATATTAGTAAATGTCACCTAGCTAGTGTCAATCAATCATAACCTGCTAAGACTTTCTATGTAGAGTTTATAGAAACGAAGGGGATGCACAGACTTGGAGCTTGTCCAGAGAAGGCTCAACGGAGAAGCATCTTCTTCGTACATCTTCAAGTACATGTAAAATTCGAGGGCAAACAGTAATTATTTGTACTTCTACGTTAGATTTAGCTCTATGTAAGATCCGATAAAATAAGGCTGGCGGCGTAACCAAAAGACGATGGTAAAGAAGATCTCGCGCAATGGCGGCGGGACGTGACCTGCGGTACATTTGCTTGATACGAGGACTCGCTCTGACCGACGGGCATGTGAGCCCAGGGTCGCGCGAAACACAAAACGAAGCGGGCGACCGGAGCTCACTTTTTTTTCGTATCGGCAGAGACACGCATGTTCTGGCACTCGAAAATTCTTCGTTACTTTCTTAGATGTAAGTGTGCTTCATTATTATTTTAAAAGCTATATGCATAATGAAACGAACATATTTTCAATGAATAGGTTATTGTTTCATTACACGTGTATGCAAATTTATGTGCAGTCAAATAATAGTCGGCGCAGATTTTTACCAAAAATGTTACGAAAGGTTACGAATCAATATTCGAAATCGAAGAATTAAGGTAGATGTTAGGCAGCCATCCAACAGTAATATAATGACTGAATATAACAAAAAAATTGTTTGCTGGACGCGACACAAAAAAATACAAATGCAAAAAATGTCCGTTGTAAACAACAAGACGTTTATCGAAGTAAGAGAATCCATCCTGAGATCAAATAAAATTTTGTATAAAACGGAAGAAGATATTTTTCATAATAACGATACAAATCATGATCCTACATTTACACAAGAGATTTCATCAACTGTTACAACTATTTTTATGGAAGATAATTATTCGTCTTGGAGTAATATCACAAACAATAATAATATAAATAAAACGATCATAAATGTGACAACTGCTGAAAAAAATGAAAACTATAAGATAGAAAGAAATGACAATGCAAAACTTTATACATTGAAGCGATATAATCCATTTCCGATGGATGTGAATATTATAAACAAACGCAATAAGTTACAAGGAGAAAAAAGCAATTTCAAGACAGATTTGACTGATGTCGATGGTAATGAATTTATGAATGAGAAAGTAGTAACTGATTTCAGACGTTCTCTTAAGCATTCGATTTCGAGAGCAAATAACTCTATAACAATTCAACGATTCATTGGTAATTGAATATCTTCAAAGAAAGAATCTACAGTTGTAGCAAACTGACGACATTTACTTTTCCCTCCTTTTCCCAAATAAAGCGTGCTGCACCATGCTGACCTATTTCAAATGACTTCATCAGTTTTCGATGAACATCATAATTTTTACTAATTCTCAGCAGCCCTTGCTCACGCAACCATACTACAGCACTTTCTTCAGACTGTGGTAAAGAACATCAGTTCCGTGTTACCATTTTAAATATAATTACTTTATTGCTGCAAAAATAAACGCCCTTAATAAGTACACTTCTTACTTATCTCCCTGTCTCAACTGGAAACTATATACAAAATATATAATAGAACATACAACGTATGTATAAAATACAAACTAAATACTAAACACGTACTCTCCCTACACCCCCCTTTTTAGAAACACCCTATGTATTTTATGCTGTCGCATTCCCTCAAAGTACACAAACGAAAGTTAATCGTTTCGAAAAATAAAGAAACTACGTAGGTACTCCTACCCCTCTAACCTCCAACAACGAATCATATGCGACACCCACTGTAACTGTCACAATATATGTCAAAATTTCGCAACCTTTTCACCTCGTAACTTTTCAACAGATACATTCCTAAATACAAAATTGGTATCGTTGAACTCTATACAACAAGTGCTTTTCTTAAATATAAGTTTCGACCCCAAAAAAGGGGGTTTCCCGCAGGAAAAGTTCACATCGGACATGCAAAAATCAACTAAACAAAACAAAGTTGCTAGACAAGTTGTTAATAGGTAGTACATCTAATCTTTATCGAATCAACAAACATTTGTCACATTTTATCACATCAAAAATATCACGTTCGGAGCAATATTATTTCTGTTCCAGATTATTATACGAAAATAACAGCAATTCGATCATTATCACCCCAGTGGATTGATACGCCTGTCAAAATTTGACTACCTTGTCGCTAAACCTACACAAGAATCAAGTATGATTGTACAGAGAAGAAATGCAAGAATGTAGATGAAAAACTTACCTCTTCAGCAAATTCAAAATCCCCGTCAAATTTCTTTTTACACCTCACTCCGGCTGCTAGAACTAGGAGCACTGCGGCCACGAACACCCACGAAAAACGCATGACTCCTCTCGTTACGAGAACACACTGTTCACTGCGAATCGATTGAATGAAATATGTACTTAGATCCCCGCAACAATGGCACCACGGTCAGATTAGGTAAAACAAAAGATATTAACGAATGCTGACGTTAAAAGGCGCGTATCTAACTTTGGTAAGTTCACGTCTTCTACGTATCCTACATAAACACACGCGCTCACCTCGGTGGTCGAAGTAGTTGTGACTGCGTGAAACGAGCCTTGACGCCGCACTACTAAAGATACGTAGCCGCCCATTGGTCAGATTTCAGCGAATGATGAAGGGGATCGCTACCGGCCGGTTGGGTAGTGGTGCCTCCCGTTTCGCGCTAATACATTGTATAGCGAATTCAGACGGTCGCACTGGTGCGCACTGAGTGCGACTTTTAGCCAATTGGAAGCGTGAAAACTCGCATTCAGTGCGGACTAGTGCAGGTTGCCGAATCTGCTAATAGATAGTGCAACCAACGCTCCCCTCGTTCCCCGTGGCGGAGGAAATGATACAGGGTGCGTTCCGATTCACGCAACCATTCCGTTTTAAGGTGCGTTTTGACGTGACACTAAAGTCATGACATTCGCTGTCGTGACACTGCATTACAGCGTGAATCAAATGTTACAACATCGTCACGGTTTATAGATGTCAGGATGTTGTAACATTTGATTCATGCTGTAATTAACGCAGTGTCACGACAGCGAATGTCATGACATTAGGGTCTCGTCAAAACGCACGTTTAGTTACTGCGCGTCATTGGTGGTGCAGAGAATTCCCTAGAACCCTTTCACTTCCGATGCAGCGAGCGCGCAGTGACTGCCAGTGATTGCTTCACGTCTTGAATTTCATTCAAGCATGGACATGGGAATATAGGGACGGAGGAATCGTTGCGGGGTGTGATCTCCTTACGGGAGGGTCGACGAGGTAACATACGTCTTCTTTCTATTGACTGCTGCTTCGCACAAGCGCAATTTGAATTTTATCTGCGCAAATTATTAAAATGTTCACGACACGAGAGAGTCTGAACGCAGCATTTTAGCTGTGTGTATATGTGTAGCTGTGTCATCATAAGCGCGCAGTAGGAAAGCACCTTTATTATATATATGTAAGGTACTTGTGCAGCTCATTTCGATTAAACCTCTTTTTTTTATATTCTAATTATTCTATGATCTTCTATTGTTTTGTGATTTATTTGAGATAATATTCTTTTCCCTCATCGAATTTTTCATATACTTGGCGTAATTTTTTTCCTATTTTAAGGTTTTTTATGGGGTTTTTTATGTGGGAGATTTTAAACGATTCGCGACTGCTGAAATAGTTGGAATTCCGAACGATTACCGGCTGTCGAAATTGTAGATACTGTAAACGATTAGCGACTATCGAAAATACAGCGATTTTAAACGTTTCGTGACTGCTGATATCGAAGAAAATATAAAAAATTAGCAACTATCGTAATGAGAGAGACTTTAATCGATTCTCAACTGCTGAAATTGTAGAAATTGTAAACGATTGTCCTTGGTGGTTCTGTCGATATTAAAAAAGAAAGTCTGTGTCCTGGTACATTCGAACATGTATTGTCGTTCGTAACTTACCAGACGACCCATCATTAACGTATGTAGTTGCATTCGTCCAAAGTTGATGACGAGCCGATATTTGCGCGCGAGTATCCTTTACTGAAACGGGGGTTCACCGCGTTCGATATACGCACGACTTGTATAGCCGATGGCAAGGGATTAAACGGATAAGGATTAAAGGCAGAAAAAAAAACGGTGGTACAGAAGAAACGACAAACGCTTGATTTCATTATACGCGAATACAGAAACGAGAGCGAACCGAATGGTTTTTTCACAACAGTCTAGGATTGAAACGACCCATATGAAGTATGAGACCGGTCGGATTGTGCCGTACAAAGTAAAGGAACGGTTGATCCAATTTCAGCCTGGGTTTGTCTTCTAATCTTTCGGAACTTCTTGTCGCCGAATCGAAAGCTGCTTTCTCACTGTCCGGCAACGACGACGGCGCCACGTCCTTGCGTCGGGATTCCCGCGAAGAGGGACTCGCTGGATAAATTTCTACGTGATGTCGCCCGTTAGAGACGTTTTCGTCGCCGCACGTGCTGAACAAGTTCATCTGAAACCGATCCATCGGACTTGCATAGAAAAGAGGAAAAGAGAAGAAAAAAAAAAGTAAGAAGAATATGTAAGATTATTACCTGCAACACGTCAGACAGGAAGAGACGATTTCCGATTCCGTTGATACCTTTGAAATCGGCACCACTCGAGAACAATTCATCAAGGCCCATTCGTTTCAAAGCGGCGGTCGCGTTGATGACGGATCGATGACTAAATTTAGGTATTTGCAATTCGAGGCCGGGTCTAGGTATAAGAACCTTGAGAAGTCGATTCCATGCTCCGTCCCTAGAGGAGGCGGCGGTCCCTCTGACGAGCCTTTCCTCGAGCCGATCCAACGTGTCACCCGGTGCGGCGTGACCCTGTTGACCGGGTAACAGAAATATCGTGGAGACGAGGTTACCAATGCCGCCAAGTGCGACGGCGGTGGCGTCCAAGCTCGGCTCGTAACCGGCTAGTACGTTGGTTCGCCACACCGCGGCCGGAACGGGGATTAACTTCCTCGATCTATGAGCCGACGACGAGACGGCGAAGTATAGTTCACCGTCTCGACCTGTCGTACTGGCTAGACTCGCGTTGCAGTCCGTTTGAAATACGTTAGCTGATATCGCGGCGAGCGGCGACCTTAAATGCACCGAGTTGCTCTTCACGAAATCCTTTATTCTGCCTCCGGTCTGTTTCCTAACCAACAGATTGGTCCGGCGACGCGCCAAATCGCTGATGGTAGCGAAGTTCACCTCGGCGACTAATCCTTCGTAAAACTGCTGAGCTTGCTCCTTATAGAACGGTAACAATTTTCGGACCTTGGCTTTATCGGCGAACAGTTCGCGAACGAACGCAGCGTTCGCGATGCCCTGATGTCTCGCCAAGCTCACCGTGTCCGTTACGTTTTGAAAGATCAGATGGGGATTAAACGTAGCCACGTTGTCCAGTCCCAGCACTTCGTTCATCTGGTCGGATGTCGGTCCCCGTGCACCGAGGAAGATCATCGCTAGCAGGCTGACCATACCGAACGGCGAGAGAGCGAGAGACCTGCCGCTACTCAATCCTTTGTTCGCAGCAATCCAAAATTTAAAAGCCAGTTCGTTGCAAAACTTTGAGAAATTTACCACGTCCGGGCTTGCGTTCGTCGTGCTACTATCCAACCCATTCGCGCTCTTCGAAGCGTTCAATGACACTGCTGTCGGTTCCGCTACCGTCGTCGGAGTCGGAGTCGTCGTTGTCGTTGTCGTCACCGTCGTCGTCGTTGTTTGGTAACGCGTATCCTCTCCCGTCCTCTCGCCAGACAACGGCTCTTTTGGCTTCTTGGACGTTACCGTCGATTCCATCAACGACGACGACGACGGCGACGACGGCAAAGGAGTTGTTTGTCGCAATGATATCCGTTGCCACTTATGTGCCACGGACTCAACATCCGTAGCATTCTTATTTACATTGACGACGACAATTGGGTCGCTCATTTTTACGGAACTTCCGCTCGTATTCACCTCGTGTCCTTTGGAATTTGTGCCGATGGTTGCATTAAAAGAGCCTCTGATCTCATTTTTCATTGTTGTTACCACCGGAATATCATTTTCAGCGATGATATCTCCTTTCCCGACGGCACTAGACGCTTCTGTACCAACGGAAACAGTCGTTGCGTTCAGAATCGAATGTTTTATAACGGAAACGGTCGATTGGTTCGCGTTCATCGACGCGTCATTGTAAGTCGTCGTCGTCGTCGTCGATTCTGGAGTTGCCTCATCGTTGATGGGGTCGATGGGCGACTCGCGTTTAGTCGTTGTATCAACGCCCGTCGGATGGTTCGAGTGGATCATCGATATTCTATCGTCTTTCTTTAATGCTACTGGAGAGATTCTCTCGGGCCTCGAGGCTGTTTCGAATACAGCAGCTTCCGTTGCTTCTTCTTCGGGTTTCTTCAAATTCGCCGTGGTATTCGTATCTTGGACGTTTGCAACCGTCCCACTTTCGCCGCTGGATATTGCTGTCTCATAGACGGTACTTGACGTGGTATATTCGGAAGATCCGTCGCCCTGTGCCGGCACGGAAACGTTTAAAAGGTTCGTTTCCGGTAGCCGGGAATCTGGCGCGAGCGTATTACCGTTTGTCGTCGACGTCGTCGACGTCGTCGTCGTCGTTGATGATGTACCCTGCGTTTCGTCCTCGTTCCTTGAACAACATTCCTCCCCCGTAGTCAGCTTGATGTGCTCAGGCGTTGTTTCCGTTACAGTCGATCGAACAGACGCGGAGGTTTGCGTCTCGAGCTTCGAGGTAGTAGTCGACTGGGAAAACGGCGCGATAACCGCCGGGCTATGCGTTTCCGGAACCGAATTTGTTGTTCGCGAGTCGGATAATCCGAAACCAGCTACGAGCCCGCTTGCCAATGTTTTCGTTGGAAGATTCTCCGACGAAATGTTGGGTAAAGTGATCGATGCGGTAAGAGGAGCGTTTGCCTCTGTTGAAATGTTCTCGAGTATGTTTTCGATAATCGCTACCGACTCGGCGCTCGAGACTTTCGTTTCGAGCGACTCGACTAGGTTCGACGGTGGTGTCGTTGTTTCGCGCATAGTCGGAACGGTAACGGGCGAGGAACGGCGTGTCTGATCCGAAGCCGCGGTAGAAGAAACAATTAAATTGCTCGTAACGTTCCATGTTCCATCGGTAGCCACCGTGGTAATATCGGAGTGGCTGTTTGCTGTGGATTCCACGGAATCCAATGTGGCGGGCGACGTGGTGGAAGAAAATTGGTCTAGATCAATTTTCAGTTTCGTCGTTGGCACTGCGGACGCGGTGGTCGTTAACGTCGTCGTAGTACTCGTCCGTGTTTCGGAGTTGTTGTTGCGTTTCTCCTCGATGACGACAGTTTCGCGGTCAGGCAACTCTAGTCCGGAAGAAGCGGGTAATAGAATGGAAGGAACGGAGACTTCCGATACCTGGTTCATCATACTGGACAACGAATCCGCCAACTCGTTGGACAAGGGCCTCGACAAGTGTTGCATCTCAGAGTCGGAGTCGCTCGGTGTCGTCGATGATTCCGTCGGCAACGGCGAAACTTTGCTCGACTCGCCTGTGCTCGTGTCAAACATCGCGGGCGAGTGCAAGGGTGGCGTTGTTGTCGTCGACGTAAACTGCGGGTTGGTAACGAGTGTCTGAAGTTTGTTTGTTCCCAATGTTGACGACAGTTGTATTTCGTAACCATCGGTCACCGAGGCAGAATCCGTATCTGACGTTGCGGTGGCGCTGGTTTCGGTACTATCGTAACTGTTTTTCGACGAATCCAAGGGCAATGGAAGGACGATAGGCGTTGCCGGATCGTGATTATTGTACTTTTCGTCGAATGCACTTTCCGAAGGCGGGATATCGGTTATTTTCTGAAAGATGGGACTGTCTGTGATGCGATGCACCATCTGTGGCTTCTGCGCCGCCGTAATAACGGCCACGGGAATCATTAATTTCTCCGTATTGTACGAGGTCATCGTAGGTTCTGGAGTTACCGTCGTCGTCGACGTCGTTGTTGTCGTCGTCGCGGCATCGTTTCGCTCGACGGGTTGGCCAACATTTTCGGATAAAAGCTCTCCTAGCGGAACAGTTCCCGTCCCGTTCAGTCTTGATGTATCGACGACGACGACGGGGCCGAGCGATGGTGACGCCGTTGACGTATCTGCTTCGACGTAATGATGTAGACTCGATTCGTCGACCTTGTCCCCGTATTTGTCACCGGCCAATATAGCGGGCAAAATGTTGCTCCATTCGGCGTTTACCTTTTCCGGGACCGTTGAGATCGAATCCGTCAACGTTTGCGACGGTTTGCCCATAGCGCTCTTCAACACTTTCTGCACCTTCTCAACCACGTCCATTACCTACGAACGTTTCGAAGGATATTTATCGCAACTGCCGTTTTAAATCTAAATAAGTCGCGTCTGTACTAACCTTTTTCCCACCTGTAAGTATATCTTCGACTTTCTGAGGCTCCTGAATGCCCGTGTTGGAATGATCCGGCCCGCCGCTGGCGATCAAAGCTTGAATTTCCTGTATAGTCATCTGTTTCGTGATCATGTCACCCCTCTCGTTGTACGTGTAAAATTGAAATCCGTCGGGTTTCAACAAGTTAGCCGGGGAAGGTGGTAATCGATAGAAATTAATACCGATCGCGGTCGGTGACGGTGGTCTGTTGTCCCCCGCCGACTCGGCATCGCCAATTCTTCCGTCCTCTTGTTTCCTCACCACCGATACTGACGTGACCACGCTAGAAATCGTAACGACCACGTTACTCGACGGCCCGCGACCCTTCCACGATCCCCAACATACCCAATGAATCGAAATTACCGAGAAGTCGTACGTTTGTTTTTTTTCCCACCATCCCGCACATTTCTAAGCCAATCTCTCATCTTCCGATCGAGACCGGTACTTGGTACCTAAATAGGTAGCTACCTCTAGCCAGCCGTAGTCGATCCCTTTCCTGCCACTATTTTTTACGATTCAAACGTACGACGACCTACGGGTATCGCTTGCACACCGCGGTATCTCGAAATACTGACCTAGGTTTTATAAATCTCCTGCTCGTTTCAACGAAGGTAGTGTTACTCTCTGGAACCGGCCAGCCCATGCTTGGGTCTACGAGACACGTCCACAGAACGAGAACCGTCAATGTCGCGCGAAAACCTTCCAAGGACATACTTGTCATATTTCCTCTTATTTCGAATAATCTGCAAGTTAACATGGTTAAAGAAAAAAAAAATTGCCGCAGAACGCGACGCGAAAGTAAAGAACGCGCCTTTACGAAGCGGATAGATTGAAAATGAAGGAAAGAAAGACGCGACAAACGAGTTCGTTTTCTTTTCGGTTAACGACCCTTCGGTCGCCACGCTACAACCCCCTTGCGGACCGTCGCCTTAACGTGGCGACCGGTTTTCCATCGCGTTGTAAATCGCTTAGTAAACGCGACACGCACGTTCAACTGTAAATCCCGGACGAATGATCCTCGCGATACATGTTTCTTTTTCTTTCACAAGGAGCAACATGTTCGTTGGATTGAATCGAAAGACGGGGAGCAGCACGAGGCAGCAACCGCTTTGAAGAAAGCGACTACGTTTGATGAAAATTTTTTTTGAAACTTTCACGCGTCCACGAGTGCGAAATATGAAAACGCACCAACATGTTACGGTAATGAAAAAAATTCCAACGATAGATATTAAATTAGCGGTGGTACACGCGAACAAGTGCGTTCTTCTCGACGAAATTCACGTACTCGCGCACTCGTGTTCATCGTGTGCATCTCTCTCTCTCTCTCTCTCTCACTCACACATACACACACACAAGTGCTCTCTCTCTCTCTCTCCTCTCTCTCTTCTTCGATTACTGGTTTCGCAGTTTTATTCTTCCTTGCCAATGCGTGTTATCATTGCGAGTCTGATAATTTATTGTACTGCCGACAACGATGGCGATGGTAACGAGGGTACTCTGCTTCAGGATCGAAACGATAAGGGGAAGGACGAGGACGATATGGCTGCGTCAATTGAAAACTGGATTAATTAATGTGCTCAGGATAATACGTTACGAACGTTTGGATCTCCCTTCTCTCTTCCCCTCGTCTTCGCCTCTTTTAATTTCCCGTCTTTTTTTTTTTTATCCTTTTCGTAACTCGTGGTAGCGCGCGCGCCGCTCTTCGTCTCGTTCTTCTACCTGTACACCACCTGTCGTTCACTACTGGCTCCTACCTTGAATAAGCGCGTACTGCGTGCTCGAATCCCTCGTTGAGACGAGTGCATCGGACTGAGAAAGAGAAGCGACGCGAGAGGGGGAACATGGTCTTCGAACGAAAAGATGGAGAAAGGGTGAACTTGGAGAGTCGAGATGTTGGTCGGGTTACGGTTTATGCGGGGGGGGGGGATGCGGAGGGGGGGGGGGGAGAGCAGACGGATGTCGGGGAATACACGGGCAAGGTCTTGTACACATGTATATCGACAGAAAATGGAAGGGAGGGGGAGGGAGATGAGGAAAAAGGGATAGTACGAGGTCAAAGGACCAGAGTAGAAGCGAGTTAAACGCACGAAGGGAGATGAGAACCGAGGAGAGAACGAAAGGAGGAATCAAATTGGTTGGAGTGAGATTTCGGAACCGCGGAATGGAACAACGCTAGAGGGTCACGTCCTCGTGATCGTGGATACAAACGTTTCCGAGGTGTCGAGACGCGATCCAAATCGATGGATGGGTATCCGGTTATTTTCATAAACTCCTGTTCGCCGAAATACACACCTACAGCGGGATTTATGATTATTTCGAGTTCTTTCCCACCAAAATATCGAGTCTGATCGAGAGTGAGATGGAATCGAACAACTGTCGAGAAACAGCGCTTGTCGCGAGCGTTAATCGTGATCGTTAATTTTCGGATCAACGGAAATCAGATAGAACTCGTGTGATTCGAAGGTTTTTTGGGCAACGACTTTCCTCTTGGTCGCGACGACGACGATCTTAACGGCGATTAACGGTACATCGACCGAATAAATTGCTTTCCTCGGGATGTAGTATAGTACGTACGTACTCTTGGGTAGAATTCGTAAAACGTCACTTTCTCGGAATATCGATTTAATTCGACCCGGCGAGTGTGCGGATCCTATGTATCCACGGATCATACGATTCATACGCCTTTGAATACACGGGTATTATACGTATGCGTATATACGTACAACGAGGGACGACATTGACCAACGCGATTAACGGTATACGTTTATTCTGTTTCCCCTCCGACACTTGGTCTCGAGACCGTTTTAAGAAATATTTGGGCAACGAGACTCCCGTTCAAGAATCTCGAGAGAGCATCGGGACTGGACTAACAAGTCGTGTGGAGGCCGAACGCTTACGCGGGGTCGATTCAAGTAACGTTATCTCTCAACCCAATCGTCGTTTATCGATCGCGATGTATTTGCTTTGAAAATGTTAAATATTCGTTAGGAGGCTAAATCTCGTTTCTCGCCTACCTCGTAATTGTTGCAACTGTGTTTACTAATCACAGATTTACGTACGCATTGGCCGAGGGAAAACCGTTGTACATATACCTACATATTTAGAATGATATGAAGCGTGAAACGCGGTCGATGCAACTCGATTATCGATTTGTATTCGTTGCCAATCGGCGGTAATAAGGACTAACCGCAGTGTGTGGCGGGTAATGTCATCGATGGCAGCGGATTTAAGAAAAAAAGCTTAGGTGGGACACGTTTTGAGGGGCCCAATTTTTCGGGAAAATGAGGAGCTAGTTTACTAACGGGGTAAGTGTACAGAAAAGTATAGAACAAAATATATAGCTGTCTTCTTTAAGACAGCTTAAGGGCCCCTAGGGGGTCTTCTGAGCAGGGAAGCAATTTCCCATTTTTCGGAAAAATGAAGCGGTAGTTTACTGAAAAAGGGGGTCAGTGTAATAACACAAAAAAAAAATAAAGTTTGGATAAAATCATAATTTTTTTAAGGATGGGGCCCTAGGGGCCTTTTGGGCGGGGCCCAGGTGGCAACTGCTCATCGGCCGCCCTGTTAAATCCGCCACTGTTCATCGACATCGAAATCGACGCGAGATTACCCGCACGCTCTTCAGATCGTGACGATTCAATGTCGTCAGAACATGTCAGAACAGAACTAGAATTGAAACCAGAAGACGTGTTGTCGGTGGGGGACTTGTTCAGCTTGTACTATTTCTCGAGGACCAATATTCTCCGCGTGTTCGTTGAACCATTTGAAACTAATCGCGCAGGTGATCGAAAGAAGAGAAGACTGTAAAGAACGGTGACTGCGAGATAACAGAGAACGCGGAGAACATGAGCGTGCAAGTGAAAGATGTTGATGAGGAAGAGGTGCGGCGGTTCGTCGATGGAAGCTTATACAAGGGCACTTGGAAACCACTGGGCATGGAAGGAATCGGCAGATTCGTTCTACCTCATAGTTAGTCACCTCATCATTCGTAAAAAGTAGCGCAGAGAGGGAGGGGTTGCGAGGGCAAAGTGTAAATAATATCGAAACGGGGACATAAAATACGAGCCCGAGTAGCAACAGGGATTTGCAAGCCTCGGAGTAAGTTTCGTATGTACCTACATTTTACTACACTGATAGACGAAACGGGGACGACAGGGCGTAGACGTTAACACCATAATAATCGTGTCTACGAGGTACAGACACGCGTACTGGTTTTGAGCACGACATCGAGCATTTCTCGTGCGTAAGTCGTCGCGTACCGTTACCCAGACCATTTCGGTTGCTTCGTGCTCTAGAGTTTGTGCGCGTTTTTCATTTACCGATAGCTCATGAATCCCAATCTCAAAATCCGTACGTTCGCCGTTATACTTGTAATTATGTATTGCACAAACTGGCGCCACGAATTTAATCGAATAATCCCTCGTTCCGTGACTTGGGTCTTACCGCCCCTCCCTTCGTCGCGGTAAATATATATATATATATTTGCTTGCTCAAACGTTTGTTCGCGATAGAAAGCACGTTTGAAGGAGAGCTCCGTGATGGCGCGTTTCACGGTCATGGTAGCGCATATTGGACTCGCGGACAAAGAATGGATGGTGTTTGGCTCCACGGTGAATGTAAAAACAGGCGATACATTTTCAAGGACGGTTTGATTTTCCGCGAAAATGATTGGAAATATTGCGAGTTTCCCGACAGACGGTTGGTAAAATTCGCTACGATACATCATACATGTTTCCTCTTAAACTGCACTGTATCGCTAGTGAAATCCCGTAAATTTACAATTTACGCGGGGACCTGACCCTTTTTTCTCGCCGAGTTGATTTAGAGTTGTTTTAGCTACTACACCTGTCTACTGTATGGATTGAGACCTGCGGGAGCAACGTTACGTACCAATCGCCAAGATGCACCTCTGATTCCTCCGACGTGTTACGATTCGGGCATTGGGATCTTCGATCCACGCGCGCGTTACATCGCGTCGTATCGTGACCCGAGAAAGGTACATACACGCATACGTAGAGTGGAGGTACCACGCGGTAAAGGCTTTGAATGTCGAAGGTGTTGGAAATACCGACCGCGAGGTTTGCGCTATGGATAGAAAATCATTGTCAAAGTGGTTGGACCGAACCGACCGGCTATCGGCAAGACGAAGGGTCGGAAAACTGCTACGTGCGAGATATTCTTTCCCCTGGGCTATTACCATTCTCGAAGGACTCCTTTGAATGTTGGTGGAAGAGGTACGCGAATACTCGTCGTCGCGTAACAGTCTCGACGCTTGTTTTAACCGTTACTTTTGTGTGTTCTCTCTCTTCCCCTCTCCCTCTCGCTCTCTTGGAGATTAACTACGTTTACGCGAGAGCGCAATGTTTACGGCGACTAGTAGAAGAAAGGCGAGTGGATGCGGTCCGGTGTGAATTCACGCGCAAGTTGTACACGAGCCGGAAGCATTAAACACGGATTAACCAACTTGAGAGATATTTATTTTACTTTACGACAATTTGTCTTTGCTCGGACACGACATCTGGAGCATTTGTCCTTTGGTGTACGCGATACAGTATTGGCAGTTTCTTCAGCACGCATTCGGTTGTCTTGCAAGCTACGACATCCAGAGTCACGCGCACCTCGTGCGTTCCGTCTCCCTCGGAGACTTGTATCGAAAGCGGACTCGAGAGTCCGCCTCTTCTTGACGTGGCTACCCAAGTATTTGCCGTCAACTCCTTTAGGGTCCATGTTTGAGGTGCGCTCGCGTTCAGCTTTAAATCACTATCGGCGAAAGTTACGTCGAATGTAACATTCAACTCGCCGCCCTTGTCGCTGATGGTCGTGTCAAAGGATATACCGTCGTTCCTCCAACTTGAGCCGTCCATTTCGACTATGGATGGTGGTCGTATGGGTAACTGAAAAGTAAGCGCCATCAAGTACGCTTGTACACTGTACACTGAAACGCGCGATAGTTTACCGTGTCGATGGTTTCGGCGCTCGTGTCGATGACCTTGACGACATGATTATTGGTGTCCGCCACGTATAAAAGGTCCGAGCCGCTGGACCCGACAGCGATGCCACTCGGTTCGTCAAACTGTAAGCGCAAACGAAAATGTAAAGGGAAACTTACGATCGCGAGCACGGCAATTGTGTCCAAGCGCGACGTACCGAGAATCTCTCGTTGGGCTTCCCATCGCCGTACAAGGTTTTACAAGAACCTGCCGTTACGTCGATTCTTTTAATTTTATGATTAAAAGTATCGGCTATGTAAAGGACCTTTTCATTAGGATGCCATGCTATTCCCAGAGGATGTTGGAGCTTCACGGTGTATTGGACACCATCGGAATCTCCGAAATCATGTAGGTCCTACGATGACGAAAAGAAAAAAAAATGAGTTTAGATGTACATAAAAAAGAAATCGCTTTCGCGCTAAAACTAACCGCCGGATCTCTGTTTGCACCGCAAACGGCTGAAACACGTCCGTTCGTTAGATCGATGCATCTAACGGCGCTGCTTTCACTGTCAGCGAAGAAAGCGAGTTTCCTCTCCTGAACAACAACTAAACCGGAGGGTTGAGCCAAGCCGGCTGTGTGAGGATACGCGTTGTTACGATTCTCCTCTCTGCCGCTCCCAACGATCGCGACGCATGTACCCGCTTTGTATTCCCTGAAACGTATCCGCCACCCCAGGATAGAGAACCGCGAACATGGGCAAAAACAAAGGATTGGAGATTTCATCGATATCAAAGACGTTACTTGTATTTCCACCAAACGGTGTCTTCCAAGAAGAGAGCCCAAATTTGATGCGTACCCGCGATCGCGATCAATAATACGGGTAGGATACTCGTATCGTACTCGTGATTGTAAACAGCCACGTCCCACGGGGAAGACAAGACTTGATCCCTACCGATTTTACCACCGACTCGGTCGTGGCCTTGAGAACCCGTACCAGCAACCGTAGTTACGATTCCCTTCGTCAAGTCAATCTGAAACGTGTGATTTTACATTAAACGAGACGACTGCGGAGCAATAGCATGTATACATTCATTAAATTTTCACAATTTTACCTTTCTAATTGCGTGATTCTCGTTATCGGCAACATAAATTGTCGAGCCGTCCAGCGAACATACACCCTGCGGTGCGTTAAATTTAGCGTCACGCAAGTCTCCGTCTCGGAAACCCGAATTAGAACCACCGATAACGTGTTCCAAGTTTCCCCTTACATCTGTTATTAAGATTCTATTGTTGCCTGTATCGGCTATCACGAGCCTTTCCCCTTGTTCGCTCTGGAAAACTTGCAACTTGCTAGGAAACAATAGAGTTGTTCCTGCCGCGGCGGGTAGTAAATGTCTCTCCGACTGCAAGGGTATGTCTTTGTTGGATATTTGATTGCAGGATTTGAAAAAAGTTAACGCTAAGTTCGTGTAGAGGGTCAATTCTTCTCTGTGCCCTTCGCCGACGAAGACTGCCAGTGGCTGACCCATGGGACCTTGTAACGTATGAAAAAAGAAAAGAAGAAGTATTTGTTGTTTCAGCTTTGGAGGAGATGGTATTACAATCTACATAGTCGCTTACCTATCATGACCAGAGTTGGCCAACAGCAAATTCCTAAATCGTGCCATGTCGACAACGCCGTGTCGTTAACGACTGGATGCTTTATATTATATCTTTGTACAGCCGACTGGAGCCTCTTCGAATCACGTTCGTTTGAAAATTTTGCGCTATGTACTCCGACCTGAAGACATCCGCCGGTATTATTTACTATGTCGTACGATTCGTCGACCGTAGAACATTCTCCAAGGTACTTTTTATGTACTAACGATGACAAGGCCGTCGGCGATCGAGAATTGCCTTTCGAGAGCATCTAAATCTGGTAATATGTGCATACAATTGATGCAACAATAGGTAAAGAAATCCAAAATGATTATCTTTCCGGTAAGATGTCGATACACGGATAGTCCCTCCGCGACGTTGAACCATTCCATACCTTGGTGTGTTTGACAAAAGTAATGGGTTTATAAAATTTACTCGAGCTCTGCATAACGCCAATTCTGTATCGAGGATAAAGACAAAGAAGCTAACGAGATGGGACCAGTGGGAGGGAAGGGAATCGGCTTGTCAACTACTCGTCTTCCTTCGCCGATAGACCGTAACGTCGATACAAGTTCCCGACTGTGCTTCCCTCGGCTACAGCTATCGCTCCCATGAGCACCTGGGTCGCGTCTCTGATATCATTGTACTTGTGCAATAACTCCAGAGTCTCTTCGGTGGAACGAAATTCTTTCTCTTGATTCCTTAAATCTGACAGTTCCCGATCGAGGGCTTTCTCGACTTCTACGAGTTGGGAATATTTGCGTTTCTCCTCTATCGTAAGGGCGGGATTGGCGTCGTTGCCGGTCAAACGCGTTGCTCGATTAAATTTTGCCTTGGCCCGAATCCCCTCGATATCATTCATATTTTGGTCCTCGCGTCGCGAATCGCCTGCGTTGCGCGACATATATGAATACGAAATATATGAAATATCACACGCGATAACAGTTAAACCAGCTTCGAGTATTTAACGAACGGTCGAATCGATTTAACCTTTCATGTTTTCATTCGTGATATACTCTTGTAAAATTGGACTGTAAATAGATGAACGTGAAAACAACAGAAGCGGGAACTATCAGGAACTATGTATCTCGGCGGAATTAGAATAAGGTAGTCGCTCGTTTGTTTCGCGCAGAATTTGATAATTTGAAAAGTAGGTAGTCAAGATTTGGTATCGACTGCACTGCAAGGGTCAATTCAGACGGGCGATGTTGCGATTTCGCACCGGTACATTATCTAGAGAGATTCACACGCTTGTCTGAATTTACCCTTAAGTTGCGTTAAAGACGCTCGTTGCTGAATATGGGCATGTCTATTGAAACGTACGTAACTATTTAGCACGCGTCATCAATTTTTATCTCCGCAGTATTCATTTTAGCCGGGAAGTAAACTTCGGGACCGAGATTACCTGCTTGGAAATCGGTGATTCGCGAGTCTTTCTCCGCAAACGTTTTTATATGCTTTAGTATCAATTTCTCTCGTTCCATCCTGTCTGCGGAGGAATCCAAATTCCGACGAATTCCTATACAAATTTCCGTCAATTCTTCTACGGTGTCTCGCAGACTCATATTTTGCTGTGTATGCTTAGTACGGTACATAAAAATAGATGGTTGTAATCAAGAAATTTACAAAAAACGGCCCTATAACTTGAGTAGGCTGAATCATCGAAATCACTCACTCCACAACAATGTCAGGATCAGGGGAGCGAAGGGAAATGGTGGGATTTGGTATGTGCATAGTGCATTGTACATTGCATACACGTGTGTATAAAGGAAGGAGGAAGGGTGAACGGGTCTTCTAGCAGTCGAATCCACTCGCTTTGGCTGTTTTTACTTTAAATTAAACCGTGGTCCATGACAAAAAATGAGCGAGAATGTGCAGGGAACCTTTGTGTCAGAGAAAATTTCCAAGATCAGGTGGAAGCGCGAGGATTTCGAGGAAGCTGTCAACTTTCTCACCGGCAGTTGGGACGACCCGGTAAGGTTATGCTGCCCGCAGTTAACCTATTCGATCGATCCTCGTGCAGATACACGCGACTTTGGAGCTGTTTAATCTCATGTACGGTATTAAAATTTTCATGGCAGGTGAACAAAGTCACCCATTGGACGTTTCAAGTGAACGAGGATGGCGAATCTTGCCCCGCTGTGGTTTCATCCTACGCAATCCTTGGGGACGTCACTGAAATAAAGGTTTATAACGAATTAACGCTTTCGTATTTCGTGAAAAGCAGAGTTGTTTCTCTTTTCCCAGAGCCCGTGGGACTTTTTCTACAACTGAATTATCTCGGAAGACTACTTACAATCTTCCTATTAATTTTTGCAGTTCATTTCCAGAGATTTCTTCGTGGTATCCACGTCCATAGGCACTGTCAGGCTTCTGCAGATTCAGGAGAATCCGTACGCCCAATTTAAGGAACACATGTCCTGGGAGTTCATACACAAGTTCCAGTAAGCTCCGTGTTAATGCGAGATCGAATCTTCCATCACGCTACGTATGTTATTAAATGTATCTTTATAGGAAAACGTCTGATTATGCGTCCTGCACGGCGCTGTCCACCTTCGAGCAGGATGTAGTTTCAGTGGGAGAGGACGGGAGGATTAATCTTCTGACAGCTGGACAAAAGAAGCCAGTTAGAACTATCGGTGAGTATAATAATATCGTCTGTTTTCAAATAATTTGTAAATACTTCATTTCGTTGTGTTTAGACGAGGCTGACAGTTGCTCCATACACTGCGTTGATTTCTTGGGGCACAGCGAAATACTTACAGGAAACTTACGGGGGCACATGAAAGTCTGGGATATAAGAAACGATTCGGATCTCCCTGCCACGACTTTCATGCTGGCAGACCAGACAAAAGTACGAATCGTTCTGCTTTATTCGTAACGCGTTTTTTAAATAATGCACGTATTGAATAACGAAAAAACATTTACAGACCGAAGCTACGAGCATCGCGCATCATCCAACTCAAATGCACATTGTCGTCGCCGGCGGCGGGGACGGTAGCTTAACAGTATGGGATCTCAGGCACAATACGTATCCAATGTCTCAGCTGAACGCTCATGCTAAGGCTGTCAGTGAAATACTTTTCCATCCCGACAGACCGGAGAATCTATTTACATGCTCGAGCAGCGGCGAATTGTGGCACTGGAACAATACCCAACACTCGAAACTGAGTCTCGGTAAGCTTACGCGCCCGATAAATTAATTAGAAATTTCATTCCACTGTGTATTATTTCGTGGGAATCATTGTTTCAGACCCGACAAGCACACATTGGTTAAATACAATTGGAACAAATGGGAAAGTGAACGTAACGTCTCTCTGCAGTGCCATGCACAAGCCGATAAACACTATTGATATTGACAGATCGACTCTACTTTTCGGGTGTGATAACGAAGCGCTATACATTGTCAGGAATATTTCTGTTTAATAGCTAGCACCTTCTAATTGTATTTTTGTATTTTCTGTAATTGTAATATACTGATAAATAAATATTTTTTCTATAGCGAATCTATTGGTTTATTTATTTCTTATTCGTGTACATTAAGTTTGCGAGTTTTTATTTAAATAGGTTTAGGTTTATTGTTTTCTAACAGGTTGTTTCACAAGAGTTTCTACTTTCTTCAAATCTTAAATGAACCGCGCAACGTGTGCATTCTTCACTTTGTGCGCGGTGTCCACGGGAAATATCCTCCAGAGTCCGGATTACGCTCCGTAACGCATGCGCGATGACGTCAGACCAATCAACGCCAAGATGGTAAACGAAACGGCGCCACCGTCAAGTCAAGCGAAGCGACGCGATTGGCTTGGCTAGCTTGGCTTGATTTGACGCTGGCGCCGTTTCGTTTACCATCTTGGCGTTGATTGGTTTGACGTCATCGCGCATGCGTTACGGAGCGTAGTCTGAACTCGTGGGGCCCTTTCCCGTGGACGTCCGGACTCGGTAGGATATTTCCCGTGGACACTGTTTGTGCGCCATGTTACGCCATATTTATTTGTGGCGTTCGCAGCGCCATCTCTCGTTAATTTCCCCGATCATGATTACAGGAAGCTTTAGCAGTTTAGCCTGTTAGTTTGCCATTTTGTGACGCCTTGCGCGGAGGTTCGTAAACAGATTTTGCTTTGCTCGCCTTCGGAGGGCTAAGAATTATGTCAAAACGGAGGATCGAGGTCGTGGACCCGTACGTTAAGCGAAAGCCGTGAGTGTATAATTGAATTTTCCATCACGCAGGCTGAAAAACCCGAAGAGATATGTTGCCATGTGCATTGTTACGAGTTTTTTCAGTGCTACCCGCGCATCACGTCTAACGAATTTCACATCCTCGGAAACGGTCCGCTCCGAAAAGATTTATTTGCCACGAATACTGGCCCGATCAGACAATCCCGCCGAACTAGCATTTTCGATTTGCATTGCCAATTGTGTCTGTCCGTTGTTGACTTCTTTAGTCAACTTTTCCCGTGAAGGTTCTCAACTGATTTTTCTTCCGCACAATCGAATATTACGGTTCGACCATTCTTACAGGAAATTATACCTGTAATTTCTAAACAACGTTACATGCGCGCGTAGTGGTTCGATATATAAATATTACGTATTTCCATTTCAAACGGTTCTTGGAAGCGGTCAAGTGTTCTCAACTTCGTGTTGTTATCTTTATGCAGAAAGCACTATCTCAGTATAGAATATATTACCTATAACTAATTACTGTCGTTATGTATTTACTCATTGGCCAATTAATTTGCAGAGATGGCTCTATATCTAACAGCACAAGTGTGCCGTCGACGACACCGAAGAGTCAAGTTCAATTGAATACCTACACTGGTCTGCCTTATACGCCGAGATATCATGAATTTTATAAAAAGAGAATCACATTACCGGTATTCGAGTACCGCACCGATTTCATGAGGTTATTGGCGCAACACCAATGTATCGTACTTGTCGGAGAAACAGGGTCGGGCAAAACCACGCAAATACCGCAATGGTGTGTGGAGTATTCGAGGAGTATCGGTACCAAAGGTGTGGCTTGCACTCAGCCGAGAAGGGTGGCGGCGATGTCTGTCGCGCAAAGGGTGTCCGAAGAGATGGATGTTGCGTTAGGTAAATCGTACATTACGCCGTAAACTGTAATCAACTAAAAGTATATATATATATATATATCTATCTGACGAGTTTACTAACCGATGTTTCTCTCTTCCAGGTCAGGAAGTAGGATACAGTATCCGTTTCGAAGACTGCAGCTCCCCAAAAACTATATTAAAATACATGACCGACGGTATGCTTCTTCGCGAAGGCATGTCCGATCCCATGCTCGATGCTTATCAAGTTATACTCCTGGACGAAGCTCACGAAAGGACGTTGGCCACAGATTTACTGATGGGCGTGCTAAAAGAAGTGATCAAGCAAAGATTCGACCTGAAACTTGTGATTATGAGCGCAACTTTGGACGCTGGGAAATTCCAACAGTATTTTGATAACGCGCCTTTAATGAACGTACCTGGCAGGACGCATCCCGTCGAGATTTTTTATACACCCGAGCCTGAGAGAGATTATTTAGAAGCCGCTATCAGGACAGTGATTCAAATACACATGTGCGAGGACGTAGCCGGAGATCTGCTGTTATTCCTGACTGGTCAAGAAGAGATAGAAGAGGCTTGTAAGAGAATTAAAAGAGAAATGGATAACTTAGGTCCGGAAGTAGGTGAACTGAAATGCATACCGCTCTATTCCACACTGCCCCCAAATCTTCAGCAAAGAATCTTCGAGCCAGCACCGCCCACGAAACCTAGCGGTGCTATCGGTAGAAAGGTAGTGGTCTCGACCAATATCGCGGAAACATCGTTGACCATCGACGGCGTGGTGTTTGTAATAGATCCTGGATTCGCAAAGCAAAAGGTTACCGCTCGTTTCTACGTCTCGTATTTCGTAATCCTCCGTGAATTTGCTTCACGGCTGTTAACCATCATTGCACTCTCTCTATGCAGGTCTATAATCCCAGGATTCGTGTAGAATCTCTTCTCGTATCGCCGATTAGTAAAGCTTCCGCCCAGCAAAGAGCTGGCAGAGCTGGTCGTACGAGACCCGGAAAATGTTTCAGACTGTACACGGAGAAGGCGTACAAGAATGAGATGCAGCCCAACACATACCCTGAAATATTGCGATCGAATCTTGGCAGTGTTGTACTGCAGCTGAAGAAACTTGGTATCGACGACTTGGTAAACTATACGCCCGATTAAAGTGCCTCGTCGTCTGGTATACACTGAGATTTATCAACATCATTTCTTTATTATGATTCCGTAGGTTCATTTCGACTTCATGGACCCACCTGCGCCAGAAACGCTGATGAGAGCGTTGGAGCTTCTTAATTATTTAGCCGCCTTGGATGATGACGGAAATCTCACAGATTTGGGGGCCGTGATGGCGGAATTCCCCTTAGATCCCCAATTGGCGAAAATGTTAATCGCGTCGTGTAATCATAACTGCAGTAACGAAATACTTAGCATCACTGCTATGCTCTCAGGTAAAGTATTAGTAAGGACACTATCTATCCGTGAAACGATAATTAGCTTCACGTTCCTTTCGCATTTCTTACCTTGTTCAAGTAATTGCAATGTTATAAAAAGCTAGTAAGATAAAAGTCAGGTTCGTGGTAAGGTAACACGGTTTTATATTGATGATTGATATTGTATTAGTCCCGCAGTGTTTTGTGAGGCCAAATGAATCAAAGAAGGCTGCGGACGATGCTAAAATGCGGTTTGCACACATCGATGGGGATCACTTGACGCTTCTCAACGTCTACCACGCTTTCAAGCAAAGTAAGCATCCAGAATTCTCCTCGAAAACATCCGCGCGAAGATTATGCGGACTACTTTAAATGAAATTACAATTAAAATCATTCTGTTCTCGCCTCCACAGATTTGGAAGACCCGCAGTGGTGTTACGATAACTTCGTCAACTACCGGTCCCTGAAAAGCGGCGACAATGTCAGGCACCAGCTCAGCAGAATAATGGACAGATTCTCTTTGAAACGGACCTCGACAGACTTCACATCAAAAGATTACTATATTAATATCAGAAAAGCGCTTGTAAATGGTTTCTTCATGCAGGTACTGTTTCTAACTGATCGGCGGGGAATGACGTGTGAATGAGGATGAATCCTCTTCGACCAACTTTCTATCATTGTTCCTTCTGCGTTTCTATACAGGTCGCCCATTTAGAAAGGACGGGTCATTACTTGACCATCAAGGATAATCAAATTGTACAGCTTCACCCAAGCAGTTGCTTGGACCATAAACCCGAGTGGGTGATTTACAATGAATTCGTACTGACGACCAAGAATTATATCAGAACAGTTACCGATATTAAACGTGAGTTATAATCCTCGCGAAACGACTACCGTTTACCCTCGTCTTATTACCTTCATTCGTAATGTACTTTTAATTCCTTTCCTTTTACAGCCGATTGGTTGCTGAAAATAGCGCCACAATATTACGATCTACAGAATTTCCCGCAATGCGAGGCAAAGAGGCAACTGGAAGTGATCCAAGCGAAGCTAGACTCGAAACAGTATCAAGAAGGATTCTAACCTTTATACATTTTAGATATTTTCAAAAATGGTGTCAAACGGTTGATAACGCGTGGTTGGTCTGTTTTCGGCATTGCGCCTGACACACGGTACTTTCAAACGTAAAGTCAAGGCATCGAACGGTACGAGACGACCGGAGAGGGGGGTAGCCACTCTACCCTGCACTTTTCACTCTGCTATCAGAAAGAGGAAGGGAAATTTTAAACCGACATTTATAATTTTGTACAAGCTTCAGCGACTTGTACGATCTTTTAGGCTCGTGCGTCGACAAAACGAATCATTCAATCACAAGACCAGACCTCGTTCTTCTCTTACCATACAGACAGCCGGGAAAAAGAAAATCGTCACTTGAACTCTGGTAAAAGGCACGCGAAAGGCATAGTTGATTGATAAATCATTTATTTATGTACATTAAAGAAGGAAAAAGTTTAGCGTTTAAGTGATTTTATCAGTAGAATTTGTTGATCGACGTTTGCACACTTGAAATTAGACAAAGATAGATTAATTTTTGTATTAAATGTTGAACAAGAATGCCGGATGAGCTGTATACAATGCTTGCTATGGATAATCAAAGGACAATGACTACAGAGCCTTCGTACCGAATTCTCTATCCGTTTAAACGCTTTCTCCTTAAAAAATGTCGAGCAGCACCGTTTTACCGTGTTACGCGTTTCACTTTCTCTCCAACTGCATGCAATTAAGAGCATTCTATAATTTATTGCGAATTTATTATGATTGTAACGTGCAAAAAACCTTGCCACCTTGTGCGATATTTCCAGTTTCTTTCTTTCCGTCAGCATAGTTGCGCCGTCATAATAATTTTGCGCTAAAAGGTTCGTTAAACGAACGGATGGTATTGCCAGTAACGAAAGAAGCAATTATACAGTACAGAGAGGGTGATAAGACCGTGAAGCGAAAGAAAAAAAAGAAATAAATCAAATTCTTATTTATAAATAGTAGCGTAATAGAGACTGCAAGCCACTCTATTCTTCTGAATAATCTCCACGAGTGTTTCAACAGATTAATTATCACACGAGCAGCGAATTGTCCGCGATATCCGATCTAGAATAGCCGCATGCGTTAAGAAGCAGACTGTTGAATTCCCTAGGTTGTTTTAGAATCCAACACTCCCAAATAGATCGAGATGACATTAGGTATTCGTACCGTAAAAGGTCCATTTTCTTAACGGAGGTACTGGTTTCTCCACTGTTTACCGTCTTGCCTGTTTTAACACACCGAGGTGATAGTTTCAGTTTTTTGTAAATAAAAATTGCGCAGGTATTCGAAGAGCATATAGAAATCACAAACTTCACGATCGCGAATAGTTTTCATTGTATTGTATCACTCCATTCCAATAAAACATTGAAAATACAAAAGTCGACAAGTTAATCTACCTATTTACCCTGATCACGGACCGTGCACCCATTTCTCCCGTAGCGTCACGTGAGAACGAGGAATTCTTAAAAGTTTAAACATATGTACCTAGAATTACTAAATAAGGTAATTCTAAGCACAACATTCAAGAATAAAGAAATTGATATGAAAGGAATCATTTGATAATATATTACCGACTTGGATGGTCAGATTGAATAAATAAAATTCCGAATCCTACATCGCATCTGTGTTTGAATATAATTCGCGAGACTAATTTTAGATAAAACGTAGATTTGTAAAGCACAATGGGAACAGAAATTTTCAATGAAAATCCAGATCTATTTTTACGAATGTGTTCTAAGCGTAACATTGGTGTACAAAGATACGACAGGAAAAACCCGAAGTAAATATTATTGCGTTATTCACAATGTAAATACGTACCGGGGACCGATGATAATTGCCTTTATTTCAAATCTGTGAAACGTGTCCGACCTTGTGCCTCACGTTCCACTTCGAGTGCTTTTTACTGGAATATTACTATGGAAAATAGTGGACATTACGACACGCTTTATGTGCCATAGTAAATGAAGAAATAATCACGATCGGAAGTAATTTGCGCGCCAGGCGACACATTTTACACCGTTTTGCTGTCAGAAAACGTTGTTGCTATTTTTATCTGTGAATGGAGCCGCGCATTATTTCGTTCTAAAAGAATGTACGAGTTAATAAGTTACATACCTACTCTAAAGGGCATCCGCCTGTTTTCGTTCTATATAAATCACGCGCAAACTCGGCAGCTATGTCTTGTCTCCATTCGACTTCCCAAGTAAATTCACTTCGTTGTAAACTTGGAAACGTTGTTACACCTAATTCCTTGTGGATTCAATCATGTTTTACGTACAGTTACTACTGTTGGTCCTTTCCAGTGTTTCGTGGAATTGTGCTTTCGCACAGGACACTATCACTTTCGATGGTTCCACGGTTGCTATGTCGGCGAGTACGTGAAATATTTGAATTACTACACCAGTACTTGGTATTATTAGTATATATAAATATTGGACGCGAAAATAATAATATTGACTTCCGATTGCCCTGCTCGTACTTCATTACTTATTCTTACGATTTGGCTGATAATTAAATCACGCGCAATGTAGAGTAATTTTTAATCGTTGAACGTTTAAATTTAACATAATACTTTGCTGTAATTAATATTATTATTATAAACGGGAAAAATTTCATAGTTTACAGAAAGTGTATACATAGTAATCAATTGAATATTCCGCGTAAATGTGCACCTTTTTTCTGTTCAAAATAAGATTATTATAGTATCGTTTTTTACATGTAAGTATCTCCTTAATAATTAATTTGCATTTTATTTTTAAGGTATGACCGACATGCAATGCTCTTGTGTGCCAATGGGCACTTGTCCGACTGTCAGCACTGGTATCGATATTAGAATCGTTAATGCAGTACGTATAAGTATATCAATATTACACGATTTCTAACAAAGCTATCGGCTTTCTTTTACCAAGTATACAAGTTGAACCATCGTTGTCGACTATTGCAACGCGATTTCGGCAAAATTCAAGTGTCACGAATTTCCTAAGAATACATATGTATACTTTTGAATCAGGTCTCATGCCCTACGGGAATGGTATATTGCTGCTCACATCCCAGTTCGGGAAATTTGATTGATGGCAGCTGTGGCATAAGAAAAATTCCAGCAAATGCGCATCCCCAAGGTCAAGCTAGTTATGGCGCATATCCTTGGCAGGCTGCACTTTTGACAACAGGCAACTCTTACGTAGGATCCGGTGTGCTTATTACTCCTAATCATGTCCTAACTGTTGCTCACAAAGTTGCATCTTACCAGTAAGTAAATCGCGTTTCCGCGACATCTTACAATCGCAGAGGAAACTACAGTATATGCGAGAGACGATACTTGATTTGCACTTTTACAGGAACGGTGGACTTAAAGTAAGATTAGGAGAAACGAACGGGCAGTCTACTAGTGAGATGTACTCGTACAAAGAATACACGACTCAAAAAATAGTGGTGCACTCTAATTTCAATTCTG
Source organism: Andrena bicolor (assembly GCA_960531205.1). Taxonomy (NCBI): domain Eukaryota; kingdom Metazoa; phylum Arthropoda; class Insecta; order Hymenoptera; family Andrenidae; genus Andrena; species Andrena bicolor. The sequence goes on from OY482667.1 coordinate 139,001, forward strand.
TTAATCTTGAGGATGATGTAGCTGTGATAACATTAGGCGGCACTGTACCTATCTCGAGTTGCCCCAATATCAACACTGCGTGCTTTCCTTCGGCAGTACCCGCAGCCGGTACAAAGTAAGCGCGAGACTGTCTTTCGATTTGTAAATGCAACTTTGATACGAGTACATACTGTTTCTTTTTCAAGGTGCTGGGTGTCGGGCTGGGGAAAGGATGCGTTTGGCACGAACGGGAAATATCAAAGTGTGATGAAAGAAGTGGATGTAGCTGTTATAGACGACGCGACCTGCGAAGCTTCCCTTCGACAAACCAGACTTCAACAAAATTTCAATCTTAATAGACGTAGTTTCCTGTGCGCGGGTGGGCAGACAGGAAAAGATGCATGCACGGTAAATGATACGATACTGAAGCTTCTTATTTTCTATTGGGAAATACTGTATGAGCGCCATCTACTTCAATAAGCTCTGCAATGTTATCGGGTGAATCGCGTTACAGGACTCCCGATTGCATGGTGTCACACAACCACGCTAGTATTCAAATAGCGCAATAGTGTTTTTGTCATTAAATAGTCTGTGAAATTTTACGAAATCGATCATCAAACAGTCGAAATTTTCAATATTACCCTACATAGGTATTACATGTGACAGTTAACCCGATTGAACTGCTTTAATTTTCGACACCAGGTCGCGTAGCAGCAATAAAAAAATCTAGTGATCCTCTAGGTAGTGATCGGCAAATGTGTTCACCATTTTGGCCTACTGCGGAAGTCACAAATCGGCGGGTACTTCAGTATTAAATGAAGTTTGCTGCTGATCCACTTTTCGGTCAGTGTTACGGAATCCAATTAGTAGATGTTATTGCTTCGCCCAATAGGAAAAATTACTAATGGCGTCGACCACTAGAAAACGGGAACACATTTTCCGATCACTAAAGAAAATCCGTCTGTTACCACAGACGGCCGTGAGAAAATCCCAATACTGAACCAAAGAGGAGATATAATAAGAGGCGTCACTCGACAAGGACAGAAAACATTAGAAAAATCACTGGACAACCAATTTAAATGCCCATTCGGTAATGATCGGTAAACTTCGGCAATGATCAGCCAACTGCGGTAAGGTACATTTAGTCGATTTGAATATCCCGCTCGAATAGACAACCAAGTTAAATGCCAAGGTCAAGTAAGGACTTCAAAGGTTCCGCCCGGAGTGACGCCTCTTATTATATCTCCTCTTTGACTGAACATTTTAATGTAATGATCTTGTTTGATACGGAACGAATAATGATTCTTTTAGGGCGACGGCGGTTCACCATTGGTTTGCCAGTCTGCGAATGGACAGTGGCAAGTGGTTGGCATGGTAGCGTGGGGTATTGGCTGTGCAACAAGTAACGTTCCTGGTGTATACGTGAATGTATATAATTACATCCCGTGGATCACCCAGCAAATCACTCAAATCTGATAATCACATATTATAATTAAGCATAATGTAATTAATTTATTCGAAATACATACTATCAAAGTATATTTTTTAGTTAAACGTGCAACTCAAATACCATTTCCATTTCCTCCAGCTTTTCATCGTTACATCATAAGTTAGACGTAAAATAATATAATGTTCCATTGTATGTAAATTACGTTTATACATCAGAATTTAAATATTTAAATGTAGCGATACTTACACGCCTGTCTATTTAAAAGCGAACGTTCCTTCGAGAAAACCAAAACACGTTCATGAAAATCAGAACGCAACCCTCCGAACATGTGAATCTTGGATAGGGGTAGATAAGACAAGGACAAGGGGCTTATCGTGTTTTGACGTTTGCGAGAAGAAGGGTGAAGGGCACTGACTGTTTACAATTGCCAGAGGTTCGCGGACATTCGCGGAGCCTCGACTTACGCGTGAATAGCGATGAATGCGGACGTGGAAAGCGACAGCGAATCAAGTGATTCTAGCGAGAATCAGGTTTTAGGTATATTATCTCGAGTTATTTGCGCTTCACTACCGTTGAAATTATAGTAGACAATTATTACAGGTTATGTACAGAATTACCCGCATATTGTATGAAAATATGCAAATCCTAACTTGTTGATTGATCGCAGAATATGAATCGCACATTTAATCTGCGAGTGCCCCTTTAAACTTGCCGCATTCTGTACAAAATTCACATTATTCTAATACCATATCATCGACTAATTTGTTTTTTCACAATGGAGAAAGGGATGATAAAATTTCTATCGCTTGCTTTGCAGACTTTGCGGATAGTAGGCGAAATGATGTCGAAGAGGTGTACATGGAAGGAAATATTGACGATATGTCGGCGTTTAGCGAAAGTACATTCGACTTGACCTTACCAGCGACGCATTCTGTAAGTTCTCTATAGCGCAACGATAGTGCGCAAGGTTTATTTAATACTACGCGTTAACAGTATTTAGGACAGAATTTGGAAGAGCTTAGAGGCAGGACGATACTAGACGATGGAATATACATGAACTTGCCACTGTTAGTAAAAGAATCCGTTATGCTATTTCCTGGGCAAACATTGCCAATGACAGTATTCGATGCGCAGACTATCGACATGCTAAGAACTTGTATTCAGAACAATCGTACGTTAGGCGTTGTGAGTTTGGGATACGATAAAATGGTGCAGATAGGCACCACCGCTGAAATTTACGAGTGCATGTACGAGGATCCGGATCAAGGTTTTCGCTTGAAAGCCAAGGGCAGGCAGAGGTTCAAGATCCTGCGAGTCATAATGCAGGTCCGAGGCAACATTTTTTTAATCGATATACAGTTTCAAGATTTCTTCATAAACTAATCTCTTGAGTTTATTAAGTTTACCTTTATTCTTTTATTATATATTTATTCGTACGTTTATGCTTACGTACGTAGGGTTACGATAAAATATCAGCCAACGTTAAGGTTTTACCAGAAATAACGCTTGGAACGCCATTTCTGGACGAACGTCTGGCCTCGTTAGATCATTTGAGAATACACCCCACTAGCGAGGAGGACTTTAAGAAACAAGAGAGAGTAGAGAACCTAGATGCCGTGGTAACGCCTTGGCCCGCTTGGGTGTACAGGCAATACGATCCTTTAAGACTTTCTTTGAAAATACGGAAACATCTGCAGTTCATTCAAAACAGTGAGTATGCTGAAGTATTTACAGAGATTTAGACTGCAGAGTTCTTTCCGTTCGAAGCTGATCAAAGAGTTTCTCGACAATTGCAGGAGGAAGCGGTATACCGGAGGATCCTACGGATCTGTCGTTTTGGGTTGCTCAAAATTTGTTAATGGAAGATAACGAAAGGATCGTCTTGTTGAATTATGATTGTGCGATTTCGAGGCTACAGAGAGAGATCAAGTATCTAGTAGACGTATGCGAAGCTCGATACTTCTTATTATACTGTAGAAAATAGGGCTGGGTTTCTCGAAACTTTGAAATCCAAGAAACTTTCGAGTTTCGAATAATTTCGTTGACTTCGGTTCCACTTACAAAACAGAATCAGCACTTCGAGTTTCGAGTGTTTCGAAGCCCCAAAAAGTTTCGGATCGGAGTTTCGAGAATTTGAAAATTAACTTCGAACCCATCCCTAGTAAAAATACATTTACGTAAAATTTTCGTAACAAATGAACTGAACCACGTTTTCTTCTGTAGGATAAAATATTCGTTTGCTGTAATTGTGATTCCTTCATTGGAAGGCAGTCAAACATGTTCCCGATGAGTAAAGAAGGTCCGCAGGGTACTTACTGCAATCCTGCTGGGATTATACTCGAAACCGTGACTTTGTACCAGGCACAGGGCCTTTCGCTAAGTCGCCATCCACCGTCGACAGAATACACGTGGTTCCCAGGGTAAAGGATCGTTCGCTCATTGCCTCGCGTGCCCTTTTTTTATTCTTCAAGTCACACGCTTCACCTATTTGTTTCACAGATACGCTTGGACGATAGCCACGTGCGTAAACTGCGGCACACATATGGGGTGGAAGTTCACGGCGGTCCAAAGTACCTTAAAACCCAAGTCGTTTTGGGGCTTACTGCGGAAGAGTTTGAAAAGCAAAGAAATATGAGCGAACCGACTGTTTGAAACATACATTATCCAAGATAAATTTTATGGCGTAATTGTTGCAAATTAGTTTAATAAAACACGTGTATATTTCCGATAGTTAGTTACTTGTGCTGCAATATCGAAGAGGACGATGAAACACAACTGACTATGAACTTCCAATCGACTGAGCTACAGTATACAAGTATCGAAGTCTGTATGTACATGAAATTTCATTTAAAAAATCTGCGTGCCACGCGATGGACACGGAAGACCATCGATTTTTACACGATCTCGTCTTGCATCTTTATATATAAACTCGAAGAAGTGCGAATTCGATAGAGATTACGAAATATCTAAAAGAAAAAAAAAAGAGACGTAAATAGTTATTTTTGCAAGCAGTTTATTCTGCTTTTTACGTGTTTATGAGTGTCTAGATAATACGTTATTAAAATCGTATGTACCTAGTCATTGTGGATATTGGCGTCTGTATTAAAAATCGGTGGAATAACATTACATTTATCAACACGCCATTTATCAAAAACCTGCTGTTGCATAGTATCGTAATAATACAGTACAAGAAGTTTTTTACAACGTGATGTTTTCACTCGATACGGTGGTAGGTATCTTAACGGAGGGGTTTTCTCGTTGATATGTAATATTCGCACACCTTGTCTCGCATCATTATTCCGGGAATGCATATGTATCGTAGAATCATGTTATCTATCATCATTATACCGAACTTGCACGATTATATATATATAAGATATAGACAAAGAGATAATACGTGTTATTGGGATATGATATTTTGTTATTTGTACATCAGAATTTAATAAATGTGGGCGTAACTTGATGGAATAGCTTTACATTTCTTGGCGGAGAAACGGCATAAATGGTATGTTCGAGAGAAACGTGTTAGCATGGGAAATTATAAGATAAGGGATGGCCAGAGGATCGTGCGAATGAAAATGCGGTCCTTCGTTCATTTCTTGCGCATGTCGTATATTTCTCGATTACCTTAACTCAATTAAATTTGTTATAATTATATCTTTATTATCTCAATCGTTCTCTCGCATATGTATCGTGTTCCTTAGTCGCGTTGAGACAGCAGATATGTTTAACAATCTGCCCAAAGAGTTTAATGATTTCGACGATAACGCTTCGTGTTACAGTACTATCGTTCAGATGTGTTCCGTTATAATATATATCGTACTCATTTCGTATGCATTCGAGATTCAGATACGATGTCTCTTCTGTTAATCATGACGACAGTTGCTCGCAGTTTTCTGAATCATGGTGTGTCTGAATACCGCCTTAATACTCGTTAGTTTTTAATTTCCAGCCTGATCGAGTTTAGATTGATTTTCTAAGCCGTTAGTAATCCCTCTAATTATACAAATGCGACGAAGTACCTGCTATAAATGACTACAATTGTCTGGCATAAGCTTTAATGACGAAATTCAAACCTAGCATACTATAACTGCGTGAACCCTGTTTTTGTAATTCACACATAAGATTCTTCTCCATAAAACTTTTACTTCAAAATCAAAGCGACCTCTGAGAAACTGTTAAGTATTTATCAGGCACACCGTTAGTGTTCGACATTGTACAGAAGCATCTACTGTAAATCCAGCTCGACGTAAAAACAAATATAAACACCATTTAGGTAAAACGAGACTCATGATTCTGATTGTGGGGAAAAAGCCACGCTCCATTAGAACTTTAGATCCAAAATCATTCCAGAATGAAAACAACAGGCCATTTCTTTCTCATTTCTTATTTTTTTTTTTTCATTTCAGTTTCTTTTATTAGCATGTGTCTATCTGCGCATTTTCACAATAATGATACATATTTATAATAATACATACACAACAGAAACCCTTTGTCTATGAATAAACAAGCAGACAATACTCTGTTAGAAAATTTGTTCTAATGTTGCCAGTATATAATACACTTTATAGTATAAATGTGTTACGCCACTATATTTTAAATAAAAAGGTGTTACCCCCCCCCCCTGCGCTTTTGATTTTAAAGAATTGATTATCCCCGAAAATGTCTATTTTGTCACGCGTGATGTATGTTTTTTTTTGTGAAAATGTTATTTACACAGAGAAGCATTATTCGTTTTTTCCTTTTCTCGCTTGAATACGTTTACTCGGACCTGAATGTTTTATACAAAAAATTTGGTTCAATTTGTTTCTCGATTATCGAGACACGCTCGTCGCCTTTAATTCGATGGCTGCACTTCTGGCCCTACGTGAACCGAATTGTAATTAAAGAACTGCCAGACCTTGTAAGTAGCTTGAATTTACTACAGGTTAAATACAAGAGAATATTATCGATAGAACGCGTATAGGAGTATATTCGTCGCATATATTCGAAAGTGTCTATTTTAAATTATACGTCCCAGTGTCTTTCGACACTTGCCGAACGATAAATGCTCGTGCAGTGAGAATGGGCAAAGTATATCAGAAATGAAATGAGACGAAACTGAAAGGTAAGTATAGAGACACCGGTCAGGAAAACGTACGTAACAGACTGTCTGTCAGGCCTTTTGCTTTTTTCTGTATCATTACCGACTTTCATTCATGTCGTCTCGTATGGATGTTTTTTATCGTACACTTGTACACTTCGACTTATTTCGTTATTTATTTATAGATCTGTAATGCAGACGTTTCGCACGTTTCAATTACTACTCCCAACGGAAGCGCGGATGTTAATCACAGCTGCTTAGAGACTTACTTTCGATTTCCGATCCTGCAGAGATAAGTTTGGTGTGCGGCTGTGCAGTTGTGCTCGGTTGTTGGTTACTCAATTGCCCCGTAGTCGCTGGCGCAGCAAAACCTGGAGGTGGTTGCATTGCCCAATGTTGAGTCGGTGCGTTCTGTTGCTCCTGACGGGGGAACCAACACCGAAACTGTAACTCTCGTCGCAGCAGACGTATAAACGAGTATGGAGCACGGACGGTTTCCATTCATACCTGTTGCGCATTGTGTGATACAGTGTGTGTCGGATGAACATGTGGAAACTGCCATGTACTAGTGGTTTGGAATGGAAGAGGCCTAGAAGAACTAACGATAGCTGGATCAATCGAAGTCCAGTCCGCGATAGGTCCGAAGTTGTTCCATCCTCCTTTTTGATGTAATGCTTGATGGTGAAATTGTTGTTGTTGCTGCTGGTTATTAATATCACACCAATCCTTAAGCGTATAAACTGCATCACCTGCGCATTTACTAATACCTAGACGAGAGACGGGCAGAGCACGATGTATTAATAATAGAAATGCGAGAGATGTAATTAACGGCGGTTATTGTTTGAAAGTTACCTTGTGAATTCAAAAGGGGGGTTCCGTTTGGAAGATAGGCATTTTGCTGCGGCGGTTGCGCTCCTGTAAACAGCATACTAGACGAATGACTCATGTATTATATTATATTGGTTCATACAAAGTCACAAGAATTCAGTTTGCTTTTATACTTGGATAACACTATTGCTCGCCACAAATACATTTCTAATACACTGGCTGCACAGGTCCTAATTTAAATTATGCTTCCACCAGCCAATACTTGATATTCTCTGACAGATGCACACATGACTACATACACTTTCTTTAATAATATTCGCAGGAAGCTCGGGGACTTCGTTAATCGCTGTATAAATCGCGAAAATACTAACCCGAAAGAGCACCGTTCGTGGGAGCTGGCCGCGGTATACCAAGACCAAAAGAATTCATGTGATTTGGTGTAGAACCAGGGAAACCTGGTGGTGGAAGGCGACTACGTTGTCCCAGACTCGCAGCGGCCACGGTATTCTGAGCTGGGCTTTGTGTACCACTTGGTAACAAGTTTTGCGGAAGACGAGACAGCAGAGAATGCGATTGCTGGAGGACTTGTAGGTTCTGCAAGTGTTGAGCCTGCTGCTGTAAGTGCGCTATATGGGCAACCTGGAACGAACAAACGAGCGGTAAAGTATGAAGGCAACAGTTTAATCGATCCCGACGTGTCCCATTATTTCTTATTAGATGCAGCGTCACAATTGTCTGTTCAATTACCTGTGGAAAGTGCTGTTGACCAAGATTAGCAATATTCTGCTGGTGATGTTGTACCCTATTTTGCTCTTCTCGCTCCCTTTGTTGTTGCTGCTGCTGCTGCTGCTGCTGAAACAACCTTTGCTGTTGAAGTTGCATTTCGTTTTCCATAAGTTCAGCCAGAGCTTTTTGTGTTTCATGGAATGGGTCAAAACCTAGGTCATCGTCGGCTTTTATATCTGAACCGGACTCTTTATGATTCCGAACTTCCTCCAAGGTAGCATGGCCATTTTGCTTTATGTATTCACAGTTTTCTTGGTTTTGTTGCGCCTTGGGAGAGTACGATTTGTAATTTTATCAATTATCTCAAACGATACTCATCATATTAAAAGATTCCTATCGCGAATGTTGTTTAAGATTTTACTTAAGGTATTCTCTTATCAACTGTTCCGCTCCATGGAATGATTCAATTGTTATGAAGAGCACCGGTTTGTTTTGCAAGATTTTTTTAATACAATATAGAATGTAGTAGGAATCGTTCGATCTATTTACCTGCAGCACAAGCCTCTGCTGTAATGAGTTCTGTTGGAAGTCTGCCATAAATTTGGACGCTGGTGAATTAACAAGTATACTTGATGTAAAAGTAGCAGAAGGTTCTGAGAGTGTGGTATACTGCAGATTGTTATAAACTTCTTCATCTGCGAAACCTTCAGAATTGAATGTTACTCCCGGTGAACTAGAAGGACTGGATTTTTGTACAACATGATTTGTTCGCGACGCTTCCGGTTGAAAACCAAAAGCCGCTTGCCAATCTTCGCTTGACTGAACCATTGGTAACGAATCAGGAATAGAAGCTAAACCTGTGCTTGTCCAATTCAGGTTTGGGTTTGCTGTTTGCCCAAGAAAGATTAATTGTAACCTTTTTACACTTTTTTTTTCGTAAAGGAAAGACAAAGAAAATAGTAAAATTCAACTAGTGTTTACAATGCTTCCTCAAACACACGAAATACTAGACGTAAAGTAAACGATAAACCGATGGATAACACTGAGACGCTTTTAAATGAAAGAGAAAACCAACGCGTAGGAACGCAAACGCTAGAGAGAAACTGTATGTACATGCCTGTTAAAGAAGCGGGTGGCACTGATGCGGTGGTAGAGATTTTCTGGAAAGTGTTCGAACTGAAGAAGCTATTATTGTCCGCCTGAAAGATTGACCGATGATTGAGTTGCATTTGAGACCCGTTATGCAGTCCTGGTGGTGGCTGTTGATTGCTGGCACCTTGCGATGAATTTGTGCTAGCCGGAGAGGAACCTGAAGATGATACGCACAAATCTCTACACTACGAGACGCGATCAAGTCGCTTTTCATACTTTTACAATGCCAGAATAAACAGCATCGAAACACTATTCCTCTCTGCCGCCGTCAACGAATCTCGAGAATGTATAAAAGTGTGTCTGGAAAACTTACTTATGGCACAACCTCGAGACACGAAATGGAAAAATTACAATTACATAGTCATACGTCATTACGGATAAAATAGACTTTCGCGAGCATCTGTAATGTAAAGAGACATAAGATTTAGAATTTTCCAAACACTTAATCTACGTGTACCCAAATGATGTAACTTGCAAGAAGGATAAAGTCAAGTGTGTGTGTACAGAAACACAAAAAACAGTTACTATATTTTCTTTTTTTTTCAAAGTATCCTCTTTATTTTGGCATATATCTATAACTATTTAAATGCTATTCTACAGTTATGAGACATAGCTGTAAAACATTTCCGTCTCATCAACATATACATTGCTTGGAAGTTATAGTTTCGTGTAATTCTAAGTATATATTAACATACAGTGTTATAAGAGATAGAGACACACATTTAGAATGACGCGATTTATTACAAATATATTGCATCACATATTTTAATATTAATTAAACTGACTGAATTATTACGGTCACTATGTACAGCTTCTCGCTAAACTTTCCCCTAAAGTAGATAGTCTAAGGTAGAAACTTTCTTTACAACTTTTCGCAAGACTATGTTAAACGTTTGGAAGCATTTACAAAGGAAAAAAAAATAATAATAATAAAACAAAACTGAACATATCTTGCAGGAAAATTGGATAACCTGCGGAAATCACTACGCAAGAAAAATTCGAGATCAGACATTACCCCGCGGATCTGCAAACTCAAATAATCAAAATCCTATTCTAATTGTCGCTTCATAAATATTTGTATTAAAGACTCTAGCACGAACTTTCAACGATACCAATGTAATAAAAAGTTTAAACTGTTCGTTCTTTATTCCTATAGTTATGCTCGATATTTTTCAAACTTCATATTTTTTTTAACAAGCTTAACTTCTTCATATATTTACTTTGGAAGGAGAAAATCAATACATATAGAAATGATCACGAATATAAGAAACTCACCCAATAAAGCAGCACCATTGTTCTCCTCGCTCGATTCTGCTAAATTTTCCACTTGTTGATTCGCAGTGGAATCTTCTGTACTTGAAATTGTACTAGCTGGTGTGCTACCTTCCCGTTGTTGCTCTGTATCACTATCTAAATGCCGGCGTTCCCCGTTCTGCACCACTCCGTTTACTTTAAGTTCTTGAGACTGTTGCTGCTGTTGAACTAATTTCGATCCTTTGCTATTTTGCTGTTGCTGCTGCTGCGGCGGCTGTTGCTGTTGCTCCGATTTGCACTTACTACCCAATTTTTGTAACACGTCGCTATTCGTTTCGGCCGAGAAATTTCTAATTTCTTTCTGCTCGCTAATTTGTGGCTGTACACTGTTCTGCGCACCGATAGAGCTAGATTCAGATCGCGAGGTTGTCCGTGTGCCGTGTTTCTCTTTGTTCTGACAATTTTTATGCTTGTTCCGCGCTGCCTGTGCTTTACTTTCGCTATTACTCTTGCCCCTCCGTAAATTCATACTCTCGCCTTTGTTGTTGTTATTCTGTTGATGCGTGGACCCGGCAGGTGACACGTGACTACTCTGTTGATTTGTCGTGCTACTCCCGTTCGTTATGTTGTTCTGTTGCGATGTTGTTTGTGACGGTGGTGATAATTCTTTACAATTTGTTTGTGTACCTGTAAACACATCGATAAACCGGGTAACAGAATTATCTAAGAGTTCACTTCTTATCGCTCGATCTATTCTGTGCGCAGCCACATTGTTCTCGAGTGTAAATATTATCTTCGCCGCAATGAAACTTACTATTTGTCTGACCAGTTTGTAACGATGGCCAAGCTTCTTTAGCTTGAGAATTTGATGTCCCATTCTCTCGAACAATACTACTTGTCACGGATGGCGATGGCGTTGGTTTTCTGTGTCACATCAGAGTAATATGTTATACAGAGAAATCGCTCGATATCTGTTGTTTCGAATATAAATATAATTACCGCTGTGCAGATGCGTGTGATGCGTGTAACGATTGCACAAGCTTCCTTTCATATTCCTGATGTTTGCCTTGGTGCATCTCCTCCTTTGTAAACGATGCCTCCTGGTCCCCAAGATCATGTAAATACATACAGTCCGGTTTTGGACAAGGCTGATTACGCATAAAATGTGAACAATACTTTGTTGTCCCCAGTGACGTTTTTATCGTTCGCCCGTCCACAGCAACATTATTCACAGCCTCTATAGCACGTAGTGCGTCCTCTTGACGCTGATACCACACGAATAGTAAAAGATACGGTACATTTTAAATGCGATCGTTAACGTAATATTTAAATAGAACTCACTTGGTAAGTAACGTAAGCTGAAGCACTAGGACCTTGAGACCCCGCGTAGGAAGTGCTTTGATTTATTACAACTTTGTGAATTTTGCCGAATTTTCCGAAATACTCGTGTCGTTTTAACATCTGAGGAGAGCGATAACACTTCGCTTATTTCTAGTTCCATCTCGTTGCATTACGATACAGGAGGCATTATTCTGGGTATACTTACATCAGCATCCGCAAGCCGCAATGGTAATCCTACTACAAATACTAGATTCTTTTGTACTACTCTCACATTCGCTAGGTGTTTACGATTTTCTGTAACCCTCTGCTTACGTTGCTGATCCTTTAATCTCTTCTCCGCTTTTAATCTACCAAAAGAAGCATACGTTATTTGGGCCGTTTCTGCCGAACGTACGACAGTTACTCCGTAGACATTAACCTTGCAATTTCTTCCATACTGAGAGGTTTAAAATCAGCAGGATTCTCCGAATAGGCCTTCCGACAGGCAGGGCATAAACCATTCTCGTCAGTACGAATTCTGTGCCAGCAAAAGCGACATATCTGGTATCCACAAGTGCACGGAAAGAAATTCAAATCGTCCACCTCCAACGGCTCCATGCACAAAGGACACTCCACTGCATCCTCTCCGCTTTGATTCAATACTGACATTTTCCTTTCTACCCTTTGTCTCGCACCGCACAGTAAATTACCAAGATCTTCCTATGGATAAGTCCTGTGCACAAATAAACACGACGTGAATAAATATCTATTCCGAAGTTGTCTAAGCAGAGCAATCGATTCGCCGACGAACACATAACTCGGACAACGTCTGCGATTCCTGCAGCATATGTTCGAACGAAGAATAAACGAGCGAGCCAATTATACTTACACGCAAGTTTCCTGCGACGCTCTGGTGCTACGTAACTGACCGTGCCTGTACCTTCTCGCGCACTATTATCCTTGCACAATCTGAAACAAGCGGCGTCGAATGAAAAAGTCGCACAGCAAGAGTGTCGCGAGCGAGACGCGTGGACGGGCGGCGACGGCCGTTCGTTGAGCGAGTGATTCGTAAATCTGAGACAGATTTCGGCGAGCCTGTTCGAAACGGTTTCGCGGCACAGGCTCGGGACTCGTTCGCGTCGGCCGTAACCGCGGCGGCTGTAGAGTTATTTTCGAAATTAGCGCGTACCAGGAGGGAAGAAAGAATAATTGGAACGGAATGCTCCCTGCGGTGGGCAGAACGCGACAGCGGCGGCCGTTTCCCTTGACAGGGTTCCGCGAACGGTTGGAAAGGACGGGCCGTTTTGACAGGAGCTGTCAGACGGACGGTAAACGGACAAAGGACGCCGCGGACTTGGACGTGCTGGAACGGGAACGTGTTCGCCCTGCGACGGGCACAGGGGGTGACAGAGTTTTCGGCACGATGAGGTTCGGATCGGACGACGAAAAACTTTGCGGTAGAGCCCACCGTCTCTGCACACGCGCACGCACACGCACACGATCTCTCTTTCTTTCTCTCTCTCTCTCTCTCTCTCTTGCGCGCTCTCCCACTCACTTTCTCTGTCGCGCCTGTGTGACACACACGCGAGACACGAACTATACGAGAGGGCGACGATCGGGCGAAACAGCTGTTGGTGGCGTCGAGAGCAGCGAAGAAACGTCAGAGGAGCGAGTGAGAGGTACTACGCCATAGCGGAAACCTACGTGAAAATTCGTGAAAAGTCGACGGTGGTGGGGCATGACACGTAAATTCCAAACAGCTCCGAGCAGGCCTACCCGCGTACGCAAGGACGATGGTCTCGCGACGTTTCGCGATACGATTTTCAAGGGGGGAGGGGGTAAAAAAAGGCTGGTAGCCTAGCGAGCGAATGAGAAATGGAAGTAACGAAAGGAGTGGCGGAGGGAGAGAGGATCGGGGAGGGGAGGAGGTTATAAGGAAAGAGCGGAGGAGAAAGAGCGATACGCGAGAGGGGCGAAGGGGGACGCACGCGAGAGAGAGAGAGAGAGAGACGGAGACACTGTACGAGGGAGAGACAGATGAAACAACGATGCCATCATTAGTTTTGTCCCCTTTTAGCCAATGGTCGTTATCTTGATGTTGCGCGTAAAAGAAAGACTCTCACCAGATCTCACGTCTCTTCCTACGGATTTTGACAAAGCGTAATTCTAGCCGCAGCGGGAAACAACTGCGATTCCCTTCCCCCCCGGATGAAATGCACAGGCTCTGTTGAACGTTCGGTTTGTGTGAAGAGAGAACTGCGGCAGCCCGATTAACATGGTACGGTTCGCCGCGAACGTCACAAAGGATTGAATGATTTGTCGCCAGAGGGGTTGCTAAATACCCTGGACTGGTTACAGGGTATACCCGAGCCCGTTTAACCTTAATTTCGTTCTAGACGATAGCTCCACGACAGTCGTCGTACATCGAGATCCGCGTGCCACTGTTTTCCCGTCGGTTCTAGGGCTACGTTCGCGTATCCGTCCACTCGGATCGCCCTCGGCCCTTGTTTACTTACGTTACAACTTTTCCACTAACAAATCTCTTTTCTTCTGTGCTGGGAAATTTTTGTACAGTCTTCTACTAGATCTGGTCGCATGCGCACCGCGACTGCGCACAAGCGGACGTTACACGCACTGGTATTTAAAGAAAGGCGCTAGCCACGGGACTAAGGCGCATGTCGAGCGTACCTTCGATTGCATCGTTGTGTACGCTGGAACTGTTGCTTCGTACTTTCTTTTCGCTCGATTTCGACGAGTCCTGCACCTGTGTGGGATATATTTTCGATATTTCCTGTGGTTTTTGCGAAGGTGTCGGTTAGATTAGGAGTTTCAGTGTCGGTTGTTTATTCTACTTTGTATTTACCGCGTACCCGGAAATGGCCCCCGACTGATCCCGCAAGTGTCGCCAATAGTTGCGCAGAAATATTTCTAGCATTGGTTAAAATAGGGTATGTCCTCATTGGGCAGATCCTGTACGCTTCGAATTATTTAAATGAATCAGGCAACTTGATTCGTGGCAATCAGAATCTATTGTTGACGAAGCGTTAGACTTTCTCAGCTTTCAATCGTAATTTAAATTTACGGCGTTCCGTTTTATTCGACGAAACTTGCGAACCCGATGATACATTTCACTTTGCACAGGTGAAGTTGAAGTAAAAAGTAAAATTAAGCTCTCCTTTGTAGAAAATGTGCGCGTGGGCTTTTATGAATCAGACAATGTATTATTTATCAATTGTATATAATGTTTAAGCAAAGTATGATACACAATGTTGTATATTGCCATTCTCCTTCCTCAGAGTTACTTTATTGCACCTTTTTTTAACTTTACCTTCTCGTAATTTACGCCAAACAATGGATGTCGAGTTTTCAAATTTTCAGGGAATGGCACACTAGAGTTCTCTATTCGCATTGGTTTAGTTTTCGAAATACCTGAAAGTTTCCGCCTAATAGTGATAGCGCCCACTGGCTTTACATTAACTGCACGAAAAGAAAGCGCTGTCAGTAGAAATCGGAGATTATATCCACAAGTAGAAACAAAAAGGAAAACAAATTACCAGTTTTGTATCGTGATTTCTCCTTGCCAGTGTTAAATACGCAAGTGACGTTACACTTGACGTCATGGTTCACCGCACAGTATCGCTCTTCTTTAACTTTAAATTTCGATTTCTCTCCAAACACTAACGTTTGACCTTTAAGTTCTCGTGGGTCTATCTACAAATTGTACAACACTTCAGATTAACATCCGACCTGACGTTAGCGTCAATGTTGAATTAAAATCAGCGCAAAAGGTTGCTGCATTAATGCAACCAAAAATCATCCGAAGGAACTCGAAAATGACGAAGGCGTCAAACTCACCGTTGTAGGAATGTCCATTACCCACACATCTTCATTGTCGGATATATCGTCAAAGTTAAACGTAGAATCCGTGGATTCCACGATTAAATCTTCTCTCTTTAATAAATCATCGATCTGAAATTATCACCGATGAAGCAACCGTAGAGAAAAACAATAAGAAATTTGTAACTTCAGTTATATTTACATTGTGAGGCCTAGGGACACTCGACGCATTCACTGACATTCCATCGTGCCTTTTGACGTTTGGCGTTTCTCTGTCACTTTTGGCGTTTTGCGCCAGTATACTGTTCCTCGTATCGTTCTTCTTCAAAATACTCTTTCTGGATACGGGCGAAGGAGTGGACAGACCGGGACTGGCCGGCTGAACTTTTGTATTAATCTTAATGGTCTTGCTACGTCTCGGCTGATTGGTTTCACCTTCTGTCGTAGTATCCATCAGAACCATAGACTTGTTCAGTTGAGTGTTCAACTTGGTTAAAGAATCTTCCACATCCAAGTCAGTCATAATGTTCGACAAGACCATCAAACGTTATTTTCTTTGCTATTCTGTGAAAATAAAATTCTTATCTCGTCTTCGAGACCTTTGACTAAGGCTTGGGAAGACGTTAACGTCCGCGTATAAAGACTGATCTGTCGCTGTTCATTGTTCGCAATTGTTCGCGTGATCGACAACGCGTGATTGGAGCAATTGTTATCCTAGTATTCTGTTTACGCGAATAGGTTAAATTCGAACGACGTTAAAATTAAATAGTTAAAATTAAAAACACGGTGTAATATACACACGTGTTGTACTTAATGCTTTATGAACGTTTTTTGGCGGCACAAGTAAAAACACAGCGCGTGCAAAACAGTTCACAGATCGGGCACAATTGTAATCGTTGCTGTATCACGTATTTTCCAACATTTTATGTAGTTTAATAATAATCTATTTAGGTAATGGTAGTGTTTAACTACTGTTAAGGACATTCTATTCTATAATAACAAGAATTTCGGGAAAAATAATAGGTAGTTTACAATCACTGTGTGTCGTCCAATCGCACAGTTTCTATTGGTTTATATTGTGCCCAATCAACTCATTTGTTTTGCTTCGAGTTTGTTAAGTTAAAGTTATACAAGTGATTAATCAAATACGAAAGATTAATACATAATAATTTTCAAGTAGGAAATAATTGATTTCTTGCCATTTCAAGGTCATTTGCGATTTCCATGAAATAAATTTTCGTCGCGTCGGGGCTAATCTTATGTAACTCTTTTTGCATGTAATATATAATAACACTTGTATTTCTTTTGAAAGGAATGTAATATAGTCTTTAAATTATCGTAATAAGAATAAATCACTATTCTGCTGTATTTTGAAAGACGAATGAACAAAAACGAGAAGAAATTTATTTCTTAACAGCACTCAATTTTAAATTTTCGCGTCACTATCCTTCTAAAGAATCTCCCTAGAGGATCACTAATGTGGATTTACTGTAAGATTTTCAAATAAGAATATAAGGCGGTTACTTTCTGACTTCCATAATGTCATCGATCAATTTTCACTGAAAGCGCGTATTTGATTTATTTTCCATTTTTTATTTTGATTGCATTTTTCTACAACTGTCGTATGCATATACGTTGAAAATGTCAGCTGCCGAAAATTTGCGGCGATCTTCTCGAATAAAAGCCAAAGTCAAAGGTAAACAGAAAAGTAGAAGAATAATAAGAATTCTGAATAATGTTGCTATCCTTTTTTGAGAATTTTATTTATAATCATGAAATTATTTACTACAGGCTTACTTTTTTATATTGCAGAAACTGGGGGTAAAAAATATATATTGTCAGACGAAGATGAGGGACCCATTTCACAGGTACGACGTGCGATGGAACTGGAGCTTCAAGACGTTCAAACGAACGTACAGAAACCCGTTGGTAATTTTTCAAGCGTGCGCTTAGCATAAGTCTTTCTTCTTTCAAATTAAAACACTGGCTCTTTACCGTTAGAATTGTTTTCTAACGACGATGTCAGTGGCAAGGCATTGTATGGTTTTCAAACACCCAGCAAGAAGAACGCTATGACACAAAAAGCGAGTCTGTGTTGTACACCGCTTAGTTCGAGGAAGGAGAAAAGCCTTAACGATCTTAAAGTTGTCCTCGAAAGAATGAGCCTGTCGCAGGAGGAGTTGTCGAAGACAGATAATAAAAATTCTCCTGCAACAGGTACAATGATTCCTTTATTACTTCTTAAAAGATTCGTTGCTGTAATAACAACGCAGCGTAATGTAATGAATTTTCACTTTCGCATGGTTAGTTCGAGTCACCTCGAAAAGATTCAGGTCTGGATTGACTTCGAGCGAAAGCGAAAGCGTGTCGGAATCAGACGATTACATGCCGTCTGGAGATGACACCGGAGAAGAATCGAGCGGAAGTCAGAGCGCTGAATCCAGTAACGACGAGGAGGATAAGATTGAAGCGAAAGTTCGGAAGCAACAATTTATATTACAGTCAAATATATTGCGCACGCCAAAGAGAACTAGTAATAAAAATAAACCTGCGATTATCCATAAAGATTTTGTAAGTAGGAACTCTCGAATCTGCATGGATATAGTAGAAGTAATTTGTGTGTAACGATATCCAATGTTTTCTGTATTTAAAGCATATGAAACTTGACGAGTATTTCGAGACGCAATCGGAGAAAGTCATTACGTCCGATAGAACCCTGGAGCATTTGCGGAATTCTCGTTTAACGAAGGAGAAGCTAGAGCAGTTACTGGCAAATCAAAGCTCTATATCTCCGCGGCATAAAAAGAATATTTATTCGTTAACCGAAAGCTACACTGCACTGTTTCCTATGTGGTACTTCATCATGGAGTAAGCATTAGAAAATTTGTAGAGATGTACCGACTAGGGTTTTGGCCGACTAGCTGATTAATTGGCCCCCAAGAAGGCGACTAGTTGCCGACTACAAAAGTGACCGGATAGTCGGCCACTAGTCGGTACAACCCTAGTAGAAAAGTTATAAAACTTGGTAGAAAAAAGAGAAAAAAATGGTTAAATATTCACAAAAAGGGAGCCGATCAATCGGCCTTTTTTGCCGATTAGTCGCCGACTACAAAAGTGGCCGGATAGTCGGTTTAACCGACTAGTCGGTACATCTCTAAAAATTTGTCTAATAAGCGAGGCGATAATATTTGTCTTTTATTTTAGGCAAGGCCACACTGTGCTGCTTTATGGTTTAGGGTCAAAGCGATGTTTAATTAACAATTTCCATAAGAGTATATCTCATCATCCGTCGTTGATAGTAAATGGATACTTTCCCAGTCTAACTGTGAAGGATGTAAGTAACATGTACGATATTAGAAGACGAATTTAAAAGAATACAATAGTTTATGGTGCGATGATCTCTTTCAGGTACTGGATGGTATAATTGTCGATTTACTACAGTTAAGTTGCCCCGGTAATACGACCGAATGTTTAGATCTGATTGAAAAAACGCTGAAGAGAAATCGAAAAGATAGACTGTATTTGTTAATACATAACATAGACGGTATAATGTTGCGCTCGAATAAAGCTCAGGACGTACTTTCTTGCCTAGCAAGTATACCAAATCTCTGCGTCTTGGCATCGGTCGATCATGCCAATGCGCCGCTGCGTACGTTCAATTGCATCTGACAGCAATCTCAGCCCGCTTTGTTTTCATTAATTTTACATATTTGTGCGTTTGCAGTATGGGATCACATAAAACGGTCGAAATTCAATTTCTTTTGGTGGGACACGACTACGTTTCTGTCTTACCAAGAAGAGACATCCTACGAGAGTTCGCTGTTAGTACAGCAAAGCGGTTCTCTCGCTTTGTCGTCTCTCCACAATGTGTTCCTTTCCTTAACTTCGAATGCTAAATCGATCTATGTGTTGCTTGCCAAGTACCAGCTGAGCAATAGTAGTAACGTGAATTTTACTGGTAATTTCCTGTACTACGTATTCACTATCGACAGAACTACACTGAAATTAATACTACTTATTCTCCTTATCAGGCATGGCATTTAAAGATCTTTATCGAGCAGCACGCGAAGGATTCCTCGTCAGCTCGGACTTAGCGTTAAGAGCGCAATTGACCGAGTTTCTAGATCACAAGCTAGTGAAGGTAAAGCGCAATATCGATAGTGTCGAGCATCTTATAATCCCATTGAGCAACGTGCTTTTAAAACAATTCTTGGAGGAGCACGAATCGTGATATTTTCCTGTAAAGCCGAGAAAGGCGATTTTTATACTATATTTTCTAGAAAAAAGAATAAACAATCATGATCATAAGTCCTCCAGACTCCTATCTTTAACTATTCAGCTTTTACGCGATTAGGTAGGTATTCGAAATTGGAAAATTGCAACGCGTTTCCCCTGTTAGGTTGGCAGCAGGCGTCGGGTTGGTACCACTACCATTAAAAACGAAGCGCCAGCGGTAACGTAGCGAATTATTTTTTGCGTACGATTGTAACACGATCAACATGATAGACGATAGCCGTGGATAGCCGGCCGCCGGGTAGTGAGTGGACCACAGTAACAGAAATAACATGTCAGATATATTAGATTCTCGTAGGAATCCCGTGTTTGTCAGTGAACGGTTAAATGATTACTTAGAAGCTCGTCTGCCAATTTGCTCGACGATCCAGTAGGTAAATTGCATTGTTAGAAGATTGTTATTCACCGTAGCCTCGCATCGACCAACAGCCGACGAAATTCTTAATTGCGTTCGGGCTGCCGCGATCACGTCGGGAATACGATCGTGCAACACGGTGTGCGGTTACCGGCTACTTAATTCGCTCGCGTCCTACCCTAACCTAACTTCTGGCCGTAGAATTCTTAACGAGGTTACATATTCAGTCGCGCTGGGATGCATCGCCCCTTTTCCTAGCCAAGAGCAATGTCGTAAGTTCGCTCGTAATGTTAGTGCGCGGACATGTGCGGGTGTGCAGTCGCGTGTGATTTACAGCTTCCATTTGACATTGTAAACATGACGACTTGACCTTACAATGGCATGTTGGACGACCTTGACTTTGGCAAGTATACAATGACCGAGTAGCTGGTCTCGTCGATTACAATTTAGCTTTTCCACATATCGCCTCGGCATTGCCATTCACGAAATCTCTGTGTCATATTACGATGCTATTAATGAAAACGAAACGCTCGGTGGCTTGTAACGAATTATGGTGAGAAACATTTATGGATTTTTTGTTTGTTTTGTTGCTTCCCCATTCGGGGATTTCGTACTTTTTAGTATCTTTTCGTTGGATACGTTATGCATACTTTAGTGCAGTCATACTTGGAGATCGGAATAAGTTCGTTATTTCGTAAAATGATGTTTCTATCGTGTAGTTTCTTGGTTAGTTTCTTCGTCTTTTATACTTTAGTGCCTTTAAAGATGTTACGTCTATGAGGTTATATAGCATAAGTAATCTTGCGAGTTAATATAAATTATATTCTTCTTTGTTATAGGTAATCCCTGAGCATATTCGCTGCGTTACAGTGGTAGTTACTTTGGCACACATGCTTCGGTGAGTTCGTTAATACAGATTTAATTTTAAGATGTATCGTAACGTTGGCATTGGTATATCATACGCGCTTGCGTTCATATTTCATTCTATATTCGGATCATATGCAGAATCTGCTTTTTTAATACCAACCGTCAATTTGTAATGATGTTAGCACTATGGTAACGAACTACGGTAGAGAACTAGTCGCGCAGGAAGTAGGGAAATCGATTGATAGTCCAGTGTATTATCTTATCTTCTTTAAGTAATAGAACAGTTTTAAAAATATTCTGTAACACGATACGTATGATTATCAATGCGATGAGACTTGTAAGGTACTATATCAGTAAGAAAACTGATTAACTTCTTACACAATGTATGGTAAGAGTTCATGTCTTGTGAAAGAAGAATGCGAATACTGGAATATGGTCGTGTTCTCAAACAGCTGTTTGAGTTTGTATAGAAAATGTACTTGGGAATCATTAATCTCTCACAGTTTGTGTGTGTGTGTGTGTAGAAGGCATCGTACATGTTTGTTAACTTTTATATTGCCTAAAACATTTGCATGATTTTATGACACCCTAACAGCCATCATTCTTGTACTTGATATTACATTTTTACGATAATAATCGGAGACTCGATAGAAAGTAGAAACAATGTTTTCGATAAAATGCTGAAAAAAGACCCAAGTGAGAAACAGTACAGCAACCGTCATTATCGACAGAATCGTTTTCTTTCCACGATAGTTGGAAGTTTCACTATATCCATCGCTAGATCACGCTAGCTGTTCCACGTCTTCCGTAACGTTTTTTTCCTGTGCATTTTGTAACCGTATTTCAGGGTACCTATCCGTTTTACAAACCCTTTGTGTTACTTTGCCACCTGAAACGAAACGTATCTTTGACACATCGCGTTATTCCGCGGCCCAAATGAACGTGTGCGAAAGATAGAAATTCCATCCTGGAACATTCCGAGGTATACCGGAATGCTGTAACGTGAGTACGACTTGGCATTCAAAGAGTAAATAACTTCTAAGCAACTTTCAAGCAAAATGTACACGTGATCGTACGGTACACTCGAATCCAGATTAAATTAGGTACATCCTTTTATCGATTATGAATTCCGAAATGCACATTACTAGCTCGCGACCAACTTGAGAAACTTTTTGAATTAGCCGCTGTGCAAACAGTTAGGTTAACAAGCAATAAGAAATTAAGATTAAATGAGAGTGTGACATATATATTTTCATTCCCATACTATTGAAACGTTGCGACACGATATTCCATTTTGTTTTTCGTTTGGTATTTCTAACGTTTCGTAAGTTACGAGTGCGCTTTAAACGTCCGCCATGATTGCTTCGTAATTCGATTGAACGGGAGGGTCATCCATCATGAATATTTCATATTTCGTTTAACATTCACAAGAAGTATGAACAAAGCAATTAGCGTGGAAGTGAATTAAACAAATATATCGAGTTATCGGGTTTCGTTGCTGGCCGTTTAACGCCCCCGCCTCTTCGCTAATATCACGTAACGACGCTTACGCGGATTTCACTTTTCCCAAGACAAAAAGCAATTTCACCGCGCGGCCCGTCCATTTCTTCGACGGTCATTATTACCTTTTACTCTCGCGCCAACTTATTCACCGTGCGACGTGCGGACGTTAAACGACATTTATCACGGCTAACGACATTGCCGCGCGTAAATCGATTCAAATCGGTCACGCGTCGGTTGGCGTATTTTAATCGATAGCCGCTCGTCGCCAAATCGGTTATCGTGTCTTTTAAAATAAAATCCCTGCGCTCATCCTTCGCCTAGAATTCTGAAAATCTCCTATCGTAACGGGATGATCGCGAATCTGCTCGCGAGCCTCGTTGCCTGGTCTCGCTAGTGGAGTGGAAGTTAATAGCGGAACAGTTCGGACGGCGATAATTCCAAGTTACACGGCCCATTGTCAGAGGCTCGCTGACGCGTACGAAACGCCACCGGCCCCGTGCCCGCGGACGCTTAACCAATTTCCGCTTATTTTACCAAAATCGAGGTCGTGGAGCCGTTAAGCGTCAAGGATCACTTGACGATCGTCAAGATTCTACGCTTATGACTCATGGGGCTCTTTTATCTCGACTATGATCCATCCCATATGCGCGTTCCCCGGGCCCCGTGCACCGTCGCGTATCGCGCGCACGCGCGTTTAAATAATGCCCCATTGTTGCGAGGTAGTGTTGCCTCCCTCTTCCCCCCGTTCCGCCGGGCTTCGCTTTGCTTTCACGATCTCGACTTTTACGCCCACCGTCCGTTCAACGTTTTGGGACGCTTGCGTTCAGGGGAGGGGGGAAACGTGATTTGTAGTAATTTCTGTCCATTCTTGCGTCGGCCTCTATCTTCTAGACTTCATTTTTTTTTTTTTTTTAATAACTTCTTAAAATATTAAACCGTGATAATTAAATCGACTGAGCTTTATTTTTGTGTGCTCCTTTCTTGTAAATATTCTTATTCTTCCTCTTCTTTGTATTATTATTACTTATGTAATTATAAATATATGACGTCGGGTAAATTCGCCCCAAATTTACATACCCCTGTAAATTTACAAATCCCGTATAAAGGTCCGCGCACACATATCCGTCCCGAGTCAGTTCCGTGTCAGTTCCGTTCTGACGTGCCAGTGGTAAGAAGAAGAGACCTCTTGGGAACGTCAGGAATGAAACTGACACGGAACTGACTCGGGACGGATATGTGTGCACGGACCTTTAGAGTTGATTAGTTGAAATCTAGTAGAATTCAGGCTTGGGCATGACTAAGTCGATTTGTCGATGCTACAACTTCGTTATCTGCTTGCGACGATTCTGTTGCCCGGCGAAACAGCTTAAATCGATCACTCGCTGTTCTCTTCCACGAAAGAGTCTCGCCCAGCGTCGCGGAGGTCGGTCTGGCGGCGCGTGCATTTATCCAGCACGGTTCGCCGTGGGAGCGGCAACTCTAACTCCACTACGGCATATTAAATATCCCCAGGACGGGAGGATGACTGGGGGTGCTCGAGGGTGATCGCGCAACTTTGCCCCAGGCCCCGTCGCCTTCGCCCAGCAGTTCCTGCAGATTTCACCCTCTGGCGGCTCCCACTGGGGGGGGGATCCCGGCTTGGAAGCAACCCTCGAAAAACGCGCTCCGTTCTCCTTTCGTCGCTTCGCCCGTTCCTTTACAGCGGGAACAATCTCCCCGGGCTGGGCGCGTTAACTTCAACGAGCCACCCCCCGCCTTTAGCTGCATTTCCAACGACCGTGATATTGTTTCCGCAGCCAAGTCGACGATACTTCGCAGCCAACTTCTCGGGGGAAATATCGTTTTGTACGAACACCCGCGAAATTCACTTTTTAAGGGACAAAGGCGGAGGACGCGCTGCCTCTCTGTCTGGCTCGTGGCTATTTCGTACAAGGCTGCCCCGGATCGGGTGTGTGCGCACGGTGAAACTGTTTAACGATCAAATATCCTTTCTTCCACGGTCTCCTCATCGCCGTTCCCAACGGTTTGGCGACATCGCCGGGTTATGAAACGTCCTGTACACGCCACTTTCACTGTCGCGGCCAAGTTTCATAACTGTTGTTATCGAGGTCATACGTAGGTTGGAGAGAAGCCTGGAGAGAGGCAGAGAAAAGGGTCCGCCACGTCTCGCCACCAATAATTGTCGCTCCTCCAATCGAGGGCCTTGCAAGAGCACAATCCTTCGTGGAATATCCGCTAACCCAGCTTCCCTGAATCCCTGGTCCCTCAACTTTTCAAACACATCTATATAGAAGACACTGTCCTATTCAGTGGCGCACCTAGAGGGAGGGCCATAGGGCCCCTGGCGCTCCCCAAAGAACAAGGGAAAAAGAGATTAATGTAATCGCGACTGAACTAATTCAACATCCTCGCAAAAAAAAAAGAATACTGGATTTTATTCTTGAAATAAATTTTTATCTATAATCACCCAATGAATTTTATTGAATTTGCATTAAAAATATTTTTATCCACTTAACTCGGCTCCCACAAGATTAAATCCTGACCGCGCCACTGGTTCTATTCAATTACGATATCAGCACAGATTTGGCGGTGATCTCGCAAATCAGCAATTTAGATGCACTGATTCCTCTTCTATTAGCTATACGGCTGTTCCCTCGTTATCCGTTCGATATGAAACGCGTCGCGCTCCGAAGAGAAAGGGGCTCGCGTTGTTTCGCAGACAGAGCCGAGGGGGCGATGTGTGTGTGTGTGTGTGTGTGTGTGTGTGGAGGAGGATGACGAAGGCGACGTTACAGAAAATAATTGCAGATAATGCAACGCGCCGCGGTTTGTCAGTCGCATTGACACACATGTTACGTGCATCCCAGCGTGGCTGATGCGGTTTTCTGTGTGACCCGCGGCACACGCACCGCGCGTCGGCAGCCTCTCTCGGCAGAACTCGCGTACGTACGCTCGCGCAGGGCCACGCACACAGCTCGAGGTTGTGTGTAACATAATTTTCTGGTGTTTGCACGTGTCAGGGCTGCTGGCGCTCGCGCGGCGAGTGCTACTTTGGCTCTACCTCGCTGTCGCGATACCGTCGCCTGGCTAAATGTTACAGGCTTATTAACGGGTCTGCCAGTCGCGGGAAATATGGGCTTCTGCCAGGTGCTTTTCTTTGCGTGGAGCCTGTGCCCTGGAAGGTGTCCTTGGCTGGGTGTGGGTTGGCGGAGGGTAACGCGGTATAACCGAGTTATCAGAGGCGAATAGTTTTACTCGATTCGAATTTGTTCGCCTCGCGAACTCTTTGTTATGGGAACAGTGAGTTGTTTTGGGTCCTGGCTTGGGAATTTTTATGTTGCACGTCCATGTGTTTTTCGATTCTAATTTGTCCTAGTAGGTACCAAGTTAATTCAATTATAATTTCCGTGTTTATTAGCTGTTATTCTCGTTTGGATTTCATTTAGCTGCCTTTGTTCTTAGCTGATTTTGTATAGGTAGGGTAATGTTGTGGCTTTCTTATAATTGATGCGACGTAGTCTATTCTCCAGAAAGTAATGTTGCCCGAGGACACCCAGGAAATTCGTGTCAGTCGGTGTTGGAATTAGGCCAGGATCTCGAGTCTCTAGCCTTCTAGGATTATTTTTGTAAATAGTATTATGAAAGGCGCGTACAAAGGAGCGAGGTGAAATCTAGTTTCGAAAACTGTAAGGGGAAAGAGGATCAATTCCTCGGGCCTCGGTTTGGTCCCGGATCTCATGCTGAATGACTATTCTAACAATTGAGGTATTCAGGTCATCAATAGATTCCTGCTTCCCAAGCCTCTGATGCTCGAAAATGACTGCCGCCCACAGCTCGACTAGTCTGACAAATATGGCCATCTCCCTGCTGAATGACAGTAACGGCCTCGAAAACTGTGCGGAGAAAAGGGGATTGGTTTAATGGATCTCCTAAAGCTGCAGCTTTCCATTACTCTGGCAAATTATTCTCGAACGTACAGAAAGTGGGTACAGTCGAAATCGGAAATTTATTCCACGCTTTGACGGATATCGATTAGGGTAAACAAACCAGTAAATGACCCAATTGTTGAATGAGAAGCCCAGTAAATGACCGCATACTTTTATTAAGAATTGTACTTATTAATGTTTGTATAATACGCAAAACTAAAAATATGGGATATTAAAAGTGCAACTACACTCTATTTGTAAACAAATAGTAATTTTTAAATTTATAATTTACATTTCTTTGCCTAATGGTCATTCACTGGTGTGCGGTCAATTACTGGTTGGTTTACCCTATTTCACGATTTTTTTTTTTATTTAATACTCTCCGTGAGCCTAAGTCGGTTGTTTCGAAGTTGATTGCTTCCTGAAATTAGATGCTCCCCGAAGTCGCTAGCTCCGAAGTCGATTGTTCCAAAGTTTCTTACTCCGAAAGACGAACAGCGAGCATAACGTTTGCTCCAAAAGACCATAGAAAGCAAATGGTTGTTTATATATATTATCCAGTAAAGACCCACATCAGAGCCTTTCATTTTCTATAGCTACATCTGTGGATTAGGGTGTATGGGTTTGTTTCCACAGGCATCTTCATCCCCAAATTTAAAAGCAGATAAACAGCTATTTTTATAATTGGCGCAATTTTTGTATATCATTAATTTCGTAAAGGTATTAATTTACGAGAATGTTTTTAAATGGGATACTTTTTGATGGGTTAATTGAAATGTCCGCGGTATGAATAATGGAATGTATGAACAGAGCCTTTTAGCTGTGTATATTTAATTGTGTCATTTTAAGTGCAGTTGGAAAGCACCTTTATGTACTTGCAGCTCATTTCGATGTCACATCTTTTTTTATTTTGTAATTATTATTATTATCATCTTCTATTTTTTTGTTATTTATTTGATTTCGTGTACTTGGCGTATTTATTTTACTCTTTTGAAGTTTTTTTTTATGGGGATGGGTTTGTTTCGTGTACTTGGCGTGATTTTTTTACTTTTTTTATGGGGATGGGTTTGTTTCCACAGGCATCTTCATCCTCAAATTTAAAAGCAGATTGTCGCCTGCCAAACACAGGTCTCATTGGCTACTCGTAACAGTGACGTCCATCAGCTATCTTCAATCGTATCAGCGCGTACAAGGGAAACGTCGATGGGTCTATCCTATCGGAATATCGACTGTCGACAGTTATGAATCATGCCTCTTTACAAACTGCTCGATCCGCCACGACGCACAGTGGTCAAAAATCGAAAAAACCTGCCCAAAACCTCAAGATGACCTTTGATTTGTTTAAAAATGGGTATACTAAGGTTTTCGAGGTTGCTGATTAAGAATCTGAAGTCAAAATTGATAAAAATAAAATGGCCGATCTAATATGGCGGATGCGCATATCAGAAAAGCATTAGATTTAATCTAAACTTGGTATCCTGGGGTTTTCGAGGTCGCTGATTACGAATATGAGGTCAAAATAACAAAAAACAAAATGGCGGACCAAATATGGCCGACCGCATATAAGAAAACATCAAATTTGGTCTAAACTTGGTATTTTAGAATTTTCGAGGTCGCTGATTACGAATTTGAGGTCAAAATTTCAAAAAAACAAAATGGCGGACCCATTATGGCAGACCGCATATCAGAAAAACATCAGATTTGGTCTAAACGTGGTATCAGCCGCCAACAGTTTCACTTTGACGGCCTCTAGAAAAAAAGTTCCGATTTGTTCCACCTTGAGACTTGTTGGAACTTGTTCACAGAAGTGTGGAGAGTCTGAAAAAATTATTTCCAGCTGCTACTTTTTGCAACTTTGGAGCGCATACAAAAAACATCAGATTTGGTCTAAATTTGATATCCTGGCGTTTCCGAGGTCGCTGATTACGAATCTGAGGTCAAAATTTAAAAAAAAAAATGGCGAACGCGCATATCAGAAAAACATCAGATTTGGTTTAAGCTTGGTATCAGCAGTCGACAGTCTTCGCGAGTGGTCAAAATGGGCTATTCAGCTGGACAGAACTATTTCCGCTTCATCTATGGAACCGAATGGAGTAATTCGATTAAATACACGTTGATTTGATGAAAATCGAATATAGAAACAAGAAGCAAGGCATAAAGAATTACGAGCATTTCGCGAGTACCACACTCGAAAAATTTCTCGACGGGCCACCAATGAAGATGTCCTAAACAGCCTCTTAGTATCTTCAGACCCTCTGATTTCAAGTCTGAGACCACTTCCACCGGTTGCAAAGAAAGACCTGCCACCAGAAGTACTATCTTTATTACTTCTATAAATATATTTTATAAAATTGAACTGATTTTAATTTCTATCGCGCGTTCATCCCAATCCCACTTTTCTATATTCGATTTTCATCAAATCAACGTGTATTTAATCGAATTACTCCATTCGGTTCCATAGATGAAGCGGAAATAGTTCTGTCCAGCTGAATAGCCCATTTTGACCACTCGCGAAGACTGTCGACTGCTGATACCAAGCTTAAACCAAATCTGATGTTTTTCTGATATGCGCGTTCGCCATTTTTTTTTTTAAATTTTGACCTCAAATTCGTAATCAGCGACCTCGGAAACGCCAGGATATCAAGTTTAGACCAAATCTGATGTTTTTTTATATGCGCTCCAAAGTTGCAAAAAGTAGCAGCTGGAAATAATTTTTTCAGACTCTCCACACTTCTGTGAACAAGTTCCAACAAGTCTCAAGGTGGAACAAATCGGAACTTTTTTTCTAGAGGCCGTCAAAGTGAAACTGTTGGCGGCTGATACCACGTTTAGACCAAATCTGATGTTTTTCTGATATGCGGTCTGCCATATTGGGTCCGCCATTTTGTTTTTTTGAAATTTTGACCTCAAATTCGTAATCAGCGACCTCGAAAACTCTAAAATACCAAGTTTAGACCAAATTTGATGTTTTCTTATATGCGGTCGGCCATATTAGGTCCGCCATTTTGTTTTTTGTTATTTTGACCTCATATTCGTAATCAGCGACCTCGAAAACCCCAGGATACCAAGTTTAGATTAAATCTAATGCTTTTCTAATATGCGCATCCGCCATATTAGATCGGCCATTTTATTTTTATCAATTTTGACTTCAGATTCTTAATCAGCAACCTCGAAAACCTTAGTATACCCATTTTTAAACAAATCAAAGGTCATCTTGAGGTTTTGGGCAGGTTTTTTCGATTTTTGACCACTGTGCGACGTGGCTTTTTACTTGATATCCGACAGCCGTCGCTTCTGGGTACTGTCGCTTTCCTGAATCTCCACTGTCACTCGATAACGTCGACTCGTTCTTTGTAATCCCCGCTAAAGTCGAACTCTGTTGACTCCCGTCTTCCTGTTTTCCAACCCAACCTCCGACTGAGATCGATAGAAATAAAACGAATTAGTTCCTAGAAGAAGAAAAATTGATATACCTCTGAATCGTTATCTCGACTTTGTTCTTCGGTTCCTTCCCACCCCTCGCGAAATTAATAAGATATTTATCGTCTATCTATGGAATGAAACAACTTTCAATTCTTCTCGCGGTTCAGTCGGTAAGATGTTCATCGATCTACCAGAAAAATATTAAGCTCCCGCAACCCCGCGTTTAAAAGGGAAACTGCACGTCACGAAGCTCGCGCAATCTTCCACGGAGAAATCGCCAGGGATTTGTCTTGCCCGCTCGATGGTAATTCAAGATAGGAAGATTCGAAGGGTCCCTCCCCTTCGCCGAGGGAGGAATTGCGCGCGGACGGTAGACCAGCTGAGGTATCGTGCTTTGCTTTCTCAAATACCTCGTCATTCGTCGCCTCTTCCCCCGTTTCCCACCTCCCATCCCTCTGTAATTATTTTTACAATCGATCCGAGGAGATACAACCCTCTCCCCCGTTCCCAGCGACTGACATTCAATTACGGTTGGAATCGAACACGCCGGTCGTGCACGCGTGATCTTTCGCCCGCGTAGATTCCGGCGCGGGGACTCGCTTGTGCAAGAATATGATTGCCCCGGCGTAATAAGCTGAATCCTTCGGATTCCGCGTCCCTCCCTCCCCGGGCGAAGTCCTCCGGGAACCCCTTGCTTCATCGATTCACCATCGAAACACGCTTCTTTCACATAAAATATGGAGACTCGCGAATTCGTAACTCTCGCAAACATCGATCAAACACACCGCGCTCAACTCCGACTATCCATTTACCAAACCACCCCCCCGATCCTCCCTGGAGCAAACCCTCCGCCAGCATCCCCCCTCGATCACCGGATATTTACCAAAACGATACTCGTAACTTTTAATTGCCCCAGCTCACTCGTAACCATCGTCGCACCATGGTTACTCGGGCGGATGGTAAACGACACAGGGGGTTGGGTTTTAAAAAAAAGCCGCCCTTAGGTAACTTCGCGGAAACCCGTGTTCCTCGCGATCCTCCAATTTTTTTTTCTGCATCCGAGGAGCATTAACCAGGCCGTAAAACTTAGTTACAGACTAATTGCACGGCTGGCCCTGGCCGAGGCCGGGCAGCAAGGGCAAGGGGAGAGGGAGCGAAGGAGAGCGATGGCTCGCGTTTCCCTTCGATATCGCGTTTCACTCGATATTTCACGCGGAAAGGGATCGCGCGATATTTCATCGAGCTCCCTGCACCCTGGCCTCTCCGGGGACCCGATAAGTTTCTTATCACTCCCCCAACTTTTTCCACCCCCTCCTCTCCCCGGTGTGGAAACAAGAACGGCCGCCCCGTGCAACGCCCTGTAATCGTGCGGGGCCGCGCCCCTCCTTCGATTTTCGGCTCCAGTTTCCGCGTTCAACGTCCGCGGTTTGCCCGCGGGCACCAACCCCCCGGGGGCTCCGTTGTCCAGGTTCGTCGATCAGCCGCGAATAATAATGCTAATAGGGCGAAACATCGTCGGCGTTCGGTTAATCAATCGCAAGCGGACCCGGGGTAGACCCGGACGAGGAAGGTGCCTCGAGGTCGGCGAGGTTGGGGTTGCTGCACGTGCATTGCGCAAGAGCGTTCACCCCGCTCAATACTCAGCGAGGGTACCACAGCCGCGAGATGGGGATGTGTGAGTGGGGAAGCGAGTCGGAGGGAGACGGAGGGAATCGAGCTAGTCGACCACCCCCCAAAATGGGTTACCTACCTTTACCCACTTTGTGTACGATGAACCCCGCCTTTCTGCTCCCCCTTCCCTCGTTTTCCCGTGGAATTCGCGGATCCTTCGGGCTCGCTTGAATCTCGCTCACGGAGGAGGGAGGTTGGAATTGATAAGCCTCGGGTCGCGTGATAGCCTCGCGATCGACACCGTTGGCGAGCAACAGATGTCGAGCTGCTTGGGGGAGGCGCGGGGTAGGTGGAGAGAGGATTTTTGAGGTTCTTTGGGGGTTTTTAGTGGGTGGAGGGGTTTGACTTTTCTAGTGTCTCCGGAGAAACTTACGCCAACCGTGTAATGTAGACTCTGCGAGAAAATACGTGCATAGTTTTGGAAGCATAGAAAAAGGAATTGAAAAAGTTGTGTGAAGCTTAAGTTAATAGTCCCCATTGGCGTAACTACGATTTTTGTCTTGGGTGGGCCAGGTCCCATTTTCTCCCCCACCCTCTCTCTCTCTCTCGCTCTCTCTCTTTTATATAGAAGCTTAATTCTAAGAGTTTTAATTCATAATTTAATGTAATAAGAACATTATTGTTTTTTTTTTATTTAGGTTCCCTGCATCGAAAGCATTTCAGCTCAAATATTTGTTTCTTTTCAGATAGGATTTTACGAACAGGCTAATGTATTTTATTTATTTCGATAGTTTCTAGGGAGAGGCCATTCCGCGTTTTGGGGGGGGGGGGCAATCCACATTTTAGGGGGGCCAGGCCCACTCGGCCCCCTAACTAGTTACGCCAATGATAGTCCCTGCGGGAATTTAGACTGGGACAGAATTTAGTTGAGGGTAGGTATCTACTGTTTGATACAAATGCTTGCTAAACGATTACGATTGGCATTTGCTCGGTTGCCAGGGAAAGTGAGTGAACTCTCTCGTTGGCGGTTGCGTTGCAGAATGAAACTTCTAACTGGCTTTCTACGCGATGGTAAACGCTGCTCACTCGAATTTCAGAGTACCGATAGAGCAAATAATAGAAACGAGGAAACTTTTCTTGGTTTAATTTTGGTTTCAAGCATGCAGTTGGTAGCTGAGGAAACTTTAAGTGTCGATGAAATCGGACAGTAATTAGAAATTGAAAATACAATTTCAGAATCCTCCGAAGGAACGGTTTTACAGCAGAGCGTCAATTATTATTATTATTATTATTATTATTATTAACGGGTAAAATCCTTTAGTTACAAAAGATACAGAGCTTAAAGCAAAATATAAATGTAGGCAATACAAGATAAAATTAAAGTAACTTAAAACAAAGTAAGGTATAATAAAATAAAATAAAATAAGTTATCCGAACTGCTTGGGACCGTTGTGGTTCGGAAATTGGAATTGTTCGAATAATCCAACAGTTCGCAGAATGAAGCATGCATGTACTTTACACAGTTTATAACTCTAGGAATTACATCTAAAATTATTTACTAAATGTAAGAGCACTACTGCGTTAATTTATATTACGCAAAAGTCAATCAATCAATCGGTACCGCTACACTGGTTCGAAGAAGTGGTGGGGATAGCGATGATGCAGCACTGTTTCGGATAATCGACCGTTCGGTTAATCTGGGTTCGGACAATTGACGTTCTACTGTTTGTCCGATCACAACTTTAAGGCTGGTTCAGACACGTCCAGTAGTTTACTCGAGTAGCAAATAATTTAGTAATGTTTCGTGTGTGGACACTAAAATTTAGTCGAGTAGCTTAGTAAAACAATGGTAAATTACTAAATTACACGCTGCTCGACTAAATTACTGAACGTGTCTGTTCCAGCCTTTAGACAAACTAACATTCACTCCTGGAACCTGAATTCAGATTGCATTTGAATCTCACGATTTTTCTCCGACACTATTAATTCGGAGATCACGGAACAACTCGCGATTACACAATTCAGAAGCAGTTAATATCATCAGCCTTGGGGATAATTATTCGTTTTTGGTGTTCAAAAGTTAACCTTCAACTATCACTGTATAGCTTGCCAATAAAAAGCCGATCTTACGTCAGTATTGCAGATACCAAGCTCCATTCTTGTTTTCCCCTATACTCGGAGGAGAGGCAAGCTGCCATCGCGATAAACGATAAGCGATTCACTCTTTTCTCCCGAAGAGGATTAAAATTCACTACAGGGATTTCACGTCGGACCAATCGGTGGCGCGTTTAATCCTCCATCCATCACAGTCACATTATTTCCCGCTGTATCACGTCCGCGACAATGCGTCTACCTAGCTTCCCTCTCGCCTCTGAATTATTACTCCGACGCACCACGACTTCTATCCTCTAGCAAACGCGGCGGGGGAATTGAATTCTCGAAATTGCTGGATTAAACTGACTTTCCGTCGGTCGATGACAGAAATCTCTTCTCCCCGCCCGGAGAAGTAGTTTAGCCGAAGCTCGATCGGCTGAAAATGGAAATTTTCCTCGCAATACCGATAGAATTATAAAAAATGATATTTCCGTAGCTGAATCTCTGCGCAGTAAAATTTCATTCGAAGTGAACTTGGATTCCGGCAATGCTAGTGGAAAGAACGAACCGTTTTACGAGCCTCGACAAACACACCAACGCGATACCAAAGATAACGATTGCTCTTAATTAGCCGGCGGCACAGATTGACAATTTTTTCGCCTTTCCTCGCTCCTCTCTCTCTTTTCCCTTTAATCGCGTCGCGCCCCGTATTAACCTATCTTTATGCAAAACGTTATCTACGGCGGCTGACGAGCTGCCGTCGCTGATAGCTTTAATTAAATCGAGTAGCTGAAAAATCAGGCGAATTCCTCGAGTCGACGCGTCGAACACACCAAACAGGCGTATCGATTAACCCGCTCCGTGTTCCCGCTGCTTAAAATGGACATTATTGGCGAGGCTGCCGGTGACATTAACGCGCCGACCGCGGCGTTTTACAATCGCGTGTGTATATTAAAAGGAATATTGGAATCTCGACGTGTAAACGAGGAATTTTATATATTAAGAATAAACACGATTCGCTCGTTGCTTGCACAATTTCGTTGCGGAAAAGTTTGACAGAGATAACTGGAGGCATTTATCTCGATCTGTTTGCAGTATTTACAGTAGGATTAATAAGAATTCTGACAAAAGTATTTTGAGAATATCGATATTAGTGGGATTGGTATTTTATTTCTGGAATTTTTTAAGCTTACAGGTCTCTAAACATTGTAATTAAAACTAATTTGAAGATAAACATTATACTATTTTGGCAGAGCAGTT
This sequence comes from Andrena bicolor, assembly GCA_960531205.1. Lineage (NCBI taxonomy): Eukaryota > Metazoa > Arthropoda > Insecta > Hymenoptera > Andrenidae > Andrena > Andrena bicolor. The sequence goes on from OY482667.1 coordinate 173,962, forward strand.
GGTTGAATGGGGACAATCGGAGTAAAGCCTGCAGATGAATTGTCTTTCATTCGATTTTTCATATCCATCTGGATAACTTTGACGCTCCTGTGGCGCTTATCGAAGGAACAAAGAAAGTTCGAAAGCACCCCAAGCCTGTTACCTAGGTACGAAAGAAAGCGGAAAGGAAAGTTTCCATTATGATGGCAAGGGTCGAATGGAAAGATCGAAGGATCACGGGAAATTTCAAGGGACCTGGGGTTTCCCTCCGCAAGTGGTAGAGCAGGTAGGCGACTCACGAAGGAAACTTCTCCCTCCTCCAGTCCTCCGTTCTGCCAAAGACAAGTATATTTTCTTAAAATCCTCGCAAACTGTTCCCTAATACCGGAGACTCTCTAAATTGCACCACTCATCGATCAGGAACACCTGAGCTGCGTTTAAAGAGGATTAAACTCTAATTAATTAGGAACACTAGGTACGTTTACTTCGTTTACACGCGTACCTATAATTATGAAACTCTCGCTAGGAGTTCGCTCGTCTTGCCTGTTGCGAAGTGATTTTCGAGTTAAGCCGCCTACCCGGTTAACAGATTTCCTTTTGACGTTACGTCACGGGAAAGGTTGTTTCACACCTTGCCGAACCTTCTCTAATTAAGAATACAGAACTACTGGCACCAAACCATTCGAGCAATAAATTCATAAATAAATAAGCTATCACGTTTTAGTTTTTATCAGAGGAAAGATTGCTCAACCCTTTGTCATAAACCAACTTGCAGCCGAAGTTAAGGGGGGATTCTACCTTGTTGAGCCGAAAATAGGTAATTCTTTGTGAATCTTTTGTACAAAAACGGTTTGACAAATTAATTTGAGGATTGACAGGCTGTTTTATTGTAGTGAATTTTTATGTGACGGTAAAAAACAAAATGTGGCTGATACAGAGCGCTGACTTGAGGCTTTGAAAAAAATCAGGTGGTCCTGGCGTTGACGGACAATACCCTAAAGATAATCTGAAACACAAAAAGGAAAAGAGATTCTTAATCTACATGAATGTGGCTATAGGTGGTAGTAGATTCATCGCCGCATTTTTTATCGTTCCTGATTTTGCTTAATTAAGTTTTGCCGATTTTTGAGAAAAATTCGATTCATCATATTCAGAAGCCTGCCATTTTAACATTTTTTTTTACTTATCTTAATGAATCTACTACCATCGATAGCCACATTCATACAGATTAAGAATCTCTTTTCCTTTTTGTGTTTCAGATTATCCTTAGAGTATTTTCCTTAGAGGATTTTCTCTTAGAGGATTTTTTTTCAACGCCTCAAGTCAGCGCTCTGTTTCAACCACATTTTGTTTTTCACCGTCACATAAAAATTCACAACAATAGCTCAAGATACGATAAAACAGCATGTCAAACCTCAAATTAATTTGTCGAACCGTTTTTGTATAAAAAATTCACAAAGAATTACCTATTTTTCGGCCCAACAAGGTAGAATCCCCAGTTAAAGAGGCGATAGAAGTAGAGGTGGAGAACTATCGATGGTACTTACGATAGTTATCGATGGTTCTCACTATCGAAATTTATAATAATATTACAAATTAAATTTGGGATTCTGAATTTCAGCTGTTATTATTTTTGAATCGACTAACCTACGATTTTCAATATCGATAATTATCGATAGTGAAAATAAGCCATCTATAGTTTTCGATAGTGAGAACCATCGATAACTATCGATGGTACTTACGATAGTTATCGATGGTTCTCACTATCGAAATTTGTAATAATATTACAAATTAAATTTGGGATTCTGAATTTCAGCTGGTATCTATTATTTTTGAATTAACTAACCTACGATTTTCAATACCGATAATTATCGATAGTGAAAATACTCCATCTATTGTTTTCGATAGTGCGAACCATCGATAACTATCGTAAGTACCATCGATAGTTCTCCGCCACTAGATAGAAGGTACCGATCCATTAATTTTCCTCCCCTTCGAGTCACGCGCCACCCCACTATCTGTTCCAGATTCATAAACCCGCGCAATTCCTAACTATCAAACTTAAACTAACCTCGCCCCTAAACACTGGCAACCCTCGTCAGCTCCGCGACCATTCAGACGCCCGGCGAACGTTTTATCTCCGCATCTGTTTCGCAGCGACCGTGGCTATTCTACTTATCCTCGGCACTGTGCTCCGCGATATCACGGCTTTCTGTTCCACATTAGCCGCCTATGAATACCTACTTCATTGTACCCAGACGTCTCCGCGGGCCTGCGCGTACCCGCAGATAATATTCATGGAATGAAATCGCACTCGCGACCATTCCGCTTTCTTGATCGCTCGCCCGGCGACTTTTAATCCTCCAGCGGCGTCCACTGTCGTCCACCGTGGTTCACTATCTCGTTCGCTATCCTCGACTACGGGCGCGGTGGCCGGCCTACGATCGATCTGTAGCCAACCGAGCCAGCCGGCAGATAAGATTTCCAGCCGGCACCGGCGTCCTTGGCTGGGAACATTGAAAGTATCGAGTTATCTGCGCTCTTCGCGGGGCACGCGGGGCCGTTAGGTGTCGGGCGGTTATTCGCGCGCGAAAAACGGAGGGGAGGGGGGGGAGGGCGTTATCGGGAATGAAGCGACCGACAGAATTTGATGGAACTCGATATCAGTTCGCGCGTAACCTCGAAAAACGGAGGCGTGTGCGTGTACAGGCCAAGCCTGTCACGAGCGGGTGTGGAAGGGAGGGGAGGCAGGCACGTTACACATATTTGAGGTCAGGAGATATAAATAAATGCTAATATCAACAGGCGCTCTGCGGCCAGTTTGATATCCAAAGCCTGGTTTCGTTCGGGGCCTGCAAGCCGGCTGGCCTTTCTGTACACCTCTCTGCCCGACCATAGGTCACCGTCCAATTCAGATAACGGCCCCGCGATAGGAAACGTTTCATCTAGGATTTATGGAACCTCGCGGCCCCGCTCTTAATACGATCATCGGGCCACCGTATCTCGCGATCCTCATCGCTCCGTGGATGGTGCATAAACCAATGGACGTTGGAATATTAACTCTACGGGGCACGCGTGGGGCCTGACAGGCCCGAGTGAACGGGTCACGTGATATTGAAAGAGGCAACGATATATTTTTGTTATTAAATCATTTTCTTAATAAAGAATACGATACGTTAGTTGAACTTTAAACATTTCTCTCTCAAAATATCCGTGCAATTTTAGATTCGAAAATATGGGCCTGTGAGGCCCAACGGTGGTATTTTTAATTCACTTGCCCGCTGTGGGGTTAAATAGTGGAGGAAAGGGCAGAAGGAAGTTGAAAGACACACATATTCGTAGAAATTAAAAGTACCTAAGAAAATTGAACGTCGATGTAAATTCAACAACTTTAACGAGTTATTATTATTAAATGACTTTATTGCACCGTTACAATTAAATTACAATGGCGAGTAGGCGAGGTTTCGCATTAACTGCTGCTCTAGAACTTAACCTAAGAAGCCGTTGGGAGGTAAGAAAAGGAAAGAAAAGAAAATAAAATAAAGTAAAATAAAATACTATAAAATAAGATAAAATAAACTAAGAATAAGAATTAGCCTGTTACATAGGAAACCGCGAGAGGATGAAAATTACTACTTAGGTAATCAGTATAGTACACTCCTAGTTGCACCCTAGTTTGATAACCTTCCTGTTCTTCCTGTTTTCTGGAGTCGTTGGAGAACGACGGCGCCCTATTCCGCGAGCGATATGTAACTGGCCGTTGCATATTACACCTGTAATGTCGGTCGCGCGACGTATCGGGAGCCCACATGCCCACTCGCCAGAGAATTACATACAACCGTATGTGTGACGACTTATCTACGTAACCTACTCCACTTGTAACTGTTTGCGGGAACACTTCCTCATTACACGTGAACGCGCCCACTGTTTTCTATCGATTGGCCCACCCACCTCTCCGCATGCATCTCATCTTTCGGCCCCAGGTCTCGTTCCGCTTCTGTTCGGCTAACGCGATGCTGTGCGCCGCTGACATTTGAATTTATATCCGCGGACAACGGCTCGATATGAGCCGCGGGGAGCCGGGAGCTTCGACTTTTCCTTTGACGTCATTGATGGGCTGCTCCGAAACCATCTGCGTTTCGGATTAGGGGAGTATTTTCGTGCAGAAGCCGTGTTATCGGTACATTCGGACGTTTAACTGGTGGGAGGTGTAAGGTTTCTTTCAACTTTTTGCTGTGGTTGAGGATTCTTCTATCTTATACGTTCAAATGTTTTTTAACTAGGGTAAAGGACCCAATTACTGTCATCGTAGGCTACTTTATTTAAAATAACGAATAAATAAACGTTGTAAAGTCATATATAAAAAGAATTATGTAATTCAACCTATAATTTACACTGTAGATTATATACTATAGCTTATTTATTCGTTATTTTAAGTATAATAGCTGAAGGTGACAGTAATTGGTTAAGTGTCAGTAATTGGGTCCTTTAGGGGAGACCGGGGCTACAAGTTCCGAGGGGTAAGTTGTTCCGACAGTTCTATCTTCAAAATGAAAGGAGCGTTGTACTTTAAAATATTTTTTCCGTGTAAATTGCTCACGTCACTCTGTGGAAAAAATAATTTAAAGTACAACGCTCTTTTTCATTTTGAAGATAGAACGATCGGAACAACTTACCCGCGGAACTTTTAGCCCCGGTCTCCCCTACCTTATCTACTTTGAGTGGGTATCGCGGAATTAAGGATCAAGGAAACGTTCCCAAACCGAGTATGCTGATTTTAATGAAAATTCCTGTGAATGTAGGTAGAACAATAATATATTGGATCAATTTTTTTCCGGTGGAAATACACATTGAAGGGGTGGAATTGGCCATTAATCGGTTAACTGGAAATGTATCATATATGATAAAAAAAATCTAACCAATTCTGCTTATGTATCATATATAATCAAATGGAATAACTTTTTTGATTTTCAAACGATTTGAATGAAACTTGATATGTATTAATTGTTGGGGTCGCTGAATCTGAATTTGGCATTGGAATTGTAAAACTCAATACTGCAGGCTCAAAAATTGAAGAAACTCACCCATAAATCCTATTTTTTAGGGGTTTTGTGTGTCAGATGAAAAAGAAACCCCCCGAAATCGATTCAGCGACGCAAAAAACCCCTGTCTACCACATTTGATGTGATTCACTTAATTTTTAAATGTTGCCAGTTTGGGCATGGATACTAAAAAAGCCGTGCCAGTTAACCGGTTAAAATTGATCGATAGTTCTCCGGTTTTTTAGTTTCTAATATAACTTTGTAACGGTGCGAGGTAGAAGAAAAGTTTGAATATTAGAATTGTTAAATTTTTCATTCTCTATCAAACTTACCAAAAGAACAGCAAAGTTATATAGAAAAGCTACTAATAATTCCAAGGTCTCCAACTAGATTCGACCCAAATTTATCATTCCATCTCCACTGGACACTTTCACTAATTAAAACGATACTCAGCGATCACTTTTATCCCCAATTTTCCTGGCAATTTCACCTAGAACACCATCACCCAATAAATCCCAGCGAAAAAAAAATGGAACAGCAGGTTCGAAAGCGATATCATGTTTCCCGGTTGCGCGATCCACGTTCGATTCGCGGCGAAGCCGAGCGTGGCCAGATGAACGAAAAACAAGCGTGCATGAGCGAGATGCCGCGGATAAAGGATTGATACGCGTGTCGAAATACTCCGCGGAAGCATAGGCTGCCTCGATAACGAAGTAATTGCTTCTCGCTACGCCTTTCGCGGCCGGCGAGCAAATTGCAACGCGCGACGGGCCAGCGAGTGAAAAATCGCTTTTTTTTTCTCTCTCTGCCTCCCCTCCACCCTGTTTTTCCTTCCCTCTGTGGCTGGTTAAGCACGGCGCGTTGCAGCTATTGGCTGGCTCCGTTTATAAATTTCCACGAGACTCGACGGGGCCCCGGTTAGCCGCAGAAAACAATTTAAATCGATGTAACACCAGCGCGAACACAGCCAACAGGCATCCTCCCCGTTCACGTGCCCCCCAGGATGCACTTGTGCGCCGCAGAGACCTTGCAACCGCTTGGTACAGTGTTCGATTCGATCGATCTGTTGTTCTGTCCCTGACCTAAGCGGCCTGTCTAAGACCAGTCCTACGCGAATTCGTGGCTCTAATATTGGGAAAGCAAGAATTTCGATACGCCAACTAGTGGCAGAAAATTAAACTACTGTGAGTAGGCTAAAATCCGTCCAAGTCCATACGATTATCAGTGTTTATATAGAAATGTTGTGAAAAACGAGTTTTAAAATTTTTTTGAATACTAAATTTTTACTTCTTCGATTAATAAATACTTATTCGCAATGTTTGGTGGAATCCGAGCCTACTTGCAATAGTTTGCAAACTTACCACCACAGCGCTGAAATCTAAGCTACGCCTCCACTTGGTTTCCCAATACTCGGGAGGATTTTTGGCGCTTGCCTAATTGCTGGGGGAACCGGGTGGCTTTGTTTGTTAGAACTGAGGAACAGGTTGCGCCAAGCGCGGCCCCTTGGTCTGCAAGAATTTCGAATACAAATTTATTCGTTGTCCTTGAATAACTTCAGTTTATTCGAAGATTATTCGAATAATGCCCAAGTCTGACTGGAAGACTGGAAGACTTTCAGTGGTGCAGGGTTTTCAGAAATACTTTCGATTCCTCTTAAAATATACCAAAGTGGATTATTGGGTTGGTGCAGGTGAAATTGGGGATACGATAAGAGTTGCCGATGCTGGGTCACGACTCGATAAATGCCGCAGAAACTGGAATAAATGCAATAAATAAAATTGGTAAAAAGCAGAATGTATTTTCATTCAACCCGTGAAAATACATTAAAGAGTGATTAAGGTAGATATGCTCCTTCTAAATAATAGATAGGAAATTGGTTTTTTATGCTGGAGAATATGCTTTTAGATGATTAAAGTGATAGTAAGTGGGTCTTAGGGCCCACGCACCTCCACTGTGTGCCCTAGTTGCGAAAAAATTAAGTTTACCCTTAAAATTTCACCAAAAACGGCCAACTACTTAGCCCTTAACTGGTATCAGTTCGCTGCAAAATATTTGGTTGTCTAAGTTTGTAAACTGAATTCCTAATTAATTGGATAATTATACTTTAACTTTCTACGTTTCTATTATTTTATACATTACCTAAGAAGAAAATATTCATAGAGATTGATCTAATGTCGACTTTACAAATTTCTATATGCTTTTTTATTTGGGTTCTGCCACGACCCCAAGATACTAATTACTTTTTAAAAAAGACAGTATTGGGAAACCAAATGGAGGCGTGGCTAAGATTTCAGCGCTGCGGTGGTAAGTTCGCAAACTATTGCAAGTAGGCCCGGATCCCACCAAACATTCCGATTAAGTATTTATTAATCGAAAAAGTAAGAATTTAGTGTTCAAAAAAATTTAAAAACACTCGTTTTTCACAAAATATCTATATAAACACTGATAATCGTATGAACTTCGACGGATTTCGGCCTACTCACAGTAGTATAATTTTCTGTCACTAGTTGGCGTATCGAAATTCTTGGTTTCCCAATACCAGTTAAGGGTTGGGTTAAATGGACTCAAAAAAAAAAATCCTCGAATTTTTCATACAAAAAGGCACATAATGCCCCGTGATTTCGCGACCATTTACCCACTTTCAACGCCCGACGATCTCCTCATACGTCCCTTATCGCCGCACAGCTTCCAGCCAGCCTCGTATTACCGGTAAAGATGATTTATTAGGGAGCAGCGAAATGGTCCTCCTATCGCGCTCGCAGCTCTTTGTATCACCTGTTCATTATCTCGCCCCGGCGAGATAGGCCCTCGATCTCCGTCTTTCCCTTCCTTTCGATCGGCGGGTAGCGGTATCGACGAGCTTTATGCTCGGCGATGCTGGCCTGGTTTCGTTGTTAAGCCGCCTCCTAGATCCACAAACTATTAATCTGTTAACCTACCTGCCAGCGGCACTGGCAACAATCGCCCGAGCTATCGAGCGACCTAGCCGCTCGTTTCGATCCCGCTCGGCTGACAGTTAACGAAATCGTTCCGCCCGTCTTTTACGAGGCTTTTACGACCGGCCACGTGGTCGATAGCGCGGCGGGGCCATTTCGCCCGCTGCATCGAGGGTGTGTACGCGGAACGACACTCGCCTCCGGACGCTTCCGTCTATAAAAACGAATCCTTTTAAGAGCGATTAAAATACCCACCCTCCCCCGGCCCCGTCCGGGCTTCTAATTAAATGAACTACACTTCGCAGCTGGCCGTCGGGCCCGTTGTCGCCGCCGCTGTGTACGAAGTGTAACCCCGTTCGCGAGGAGAAACTTCCTTCGCTGTAACATCGCGGCCCGGCGACAGAGTGAATTATCGTTTTAGAACGTATCCACTGTTTAATTAAACCGGGGCCTACTTTCCGAATTTTCAACTCTGTGGGGGCAGGGAGGGAAGTGATTCTGGAAATGAGGTGGCGGTAGGGATGGCCCTTGATTTTGTCCTTTCGCTTTGGGGTACTGATCTCGATTACGGGGTGGGGGTTCACGTAAAGATTGAAAGATTAGGGGCGATTGGGATAGATTTTTATGTAGACTTCGATCATTTGTGTGGAAGGGTTAATATTCTGGTTTTACAGTGTTTTTTTTATGGATGTATCAGATATATCTTCGAAATGGTACCAGGTGGCTGAAAATTTGTGAGATTATTCCTTTTGATCGTGCTGATTTGCTTTAAAAAATTTAAATGAATTGACTAAACGGTTGCTGAATTATAATGACTTTAATTTTCACTGATTTTACACGTAGTTTTATGGAAAGAGACGATCTTAACAGATCAAAACAGCTAAAAAAATGTTGGAGAAATGGTCTCGATGTTTTTCATTATTTTTTTTTGTATCTGACGATTCGCAATAATTTGAAATTTGAATCATCTACTATCAAGCATTTTATTATATCCGCCGGGCGTAGCACGCGCTTGAGCGGTGAAAGTCTTAATGATTTCGGCTATTTTTTCTGTTTCGGGCAAATTCGGGTAGTTGAAATTGACGTTAATATAAAGTTTAATGTTCCCTCAATTAATATACAAAAAATCACGGAGACATTTTTTTTAAAACTCAAGTCAAAGATGATAAACATTTAATATAAAAAATTGGGACAAATTGTTAATATTGCAAAAAAGTTTCTCGACAGCTGGGAAGGTAATATAATACTAAACATAATTTATAAAAATCATATTAATCAGATAAAAATTCGGCAAATAGCACGTGTTTAAAGAAACGCACCGAAAATTGGACTAAATTTCAAGCATCATTTTTTACAACAAATTGGTAAATTCAGCAAAAGTTATGGGTAACATTAAAACCTGCGTTCCTTTATTAAAATTTTAAGATAGAAGAATTAGTGGCTCCGGACACTTTAGATTCTTGACTTTTGAGTATTGCGCGAAACACTGTGCGTCACCGCGATAGGCGTAAAGTTTATCGAATCGATCCCTACCTGTGGCGACGAGGACCCTGTTCCTGCCGGAACAAGAACAACGGCCCACACCACGGTGGAACGTGAGCGTTCACGTGGCTCGCGATACCGTAGTGGGGCCTCGCACTATCTTCATTCTGCCGTGTCCCTCCCACTGAGAAGACGTTGCTCTCGATAGAACGAGAACGCAGGTGACGGGTCACCGGCAGGCTATTTACCTACTTTAACCTGAGTCGCACCTACTTCACTCGTTGACCTAAAGTGGCGCTCCTACGAGCGTTTGGTCCCTTCCCCAAAACAACGCCGTTAGAAATTCTCCGAAACCAAAAATCCCCTCCAAACTCCTAGGAACTCTTCATTCATTCTCCTTCATCGACGATTCTACTATTTATTACTATAATATTAACTACTACTTATTCTGTGAAGAAATATATTATTCAATTATTGTTCTCTTTTTAATGTTAAGAGAGGAAATGACCCGACAAGTAAAAGTGTGTTTGGAGATTTATTAAAAGCCAACTACTTAATGAATCTTTTTGAAACATTCAGAATTTTTTATTTGATATTTAAGTTATAGGAATATCTGTTTTTAAATTTATTTAAAGCAGGTTTATAAGGACCAGACATTTTGCAGCGCATAGTTACTGCACAGCTTGGAAATCTGCTTTCAATAAATTTCAAAAAACAATTCGAATATCCAATAAAAAGTCCTGAAACTTTAAAAAAGATTCATTCAGTAGTTTGCTTTTAATAAATTTCCAAGTATACCTTTCCTTTTCAGGCGATTACCTGTTATCCCCTCCCCAAAATCAAATCAATACTTTTATCAACAGCTTTTTGTAATTTAATTGAAACTGTCAAAGATGAAGCTGCTCCCGTTTACTGCAAGGTCCTCAATTAATCCTTACTAATATATAAAAGTGAAACGTTGCCTGTTTGTTTGTCCTTCTTTCACGCCTAAACGGCTGAACGGATTTCATTGAAATTTTGAATATTCATTACATACGTTCTAGATTATATTATAGGCCATTTAGTTTTTTACTTTAAGCTTTTTTATTTTCCAAACATAAATAATTCCCGGGTGAAACCGGGTAACGGTTCAGCTAGTATACTATAAATTTCCAATCACAAGTCTTTATCCCCACCGAAGGGTATGTATGTACTTTCGTGTTATTTAATTTCTATCCCACTTCTAAAAGTAAAGAATATTAATTTCCCGATTTCTCACCGCTTCTTAAGCGCCGAGTTTCCGACGACGACGCACCACGTGCACGGGGCCCCGCCGAAAGCAATCTCTTACCACCGAGCCTCTTTCGCGGAGGGGCGAGCAAATGGGTATATCGAAAAACTCGTCCTCTTTGAGCGAGCACCTCGACCTGGCGCAATAATCAGCTTTAACCGGCTTCGGCGTGAAACGGATGAAATATCGACTAAATATAACCGGGGCCAGGAACCAGTGGAAAAGAGGGGCAACCAGACACGGTGGGAGCCTCGTGCCGCCCCGAATGTAGGACAGGCATCGCCTGGTCTTCGAAAAAGATACACGAACGGCGGAGGGACCGATTACGTTACTGTTAACGCCGATTCTCTATGCGCGCGAATCAGGCGCGCCCGTTTATTCGCTTTGCGCGCACGGACGCTGTCGACACAGCCCTGCCCCTGCCTCCGCGCCAGCAATTTCGGTCGCCCGAGAAAGTCTTGTGTCTCATCCTACGCCTCCCATCTTCCTTCATCGCTCCGAAACCCTGCTCGATGGGAGTAATAACAACATCCACGGCACCGTAGCATTTTCCAGCAATTATGCCGATTTCTCCTTTGTTCCCGAGTCGGAAGGAGGGGGGCGTAGGTGTGTTGCCTCCAGCCGAACTTTGGACCCCCATGGCTTTCACCTCTGGAAAACACTTTCGCCTAGAACGCCCCGTACGGAAGCACCGACGACAGGGTTATCTGACTTTCCACGTGCGGATGATTTCAACGCTGCTCGCGGGGAATCGGTAATCGTTGGATCTGGGGATGGAGGTTTTTCGTCGACGACTCGTGCGGGGATGTTTGAGCTACCGGGGATCGTGGAAAACGAGGCGACGGGTGTGCTCGAAATCCGCGCTGCCATTGTGCTGGCTCTGCACCGCGGTCCTTGGAATGTCGGCGACGGTTCAGAGAACTAGTTCAATTAGAGAAAACCGCGGAAAAGGAGATATCTCTACTGGCGCATCGAGGTATGAGGGTTTCGGGGGCAAGCCATCGTCGCCGGCCCGTAAAAGAGCGGGAGCTCGTGAAACCGACGACCTTCTCTCCGTCCAGTAGAACCTTCTCCGACGATAGGCATCTCCTCCTCGGCCACGACCCACTGCTGGCTACGCCCCTGGGCCACTTCACCGATATGCCGTTCAGCGCCGGCCGCGAGCTGGCCTCGCCACTATTTTTCGGCCCGTGCTCCGTTTTTTTCGCCTCCGCACAGGCGGGAAATTCGAAATTCAGGCCTCCGTCTGGGCGGCTCCGACAGTCCGCGCCGCGCGACGCTGGGCGATTCCTTGGCGCGCGCACTGGGTCTCTCCACTGGCGGGAAATTTGAAATTAGAAACTTTATTTCTGCACTTTTCGGGATGGTCGCTTAAACTGTAGGAATATTGAATGCTTGGAGCGCTGTATCGCGTAAATGATTTCAAAATTGTCATAGGTTAAGGTGGGCACATTCATCGTTTTTAATGGCGCAAAATTTGAAATTTGAAATTTGAAATATTTAGCTGTCTACTGTTTATGTTACTCGATGAAGTGAACTCGACCAACGGCGCCGTAAAATACGGAAAGCTGCAGCGATGGAAGGCAGAGCGATGTTAATGCACCAGCTGCTAAGCGTTTTTAGCGTTAGCATTTTGATCGCGAGCGTAAATCTGGCTGGGTTGGCCCGCGAATGGGGAGAGATTTACGCTACGACCGCGTGCACGGGAAGATTTACGAGGCACGTTGCTCGCGGGAAAATGGCGTTTTTTTCCGGGGGACCTGGAAAGTAATATCGAGTGGAAGTTACGGGCCGCTTGTTCCACGGCTGCGCTCCACGGCAATCCCGTTTCCCGTGCTGGAGCACCGTTCACACGTCCTGCTAGTAGATTCTGGTCGGACTTGTTTCTGTTACTCGTGCACCGCGGGTCAAAGAGGGCTCAGATATCATCGAAGACGCTACGCACGGGCTGCGCGGAAGCTGCTATCTTTATTTCGAATCGAGTTTATCCGGAGCCACGATAAGAGCAGAACTTAGATACGGCCCTCCAGCTCTGTAACAATAGAGAGGACTATGGCCTCAACTAGAGCGAGAGCAAACAACTATGCTTCGCCGTGCGCCTTCCGTTTCGCCGTGCGTTTCCAGCACGATTTCCACCATGATCTCGGATCGTCATTATCAACGTGGTCGAGGGACTTTTCCACACTGGCGAAGGATCTGAGGATCTACGTTCTACAGAATTCGGAGAAGCTAGATTCTTGATGCGACCTAGACGTTTCTTTGGATGAGAACGAGCTTAATAAGGGGTCTCCATATTTCGACGACGAAAAATCATGCGACCTTTGGGAATTTTTTAAAACAAAACTATTGTATATCTTAACTTCCAGCATCGTCGCGTCATTTTTTAATCTTTAGAGAATATATAGAATATTTAGAGCAGATATACTAAAAAAATAAAAAAAATCGCGATCTTTTTCGCCAGATGCGAAATTTGTGCATTTTTTAAAACAAAACCATTAAATATATTTACTTTCAGCTTTGAGGCTGTATTTGTCAATCATTAGAGAATATGAAGAAAAAAATCGTATGCGAAAATAGTGGTTACATCCGGAGTTGTAGTGCTTCAAATAGAGCGCTTTATAAAAATCATTCACCATCAAAACCAGTCGTCGTAGTTGCCTGAAATAGAAAATTGAAAAATCTGCGTAATCTGTATGAGTGTGGCTATCAATCTAGATTAAATGAGAAATACTGAAAAGTAAACAAAAAATGGCAGCGTTCAAAATAGACATCGATTTCTCGCAACAAACTCGCTGGCTTCTTAGGTCGCAAAAGTGTAATTTTGCAAAAAAATCGACTTAGTTTTAGTAACAACGAGAATGGGACATCGACCGAAGATATATACCAAGTTTGAAGTAAATCGGGTGAATGTTTTTTTTTTAGGTATGCTAATCAATTCGAGAAACATCTTTTTGAGAAATACGCGTTTAAAGTTTTAGGTACCGTTTCTTTAATTAAATTTTTTTTAAATTGATATCTAAATATTTACAAATATAGGCATCAAGTTGTCAATTAATATAATTTGACGGTCTCGTAAAAAAATTCCCAATAGGTTCGCACTTCTTTTCAGGCCGTCAAAGAACGGAGACTCCTCAAGATGTGAACGAATGGAGAATATTCCTGAAACATTAAAATGTCGCATTTCCAAGTCCCTTGGGGGCCTTTTACCTAAAAAACAAAAAGCATCTGAAATTAAAGAGCATATTACACAACTAGCATTTCTCTACAATTGAATATCTCAGTTTTTCCTCATCTCTGTTTATAGTCCTACCAAAAAAGGCGTTAAACATGAAACCCCCACTGTAGGGATCATCGATACTCCTCGAAATCGACACGGTACCACCTTCAAGTCCCCACCAGCGAATGTCTTAAAACTGTTCACCAGTATCAGAGAAGCAAAACCAAGAAATTCTCGCGGCTACCATACGAGCGAAAAATGGGTTATCCAGGTCGCGAGCACCCTTCTCATCAGCGAAATCCTTTGGCGGATTTGTGGCCACGCGTGGATCAGTGCCGAGGGGAAGGGAAGAACGGAGTGCCTCGAGAACCTCGGGAAAGGTCTCCGAATCGGTGTGCGCGCTCTGCTCGAAGAGGAGCACAGGCGGACGACGCCGCTGCCGCCGCCGTCGACGACGAGTCAGACGTGCCGAGGCTATGACCGCGTTTCTTGGTGGGCTAAGTGGCACGCGCCTACCTGCCCTCTCTCGGCTTCCTCCATCGCCTCCTCCACCTCGCCCCCCTCCATCGCGTCATCTGCCACCTCCCGATATCAAATAGGCCGCACTCGATAAGCCCTCCGTCTCGCTCGTGCCCCAGGAGCCCCGATGCTCTCCGTCCCGCCGACGATCCATCTCGTCACGGCTGTCGCCGCCTTTTTTCCCTCCTCGCCAGCAGCACGCACACCTAAACGCGGCTCTTCACTTTCCCTGTTCCTCCACGGCCCCGGAAGAGCACGCTGGCCACCGCGCGCCCTTAGCTCCTACACCCTGCACTGTTCATATGAGGCTGAGGAGGTCTCTCTTCGGGAAGATCGAAACCTTGGGGATCCTTGTCGCTTGGTCCAGGTAGCAGGTGATTGGAGACGGGTTCGATTGGGCTGAGGACAGGGGAGGGTCTGAAATTGGAGTGTTCTTATCGATCTCTGTGCGTCAGGATTGGGAAGTGTTGCGAGGGACGATTTGAGTAATTCAGACTACTTAGAAGAATTGAATAGTTAACCCTGTAACTCCCAGTGTTGCACCGGTGCAACACTCATTTTGAATGTGCGTAAAATTCTATCGTCTGTTTATATTTAACTTTCGGCACGGAATGGAGAAAAATTGAAATAATCAATATTCAATTTTGATCTAGTTATCCTATAGAACCATTATATGTATATATAGACTAATATATATATATATATTATCTCACAATTTTGAAATAACGGCTCTGGGCGTTAAAGGGTGAATGATGGAAGTGTCAGAAGGATTTTCACTACAAGCCCAACGACGTTGACACTCGCCAGCGTTTATCACCAGCATTCAGCATGGAATTTATATCCTGTTCCTCTAAAGAAATACCTTCCAATTCACTTGGCACTTACGTCGTTTACCATTTCAACTTCCCATACCATATTGAAGAGGATCAGGCAAAGGTTGCACGAATCACCGGATTCCGAACGGACATCGGTGATTCCACCTCGTTGCATCACTATTAGGAAGCGTAGATAGCAAGATAGCGATGGCAAGAGTAGTGTAGGTATCGGAGTAACTTAGCCGTGATATGAGCGTGATTCATGTCTCGTTAATGATAAGGCTCGACGAGTGTCCCGACGACGTTGGAGTTTCGTGGTCGATGACGAAAAGTAATGGTTCTCACGGCACGGGTGATTTACGAGGCGAGCTAACAGCGAATAGCGATACGGCGTTCGCGAGCAATGTAAATACACGGAGTACTAGCCGTTTAGAAATAGGGTCGCATCACTTGAGAAACTCTCCCTCTCTCTCTCTCTCTCCTTCTCCCGCCCCCGTCTCCCTAATGCCTCGCTTGCATTCCTCTCCTACCGCCCTCCTTCGCCGTGCTCATTATCACGATTTTCCATTACCCTCGTTCGAATTTCCACGCCCCGGCGACTGGCGCGCCGCGTTACACATTTTGCCCTTATTAGTATCGCCGTTTAGATATCACCGTCGGCCGCCACTCCCCCGCGCGGCCCGCGGTCCGGATCCGAACAATGGGCGGCCGATCGGAGAAAGGCCGATGGCTGTGAATGTAGACGGAGAAATTTCATCTGCTTCTTGTTAACGAGACCCCGTGACTTGGAGCTTCGCTTCTCGTGCCCGGGATCGCCGGGGGAGGTGGGGGACAGTTGGGCGTGGGGATGAAAGGGGGGCGTTTGAAGTACAAAGAATTAATATATGCGAGGAGCAACCTTACTTTCCGCTTGTACTGTTAGAAAGTGATTGTCGAGTCGATTTAAGAAAGCCTCCGATTGAATTACATTCCATGAAAGAAGTGTTGTGTTACTCCTCTCCTCATCCAAACACCAGGTTAAAAGTAAAGTCTCGGATTATCGAACTTGATTCGTTAGTTGTCTATCCATTTCGAAAAATATTTGCTGCAAGCTGACCTTTCATTATTTATTCCCCAAGTCTAAATATAGGTAATATTTGAGACACTATTAACAGAATTGAAGAGTCCTTCTAGAAAACACTTCAAGTGCAAACCAAGAAAAAAAAGAAATCATTCAATTTCCTTCGTGGAAGAGAATCTTCGTTCAGAAACAATTTGCACAAAATTATGCCCGAACGTAGTAGCACTGCGCAAAAATTAGTAATAAAAGCTAGTTTTATACTATCATGCCAGAGCAGTCATCAATTTCGAGTGAAATAAAATACTCCCGACTTGTTGGACCCACAGCGAGAGAATAAGTGAAATTCGATCTACAAGCAGGATTACGAAACTCCTGTTTTTCACCATGAATTTATTCATTTTATTAAAGAAAATGATTTCGCAACGATTTACGTAACGATTTGCTCTAACACCGGAGCTAGACCAGGCTTGCCTAGGCAGCACCGCCGTGATCGATTCACACCTCTACCACCGATCGCGATCCCGGCTCATCCGCCGCTCCGAAAATCGCCAAATCTTTCGCCTCGATCGATCTGGTTTGGCCCTGACCCCCTCTCGATACTTCGTCTCGAGGCAGTCCCGTCGCGATCAGAGATCCTCGCGTCAGATCGGTTTCTCTCGCGGCGCGGAGCGATGCCTTCTCCTCGGCCAGATCCCAGCCAGAGAGCCTCTCGTAGAAAGCCGACACTTTGGACCCGCGCCGGTCCCTGTATCCCGGACAGGCCGCGGCTGGTTCGGGGTTAGTCGCGCGTTTCCAGCGCAAGTAGGCGATCGCTGCTAACCAGCCGAGAGAACTAGGCGAAATTAGAATGTTTGCCCGATCGCGCGTTTACGGTGCGCGCAACCGCCACGAAACTCGACCGTCGAATCGGTTTCAGGACAACGCTGCAGGGGAACGAGGATCGCGCGCTCCCTGCGTGCTCTCTTTTTCTTTCTTTTCCCTCCGCCGTCTGGAAAGGAAAGTTCTGGGCTAGGCGACGCGCGCGGGATTGCGACAATCCCGATGTTAAACACGTGTCTCGTTGATCGAGCGAGGAGGGAAATCATTGGGCATGGAGGCTGCAATAAATCTCGTCAGCCGTGGGTGGATCGATTTCGTTCCTATGCAGGCTACTGGGCTTTCCGTGGCGTTGGGTTGGTTGGGAGGCTTGAAACTATCTGCTTCGATGGATGTTCTTCTTAGAGTTAGGGACTCTTTTTTTAATGAAGGACCGAGGAAGACACGTGTATCATTTAGGAACAGGTGTGTTACAGTTTTTTCTGAAGGTTAGGTGAGTTTCATTGGGTGCAGAATGACCTGGGGGTTAAAGAAATGGGAGTATAATTTAGTCGAAGATGACCCGGATGGCAATGAGATACCGATTGGGCGAGACAAAAACCACCCAAAGGACACAGTATGCTGATGCCACGGATAATGCGAGGCGGACGGAACTATTATACTTCGAGCGCTCCTCTCGACTCGCAAATGGTTTCACTTTTAGGTCACCTTCGCGTAAGTACATTCAGATTTCACCATTTCTACCGGCAGCTTCGGGTCCTTTCGCTCTCTCGAAACGTTCAATATTCTTCGGTCACCTTCGCCGCGCATCAGTCCTCGAGCGGTCTCGCGTTCAATGACAGAGGTAGACAAGGATCAGCGAGTGGCCAACCGCGCTCTTCCAAATACCCTTGAACCACCATCTCTACTACCACCGATATATGCTCGCCTGTCTTCCTAAACACCCTCCACTTTCCAATAAATCGATAGATTCAGGAGCATCGATCTTGCGTTGCCATCGACATCGCCACTGATCCATCAAGCGTTTTAATAGTAAAGCCACTGCTTATCGCGGCATCCCACGCTGGCCGAAGCAGTGGGCTTGTAGGACTCGCGGGAGCATATGTCCACGCGGATCCGGAGAAGTCTATTGAAAGATTATACTCACAGATCGCGATGCCTGCTAATTGAATACCACGCGGCTGATTAACTCGGCGCTAGACGCCACGGATTTTCGTGGCGGGCACCGTGCTTCTTTCAAGGAGGGCTACTCTTCGTCGCTGCCCCCGTTAGCCGATCGAACGGTCGGCGAATCGAGCGCCTCTGGTTCTGGCTGGTCCACGCGAGGCAGCGTCTTAAGGTCAGCCTGGATTTAACTCGACGAGTCTAGGCGCGGTTAAATGTTTTAACGCGGCCCTGGAGACACGTGTGTAGATGTACGAATGCACGTAACAGGGCCACCTAAATGCCAGCTGCTTTCCCGGAGACGTCTCTCGTCTAACCTCGCCGCCCCGTTACGAAACCTCGTCGATTAACAGTGTAACGAAGTAATCGCGCGCCTCGATGCCGTCACAAGTCATAAAAATATGCCCCTCCCCTTCGAAAGCGTTTTTTCTCTCGCTTCGGGCGAGAGGCAGACGCCTCGTAGACCCAAGATGCGAGGTTCTCTATCCAGAGGAGCCTCTTTGCTAGCTGCGGCGATCGGTGGAAAAAGGCGTTGGAACCGCGGTTTTGCTCGAGGGTCTAGGTAAATTTGGAACTGAACAGGGAATTAGTGGGGTCTGGCGCACTCGATGCCGGGGAGTTCATAGTTGGTTCGGTGACGACATTGGGCAGCCGTGTAATGGGAAGTGACCAGAAGTTAGTTGTAATGGATTGTGTTTAATCAAGCAGCTTGTATGAGATTTACCTAGTGGGATTAACAGAGGGTACTGTTGGAGAAGAGGCAAGGAGATGTTGCTTGTAATATTCCAGCCGCGGTAACATTTGCGAAGCTCATCTATACGAATGAGTGAACAGTCAGGTTAATCCTTTGATAACTTAATATTTCAGGTGCTATTTCACAAAAGTTCCAGTTTCAGGTATGATGATGTAGGAATCAGGATGCTTTCATTACTTTATTTGCTTAATGGAATATTAAAATTTAAATATGCCTGTTAATTTATATTTGCAAACATTCATCATCACAAATTGGTCACGTGGGATTCACTGGCAACTCGTGAAATGTAAAATAATTTTTTTTACCAAATGATAGATCTAATTAAAAGAAGTAACTTTTGTCTCGAAACTTTTTTCTATCTCTTACAGTTCGCGAGTTATAACAGAAAATTGGAAAATAGCCGAATCTTCAGGGGTTAATTTCACCCCCTTAGAGTGATTTTGGGCAGGAAAAAAAATTGCGTTGTAATCAGAAGGAAATCCCCTAGATATCCACAAAGTTTCAGAATTTTTGAATTTTTGGGTTCGGAATATTCCCTTGTGAGTTACCATTGTCGTAATATTGAATTTTTTAACTCTTGAGTGATAATTGTGCGTTCCTAATACCCATACAATCATCCTCTAACAATATTTTTATAGAAATGTAAATTTGAATATGTCGAAATTTGTACTTGAAAAAATAGTTGTGGATAAAAGCAATTTTGTCTATTAAAATTCACCAAAGTTTTAAATTTTATTTTTAATGTCTAAAAACTTTGATAAATATTGGCAAAGGCTTATCCTGGGGCGCGATACACTCGCTTGACCACGCAGGGTTAATCATGCAAATTCCCAGTTCATCTTCACTGCTTTTAATTTCAAATACCGAATAAAGTGTTGTTCGACGCATTCAGAAGATTTTTCGCGATTATTCCACAAAGTAGATGTCCCAATACTTACGAACGGCACAAAAGGCTGTCTGTGACGAGACAGTGCCCCGTCCCGGTCCACTTATCACACCGCGAAGTGACAAACACATTCTGCCCGCGATTTGGAGCAGGTCCGTGCAACACCACTTCTCGAACCAGCTGAACTCGCGACTCCATTTAATCAGCCAGCTTTCCTCTTGGCGAGTCAGTTTTCCCTCGCGTCTCGAGAGCACAGCCCGTTACGTAATGCTCGAACCTTGTGTCGCCGTTCTTTCCCACTGTTGCCTGTAATTACGCTAATGGTAACTCGATTATCAGAGTCCGCCCTGCCGCCTCGTTGTTATCGAACGGCGAGATTCATCGAACTCGAGCGCTGCAGTACAGCGCGTTTAACCCTTCCACGCGAGGCGGACGAGTTAACTCGCCTTTTGTGAGAATGCCTGTCGAGCAGAGCTCGAGATTAACCGTTTAAACAGCTCATCTGCTCCGGAGTACTTGGTGCCTGAGTTTTGCTGGCACTTCGAACTCTTCTTTCGTCGCTTCTTTGTCTATTGATTTTGTTTCACTAAGTAGAAATGTTTATCATTGGTAAGGGGTGGTTCTTAATTTAGGGAAGGCTTTGGGGATCGCGAATTTCTTGCGTTTTCTTATAAGAAGGAGGAGGGTAATATTTTTAGTAACATTTCAGTAGAGTTAAATAAATTATATAAATCTTTAGAAGAATTTTAATAGTTGAGAATGAATGCCATGTGAGAAATATTACGTCGGGAAGGGTGGGGTTTTGGAATATAAAATCTTACAAATTTCGGGGGAGGAAGAGGGTAAGAAATCGGCAAAATTGTCATTAACGACGGTCCCTAAATGCGAAGGCAGATATTGTATCTCAAACACGGTGTTCGGGTAATTTCACGGTGATCTTTTCTGGAAAGTATTGCAAAAGTTGGCCTAATATTCTCCAAAAATTTGCTTCAAAATTTCTTAAAGCAATTTACAAAGCCTTGCGCCACTGGAGCTGCCGATACATGCTCCATCGAGTTCCCCGTCGTTGATCGACGACACGTTGCACAATTTCGGGATTCTAGAGCGCAGCCGCGATTACAAGGACAGTCGAAAACGATTACACGCGAGCCGATCCTCGATCCTCACGCGAGTGGCAAGCTGATGCCTGTTACTCAAAAAGAAAAAAGAGAGAAAAAAGAAATATGTAGAACGGCCGTAACAATGCGATTCCACGATCGCGCGTACCAATTTGCCAAGAGACGCCTCGGTTTGCGCAACGATCGATGTCGAAACGTGTAATCAGCAGCTTTTTTTTCTCGCGGCTCTCATTAACCGAGCGATCGACAGAATTTCTAATCGTGCTTCGGCGCTCTGTTTATCGAACCCCCCCATTCTGGTCCACTCTACAGCGATTGCGAGCAGTGAAAGGAACAACTTGTATTAAAACTACATGCACTTAAAGTATGAAAAAGAAATCCAGGTTCGAGCTTGGTCCACCAGAAATATTTAACAAATCACTCATTCCCATTCATTCGCGTGCAAAAACTTATACTATTTCGATGCCTTGCAATTCCTTTGCATTTTTCATCTGCGCAGAGTTAATTTTAAGTCTCATTGGCAGCAGAGTCGGGCTTTAATAAAATAAAAAATTATTTAAATAACGGATCAAATAAAAGTTACTGAAGAATAATTTTTCTGAACTTTTATTCGTAATTTTTATTTAAATATAGGGTGGATGTACCAGTAAATGAACACGTACCAGTGAATGAACATTTTTTATTAAAATGAGTAAAATAAGTTATTAAAGTAAGCAACTAATTAATTAGAGACTTCTTTTCATTTCTTGCTTCATATCCAAACAATTTTTGCAGCACGTGGAATCATTCGCGCTGCAAACATAATTTTATAATAGTGTTCATTCATTAGCCTTAACTGTTCATTTACTGGTGCGTTTACCCTAAATCGTGGAGTTTGAGAATGCCCGCCAAAATTCGTGAAAGACGTATGAAAAAAAAAGATGGATAATGGTTTATGCGCGCGCCTCGATGCTTTCGTAGCTTCCCCTCCCCCTGGGTGGGAGTAATTATGTTCATGCACGAATGGCCTATTTAATTCAATGAAACGAGCCATTGACGAGCCTATTCAGCCGTACGACAGCGACGAGGTCACGTAACACAACAGACCACACCCACACGCGTACTCACACGAGCGTGAATTACGCCCACGCGTCACGCGTGTACGCGCACCGTGCATTGGCCGACGCGTGATCGTACAATTAATTTGATTTTATGGCTCGTCGATCTTCGCCAGCCTATCAGGGTGTCGAAGGAACATATTCCGCGAGCCCCATGGGAGCATTTCTCGCTTCTGCAGTTAGTTCATTGATGTATGCGTTGCCGGGCACGTGTCTTCAAGGTGTTTCGAAGGTGAATAGCTAGATGGTATTCAGTTTCCTCGGGGTTTAGGGATGGGTCGGGACTAGGACCAGGCCTTGACGTAAGTTGTGTGCGCTCGTGGGACGGTTGCTACATGCTGAGTTGCCATTGAGAGATGATATTGTTTAAAATGTGAGAAGGAGCTAGTTTCTAAAGAACGGGGACTTGGGGTCCCAAAGAGGCCCTTCTTTAACACGTTTTGTGCCACTGGTGGCTTACGATATTTACATATTTGAGGGGAAATTTGTAATGAAAGGAAGAAGGCATTTCTCGTTTCATAATAGGGTAAATGACCCAATTACTGACATCTAACCAATTACTGCCAGTGTCATCTTAGGCTATTTTATTTAAAATACCGAATAAATAAACAGAATTATAAAAACAGAACGTAATACAAAGAATTATGTAATTCAACCTATAATTTACACTATAGATTATATACTATAGCTTATTTATTCGTTATTTTAAATATAATAGCTTAAGATGACAGTAATTGGTTAAGTGTCAGTAATTGGGTCCTTTACCTTACCTAAGAGAAATTGAATTTATTAAGAATACCTATAACCCAACTAAGGTCGGGGCCAGATATATTGGCCGGTGAGTTTCGTGAGGAGTATTCTTCTATTCTCAACGTTTTCTGACTCGCTGTCGCCTTGCCAGAAAAAGAGTGCGCCAGAAGTGGTGGGGATATCGCCAAGCTCTTAACGTGTAGGCCAAACCGAGTTCTTAGCGTAGAAATACATACATCAGAATAGGTGTGTGTTAGCTGCGAAAACGAATTCACCGACCAATATATCTGGCCCCGACCTTAAGTAGTATTGTTCCATATTTGAAGAAATTTCTATCTTTCTACATCTCCTCGCAAGAATCTAAATTAC
Organism: Andrena bicolor; assembly: GCA_960531205.1. NCBI lineage: Eukaryota > Metazoa > Arthropoda > Insecta > Hymenoptera > Andrenidae > Andrena > Andrena bicolor. Next base: position 197,236 of record OY482667.1, read on the forward strand.
CATCCGCAATATATCCCTCATGATCAGTGGCTACTAAAAAGCCACCAAAGTGGCGGCATAACCCTGTCCCCATAACGTGATCTGGTGAGATGGTCGTCACGTCGCGTGTATCATCGTTCCATCACTGGCTGCGCGCGTTACCGCGATGATCGCGCATTCGGTACGCGCAGGGCTGAAGATTCCCACAAGAAAAAGGAGCTTCTTGCGATGCCAGCGAAAATCGTTGTCGCAGCTGCAGGAGGGTATCGTGTTCGAGGTTGAATCCGCGTCTTTGCCCCTGTGGCGACGTTAACCTGACGTGCATTGTGCCCACTGCCCCCCTCGCGCCTGCGATCTAGGCTAACCGTGCTGCTCGTTCGCGTAAGTAGGATCGTAACCCCGCCGCTGTAACGTGCCACGGTGCCATCGTCATCTCGGGTATCGTTAACAGCGCTTGTACCGATACACACGCAGTTACACGTGCCTGGAAGTCACCTATGCAAATGGACGCGTGCGTTTCCTACTATACCCTGGATATTCAACACTTTGATCACTTACGTCCATTGTCCGTCTTTCCCAGATTTCCTGAGTGCTCGTTGATTTCTGACAATAAGTAAAATTATTGTAATAGCTATGAATCTTTGAATGGAATGGACTAGTGGTGGAGAACTATCGATGGTAGTTACGATAGTTATCGATGGTTCTCACTATCGAAATTTGTAATAATATTATAAATTAAATTTGGGATTCTGAATTTCAGCTGTTATTATTTTTGAATTGACTAACCTACGATTTTCAATACCGATAATTATCGATAGTGAAAATAAGCCATCTATAGTTTTCGATAGTGAGAACTATCGGTAAATATAGTAAGTACCATCGATAGTTCTCCACCACTAGAATGGACGTCATCGGTGATAAATGTCCCGGGGGGGGAGTATGAAAGTGGTCTAAGGAAAGAATAGTCTCAGTCTAAGTGGTGTAATCTAAGTCTAAGGAATCTAAGTAGTGTAATCTAAGTCTAAGGGATCTAAGTCTAAGGGATCTAAGTCTAAGGGATCTAAGTCTAAGGGATCTAAGTCTAAGGGATCTAAGTCTAAGGGATCTAAGTCTAAGGGATCTAAGTCGAAGGGATCTAAGTCTAAGGGATCTAAGTCTAAGGGATCTAAGTCTAAGGGATCTAAGTCTAAGGGATCTAAGTCTAAGGAATCTAAGTCTAAGGGATCTAAGTCTAAGGGATCTAAGTCTAAGGGATCTAAGTCTAAGAGATCTAAGTCGAAGGGATCTAAGTCTAAGGGATCTAAGTCTAAGGGGTCTAAGTCTACGTGGTCTAAGTTTGAAGAGTACCTATAGAATAGTTAGAGAATAGGATGGATTAATCAAAAGAGCCAATATTAATGTGTACATAATTCGTAATCCCGTAATGATTCCTCAGTTGCGCGGAGAGTGAGAGACAGGATTTGTATTAAAAATTGTTGTGTTACCCTGAGTGGTTGGGGATGAGCGTGTCCCGCAGCTCGGATGTAGATAGAATCATTTAGGACAACTGACGCCTCTCCGATGGCTGAACGTCTCTGTCGGCCTTGACCTATGCGATGCATCGAAATACCTAGAGCCTCGCGTCGCAAAATTGGGTTGCCTACTCTCAACTCTCGACCTTTTTTTTCTTCTCCCCGTATAACCCTCCTCCATCCCCCACCTCCGCCTTGGCTGCTCCTCTTTCTCTCATTTTCTCGCGGAGGTGCAATGCAGGGGCTTGTAAGGAGAACGGAAAGCAAAGCGGAGCATCGTGTTTATGTAGGTAGGTAGGTTGCGCGCCGCGAGCTCCCCGCAGAAAACATCTCTTCACGATCCACGGATATGCACGCCACCGAACACGTCGTTTGTGTGTTCCTTTCGCGAGATACTTCCACAATCGTCCTCCTACCATCCTCCGCCACTTCCTTCTCCTTGTCTTCGGCGCTTGGATATTGGAATTTTTATCAATCCCAGGGAAACTCACTTCTCCAGCTTCTACCAACTTTACGCGCTCCACTTGTCAACCCTTCAACCTTCGGATATTGCAATCTCGATCAATTTCAAGAAAATTTACTTCAACTTCTACCACCTCTACATGTTTCATTCGTCAACCCTTCGAACTTCAGATTCTACCCACTCTACGTGTTCCACTTATCAATACTTCAAACTACTATACTTATAGTTATTTAACTTCTACCTATCTGCTTATTAAATCTTCACAGCAGAAATCCACCTTTAAACTAGTGGTGGAGAACTATCGATGGTACTTACGATAGTTATCGATGGTTCTCACTATCGAAATTTCTAATAATATTACAAATTAAATTTGGGATTCTGAATTTCAGCTGTATTATTTTTTAATTGACTAACCTACGATTTTCAGTACCGATAATTATCGATAGTGAAAATAAGTCATCTATAGTTTTCGATAGTGAGAACCATCGTTAACTATCGTAAGTACCATCGATATTTCTCCACCACTACTTTAAACCCGAAGGCACTCAAGTTTCAGTCTTTCTACGTTGCTTTTATTCAACCTTCCGAAAATTGGAAATATTCTAAGATCCTTTCCACCCAGCTTCTTAGCATTCGAAGCGAAAGCAGACAGCGAAAGTTTTCCAGCGCGGCGTCCGGACGACCCGAACGGTCGGTGTGTTCCGCATAATTCGGCGACGTGTGTCTGATAGGTGATGTCATAGAACTAGGGCACCGTGGATAAGTGCCCCCTCGATACCGTCGATCCGTCGTCGCAGACAAGCTCCGCCGGACAAGGATCCGGCGTATGTACACGTCACAGGCATTTGTTACGAAGGCGAGGCGTTTCAGCGTGCTCTCGACGATGAGACGAGGTTGCGTTACTTTCCACCGTTATTTTAGTTTCGAGTGGATGCTTTTAAGAGCGAAGCGTGGGAATCAATGAACGCACGGTGGAAACCAGACGATTCGATGTATCGTGGCGGTATTAATCGACGAAATAATATAATTGTTCCGAAGTGAACGCGAAAGTTTTCCCACGTAATTTAATATCTCTGATAAATTGAGATTGACGTTGAGTCCCTTTTTCCCTCTCGCGCAATAAGTTTTCTATTTATTCGCCGCAGTGTTAATGGTAACTGTTCTCGTGATCTTCTTCTCGATATTTTCGACCGCACTTGGACGTGCCATTCCGTGATAGTTAATGTCGACGATTTATAGCACGCCGTTGCAGCAATCAAGAATAAACCGCTGGAGGAGGCGAGTTTCCATTTCGGAGCAAGTGAGAAGTGTCGCGTAGAAACCGTGTCGGGTCGTGATGAACGGTGAATCGTAGATAAATTTCACGGTTATCGTCGAATAATAGTATTCGTTCTGGGTTCGTGGAGGAGAAAGGTCGTCGCGAAGGCATCGGCGCCTTGCTTGACACAAAAGAGCCTTTATCTTATCTACCAACATGCCCGGGTATAACAAAAGCCAGAGAAATGTTCCCATAGTAAAATGGCCCGTTTAAAGTACACCACGCACAATGGAGGAGTAGACGCTGTACCTGCTCCCAACGGTGTGTCGGGGCTGCCCTCGGACAAAAACGCCCTTTTAAAGTAGACTTTTAAAGTTTCCCTCACCTGGCTCTCATTGATCCGGACAATGCTGGAAGGTTGTGGAATTCGTCGTATTTCTGATCCGTAATATAATAAATGCCTACAATTATGACCATTCAACGCGGGGGAATTATTTATGAAGGAATTTACTGTAGTTTGGGATTCGTGAATGGAGCTTCACGCTTTAAGTGGTGTAAGGTTCTTTAGAAATATCATTTAGGATGATTTGAGTTGGGAAATTCCACTTGGAAAAATTTGAGCTGAGAAATTTCACTTAGGGAAATTTAAATTAAGAAGTGTTACTTAGGAAAATTTAAGTCGAGAAGTGTCACTTAGGAAAATTCAAGTTAGAAAAATTTAAGTTGAGAAATTACACTTAGGAAAATTTAAGTTAAGAAATTACACTTAGGAAAATTTAAATTAAGAGATTACACTTAGGAAAATTTAAGTTAAGAAGTGTTACTTAGGAAAATTTAAGTCGAGAAGTGTCACTTAGGAAAATTCAAGTTAGAAAAATTTAAGTTGAGAAATTACACTTAGGAAAATTTAAGTTAAGAAATTACACTTAGGAAAATTTAAGTTTTGAAATTACACTTAGGAAAATTTAAGTTTTGAAATTACACTTAGGAAAATTTCAGTTAAGAAATTACACTTAGGATAATTTCAGTTAAGACGTGTTACTTGGGAAAATTCGAGCTGAGAACTATTACTTAGGAAAATTCGAGCTGAGAACTGCCACTCAGAGAAATTCAAGTTCAATCAAGTTGAAAATAAATCCCTGCTGGTTCCGTTTCCCTTCATTCGCCTCCTAGGGAAGCGCATCGAGTGCATCGCGGACTGAGCTGCATTTTGGGTGGGTATTAGGCACCTGGACGACGGTAAGCGACCTTACTCTCTACCTGACAGCCGAGGAGGTAGTAATTCTAATTGCAGTCGCCTCGTGGTCGCAGGTAGCTCTACTACGATTTATAGTCTTCAGGTTTACTTTCGCAGCTCGTCGAGGCGCGGGTATAACGACGTCGATAAGTGTTCAGATAATATTTGCATGCTGCCATTCCAGGCGTTATTCTTCTGATTTGCAAAACTGAATCACACCTAGGTACTTCGTACCTGCCGCTCGTGGCAACGATAAAAACTTTCCTCACAGGCTATTACACACGTCGCCCGTTACATTTTCTTTCGCTCCTATAAAACTCTCTGGCTGCCCCTTAATTTCATTACACACCCTTAAACGGCAGCTCCATTCGCGGAGATCACCGCGTCGACGCTAACGTCACGCGAGCTGGCTCGTCGCTTTTAAATAACCATTCCGAGCACCGCTGAATAACTCGCGAATTTTCACCGACCTCGGATCTAGATAATCCCACAATTTAATGCCAGCCGCTGTAAATGATCCACCGTGCACGGAGATTATCCAAGTGAAACGCTCGACATAATTTGGAAAAAAAAAATATCGAACCGAGTGACCTCGACACGAAGGATCGTTCCGTGAAAGGAAAATAGGGGAAAATCGAGGTCGCGAAGAAATCAGGGACTCTACCCTACTTCACTTCGAAAATATTGATTGCGATATGATTGGTAAAATGAGCTGTGTAAAATGATAGCGAGCTACTTTCCACCACGATTTCCAACATCGATAACGTGTTCAATCGAATGATGAAATAAATATTTCTCAGTACTCTGTGTACGGAATAATTCTCGTATGCTGATTGAATTATTTGTTGGACGTTGCAAGGAATGAAAACCAATTTAAAATTTCGCTTAGTTCCTTACTTTCTCCGAGGGGAAGGTAGAAACTTGACGATGTCGGTGCACGCATCGCACCCTATATATCCACTAAATAATTTCCATGCCGCTGATAGCAGAGAATTGGCTAATTTACATGGGTTCCCTACCAACGTGCAATTTATGGTGGCCAGAATGTTCTCGACTTTCTCCCTTGGATACTTGCTTTCTGCTCCACTCGTGTTTCCATCAGCCATGTTTTACTCTTCACGATTAGTATGGATCTCTTTCGATTGTTCGCTCGTGGATTTCTCTCAATGGTTAATGGACTGTCTCGACTATCTTTATATTTCTCCCTTTTTTTTCCACCCTCCATTCCCCGTTTTTCTCGTTCTCCTTCCTGAATTTCCCACCTTTCTGCTCCCCCTCTTTTCCTACGAACTCCTCTGTCGAGACGAGAAGGCGACCACGCGGAAGCTTGCACGCTGCTCGTTCAGGTATGCACGGCGAGCGTGCTTCAAATGCAAACGCACAAAAGGGATGCACAATAGGTCCGTGACGCTGCGTCCTCTCGCAGCCGGGGATTTTCGCCAGCGAATTTCGCCTGTATGGAAATTGATAGCCCGTGAACGCGATCCTGGACGTCGGTGGATGGCCTCCGCGCAGATTACTTGGGGGAATATTTGCTCAGCACGTATCTGGAAAGCTGAATGCCACCACGAGTAGAAACCACCGAAATCTACTAAAGTATTGAAACTAGCGAAGTGCTGAAGCTACCGAAGTATCGAACCTACCGAAGGATTCAACGCTACTAAACAATTCAAGCTATCGAAGCACTAAAACTACGGAACTACTAAACTCACAACTGACTAAAATTGCAAGCAGAACAATTCCAAGGAACGTCCAAGCCTCTGCTACTTTTCCTCCGGAAATCAATCCCTTGGGTCTACCACTGGCAACAGTGAAATAGACCTACAACTGGTGGTGGAGAACTATCGATGGTACTTACGATAGTTATCGATAGTTCTCACTGTAATAATATTACAAATTAAATTTGGGATTCTGAATTTCAGCTGTTTTTATTTTCGAATTGAGTAACCTACGATTTTCAATACCAATAATTATCGATAGTGAAAATAAGCCATCTATAGTTCTCACTATTGAAATTTGTAATAATATTACAAATTAAATTTGGGATTCTGAATTTGAGCTGTTATTATTTTTTAATTGACTAACCTTCGATTTTCCATACCGATAATTATCGATAGTGAAAATAAGCCGTCTATAGTTTTCGATAGTGAGAACCATCGATAACTATCGTAAGTACCATCGATAGTTCTCCACCACTATTACTATTATTATTATCGACGGGAAGCTCTCTAGAATAGTGGTGGAGAACTATCGATGGTACTTACGATAGTTATCGATAGTTCTCACTATCGAAATTTGTAATAATATTACAAATTAAATTTGGGATTCTGAATTTCAGCTGTTATTATTTTTGAATCGACTAACCTACGATTTTCAATACCGATAATTATCGATAGTGAAAATAAGCCATCCATAGTTTTCGATAGTGAGAACCATCGATAACTATCGTAAGTACCATCGATAGTTCTCCACCACTATTACTATTATTATTATCGACGGGAAGCTCTCTAGAATAGTGGTGGAGAACTATCGATGGTACTTACGATAGTTATCGATAGTTCTCACTATCGAAATTTGTAATAATATTACAAATTAAATTTGGGATTCTGAATTTCAGCTGTTATTATTTTTAAATCGACTAACCTACGATTTTCAATACCGACAATTATCGATAGTGAAAATAAGCCATCCATAGTTTTCGATAGTGAGAACCATCGATAACTATCGTAAGTACCATCGATAGTTCTCCACCACTACCTACAACACTTCCCTCTTTAAAGTACGAAGCTTGAACCGTAGCTGCACCTACAATCACACGTTTCCGATCACCATCCTTCTTCCCCGCGATTTGTCTACGATAGCAAATCGATGGCCAAACGGCGCCCATTATTCCCCATCGTGTCCACGTTCCACTGAATCGCGCTCGATAATGCACCGAGTAATGCATCTAGGCTGCAGCGAAACGATGACGTGTGCGCGGTGTCGATGATGGCCCCGAGGTGCTCGAATAGAAGCTCGCACGTCGAGCAAATATCATCGTGTTCTCAGCCAAGGGAGAGGGGGAGGGCATTTGCATGTCGTTTGCGCGTCCCCGTCGAGATATGTATGTCGTTCCCTGGTCGCGATCGTCGGGCGTAATGGCGGTGTGTGTCTAGGATTGCCTGCCATCCAGCCGGTCCTCGAGCCACGGATAATATTGCGGCATGGGGAGTGAAAGCGACATGGTGAACCCGCTTACGAGGTTGCCCATGTACTTTTACTCGATTCAAGCTGTATTATAGTGACTACTTACCCGGCAGTCCCTGGCATAGTTACCACCAGAAATATCGTTGGAAAGCCTGCCCGCTCCATTCGCCTACCCACTCGACTCGCGGAGCGAAAGAACTCGGCGTCTGCAAAACTGTTCAGCACCAGATTCCTCGTTATTGTTCTACCAACCTGGCGTCTCTCTATCCAGCTGTCGAAACTTTCATCGAGACCCCACAAATACCTTCGACACACCGCTAGTCGATATCATATTAAATCGGTATCGAGTTTCCAAGCCCTTTTTCTCCTTCCTCCTACGATTTTAAAATTGAACACAGCGGTAAATTTAAATTTCTCGTTCGAGATTGATTGAAAGTTCCGTTGGTGATTCTTTGAAGAGGGATCGTTTCTAAAATAACATTCCCTTTTTGGGCGTAGTAGGATAGGATCCTTTTCCTTCTGTAATTTCTCTGATCTCTCTGGCGATCGGTTGGGAACACTGATTGACTTTCCTCCGGTCTCACGATAGTGAATGAATGAATCGGGGTGGCTTTGCCCCTTCAGCGCCGAGTAAAACGAGGCGAGGGCGAGGCAGAGGCACCGGAGGGTTCGATATCGTTTGCAAGGGCAGCCGAAAGAATCGAGACGTATCCTCGAAGGGGCAGAGACCCGAGGGTTTGCCGTGGGTCTGGTCAATGGGACCCTACGTTGCACACCCTTCGTCGATTCTTATTTCGTCCTCATTGTCCCCTCCCTCTCCCAACAGCATATGGCAGCCCTTTATGCCGGGCTGCACGGTTCCTCTCTCGCTGGGCAAACAGGTCTGTCTATGTATGCACGTATTATCCTGCTGGCGAAAATCCGAATAATCTGTTAGACGACGACATCCCCGCGCTACATATTTAACGCATTTTAACCTAATCTCGCAATCCCTCTATTCATCGACCTTCCACTCCTCTAATTAAAAATAGCGACGCTACATCGACGCAGAAGTTCCTCCGCTCACTGTTAGATGATGTTAGCTGTGAATGAGTGCCCTTTTTTTACCAGAAAAGGTCATCGACAACCAAAGTACTTTGATTAAAAAAATACGTAACATATTTTCATCTTTAATGAATACTTTTTTTTGGGTTGGTCAATAAAACGAGCTTCTGGACCGAATGAATAAATGCCAGAAGTGATTTATCAGCACTCGAGATCCAGCTTCACGGTTCTAAAGCTTCCCTCTTAATTGCGAGAGGTAATTTCGCGAATCCTCCCGAAAAAAAATATAAAATCAACGGATATTCGATTCGCGGTTGATTTAACTCCGCGTCCCTGTGAGTCCGAAGCTTTTCACGACGGCTGAATTCGGGAGGGGCGCGAAAGTGCGCGAGCAAGATATTAGAGAAAATCGGTGGAAAGTTCACCGTGGCAGTTTCTCCGCGTCCCGTTCCACTTTCCCCGGAAAAACTCGTGGAAAATTAGTTATCGCAGTTGGCAGCGGCAAAATCCTGGTTGGCTCTCGGGGCGCATCTGCCGCCCTCTTCGATCACCGTCCCCCAGGTTCGGTGCTGAAGCGGATCCGCCGGGCGAGGATGAAGAGAAGGAACGAAACGAGGGAGGGAACCCCTCGTTCCGTCTATATGCCACCCACGGAGGCAGACGGGGCCGTCACAGGATCCCGAGGACGGGGCTGACCGGACCAGAGGGATGAATATGTCCTGGGAGACCAGGCTTCTCTTCCAGCCGAAACCTGTACCGGCTGGATTCTCCTGTTACACGCTTTCGCACAGCTAAAACACGAGACAGCGGGCTCCTTTTCTCCTGCAGTTTCGTCACGGTTACGCGTTTATCTTTCGAGTGGCTTGGTTTCATGTCCTTCGAACGGGGTGCAACGAATGAGTGGAAGTTCTGCTGCGGTTTTAAGGGGTTAGGACACAGTAACGGGCCAAAAAAGCAGACGATTTTTAGACGACAATAATAAGAGAAGTAAACGATCGATTAATATAAGGTTTTGTGTTTTATTTCACTGTATTATGAACTATAAGAAATACTTATAATATTTACTAAATAGCATTAGTATGCCGTGCAATGTCTCCATTTAAACTGTCCTTTTTTTTTTTGGATGGCCAACTGGTGGGCCGGATTCCGGGAAATCGGATGAACTGAATCAAAAATCCCAAAAATGTCATAAACTATAATATATTTCCTAGGCATTGACGATCCAACATTTCAAATTTTTTAATTATTGTTCAAAATATAAACGGAAAGATGTCGACACTTCTGTCGAAATTTGTTCATTATTTTTTAAACATCGGGCATTTTGTCAATTTTCGCAAAAATTGAAATGTTGGATCGTCAATGCCTAGGAAATATATTATAGTTTATGACATTTTTGGGGTTTTTCATTCAGTTCATCCGATTTCCCGGAATTCGGCCCACCAGTTGGCCATCCCCCCAAAAAAGGACAGTTTAAATGGAGACATCGCACGGCATACAAATGCTATTTTGTAAATATTATAAGTATTTCTTATAGTTCATAATATAGTGAACTAAAACACCAAATCTTATATTAATCGATCGTTTACTTTTCTTATTATCGTCGTCTAAAAATCGTCTGCTTTTTTGGCCCGTTACTGTGTCCTAACCCCTTAAGGAAGGTTTCTTTATTTGTCTGATATTTAGGACCTTGCAGAGGTAAAGGGAAAGTCGAAGGGGACTGAGTTCCTGGACCCTTGAGTGCCTTCTGAATTAGTGAAGATACTTGGGATGTATTTATTCTATCTGATGTGGGTTTTGGAGGTTAGTAGTTCGGAGGACCTCGATAGAAGTGTCAGGCCATTTTTCGATTATGCTCGTTTCCGGATATTTAAGGTGAAAACACCCCTTATAGGTTAATGTGCGATTTTCTACTTTCCTGTATATCTTGAATACCCACAAAAGAAGTGTTATAAAGAAAATTGAGGGGTTCTCTGGGCTGTGAGAAACCACGTAAACGAATTGTTTAAGACTTGTGGTGGGGAATATTTTACTGATCAAGGTAAAAATTTTAAACACTGATCGCACAGTTTTATTATTTTAATAATTATCTTATGGCAGTTCGGTTCTGTGTTTTGTGGAAGAGGGAGGATAAAATAAGAAGTAAATGTTTCCAAGAGGAAAATCGAGTCGCAAATGGCACTGGGGAGTGTTGAAACTCGTTTAACTTATGTTAGTAAGAAGGATTTCGTAAAAGCATCTAGTAGAGTTTACCTGTAGGCAGTTGTGTAATTAGTACATTGGTGAGAACAGGAGTACCTACTTTCACGAAATAGAGAGGCCAATTGAATATGAGGAGTTATAAAATGTCTTCCTCGTTTGGATTAGCTGGTGCGTTAGTGGTGTGTAGGAAATAGTAAGGACTTTGCGGGATGATTCACTGATATTTATTTCTAATTAATTAAAAAATGAATGCGACATTGTGCGGGGAGGGAAACAGTCTCGCTGAATGGCGTCGTCTATTGAATTTCTCAGCGTCGTGAGAATTCTATTTATCGAAAAGAATATCCCTAGGACTCTAGCTTATAACGATTCAATTTGAAACCGAGGCAGCACCTTTTACTGGAAACAAGAATAACTGCCAATTTGTATGAGTTAAAACCACTTGAAGCACAATTTCTTATGAAAACAATCCATACCTACCATTATTTCTCTCCCATAAACCGTGTAATATAAGAACTTTATATTACCCATCGATCATCCGAAACTCACCCCATGTGCCACTACGTGCCCCCTTCTTGGATGCACTACCTGGAATTCGATCGCCAGCGAGGGTGAAACTCGAGGATCCAGAAAATTCATCAGAAGTTCATTCGGATACATGCGACGCGTATCGATTATGAAGACAACGCCGAGGAGGCACTCGATCATCCAATCGTCAGTGAATTTTACCGTCGTTCGCGAATCGATCGAACCCTATAGGTGCTCCCAAACGCGAGGAACGAGCCAGCTGGCTATTGGAGCAGAACCGCGCCGAGATTCCTGCTCTGTGCACTCGTATCAAGCATCGCCCATTCTTGCGCGTACCAAATTGCACGCTCGCGTGTAATCAGATCCAGCTCGGGGAACGAGCGCACCTAAAATTGGGAATCCTGAAAATTTGGGGACCCCGAAAATTGGGGGTCCCGAAACTTTGGTACCTCAAGTATTGAAAATCTTTGCAGTGTATGGTATTGGGAAACCAAGTGGAGGCGTGGCTTAGATTTCAGCGCTGTGGTGGTAAGTTTGGAAACTATTGCAAGTAGGATCGGATTCCACCAATCATTGCGAATAAGTATTTCTTAATCGAAGAAGTAAAAATTTAGTATTCAAAAAAATTGTAAAATACTCGTTTTTCACAACATTTCTATATAAACATTGATAATCGTATGGACTTCGATGGATTTTAGCCTACTCACAGTAGTTTAATTTTCTGCCACTAGATGGCGTATCGAAATTCTTGGTTTCCCAATTGGGACTCTAACTCTCAAGTACTGTAGGGGATTTTTCTTTAAGTAGCATTTCTCCAAACTTCGTTCCACATCACAATCAGAGTAATTAAATCAATGCTTCAATATACAAAGCTGTTCACCTCGGTTAATTTCAATCAACACTAGCGGTGGAGAACTATCGATGGTTCTAACTATCGAAAACTATAGACGGCTTATTTTCACTATCGATAATTGAGCCGTTTATTTTGAAAGTGGCCTATGTCCATTTGTCATTTTTTTTTGTTCACTGTAGTAACGTGTACAACTTGAAGTTAGTATTAAAAATTTATATATAAAACATTTTTAAATATAAATGGACTTAGGTCACTTTCAAAATAAACGGTTCAATTATCGGTATTGAAAATCGTAGGTTAGTCAATTCAAAAATAATAACAGCTGAAATTCAGAATCCCAAATTTAATTTGTAATATTATTACAAATTTCAATAGTGAGAACTATCGATACCTATCGTAACTACCATCGATAGTTCTCCACCACTAATCAACACCTACTACCCCAATCAACAGAACACCTTCCTATCGTGTCAGTTTCACTGATTCCGTTGCTTCCTCATCGAAACGCGACTTCAGCGTTGGTTTTATCCACGTCACGATGTCCTCGACGCCCATCGTTCTCCCTTAGACGTTTATTAGTCCGCGGAGGACTTATCGTTAACCTCGATCCTCCCAGCCACGATGTGATGTTAATACCCGTTCCCTAGTTGCGTCTAACTGTACCACTGGGTCGACCAGGTGCCATCAGCGATCGATTAGAACGATATCGATTCTTCAGAACAATTCTCCCCTCTTCGCGCTACTCTCCAGTTTCAGCCTCGAAGACGTTGACGATTAGTGACGCGCGTTAAAGAATAGAAACGGGGGTCAGGTTTTTTTCTCCCCCATGGTAATTCGTCGTTTTAAGCTCGACGGACGGTTACACCGATCTTATCGTTTTGTTAAAACGAAATTGGCCCTCGTTAACATTATCAAGTTAAGAGGCCCGGGCTCGCTCGCCGGGCCAACGGCAGCTGAAACTGGTTTCCCATAAATCGTCTCGATTACAGGCTCGTGTTGGCTTCGATTAAATTAACATCCAGCCCGCCCCGTACGGGAGTCATCATCGGCGGCTGATAATCTTCGGCGCCAAAATCAACGATCCCTAAATGGGATCGTCACTGTAGAAACGGTCCGATCATCCTCGTCCTCTGCAGGCCGGTGGATATGTGTCGCGCCGCAACACGAACAACGACACGACGTCACGGTTTAGCGGGCTTCGCGCGAGAGATACACTTTCTTCGTTAGATTGAGGCCAATCTTTACTCATTAGATCGAGGCCAATCTTTAACTGCGTGATGAGCACCGAGGGGCTCCGCTCGAACGATACTTAAGGACGACGGTTCCGAACAGAATTTAGTCCACTGTTCGATACAGTGGCTTTCGGAGGGGAGAAGTTTGGTGTACGACGGAGGTTCGCGAACTTTTCGAGCGTGTATCATTTATGGAAGGGAAAAGATAAATCGTTTCCCGTGAACTTTGTTTTCAGCGACTAACCTATGTATATTGATCGAGTGACGCTGAAGTGGATAAGGGATGTTTATTTTACTCGTGGAAATTGAGTGTGCTGTAGCTAGGGTGGGTGTTTTGTAGGTTGGCCAGCGATATTTGCGTTTCTCCTTGAGAAACAGCTGATACAGTAGGTATTGTCTCGAACTAACAAGGGAAGATCGCCAAGCCGGAAATACAAAAATTTCGAAACTTTGGGAGTATACAGAGAATATATATATACGTATGCATTGCGCAATTTTTTTTTGCCGCCCAAGTTCGGTCTAAGGAGGTGAAATTAACCCCTGAAAATTCAGCTCTTTTCCGATTTTGTGTTATAACTGTAAGAGATAGAAAAAAAGTTTTCAGTCAAAAGGTACGTGTTTTAATTAGAACTATCATTTGACGAAAGTGATATCCGAGTTGTAACACAAAATCGGAAGATAGCCGATTTTTTTAGGTGTCAATTTCATCCCATTATAGTGAATTTAGGCAGCAAAGAAAAATTGCAAAACTCATATCTATATATATATCCTCTACAAACCCCCAATGTTTTATAATTTTTTTAATTTTCTGGGGTGGAGACCTTCCCTTTCGCTCCCGCCACTTTCTTCCCGGACAGATCGGTGTCAGCTCCAATTGCAACAAATTATGAGAGCATTTTCGTCGTTTTCCATAATGCATGGGAGACGGATGTTCTCAGGCTAAAAGGCCGTCACCCCGCATGCTCTTCAGCGAACAGCCGTGAATACCTTCGTTGCGCTTTGTTCAGATCCACCCGATCCACTGGCCCGCACACGTGCGGGTGGTTTTCCACGCAGGGAACGCGATACGCGAACAGTTGATTGTCGCGCGTGGTCGAGTACTGAAAATGATACAATTTGATCGAGGAACGATAAGTACAGCACGGTTCAAAAGTTGCCGGACTCTGAATTTATTAATTCATTGTGGTGGAATGGGAGGCACGATACGTAATACGTAAATGTCGAGCATATTCTTCAACGGACAAGGGTTCACCCGTCGAACCACTATAAATTATTGAGGTCGAAGGAACTTCTGTGAATTTTTGATACACACTGTAGATCAGAGGGTGTCAGGTATATACTTCGGACTACCTACCACTCCGTTCCCTAGCACAAAATACCTTCAACAAGCAAGCACTTAGGGTTTATTGCACGGAAGAATTTTAAAGAAACGGCCAAAGTGTTCTTCTCTTATTTAAGCCTCTTTACAATGTGTCCCTTTTACACACTTCCTAACCCTATGAAGATAGCGTGACAGCGGAATGTCGCCGCACCAAAAATAGACCCGTTCAGGTGTACCTAATTCTCGAAAGCCCGAAAGGGGTGGTAACTGATAGTTGGCCAGCCGTGAAGGCCCCTGCCCCACACGATGACCCCCGTGGCCGACAACGATAACGCGAACGGGAGCAATTACACTTGCACGGACAGGTGCGTGCGCGAGGGGTGGGCGGGCGGGGAGCGGAGAAGAAGGAATATCCGTTGGCCGTTTGTCGAAGAGCGACGAAGGATCCTCGGGCGTGTATAATGGAGGCTCGAAAAACGAGGCGAAGTGAGGTGAAGAGAGCTGACCTACTGTGGCAAGTGGCTCAGGGCCGTCGCTGTCCAAATCGTCCCCCCGATCCCCCCCCCTCCGTTCAGGCCTTCTCCTCATCCGGTACCACACGCAGTATTCAGGTCTCCCGTCTTTGAAGCCCTCGTGGCCGTTGCCCGTTCCTGTCTCTCGGGCCCCTTCGACCTCCCCCACCTTCGCCCCTTTCGCCCCCTTGCTCTATGAGGCCGATAACACCTACCAAAAACCAAATGAATATTCACCGCGTCTTTGTGACACCGTGGCACGTGGCTCGCCGATGCTATGTGCTTTCTGCTCGTCACACGTGGATCACGTTCAAAAATGGGTGGATATTGTTATTTATGGATTTTGGGGAGAGAATTATTCTTGTGAGATTTTTCTGAAAATTATTGAATATTAGCACCGGGGTGCCAATTGGAAATGTTTGATGAAGATTTCGCGACAGATTTCCTTCGTGGACATTTTTCAAGGTTTCAGGGAAAATTGGTGAGGAGCAGAGGTTGGATACAGGGATGATTAAGCCTCGGCGCGCCTCTTTCCACGCTTGTTACCGCGTTTTTGACTCGGGTCGACGTGAACGCCCACCGGAGGAAAGTGAATCAGCGGCCGAGTGAAAAGCAACCAGTGAAAATACGGTGCTCCGGGTAGAATGGCGATTTGAAAGTTCTGCCTTCAGCTCTTCTAGCGGCGATTTTCACTCCGCCGGCCGTGGGCACCAGTGGTTGATAAACGAAAGCAGCTGGCTGAAAGCTGGTCTTCTTTCTAGCGGGACAATCGCTCTATGTGTCGTTTCTCGATCATTCGGTCATTCGCTGAAAGGGTAGCAGCCACATTAAACCACAATTAAGAGCAATGAAAATTGAATTTTATCAAAATATAAATCCTTTTTTTTTTTATTAAAAAGGTAATCCGTAAAGGGTTTCCCTAATTTGAGGGCCTGAAGAGGAGCGCGATATTTCGAATTTTTTTAAGCGAAACCCTCAAACTTTACGCTTATATTTGTACATATTTAATCAACATTTAAAAAATAAAAAAAAAGTACCTAAAATTTTAAACGCGTTTTTCTCAGAACGATGTTTTTCGAATTGATTAGCATGATATCTAAAAAACCAGTCACCGATTTACTTCAAACTTGGTATATATCTTCGGTAGATGTCCCATTCTCGTTGTTACTAAAACTAACTCGGTTTTTGCAAAATTACACTTTTTCGACCTAAAAAAAACAGCGAATTATTTGCAGAAGTCGATGTCTGTTTTGGACGCTGCTATCTTTTTTTTTTACATTTCGGTACTTCTCAGTTAATCTAGTTCAAACGATAGACACACTCATACAGATTACACAAATCTTTAAATTTTCTATTTCAGACAACTACAACAGCTGATTTTCTGCTAACCAATGCGCATATGAGTTTTGTAAGGCGCTCTATTTAAAGCCCTATAACTCCGGATATAACCACTATTTATGCATACAATTTTTTTTTTCTTCATATTCTCTAAAAATTAAAAAGTGAAACCACGATGCCTTAAGTTAAGATATATAATGGTTTTGTTTTAAAAAATTTCCAAAATTCGCATCACATTTTTCGTCCGTCAAGGTAAGCAGACCCCTTAATCCTCCGCAAAACAATAATTTTGCACAAATTACACGTCTGGTGTCTCTAAATTTAAGTTCGCAGTAGTTAGTAAAAAGTATAGAGCACGTTTAAATCCCAGAGCCCGGTAAGAAATTTCAAGATAACTCGATCATAAGTCATATGCCTGTGAAAACCGCGAAAGTCGTGGACCTAGCGATGCGTAACGACGCGCCTTTGTTCTTTTGGGTTCGCCTTGTACCAATCTTCCCTTTCATTTTTTGGTTTCAGATGTCCTTTATTTGAACTGTGCTCAGGCCCCGTCCCCTGAACAAAACGAGCCATGCCGACGAGTAAGTAGCACGCCTTTTCTGCCGACGCACGTTTACTTATCGTTTCATCCTTTTAACTGTGCCTGTCCTTCGTTGTTTCGTATGTAACTTATGATTCAGGCGGGACAAACTGTGCTAGCCGCGGGATAAATAGCGTTTGAGGTATCGCAGTGAAACTAGCACAAGTCATTACTGAGCTCAGTGTGCGGTACAATCGAGGCGCAATGATTTTAATAAGCATTGATTCGCTTATTTCAATACACAAACTTACATTTTCAAGATAAGTTACCATGCCAACTATTGAGTAGTTTCCTCCAGCACCTGCCACATTTGATTCTAAAGTTCTTCGAAAATAGAGTGTCTTTAGAAAAAAAGTGTTCCACACGGTTGAATTTATTTCTCAGCAAGGAACCAGCGCTGTTTCGATTGTACCGCTAATTATTCAGCATGCAGTGTGTTCCTCGAATCACTTTGCCCTCGAATCGCTCAAGTATTCCACCAATACGAATATACTTAGTACACATATATATAAATTGAAACGATGCATGTAAACCTGTTTCCCTGTTTACGTTCCCAGTTCGATGTTTAATAAGCTTCCTTGGCCTTCGCGGCTATTCCCCGCGGAATCCTACGAATCCCCCAAGTATCCTCTAAATATCGAGCAATATCCGCGGCCCGGTTGTGTTTGCAAGACCCACCGCCGCCCGGCCAGCGCACCGCGCGCGCCAGAATTCGTTTATCGTCGTTCCCGCTCGACCCCGCGCGCGGTTAGTTCTGGAATTCGCCGGGCCGTCGAGGATAAAAGAATCGTCTGACCAGCAATTTGTGCCATGTGCCGCGCGTGGCCATTGTGAATACGCGAAAGTGACATCACTCGTCCTCGGTTACATAAAGATATCGTCGCTAATATCGATGATCCTTAATGCTTTATTGCGCAGACGCTCCGCGCGCGTTTGTATTCGCCGCGAGCCGCGCGAGACAGCCGGTCCGTTCCCTAATGGGAAAGCGTTAAGTCGCGATAAGAACAGGCGTGGAAACGGTCCCTGGAAATGATACAGATTTTGACAGCGTAAGAAGAGTGTCGGTTGCAGGCGAATGGAAAGTTCTTAGAAAGTTCCACACGTCGGGTCTCGTTTAACGTGGAACCGAGTCGAAGCGCGGTGTCGAAACGGTCTTAATATGGGATGGCAAGGCTTCGAAGGCGAGGCGATGATTTCGCCGTGAAATCGTTAGAAAAGCAGTCGACCTGGAATATTAAACCGAGCCCCTTTGAATATCAGAGGTTTGTACATTCTTCGTGGCTTTGTCGATTCCGCTTCGTTTATGTATCTGGGATTTCTTACGGTTGCAAAATACCATGGCCCATAGAATATCATTGATGACAAGGGTGGTTTGGTATCACTTAAGCTGAGTTTACATTAGTCCAGTCGCTGGATCCAGCGAGTGGTTCGACTGGAAATCGGTCGATGTCTACATTATTCCAGTCGCTGGATCCAGCGAGTGGTTCGACTGGAAATCAGTCGATGTCTTGATTATTTCAGTCGTTTCTGGACCGTTGAAAATGGTAGACTGTAATAACAATGGATTCACGCAAAAGAAGGATAAAAAACATATGAAGCTTGCTTTAACGTTAATTTGTGAAGATATTGATACAGTTGATGAAGAAATGAAGAAAAAAAGCGAATCTGGATGCGAAACTGGATAAGCAAACACGTATACGCTGTACTACGCTTCAGGCGGCACTGGACTGAGTCGTCTAGACCAGTCCAGCAACTGGAACGTTGTGTTTCTCGATGGAGGGGGTAAACACTGGATCGAAAAGTAGACTTTCGATCCAGTGGAAATCTGCTGGAATGACAGCACTGTACTGGAATGAACACACTGTTTTACATTATTCCAATTCTAATCCAGTGCTGTACTGGATCACTGGACTGGACTAATGTAAACCCAGCTTTATGCTACACTAGCGGCCCACCGCCGGCGCACCGCGCCCCCCGCCCAAGTTTCGCCCACCGACCCGTCACCCGCGGACCCCCGGGTCCGTTCACAGGCCCCCGGCTTCCGGGGTTGCGCAAGCACGCGCGATCGAGCTGGGAAAGCGCGTCGAAGTGGCGGCGGCGGGGAACGGCCGAGGAGCGACCATCGAAATGGTTATTTTCGACGGTGAGGTCGTCTAGGACGCGTAAAACGAGAACTCGAGGACGTCCTGTGCCGCGCCACCTCTCACTGCCTCCATTCTATGTCGAGAGCCAAGCCCACCGCAGGAAGGAGGAGGCCTAACCCCAACGCGTGACCTCCGACGTTTCCTGCTCGATCGGCGATCATTTCGCGGCGGGCATACCGATCCGCCCGGCGGATAAACGCCACCGAGGCGAACTAAAAAAGAAAACTGCCGACCTTACGAAGAGGAAGAGGCATCCGTTTTCTGCGGAGGTGGCGTCGATCGAAACTTTCAATGCTACGCTGGCCGCGGAGAGTAGGTGGGCCCCCCCTTGTGTATCCGTGGAACACGAGCTACACGAGACGCACGTGTGTACGCCTGGTTTATTCGAGGCTCGTCGCGTTTCGGTCTCGCGTGCTTCACCCGTTGGGATCTTTGAATGGTTTCGAGGGAAA
Organism: Andrena bicolor; assembly: GCA_960531205.1. Classification (NCBI taxonomy): domain Eukaryota; kingdom Metazoa; phylum Arthropoda; class Insecta; order Hymenoptera; family Andrenidae; genus Andrena; species Andrena bicolor. The sequence continues at coordinate 217,073 of OY482667.1, forward strand.
CGTGGGGAACCTCTCCCAACGCTGGGGCAACGTGGGCTCGCGACGAGATTGGAAGCATTTAAATTGCCACGAAGTCTGCTTGATTTTTCTATGAGTGCTTTGTTTAATTAAATTCTACCGAGGCATTGTAGAATTATCTATTAGATAAGACACTGTTTGGGTCCCACTAGCTTGTGGCGGGTGCACGGTTCGAGGGGCACGCTGCTCGACCGTTTCCTCAGCGACGATGAATCAGTTGGCATGAATAATCGTAGAAAGTTACGCCTCGATTTCGTTTTGTTTCGAGGAAAAGGCTGTCTGCTGTGGCGAGCTCCTTGAAATGGTGGGCTCGTCTGGTGTGGTTAAGGATTAATAATCCTTCGTTTCTGTCACTAGGACTTCAGGATATTGGGACGGATTATCTCTATCACTACTAATTATCATCTCACATAAATCCATTTCTATAAGTAACGTTTCGCAATAAAAGAACCTCCACGGTCCCATCAAACTTCAATTAATGTTCATTCTCTGCCTCCCGTTGCACCGAAAAATTTCACTATTTTCAACTTCCACTTGTGCTACACTGAAAAAATACTTTGTTTGCTGCACGAGTTCGTTGACCCCGGGCAGCTTGAATTCTCCATTTCCCCCGTCTGAAAATTTAGCTTCCCGTTCGGGATTGTTTGGAAGTTTAAATCGGTCCCCTTAGCCGCGATATCACGCGATCGGCTTGTATCCAGCAGAAAATCGATGAGCACGGCGGCAGGGGTACGTGCATACACTGGGCGCAAGCTCTTTCCGCGGTGCAATCCCGTTCGAACGACAGGCTAACCTTAACCTCGAGTGTCGATAATCAATGGAATTGATCGTAGGCATGAAAGTGTCCCAAGGTTCGGTGCTACCGAAGGCTGCGTCACGGCTAAACAGAACTCGAGGGGAGGAGGAACAAAAAAAAAAGGAAATTAATCGAGGAACCTTCGCGTGCAGCCTGTACACGCACTCTTGCTCCTTCAATTTCTACTCGCCTCCGTTTATTTACCAACCTTTAGCAGTAAGAAATTTCAAACACTGCACGGTACTGAGGAACCTTCGGCGCATTACGAGACAAAGATCTCAAAGGGGAATGCCTCTTTCGAAAGTTCAAAAAGCATGTGTGGTTATTTTCAGGAATTCCGGAAAAATAAATATTTTTCTTCCTTTTTAACTATTTAATTTCTTGAGTTTCTGGGACATTTATCGAGTCGCAAGCGATTTTTATTGTATTCACAGAATAAGTAAAAGGGTCGACACGATACTTTCTAGAGAAATAGTTTCAAAGTTTTTACAGTGGTTCGTGGAGATTTAGAAAATTCTTGTGTAGGCACTGTCCAAAGGCCAGTGAACGTGTATATAAAATTGCAGAACAATCCACCCAATTGTTTATTCTCCATAAATTTGTAATAAAAAAAGTAGGACCCCTTATAAAATATGAATATGTAAGTATCGGGCTTCCATCTTAGTTTATTAAATGATAAATCCCCTATCAATTATTTGCCCTTGTAAAAAGCATAAACGCCTCGGATCATTGCCAACAGTGTATGCACGAGTGCTGTACTTTTAACGCCACTTACAATGCTCGGAGAAAAAAAGGCCCTGAACTACTGACTGAGTTACAGTATTTAACATACTGTAGCAGATGACGTTTCCTTCCCTCCTCCTACCTACTCCTCCTCCCCCTCTCCCCGGCAGCGTGTGATTATTTAACGGCAAGCGTAATCCCGCGCAATGTAGATCATTTTAATAAAACGCCTCGGAACCAGAAAACTGGTTTAACGAGACGATCGAGGGTCAAGAACTTTGCCCGCTCGCGTGGCGATCAATGGGCGAAACCGACGAAAGCGTGGAGGTGAAGGCCGCCGGTGACGCGTCGAGGAAAATCCTCGAGGGAAATTGCCACTTTTGACTTTGCGGCGGGCGTGCAGGACGCGACGCACGGTCTTGACGCGAGGATGCGAATATTCCGCCCGGCATTTCGGCTCTGTGCAGCCGCGCGGCGGAACGCTCGAAAGTGTAACGACGGGTTGCACGCGGTTTACGACCGACAGACAGGATTGGAATGGTTAAAATTTCAATCCGTAGACAGCAGCGGCGGAGCGTCCGTGAACGAGAAATACCTTTCGCGTAAATTAGGCCGAGTGGGTAACCTTGTTAAGGTGTTTTATCGCCGCGAATAAGGGCGAATCTCTTTCCCTCCACGCGAGATGGGAGTAATATAGTTGACGCGATAGTTAAACGGAGGTTTCTTTTATTATTATTATTAATTAATGTATAGAAAATTGTTAAGGCGAGGTTCAGTTCCAACTTATTATTGAGGGGCCCTGTGGAAAAAAAGGCACATATGTACCACCGTTTTATGATTTTAGAGGAAATGATTTTTAGAGCAAGGATTTGAAGGAAAAATTGTTTTCATAGGAAATACGGTACTAAATTGTAATTATTTTAAGGGGTAATTGAATGAGACGGTAAGTGACAACTATTGCAAAATTTTAACTGAAAAATTATTTTCATAGGGAATACGGTAAGAAAATGGTATGTAATTATATTAAACTGTACTTGAATTCGCTGGTAAATGACAAGTATTATGAAATTTTAGCTCTACAATGAATCTTATTAGGTCACGTGTTCCCAATGAGTCGAGTAATTCCTTTTCCACGAAGGATTTTTCTGAGCGCGCAGAAAATTTAATACCTATAATTCTGCTCGATGAAACTCACATGCTATTCTATTAAGAGTTGGTGGAATTACACTGAACGAATTAATGGTACAAAGAAACTAAAATTGACACACACGTGGCACGTGCCTGTGTTTCCTAAATTCCAAATCTCTTCACTCAGCCCATTCATCGAATCCCAATTTACTGCAAAACGACTTCGCCACGAAACACCAGCCGCCACCGCTATTTTAAAAAAATACCGATCCCGCAACTACGCGAACAGTTCCCTTGGTTTTCCATCTGTCCTCGCGGTCGATTTGTTAACCGCGCTGCTCGCCGACGAGCGACAAATCCGTCCACCCGCGTCCCCTCGTATTTCATCCGCGGCAGCGCTCTTGACAGACATCGCGATGGAATATCTCTGTTCGAGGGGCTCCACCCCTCAGACAGACTGCGGGCAGGCCGAGGGGATTTTAGCATACGGCCGAGGGAAAATCGGCGAGCCCGAAGCGGAGGACGGCCGGATCGAGCTGGAGTCCATATTCGCTCGATAATCACGAGAGGGGAAACCGCTCGGGAAGATAAAGATGCTGCACAGCGCGCCTCTTGTCTCGCAGTGGCCTTCGGTGAAATTGCGAACGCATGGGGCAGAAGGCTGCCGGGCGCGGAGGAATCGTGCGAAAGCGATACCGAAGCGCGGTGGATCAGCAACCGCGAGGAGGAACGTCCGCGGCGTTATAACGCGATTAATAATTGTCGCGCACGAGCGCGGCTTTTGCGATTGCCACTGAAAGCGGAGATCGCCTAACACGCACGACACCTTGGCCCACAAGAGGGGTTTGACCCCATTTTTATTGCGGACGAAACGCGCTCTCCTCCTCCCACCCCTCCTTTCGGAGGAGCCAGTGTCATTGGTCGCTAATGGATTAAACGCTTGCCCGAGCAAGAGAGAAATTTCTGCCGGCCGTTGTACGAGTTATTGCTCGCGAGGATGTCCGCGGTGCTGTTAAAGGACGCCGGAAAATTGATTACCCGATGACGAGAGCTACCCGGGTCCACGCGATTGAAACACCGCCCCCGATGTGTCTTCGTAAACAACCGCTGACGCAGAGGCGACTTGAACTTACATTTCTAAAGAATTTCACGGAGCTCTGGCTGTTAATAAAAAGATAATTATAGCTATCGTTGCTGGACGGAATTGATTCACGTTTTCCCTTCATCCGCGACACCTGGGTGAACGGCGGCTGGGATCGCGCAAGAGTACATCAGAAGTGGATCATAACGAGGATCCATTGATCGTAGAAGCTCGCGCACGCTGAAAGTCCGCGACACATGCACACCTGCAACAGTGTGTTGCGTGTAGAGCGTGTCCTATGAGCTCTAACGGTCTTCTGCCTTGACCGAGTTGAGCGAGGTCCGTGTCAGATCTCCGTCTTGACTTTGACTCCGTTTTATCGTAAAAGTCATTTCCACGATCAATCATCGCGGCAGATACGCCCGTTTCGACGGTCCACTCCTGCCCGAGAACCCGTTCCCCCGGGTTGGGGGGAGGGGGATGCTCCGCGAGGCAGTCACGCGTGCCGATAAAAAGCGACGCGCCGGGTCCATCGATCGTTTATTTACAATGTCACGCCGAACATCCATCCGCTGCTATCGCGCACTCGAGGTTTCCTTTTCCCTCTTCCCTGGCACCGGCTCTTGGGGCTCTTCTTGGAGCGGCTCCAACTCCGCTCCGCCCGACCGCCTCGCGTGTTACCGCGATGCTGCGCCTTCGCGGCGTTCCTGAATCCTTAATAGCGACCTTATCGAGGTCTTCCGCGAGGAAGCGGCGAGGAACGGCCACGTGTGCGGCTCGACGCGCCGTCCTGGTCAATTTCGCCACGTCGTCCATGCCTAAGCAGCCTCGGAACTCTCCTTTTCGTCGCTCGACCCATTTCGAGTCACGTGCCAGCCTTTACAGTCAAGCAACCGCGGGCTGCAATTATCATCAAGTGGTGGGGCATTTCTCCTCTAATTCTAACGAGTATTCCAGCGGTATTGCGGTTTTAGTGACTTGCTTGGGGTTGGCTGCGAGGGTTTTAATGATAAACCTAATGCTATGGGGTTGAATGAAGGGAGTCGCGTAAGCTCCCAAGCGTTCGAATCTATAATCAAAGTTTTAGGTGATGAGATGTCGGGAGATTAGGTCATCGGATCTCGCACTCAGTGACAGAGGTCCTTTTAGCTCCCGAGTCGTGGATAAAACACTAACTCCTAAAAATCGAATTCTGTAATACAGTATTAGGGGAGACCGGGGGTAAGTTGTTCCAACCGTTCTATCTTCAAAATGAAAAAGAGCGTTGTACTTTAAATCATTTTTTCCACAGAGTGGCGTGATCAACTTACACGGAAAGAATAATTTAAAGTACGACGCTCTTTTTCATTTTGAAGATAGAACTGTCGGAACAACTGACAATTTTCTACAAGGACTTCTCAATTATTTTCGGACGTCCCTAACAACGTTCACCGAAAAGTATTATACCAAGTTCCACGCGTCCCACGATCCCTTCATCGACCCACGGTCATCCCCGTCTCCGAAGCATCAGGACGGTTCGAAAAATCATCGAAACTGATCCTCACGGCGGCGACCCACTCGAGGTGACCCCGCGCCGCTGGGCCCAGCTGGTCGCGTCGATTAAGTCCGCTTTGCTAGCTCCCGCGAGCGGATTGATACGCGTGTATACGTGTTTATCAGGCACGGCAGGGTGGCACGGTGTGCGCGGTGTTACCGTGTGGCCATAGGTGGTAGCTTCGTTCTATCGACCGAACAGCAGCAGCTCGTCCCGTGACCTGACCTCGTCTGAACCCTCCATTCCGCTCTGCCTCGCTCGCTCTAACACAATCACCATCCACGTAAACCCCTGCCTCCCTCCACCTCCCATGTCTCACCATCTCTTTCTCCCTTCGGCCAAGCTCTCTCCTCTGGCCCCCCCACACACTCACCATCTCGACGAGCTCAACCCGATTCCTCCGCCTCCGTTCTCCGCGGGTGCAAGAACCCTCCCCGGCACTTTCCGCGCGATATTAGCGCCCTGAACTGGAACAACGCCCGAAACTCAGGCGCTGGCCGCCGAACGACACCCGGCGCGCATTCGTCGATGGGACTGACGTTTCCCCCTCCGTCCCCGCGTCGCAAAGCAACCTCGATTTCGAGGCCGCGTCCCTTAGGATTCGAGGGGGCAAAGGGACTGTGCCACGGGTTTTAGATTCTCGAGGCAACCGGAGTTCAGACAGAAGGATATCGAATACCTGGTCCTTACGATTCGACGTCTAAGCGCGCGTTAACGTTCTAGCATCCGATCCTTAAACTTGGATCGAGCACGCAAGCTGGGGGAACGCGAAGCTGTCTGCATATACCTCTGAAAAATCCAGGAAACGCAAGGTGCTCGAGGGAAACTTTTTTAATATCGCCTCTTCTCGGGCGAACGCGAAGGGAAAGCTTTGCCATTGAGCTGGACACAAGAGATCCCTTCCTATTCCCCATTTTCCTCTTTATTAGCTTTCTTAAAGGGAGTTAGAATAGATGGCTGGACAGGGTGGTTCCGCGAAGGACATTCTGTTATCGAACAGGTGATGAAATATCGCTCGGCGAATAAGCCTGATGACGTGCACTGTGCGAGAAAACTACCCTCAGCTCCGTTGCACGCACGAATCCCCCACCCCTCCCTCCCTCCCTTCGAACGCTGCGTGCAAACAGAGCGGAGCGATGGGGGTTGGTGGTCCACGGGTTCAACTTCCAGCTCCGTTCGAAATTGTAGCGCGATATTGCCGAAGAACGGTCAAACGCAATTGGCAAAGCCGCAACGGGGCTGGCGAAATGATTTCGGTGCCGTGCCGCTGGCATTATCGCTGGTAAACTCGCGTTTAATCCAGCGACGTTATGCCTCTCGCGAAACTGAGGCCCAAACCGTGTATCCTCTCGAGCAGATTCGCTATTATTTTTCCTCCCCCCTCTCTCTCTCTCTCTCTCTCTCTCTCCCTCTCTCTCTCTCTCTCTCTCTCTCTCTCTCTCTCTCTCTCTCTCTCTCTCTCTCTCTCTCTCTCTGCAACGTTCGCCTGATTGCAGGGAGCGGGGAACTCCCTTTTGGCAAAAATTTACAGCCACTCTCCCCACCGAACTTTCTCCCGTTTTCCATTTCACGTATTCCCTGCAGGGGTCGGGCCACTGATTTTCGCTCCTTCCAGCGGCTTATTTGCGAGCGTTGCCAGAACCAGAATTCATGCGGCCCGCTCTGAGCATTATTATGCATTGTTACTGCCCGGAGCGACACGAACGAGTCCCCTTTTCAATGGATCGCCAGACGACTCCGTTGCTCGCGACCGTAGACCGCCGCGAGTGTCACGACAGGGATGAACAATGAGCCCCCCCCCCTCCCTTCACTCCTTCGGGCCGCTTTATTCCCGCCCGTGCGCCCGTCCAAAACTTTCTACGCTGTTTTCGTGATAAACTTTCCAGGGTGGAAGCCCTCGGACTGTTCGGCGTGGCTAATCTTCCGTGTTCAGAGCCGACTTTCGCGGCTGAGTTTGGCGATGGGATTCGTGAAAGGGGATTCTTTCGAAGGCGATCACGGGGGATTTTATTTTATTGCAATTAACAGTTCTTCTTCTTTTAAAATGTCGAATTTTTTGAGCAATCAAAGATTGGTGACCCTGGAATCGCGGAAGTGATAGAGTATGGAAATTGCCAAGATCTGTCGAGTCCTCGGCGCACTGACCAGGCTCGTTACTATAGTCGAATTTAGGAAAGAAGGCACCTTGGGACCGGGGCCAGAATTTGCGACGTTGCCGCTACTCCAGACTCGCGATTTTGCTTCCTCTACGCGGCTCCCTACGCTTTGGCCAATGACTTTCGACTACTTAGCTGTGGGCCTAGAGTAATCGTTGTCCTTGTCGGGTGTACATTACTATACTCTTCCAGAGAGCGAACCCAGTGAGTGAGAGAAACACAGTTGCGCTTGAAGATAGAAAGAGACGTCCGATGTGCTACACAACCTGGCAACGTCGCACGAAGGACGGAGCAGGCATTGGGTCTCTCCCGAGCCACGCGCGCCGGGTCGCCCAGGTGCCTTTTTTCCTAAATTCGACTATAATTCCCCCAACGCCGGCTCTCCTACGTTACTTTTTCCTGAATTCTACATATCCCCAAAGTAACGGAGCGCCACCTACCTATGTGCCAATCGTACCGCAGGCTTACAGAAGAAAACCAAGAGTTGGGTGCAGTAGGATACGCACCAGTTTCCATGGCGGACACAGAAACACCTGAACCGAACAAGCGAAAGCCCATTCCATCTCGATACCGAAATCCCCTCCGCGTGGTTTCTCAAAACGCCTCGTCCTTTCGACAGGATAATGCCCCGGGCCGTAGTCGCTGCATTTCACGACGTGCCACGTTATTCCTGGCATGCACGTTTAATTCGCACGCCCCCCTTCGTGTCCAGTTTATGCTCGCCGACGCGACTCGTGTTATTTCACGTCGAATCGCCCGTCCTCGCGTAGCGAGGGGAACCTCCGTTAGTTGCAATAACACCGAAACACAACTGTTTAGACGAGGGAATTCTCTGGTTGTGGAATATCCTTTAACGTTCTCGCTGAAACAATACCTGTGCTAAGCAGTATCCAAAATGAACGGATTATTCAAAGACAGCGGTTCTCGGAAACTCATTATGAAACTTAGGTAGGTGACTGAAGAGTTGAAATGGTAAATGATGTAAGTCCCAAAAGTGAAAATTTTCAATATTGCCTGTTCAATCACAGCGATATTGGTACTTGTGATCTCAGCTTTGTCCTGCCACAGCTATAGAAACTGAAATATATTATTCCAGCAGAATTTACATTCTTTTCCATTAAGAAAATAATTTCGATTTCTTTGGCATTTACATTGTTTACTATTTCAACTTCCCCAATTACTTAAATACTATATTTCACGTGTCGTGTCAATCCCAAAGTTTCGCTTCACTCAAATTTCAAGATATAATTATTTCCCATAAAACTGCCTTATTTAAAACTCCCTTTCAACCGCCACTGTATCGGCCGATGGAGCTACATTATTTCCGAGGAAGCGAGTTACGGCTTCGTGTTCCGAGTCCCCCCATGGAACCCCCCTGCGTTTCGCGCTCGGCAGCCGAGCGTCTGACACCCGAGGCATTCCAGACACGCGTTGTACAAGGATTCATAGAATCGACTCGATAGAAACCAGCCGAATAAACGTATTTAGGAACGGGGGAGCAACGATCACCGTTGCGCGCTGACGTAACCGCGAATTAATTCAGCCGGAGCAACAGGCTCGCGCCGCCGTTGCCATGAGAAAGTTAAGCGACCTGTATCAGGTGCCTTTTCCCCCGAAGGACAACGACGGAAAATCGGTCGTTGGGCTAGCGACTTCCTTCAAAAAGCGACCGGCCAGCGGCGGCTGGGACGGTTTAACGAAGGGAAGAGGGAACGTGCTTGGCTCTGTGTTAATACGAGAATCGTCGGCGCTGCTTTCGCTCGGACAAAGGGCGTGTAACTGGTTTGAAAAGAGCAGACGCCACTTACGAGCCACCGAGTGTGTCTCTTTCTTCCGAGCTTCTTCTGACACCAGGATCACCAGCTGCCAGCACTTACCATCTCCTCGAGCGTCGTCGCACGCTCGTACCCGCTGCGGTGATTCTTGGAGGCGGTTGACGTTGAACAGGGCTCGTGTCTTGAGCATCCTGGTGGGACCTTGGGAAGTCCGGGAGATTTTCAGAGGCAATTAAGGATGGCAAAATAAGGTCATTTCTTTGACATATTATTTTTCGTAGTGGGTGTAGTTTGGAGAAGCTTATCGTCCCTTAGCTCACCCAGGGTCCGATCTAGCTCTTCCACCGCTCTGGGCAAAAATCATTTCTGCCGCGCTTTATATTTAACAATCACAAAAAATAGAAGATAATTAAAATCACAAAAAATAGAAGATAGTTAAAATCACAAAAATAGAAGATAATTAAAATTACAAAAAATAGAAGATAATTAAAATCACAAAAAATAAAAGATAGTTAAAATCACAAAAATAGAAGATCATTAAAATTACAAAAAATAGAAGATAATAATAAAATCACAAAAAAGTAGAAGAAAATACATGAAAAGTCGAGAACGGAAAAGAGAATTATCAAATAAATCACAAAAATTGAAGATAGAATAATAATAAATTACAACAAAAATAGAAGAAAATATACAATCACAATAAAAATAGAAGAAAGTATACGATATAAAAAAATATGTGAAATCAAAATGAGCTGCAAGTACATAAAGGTGCTTTCCACCTGCGCTTAAGATGATATTTAATTATAAATAATTATTTTAAAATATAACTTTTCACGGCGAGTAAATTGTTTTTTGGTAGGTATTTGTGGAACAACGAAAGTCTTTCGTTTTACAAAAAAAATTCAATATTGATAAGAAAAAGACAGTAAGAAAACAAAATTCGAGTTTGATATTAAGTTCAAACATGGATTACCTACTTTTTTTACGTTTCTTTCAACAAGTCTTACTTTTTAATTTTCTCTTTCTACCAATTTTGCCTGCGCCCCCAAAATCGGTCCCCGAGCTCACTATACTCGCTCGTCGATTAGGGTTTCAACCCTGAATTCTCCTCAGACAATCCCCAGCAGGGAGGAACACGCGCCACCAGACACCGTGGAAATGGGCAGCGACTCGGAAACCTGGAAAATACGAAAGACTGAAAAGCGTAATAGAGTTTACATGGCACTCGTCGCGTGCTCCGGGGCGGACGGGGCTCAGGGACATTTTTTTTTAAGGGGGTCAAGGGGACCCTGCGCCCCGGGGCCGTCCTTATTAACGGGCGACCTCTCTAGGCTCGAAATCGACAGTTTCAAAATTTCTTACGAAAAGCCCTGACACGTTCCGCTCGTTCCCAACGCAGGAGAGTCCTCCTCTCCCCCTCCCTCGCGGCCGTCTGTTTTCTCTTTTAATTTCGCCGGTTTAACGCCGTTGGACTTGGTTTCGTTTGGGAAAAGGAAGAGTAGCAGCCAGGGCCCTGCCCCGCGAAGCGATGTGTCCACCGACGAGAGACGTATTCCAAGCACGGCACTAATTTATGGACACGTTTCAGCACGCGTATCGCCGTGTGATCCGTGCAACCTTAAACTTGCATCCGTGCATATGATTGCATAAACCGCTGGCTTCTGCTGCAGCCACGGAACGCGGTTAATGGAATATTCCTGCTGGCACTGCGGCAGCACCGTAATAAACCTGCCCCTTCCTGTTATTAGCGCGAATTAAAGAATCAATTTCGGGGAAAGGCTCCGGGTACCAGCTTTGGACCTCACCTGTCGATCATTACCACGTCGGAGATCGATCGTCGAAAAAGGGTACAGCCAACTATTACCTACTACAGTAATTCGTCGTTAGTGTCACGTTTTTACCATGCATTATAATCACGCTCACTATCCCCACCATTTCATGGCATCCTTCAGTCGAGAGTGAGAGAATCCGATATTTGCGATAGAGAACAAAAGAGTCGACGCGAAGTTGTCGTCGGCACGAAATAGTATCCGCATCGCGTTAGTATCACGCTGCCAGCCCCGATCGTCGTGATTCTAACGAGGCATTACTGTATTGGTTTTTTCAATATCATCCTACTTTTGTATATCGTATGTGTGTCGAGTAGTGGTGGAGAACTATCGATGGTACTTACGATAGTTATCGATGGTTCTCACCAGAGCCGGATTTACTTTTTCAGGGGCCCTAGGCTGAATATTCGGGGGGCCCCTCGCGTCTAACGCTGATTTGATTTTTTTTATCATAATACTCGTATAAACTAAATAAGAATTTAATTTCAAAATTAACATTGAATATCAAAACTAAATATAACATTAACCCTTGGCAAGATTTTTTGATAAATTTTTCGAAGAACAAATTTAGAATCAGGGGCCCCCAGCTAAATGGGCCCCTAGGCTTCAGCCTTGTTAGCCTAAGGTGTAAATCCACTACTGGTTCTCACTATCGAAAACTATAGATGGCTTATTTTCACTATCGATAATTATCGGTACTGAAAATCGTAGGTTAGTCGATTAAAAAATAATAACAGCTGAAATTCAGAATCCCAAGTTTAATTTGTAATATTATTACAAATTTCGATAGTGAGAACCATCGATAACTATCGTAAGTACCATCGATAGTTCTCCACCACTAGTGTCGAGTAGAGCACGTTGTTGTCGATCGGTCGCATTGTCAACGGCAAGAAAAGTCTGACAAGATAATTGTACCTCGAAACGTTTCACAATTATTTTTTTTTTTAAATTGCGGTGGCGCCCGGCGCGCATTGTGTTGGTTAAAAGAGCCCCGTATTCACAATGTCACGACCGTCGTGCGTGATTCCGGCACGACGTCACGGTCCCATTGACACCGACCCCAGGCCACCTTAAACACCCATAAAACATTTTCGTGACCTCTTTTTCGTGTAATTCGACGAACGGAGGCTTGTTCTCCGTTTCCGGTGACATGAAAGCACCGATACCCAACCACTGAAGAACCTTTCACACGTCGCCACCGACCTGGGTCCGCAATACTCGGATGTATATACATTCTGAATCCGCAAACGACCCGCGCGTTTCATTACTAATTTCAATGCTATTTTAGTATGTGTCTCGCACGAGCATCCCAAGTAATTCCATTCTACCAAAAGGCTCGTAAATCTAGCCCAACGATCGTACTCAGCCGCCTTCGCCCGCAAGGCTTCGCGGTGGACTCGTCATTTAATATTTTTGTAGCGTGCCAAATAGGTAGACGTATACGTGTGAACAGTAACCGAACATTAGCGTTCCTCGGCGATGCCTGTGTACAGTGTTACCGTATGACAGCATAGTTCATATAATTTCCAAGCAGCCTGCCAGAAAACGTGCATTCCCGAACAGGAGGCGAGTTTCCTCTAGAGTAGAGGGGAGCCTCGGGCTACACGACGGTGAACCGTCGTTCTAGCCCACGAACACGAGGTCGCGGGGAGGCACGAGCCGCTCCGAAGTGACCGCGACGACGGCCGAGCAGAGGCGACGGCGCACGAGGCCGCGGCCGCTGGGGTGGGGACTGCCGGACGCTCAGTAGCTCGGCTCAGTCGAGCCAGCGCCGCGATCGCAAGTGGACCAGTGATCACAGACAGTGTCCCGGGGCAGGCGTTTAAAAGCTCCTTGCCGCTTCTAGTCGTTCCTTAATCACGCGTGCGAGACCGAGCGCGGGGGATTAATCCAGCCGGCTGCCGGAGAGCGAGGTCGAGAGCTGTCCGAGTGGAAACGATCGCGGTTCCTCTGTCGCTCGTATCCGCGCGCTCCCAACGTTCGTCCCCGGTTCCGTCGAGTCCCCGAAACCCGCTCGTCTATCGTCGCCCCCTTTTTTTTTTTATTATTATTCTTTTTCAAACCGTCGCTCGTGATCGACTGTCGCGAGGGGCCCTCTCTTCCAGCGGGGAGCCGCCACGGACACCGGCAGTGAAAATGCGGTAGTGACAGTGGTTATTGTACGCCGTAGGACCACGGGGAGAGAAGGGAGAAACCCCTTTCGGGTAGGTTCTGTAGGCGCGAGGACGCCACGAGTTCGCCCGAGAAAATCGAAGTGAACGGGGGAGTATAGAGGAGGCGAGAATTAGGAAGAGACGGCCACGTTCGTTGAAGCCAGGCCGTGGAAGTTATGACGAGCTCGTGTGTTCGAGGACGAGGAATTTACGCGCATGTGTCCAGTGGGATATAGTGCCGGCGACAAAGCGTTCCTTCCAGATCTGGATACCTTGCTCTCGACACCTACGGGGCCTGGATTATCTCATGTCAGGATGGCGCTGGCGCGGTACGTACTCTCTCCGCTTGGCATCGTTACAGTACCGGAGGGGTGGGTCTTTGATCCAGCCTATTTGTTTTTATTCCTCGCGCCCCGTGTTATTAAGCGGCTTTATTGATCCGATATGGTGCTCCATACCGCGGCAACGTACCGAGATCCGTGCGTCGGCAGCTGCCTTATTCGCAGACTCGTCGTTTTTTCGGCACGGCGATTCTACTACGGGCTCGAACTGTTTTCACGGTGGTTGTAGAGTCTTTCCTGGCGCGGTCCGTGGTCGCCCGGTGTGTCCCCCTTTTGTTTTGAAGCCCGTTCCGCCGCAAATGCCGGTGTCTACCATAGAGTGCGCGCTGGTCAACGACCCATCCCTGCCCGTGTAACTATAATGTCGCTGATTTAACAGATTTATATACGCGAGCTTAGCTGCATGCTGAGGAGCTGGCTTTCTTTCGTTGCACGCGCACAACGACGGCCACAGTCCGCTGTCGTTTATTAGTTTGAAAGTTCTTGGTCAAGTCGCTTGCGTGGCGAAGGAAAAGACGTCAAGGTTAATACACCTTTTTACGTCGGGTCGACCTTCCGAGCCCGATGCGGGCAGCTCAGTCACGGTTCGACAATCCGCCTTTATGCTGAAACGTTTAACCGTGAATATGAGTCGTTGGAATTCAAACGCAGAAACATTTACGCCTCTCGCTTCCGGAGTTCGGCTGGAAAGAATTCCTTCGATAGGCATCGGCGTCGATCGCCCGCGCACGCGAGCTACCTTCGAGCGTGTCTCGTTTGAATAGGAATCGGTGAATAGGTCGTTATTTCGTTTGAATGCGAGTTTGAGGGTCGACTAAAGTCGCCGGGATAATTGGAAAATTGGACCGAGGTATATTTCTATTTTTTATTTCTACATTGCGTCCGCAAGTGTCTTCGTGTCACGTTCGAAACAGTTTTATACAGTTCACACGGGTAATGTTTGAAAATATACTGCTTCGAATTTCATCCACCTTCGCGCACGTGCGCGTGTATGCATGTGTGCGCGGCTCGACGATCTGATTGGACGGCCCAGCCATGCGTCGTGTCGTCTGACATAACCTCAAACAGATGAGGCGAAAGATCTCTGATCTAGGTTAAGTTTCACGTGTGTTCTCAAATAAATTCACCAAACGGACGCGCGTTCGTACAGCCTTCATGAATTTTAAATACTCATATCTAACTTTCACGCACCTTCAACGCAATCGCTCATATTAAATGGAGCAGAGGTTATTACTCGACTAAAACCAGAATTAATTAATAAAAAGATCAATTTACTGGAACAAAAAATACCACAGAAGTAATTTCAAGAACATTAAACTTCTCTCCGAAGCGTTTCGCGTCGCTCGCAAGCATTATTCTTCGATCGCGAGCATTGCATACCGTTCCACACGACTTTCTCCGCCGAAGCTTTTTATCGGCCCGACGATACTCTCCGGCTCAGCCAGTAAACAGCCTTCGCTGTTCATATTTGTGCCGGTGCAGGATCGGGATCGTGACAGAACTGGCAATAACGAAGCTTTCTACCGCGCCACTGTGTCCCTTCGAACAACCGTCGTCCCTTATACGTATATATTCCTAACTGTCGTTCCGTTGTGTCGGAACTCATTTCTTCGTGGTCGAGCGTGTTTATCTCGAGAGCCAGTTTCGCCAGGAAGGCCTCCATTGTGGTATGCTGGCTCGTTCCGTTGCCGGCCAGCGGCTACGACGGCGGCTCGGTGATGAAATAACGCCGGGGCGCAGGGAGCGCTCCGGTAATTGAATGTGGAGAATTAAACAATCGCGTGAAATGGGCGTATGCCTCGGCCGGCCGATAGGCCTCCTCGATGGGACTATTAGTCATTACTTCCTGCTGCGAGAACGCTATCGGGCGAACTGATGAATCACTAGTCTATAAACAGATCTTGGACTTTATAATTACAATTTAATGAATGCAGCACCGATGGCATTGCACCAGGGACCTCACCTGCCTGTAACCTTGGCATTACCGAAGATCAAACCTTTTACTGGATAGACTCGATTTAGGTTCTAGCGGCGGGTGAGGGGGGGGGGGGGGCGGAGGGGGGAGAGGGGTATCCTCCGAGCGTCTGTTTACAAAGGAATCACTCGGAGTTCAAGCTTTAGTCTGTTGCCTTTTCGAACAGAAGCTATCTTCGTTCGGCGCGATGTCGAATAGTGTGCGTTTCCTTTTGTGCGCGATACGGCTTCTCGAAACGCTTGCATTCGTTCTAAAAACGATACGCCTGTTTACGCTGTCTTCCTCTCTCTCTCTCACTCGGAATGTTGATAAGTTTCTTGAAAACCTTGTGGGATCGTCGAGTCAAGGCTTGGGAAGGCTGGGGAATTTCGCCGGTATTCGAGAGGTAAACAAATGTATAAAACTGACAAGGTGTTTGGGGAGATTATCAGCTCGCGGGGGAAAGAAAGTGTCTGTAAACGAAGCACTTGATTTAAGAGGAAATTTGTGAGCAGAGATTTGAAGTATTTTAAGAGTATTAATATTTAAATTCTTCTATGATTTGTTCTATGGGTATTTCTCTCACACGAAAATCTTATTTTCTAGCCAAAGGATATCGCTTCTAAGTTACAATGTGGAGCACACTTGTAGCACAGCAATTAACGATTTGTTTTGTTCTCCGTTCGAAACGAAACCGTCGATTTAAATATTCGCGATTTCGCTCTGGACGTGTTTACACGGTCGATAGTGTCTCTCCCAGAAGTCCACCGATTAGCGGGCGCTTAAGGGGTCTTTCCACTGTGACGACTTGATAAAGCACCGCTGTTTGAAACTTTTTTTTGTCACAAGAAGAATGCGTTTACTAAAGTGGGATTTTGCCTATCTCTTAATACTTGTTTTGAGAATACGAAATTATTGTTTTCACATTTTTGTAATGCTCGTTTGCGCCAAAATAGGTGTGTGTAGAAAAAAGAGACGCTTCGACTGCGGACTGGATTTTCGAGAAATCGTGTGTTTGAAAAAAAAAGAAACAAAATGATTTGTGATCAGTGCGACTGTCGCTATGGCGGGGACTAGAATCACACATTTTCTTTATTTTGTTCTCATCTTTTGGGTCGTAGAATGATTAAAAATTTTAGATAACTTCGATAATACCTACAACTTTGGACGTCCGCCATTTTGTTAATTCTTCATCGATGTAATTATTTTTAATCCCTGTCATAGCGACAGTCATACAGATAACAATTTTTTTTTCTTTTGTTTTTACAGCGCATACTGCACCCACCTATTTTGATAAAAGCAAGCATTATAAAAATGTGAACAAAAATAATTTTGTATTCTCAAAATACGTATTAATAGATAGGCAAAACCTCACTTTAGTAAACGCATTCTTTTTGTGATAAAAAAAATTCCAAACAGCACGGTCCATTATCAGAGCGTCAAAGTGGAAATACACCTTAAATACGACATAACACCAGATAGAAAATCGTTCCAACCGTCGTCTGTCCTTTACGGGGAACAACAAATCCGCCGACCGATCAAATCCCATCGCGAATCGTTTAATGTAATTCCCATCGACGTTGATAGATGCAGTAACGCCGGATGACTCGCTTTGAGTTATGGTAATCATTCGAAATGGCTTTTACGTCATCATTATCCACGAGCGAAGGGAAATGCATCGAATCAATCCCGCTTTCGACAAATACATAAGTCTTAATAGAAATATCCTCGTTCTCGTTCAGTTCATATATATTCGTATACTAGTACAGCAATATTAGGTTCCCACTGATTACGCCGGTTAGAATCATTAGAGATTGTCTTATCTAGCGAACGGAGCATGAATCTGCGGGTTATCTCATTCCATTAGACGGCCCGTTAATTATTTTCAGCCGCGTAATACACTTTATCTGGTCTACTAATTAGGGCAGATCTGCTTGTGTGATGTGATCTCGCTTGTCGAAATAATTCTGGGCACCGCGTGTTGGATGAATCACGTATTAAGAATGAAATCAACCAGGCATAATCGTTTATTCAAAATTCCTACCAAATATTAATCCACACAGTATCCATAGCGTTCGAAAAAAAATTAAAAGCTTGTATATTAGGCACTCTACCATTCGTTAAAAAAGTGAAATCAAAATTCATCTCGTTAATGCTAGCATTATTCAAACTAAATCTTTTATTCATCAATGAATCGTTTTATCTTCAAATTTACCAGTCTGTTTGTAACAAAAGTGCCATTAGGACATTCCTATGTGCCACATACAAGGCGAGTGAACTTGCTCTTTGTTCCTTATCGCCGGCCTCAGCTAGCGATTGGTTTTTAATCGAAAGATGCGCAGGTTGGTGAATCGAGGGTCATCGTTACGAGCGATGGCGGTATCTAATAAAGACAGGCGGCTCGTTAAGTCGGCAGCGTAAAAGTTTTAGCATAAACGTGTGCTGGTTGCGTAGAGTTGGATGAATAGGAAAAGCCTCCCCGACCTTGCCAGCGTCGTTATCGCGTTTGCGTCACAATATTTTCTCGCAACGGGGGAGAGCGAGACAGATAGCACACAAAGCCAGAAATCGCTTTGAATGTCGGTGTCCTTTGTCCCCTCGCACAGCTGGTCGAGCTATCATTGTTGGCCGCCGCGGATATATTTGTATGCGTACACTTGGGCCTCTGTAACTGCGTATCAATCAGTCTCTCCACACAATGCTATCTCGAAACAAAACACCTGTTCCTTTCCAACGATAACGATCGCTTCTTCCTCTGGTTTCCTGCATCCATTCACCCCTCAAATTTGCAAGAAATTGCTCGTGCTGATTCACGGTTCATTGCGACCATTCTTGGGCACTTTATCAGCTCGTCGATAAGTCTTCAAATCCTCTCTGTGTGATAAAGTGGAGAGTGGTTGAGGTACGTGTGATGTTTTTGCTTCCATTATTGGTTGTTCTTTTTAGTGTGGAAGTGGATGCTTTTCTTGGGCTTGAAAGTAAATTTCTGTGTAAAGTGTATGGTTCGTTGGAGCTTCCTTAATCTCCAGCGTTCCCACTTTTCCAAATTTTCTACCTCCTCGATTTTTCTACCAGCCCGAATATTCCACCTTCTACAGTTTTCCACCTTCTGGAGTTTCCACCTTTCCAATTTGTCCACTTCCCTAAAGTTTCTACCATTCTGAACTTTCTACCTTCCAGGGTTTCGCAATTTCCAGAGTTTCCCAGGTTTCCCACCTTCCCAAATTTTCCACTTTCCTAAATTTTCTACCTTCCAAAATTTTCCACTTTCCTAAATTTTCTACCTTCCCAAATTTTCCCACTTTCCTACATTTTCTACCTTCCCAAATTTTCCACTTTCCTAAATTTCCCACCTTCCCAAATTTTCCACTTTCCTGAATTTTCTACCTTCCAAAATTTTCCACCTTCTATCGCCATCGAACTGAATCGTTCCAAGACCCATAAAATCCACAACCGACTTTGAAAAGCTGTACCTCGTTAGCCGAGGCACAACGTGGCCTCCAATAGTTGCTCCAAGAACGATAATTCAAGCTCGACTGGTGTTAGGAGGAACGTGATATCATTTCTAAATTGTGCGGTAACGACGACATTGCGCAACAATTGTGCTCGTCATCGAGAATATTTTTCAATACCAGGATTCTCGCGGTCGTTTCTGCCACGTGCTACCATCCACGAAAAGAAAAACAGCTGGTTGTGAGGGGGAAAAAAAAAAGAGCTATATCTCTCGCGACGATTTGCAATCCTAATCTCGACGTTCCATGCGTGCAACGTTACGTTCTCTTGCTGATTATTTCAATGACATTTCAGTTACGATAATTCCGCGGCCAGGAGAGCGCGCATGGAATTTACGGTAATGGGCCCCCTTATCGGCGTTCAATTATAATAAACAAATTCAGGCGATTGCCAGCGGCAGATAGACTAATTTCGTCAGGCCTGGAAAATTGCCGAGGCGTATCGTTTAAACGCGGTTAAGTGAGAGTAATTGCAACTCCCGGCAAGTGTCTCTCGTTCGACGTTTCACCAAAGACATTGAAATTTCCGGAACGTCCACCACGGCACGTTGAAACGTAACGCCCGTCCTTGGGGGCAATATGGCGGATCGACGATAATTCTCCTTTCCCCGCAAGTATGTGGAAACAAAGCGACAGAACCTTCAATCGATCATCGTGTAACTCGCACAAGCGATTCCGCGAGTCCTTTGCGAGCGATAATTCCTACACGTATTCGAGGCTCGAGGGAAATAACGTGCCAGATAAGATAATGCAAGTCTCCTATTTGGTATTCACACGTCGGAACGAAATTTCAAACTATTCACTCACAATAGATAGCAAATAAGTACCTATATTCCCGTAGTCGCGGTTATTTCGAATCAGGTTTTTAACGACTTCGAGCTTCACCACAGAGAAAGCAAGTAGTAAAGTGTAACTCATAAAGATGTATTAAAGGCTATTAACGTTGCAAGCTCAGGGCTGCTGCTGATGGCATTCAAATCGCTAACGTGTTATAAAAAGTACCCAGAGCTTCCTCCAGAAAATATATATTCCAAAATGGGAAATCACTTGAGAAATATTACAAAAGAATTGAATAAGAAGCTCAATTAATATTTTATCTCATTCCAGCAGTGTTTCTAAAAGTACCTCTGCCATGATTTTATGAAAATATATTCCCTGGGACACAGTGAATGTTACTTTTTAGCACAAGGTGATGCATCGTTTTATTTTCGTGCTGAAAGCTTGCTCGCTTCTATCGACCTTTGTTCACCGAATTAGAAGTCTAACGTGTATAGTCAAAATATTCAATGGGTATTGAAATTTCCTCCCCGCTTCTCTCGGCGCTGCTCGCTTCCATTCAGCCTCTCCTCAGCCGGGACCAATTATCACAACGTCATACAAGTGTACACAGTTCTGCTGGCTTCATATATGTATATTCACCGTGGTCGCGAATTAACCTTTACCTATTTGCGTGTTTGTTCGCGTTTATGTAACGCGCCGTCGCTTCCGTTCCCCTCGCTCGGGCCCGTGAAAAGCCTCTAGAATCCCAGCCGAACGTCCTCATTCAGAATCATTTAGAACAGCCGTGTCAAACATACGACCCTCTCGAACTGCCGTAAACAGTTCGCAGCCATCGGCTTGCTTTGCATAATGCGTTTAAGGCTGCTGACGGTCGTGCGCGCGATAAATGCGATAATCACTATATTCTTTTCAATCGAGCGACGAGACAGACCTGGCGTTGCGCGAAAGAGTTTCAGGGTAAAAAACGGGAGAAAAATGAGATTTTATAGATTCTGGAAATGGATTTCTGGTCTTTCATTGGGGACGTTGAGGGGTGTGCATTGTGAGGTGGAAAAGGGAAATGAGGGAATAAGGGATTTGAACCGTCAATTATTATTATTATTATTACTATTTAGTGGTGGAGAACTATCGATGGTACTTACGATAGTTATCGATGGTTCTCACTATCGAAATTTGTACAAATTAAATTTGGGATTCTGAATAATGAATTTCAGCTGTTATTATTTTTGAATTGACTAACCTACGATTTTCAATACCGATAATTATCGATAGTGAAAATAAGCCATCTATAGTTTTCGATAGTGAGAACCATCGATAACTATCGTAAGTACCATCGATAGTTCTCCACCACTATAACAAACCTTGTAACTCGAATCAACAAAATTGCTGAATAGTTTCCCTAGCACTAACATTAAGTGCTGATTATTTACACTCCTTCGGTGTAAATTTCCGTAGAGAAAGAATGCTCCAAAACTACCTTAACGCGAAATTCAATTAAAATTAGAAAATTCTCGAGTTGGAAACGTTTCCTCGTTACTACAGAATTCAAAATTAAATCTCACTTTGCCAAAGATTTCAATTACCCCACCCCGAAACACCTTCAGAATCCACAAGGGACCCCGCCCTATCCAGCCTCCGAAGGAAAAAAGAAAGCTAAGTAATGACGTCCTCCTTCCCATCCCTGGACCCATCGTCTTCGCTGCTCCCGATATTCGGGAAATGGCTTTCAGCGCTATTATTACATCGCGAGGCGGGAGTCGAGGCCAATCGATGTCCGGTGCGCGACGATGAAATAAAGTCGGGCACAAAGGCTGACGCGTCCGTCGTTGGAGCTTGTCGAGCGGCGGAGGGACGGCAGGAAGGGAGGAGGAAGGTTGTCCCCCGCTAGAGGCAACCTTCTACTTCAAGGGTACAGGGCCGTACGACGTCCCCTCGGTTTTTCGTCGCTCCCCCTCCGGCCTCGGCTGTCGCTAGGGCGGCCAGTTTCACGGAATGCAAAAGCTCAGGGCCATCGAAAAACAGGCTGATGTTTCCACGAACCGCCTGGCTCCTCTTCTGTGCAAGCTTCTCTCTCATTCTCTCTCTCTCTCCCCGCTCGCCCCTTAGCTCGCGATGGTCGGAAGGGACCACCATCCACCCTCGACCCACGTTTCCCCGTCCTCTTTCCCTCGGCTGTTGTATACACACCGCCGAGGCCGTAGGAGAGACAGACCTCTCGTGTCTGTACAATAGTCCTTCCAACGGCCGCGAGAGATAATCTTTGGAAACGGCTGTCGGCCCGAGACACCTTTCCAAGCTGTTTTTCCCCCCGCACGGGTTTTTCCTACCGGCACCGATAGATTTCTCGCGCGCGCGCGCTCCCGGGATATTGTGTGGCGTCAATAGGCGAGTTCCTTTGGGTGGTCCCGGCGGGGGAGGATCGTGGAGTTTAACCCGAAACTGTGTTGGAGGTTTTGGAGGATGTTTAGCAGCTGGGATAGCCAGTTGAATGGGAAGGTTCTGTGGGATTATTCTTTTAACGGGGACCTTGCCACGCGGAGGCCTTCCATCTGGAAAGTATCGTTTCTCTTGTGCTCGATGGAAAAACATGCTAATTAGAAGGACGAATTAAGTGGAGCTCGCGGCGGGTTTAGAACACACCGTCTGCGGTTCGTTTATTTTTAGTTTTCCGATTAACGGTGCTAGATGATTTCGATAAACTCAAGGTGACGCCTTTCTGCTGCTTTCAGGGGTGCTTCCATGGGGGAGAGTAGATTCTTTAATTTCAGTGGCAAGATTAATCAATCTACTGTGTCTTAATTCTTTGCTAAATTAACTTGCTACATTTTTTTTCTTTTTTTTTATAGATATATATCTAAGGTATACCGTCAAGGACCCAGTTCCTGATCAGAACCCAATTCCTGAGCAGTTTGGTGTATAAATACCAAATAATAAGTTTATCACGATACAAATTTATTCCAAAAAAAATTAAATAATTATGAAGTAGTATTTTTAAATTTATACGCAAACATTTGATAGCTCATAGTAAAATGTTTTAGGTTGATCAGAAACTGCTCCCTTTGCATCTTAAGTGATCAGGAACTGGGTCCTTCACGGTACTAAGCTTCACACATCAGTAAAAATATTTAATTCTCTAGCGATCTATCCTTGAATATTATTTTCCTAATCTCTCGAATACATTTGTGTAGAGTTTAGTGTGAGTTTTAAAGCCACGCGGAAGCAGCGTGAGGAAAGTTTCTCATTTCCTTGCTCAGGCCTTTCCCTGGGAATAGCTAGCTGGCGATGTTGTTCCGATCGATTGTCTCGCTTTCGTCAGCCTTTCGATTGGAAGCTCCGCGTTAAGGGCTAAAGTATCTAAGTCGAGGCTGGCCCGCGCAAACTTTCTCTCTTGTTCTCCAATTAACCCGAATTGCACTTGGGGCTGTGAACCGGACAAAGGCTTCCTCCACCAGTGGTTCTCCGCCCCGTGAGCCTCTCCGTCGGTGTTATCGAACGCGGCGAGTAATTGCACAATTAACTCGCTGAATTAATTCCGTCGCCGGGGCTGCCCCTCGGCGCTCCCCCCCGCGTCATTCGATTGTCGAGGTATCGGATCGATTAGGAATTACGTAAAATGGAACGGCAAGCTTCTGGGCGACGAGGGGAAGCCTGTAGGAAAATTCTCGGAGAATCCACTCGTCTACCACTCTGATGGATACCGTGGGAACCGTATGGATCTCGATTATGGCCTCCTGGAAGCAAAGTGAAAGAGGCATTCACTTTATAAATTTTTTCATTCCCCGCAAGCTCCCTGGATTCTTACTTTATCCTAAAACACGTCACGTCGTTTTTAATCATTTAGCAATACCTCAACTTTCGTGCTGTTCCATTTACTTACTTACTTATTTCTTCTCAATAATTTCTAAACATTTTCTCTATAAAAGGAGTTTTCTATAAAATAAAATACAGAGCCGCAGGAACTCATCAAACAGATGAGATCCTCAATAGCTTCTTCATCCCTCTGCCTCAATTTCCCCCGATTTCCTCTAACCGTGCCTCGAGGTGCTCTTCCTCAAAGGATCTCCGATATACTTATCCCCCATCTTCTAGAAATATTCGAGGCTCTCAGGAAAGTTTTTACCATCGACCAGCGGGGAACCATGGCTCTTTGTGCGTTTCGTGCCCCTAGCTTCGCGAAGGCGTCCCCTCCCCCCCTCTCCCTTCCCCCAAAAACCACCTGGGGACTTCTTTTGTATACCTGAGGAAGGGCAGAGTGGCTCGCCCAGGACTCGCTCGTCCTTCGAAGACCCACAGGGCTTGTTTTCTGCGGCTGCATCCTGCCAAGGGCAGGGAAGCTCCCCTGGACTCTCGACTTGTTTCCAACAGGGGCCAGTGGCCCCGGTACGTGGGATATACCGGACGACCTTGGGCCTCACGGCCAATTTGCGAGGTCCATTCCCTCCAGATGGGCCCTTACCGCCGTCTTATTAGCCACCGGAGTCACTTCGCCTTCTCCGTCCTCCGCGGAATCCTTTCCAACCGTCACTTTTCGGCGTGCACGGCCGCTTTTTCGCACTCGTACTTTACTTCTTCCTCGCGAAGGAATCTCTTTTTCTTGCTGGGATATCGCTGTCGTCGAGGATCGCGAGTTAAATGAGACGTGGTGCGCACAGATTCGTCAGCTGGTTCTTGTTGGAACTTTTATTGGAAGAACTTTGGAGTTCAATCGATTAAAATTAAAAGGATTCTTGGGCACTGGCTCGGTTTCATTTAAAATTTCCGATCAGAATGAGATTTCGTATAAATAGAAACCACTACAACTGGCGACCCAGAATCGTGAATTTATCTAGCTTTATGTAACATTCGCTTAATCATAGGTACTTAACAGCGAAGCTTCGTTATCTGTGGCCCTCTGAAACATTTTCATTGTACATACCTGATTTATGGGAAATTCCACTTGATCAGCGCAATCTCGAGTTTCTCTTCACATTACACCAACACGATTACAGTTTCCATTCGTCCACAAATCATTAAATTCCTGGCAACATCGATAACTCGCGAGTACCTTTAAGCGACTTGAGTTTTGAAAAATGACCCTTCAACCCTCGGTTGTCATACCTACTTTTTCGAACGTCGTTGTCACACTGGGTGAATTTGACCCTGTCAATTTTCAATCAGTTGTTATTTAAAAACTATTTGTTAAATTAAGTCTCAAAAATTCTGAGATAGTGTTTGAAATTGTAGAATATATTCCCATCGTTGAACGTTGACATTTAAACTGTCATCATGCATATAAGAAATTTGAAGCAATAAAACTTTCGACAAAAAGATATTTTGCTTAAAAAAAAAAAAAAAAAAAACGCAGGGTCAATTTGACCCAGTGTGACAACCGAGGGTTAAATCAGTGAGGACTTGCCTACCGATCCTCTCCGCCTCAAGAGTTCTCAAGTAGTGGTGGAGAACTATCGATGGTACTTACGATAGTTATCGATGGTTCTCACTATCGAAAACTATAGATGGTTTATTTTCACTATCGATAATTATCGGTACTGAAAATCGTAGGTTAGTCAATTAAAAAATAACAGCTGAAATTCAGAATCCCAAATTTAATTTCTAATATTATTACAAATTTCGATAGTGAGAACCATCAATAACTATCGCAACTACCATCGATAGTTCTCCACCACTATTCTCAAGTCATGGAAAAAAACAAATCGTGGAAACTCCAATGCAAACCTCTCTCGGCGCGTTTCCGCGCCGACGCCCATCCATTGGGTCGCGCCTCGTGCAGCTCGGTTACACGGGCGTCAGTTTCGCCACGTGTGCGCGTCCATTAAAGTCAATGTCAGAACGTGCACACGCTGCACGTTCGGCGTTTTATCGAATTTTATCGGCCGGCATACCGGCCACGAATCGCTCAGGGCCGAACTGGTTCTCTCCGCGCCGCTGTTGGCCAGCCACGGTTCCTTCGCGCTCGCTGGTAGCGCGCCGCGACAAACCGCGACGCGTGTTGATACGCGGCCGGCGCTCGTAGTACGCGTAGAGCCGCGTCGTCGCCGCGCCCTTGAAGAGAGGCTAGCCTTTGTCTTATCACGCTCAGCTTGCGCCAGCCATCAGCCTTGACTTCGCCCCTCTCGCGCTCCTCTACTCCGCTGCGAAAATCGACCGACTCGCCTCTACGTCCGCGGAATTATCGGATGGCCGGCCGGGAATCGTTGCGAGTCTCTTTCCTCTACGCTCGAAGATCGAGGCTGGTGTGTTTCCACGCGGGCTCCATATTTGGAGTGGGAAAACAAAGATGACTGGGGCACGAATGTGGGCTTGGATCTTTTTTTTATTTTGTTCGAAATAGGAAGAACAGAGAGTAGGTATTGGTGAAGTTGAAAGCAGAGATGGAATTATTGTTTTGGATGTAATAGCTTCGGGTACTTTGAATACACCGCGGGGCTTATTATTTTATATTAAATTCACGTAGGTATTGTTTCATTTCGACGACTCGCGCAGGGAATCGAGGACACGGAAGATGCGGGGAAACCCGAGATCACCGGCAGAAACTGGTGTAGCGATCTGACACTGGACCGTTTGGCAGTGGAATGACTAACCCGGATAAAGGGGTCACCACCTTCAGTGAAGGAAAAGGAAAGAGCGTTTCGTCCCGGGCCCGCCAGAGGACTCATCAGTAAGGCTGACTGGCGGGACCCTGCCTTAGACACGCTGGGTATTAGGACTGGGACGGAACTTGTATATATACGAACTGAGGGCTTAACCATCACCAGCGAGAAAACTCTCAGAGCCGGGAGGCCCCCTGGTGGAGCGTCGACAACCTTCTACGGGAGCCCCACACTGGAAACCTCGTCCGGTGGCTATCGTGCCTGGAAAAGTCGCTGAAACTCTCGTTCGCGATACATGAACGTTAAACCGCTCGGAGCGTCTGAAATTTCCACTAGAAAGAAAGAATCAAATGTAAAGTCTGTTTACTCGAGAACGAAGCGCGATATGAAAAAAAAATTATTTCTTCTCGACTTGTTTATTCACTTGTTATAAGTAGAAAAGGAAGAGTAACTTTTTTTATATCGCTCTTGATATTGGAGAAAATCGACTTGGAATTTCTTCATGCTGCATTCATACTCGCGGTATTGGAAAACATGGTGGAAACTTGTATTGTACTTGTACTGTCCCCAGAAAACTTGCAGGAATCTGCTTTAAGGAGTTAGCTACCGTCAGCAGGTAGGAAAAGAATCGATTCTTTGGGAATTTATTTCAGAAACTACATGCATATTTTTTTATGCAATGGTTTTTGTATTCAGATGAGGGACACTTTAACAGGTCATTATATTATATTTTGATATAAAAATATTA
The DNA here is from genome assembly GCA_960531205.1 of Andrena bicolor. NCBI lineage: Eukaryota > Metazoa > Arthropoda > Insecta > Hymenoptera > Andrenidae > Andrena > Andrena bicolor. The sequence continues at coordinate 244,191 of OY482667.1, forward strand.
ATTATCGCACAATTACAACTGATCTCCCGGAGCTGTTTTTACAAACACGTTTTGCAGTGACCAATATTATTCGGAACTGGGCTATCTGAAGTCAAAAAACGAAGAAGATTTAGTTAGTACAATAGTTTATCTAGTCTCTAATCGTTCCGTCTAATAAAATATCAATCTGGGACAAAATGGCAGATGTTTTAAGTGAAATGATCGTTTTTGGTAGAAAAAATACTCATTTTTCATCTATAAAATAAAAACTACGCATTGGAAAAACAAATGCTTCGATTAAAGACTAGATTTGAATGTCTAGAAGAAACTTACAAAGTTTCATAAAGATTCGTGAACTGGTTTTGGAGAAAACGTATTTCTAAAAACAGTTTCCGGGAAATCAGTTGTAGTTTTGCAATAACTAAATATTTCTTTACCAAAACATAATATAAAAACCTGTTAAAGTGTCCCTCATCTGAATACAAAAACCATTGCATAAAAATGCCTGTACTTTCTAAAAAAAATTCCCCAAGAATCGATTCTTCCTCTACCTCCTGACGGTAGCTAACTCCTTAATTAATAAACACTTTGCTTCAACAAAGCGAACGAACTTCTGCACCGACCTAATACAAATTACACATCACCATACTAAATTCATCAATCCGCTAAAGCGCTAACTCTCTCCTTAATTCAATCCCACCGCCCACGCCTTCAATCACAACCCTGCGCTCTCTAACAATACTTGCAACCACAGCCCATCTGGCCACACCCAGAGAAAACCCAGCAGCGATCCCCAAAATTCCGCTATCCACTAAAATACTTGTGACTTCGGTGATTGCAGCGCGCGGCGAGCGCTGAAAAGTTGCCCCATTGATAGCGTAGCGCAAGCGGATTTCGCCGGCGAATTCGAGAGCCCGTGGAAGTTCCGTGGCTGCTCCCTGACACGGGCAATTTAATCTCCAAGTTCCTCGACTCTATCTCCAGCACGTGCAGACCCGCCAGCGCCGAGGATCGGCGGAATTAATCAGGAGTTTTCTCGTTAAACAATTTCACGCTGGTAGACGTCTCCGCGGCTATCTCCGCGCGAGAGGTATTTGGGTCGCTTTTGCAGGGATCCGCCGAGCACTGTGCGCTGTCCGGTTAATTAAAGAATAACAGTAGCCGCGCTGTGCGCGGCAATTTGCCGTACAGCGGGCAGAGGAGCCGCGAAAATACGCGAAATTTCGTGGCACGCATCGATGCCGCCGGCTCAAACTATTCCATAGCCGCCGTGTCGGTGTGTGTGTGTTTCCAAAGCTAGTGGGATAGAACCAGGGATAGAGGATTATTATGTTTGCACGGCGAGCGGAGCAGCGCTCGGCATATAATCGCGTTGTTTCGGCTTAGCACAGGCGGTTTTCACCTAACTTCCTCGTTTTCACCAGCGAGCTCGTGTCGGAGCTCTGTTCTACTTTCCCCTGGGCTCTCCGGCTTGGCCCACGCCTCCGTTCAGATTCGAAATCCAGATGCCCCGATTGACAGGATTCACCGTTCCGAGGCTGAACAGTGATAATTGACCCCGTTGTAGCCACCGAACTCCAAGCTATTTTCATCTACTATGCACGCTACTCGCCCAACCTGGTATCGCTTCAAAGCCACTTGGTCGCCAATAACAGATTATAATTCGTTCGAAAAGAAGTTTCCAATCGGTCGTGATAAGCTCCCACCTGAATAGCAACAGCCTAGCTGCCTCGTGAAGCTATGCAGAAGGTATCGACGCCAAGTTGGAGCAAGTATCTATGGTTACGCGGTCGCCATTAGAAATCGTGGCACGCGTGGGCCGTAGGAAGAGGAGTTTAGATAGACGGCAGGTAACACGCGTTCCTACGTTTCTCGTGGCAAAGGGTTGAGTCTTATGCCGGGTTTACACCAAGGCGAACACGAACAAAAACATTGTTCGCGAACGTTTTCGTCTGTTCTAAGTAGTCGTATTCAGTCCGCGGAAAACATGAACAAAACTCAGTGTATGAATCGTATGTGAATGTTTCGTTCTGTTTGCGGCGGTTTGAACACCACAAGAACAGAGTAGAGACACTGTAATAAGAGTCTGGACACGAGTGACAGTTCGCCATGTTTGATCGAAATCCCACGAGAGAGAAAGAGATATTCACCATTTCACTCTTGACCACTGTTAACAAATCTTACGTTTATGGCGGTAACTCAATGGCAATGCATTGCGCATTTAAATGAGTATAATAAAAAAATATATATCAAATAGAACACAAGATTTGGTGTTTTACTTTATATCTTCATTATATCTTCAGCGGGAATAGATGAAAAATGGCGGGCCAATGAAAAACCCAAATGCACATTTTCAGATTAATAGATAGTAAAATATCGACATAAACGTAAGAGTTGTTAAGAGTGGTTAAGAGTGAAATGGTGAATATCTCTTTCTCTCTCGTGGAATTTCGATCAAACATGGCGGACCAATCAAAAAGTGGCCTCCTCGTGTCCAGACTCTTATTATAGTGTCTCTAGAACAGAGGAAAACGTTCGCGAACAATGTTTTTGTTCGTGTTCGCCTTGGTGTGAACCCAGTATTAGACTGCTCTACAGTAATTTTCATACCTGAAAAATTCATTGAGCCGCGGTAGGGTAGATGCACCGTTTGTTGCCACATTAAGATATTGTACCAATTTTGGCTACTTCTTAAAAAATATAATATTCTTCCGTGTAAACAATAATTATAACCTTATATTTCGGGCGGTATACTAAACAAAATATTTATGAATGAAATTCTTCACATAATAATGATCTGCAAGCAATTTAAAAATGAGATAATTATGCACCTGGCCAAAAACAGTGCGATGGCCACAAACGGTACTTCTACCCTACAAAGGGCCGTCAAGGCGATCGTACGCGAGCGAGTGTGGCCGTTTCTGCAGGGGCACGCGATTCCTACGAGGTCTCTGGTTTCCCACAAAAGTGACTGTGGGACCTCACCTCACCGCTCACCTTTAGTTCTGTCGAGCCACTGCGGGACACGGTGTCCTGGAATCCTTCCCCGGACGAAATGTCGCTCGCGAGAGCAGAGACCAGTCGCGAGTAGCGAGCGGCTCTTCCCACTTTTTTTCGCTACGTGGGCCTGTATCTAGCGCAAAAGCGACGTGGGAGTAACGTGGAAGTGAAAGTTAGAACGGGCAACGCTCGCGAGGTGGGAGGACGGCAGGGAGGGTTGCGTAAAAGGCGCCGCGGCGCTGCCGATGTGTCGATGGAGAGGAGATTTGACGGCTGGGTGTATCGTGGCTGTGGCTGGGTTAGCGGGGAATTTTTTTGGGGGGTCTAGGAAGGAAATAGGTTCTTGAAAGTGAATTGGGGAAATATTTGCAAGTTTGATATTTTTTAAATTTGGGTCCGTTTGGCGGTAATTATAATCCTTGGAGAATGGGATTCTGGAAGAAATTTTGTGGGATATTGTAGTTTTTTTTTGTTTAGTTTCAGGTTTGATCTTGAAATAGATTCCGAAAACTGGGGAAGATTGGCATGTTTATGGGACATTTTACTAGATAATATAAAAATTAACATTTTCACATTTAATTTAAGTATTCTAGTAATACTTACCATCTTTTGTGATTGTACTACATGTGCTAAAATGCATACCATTTTGATTTTTTTCCTTGTTCAATACATCATATAAATAGCACTATCATCGGCCAAAGTTTTACGAATTTGAACTCACAGGGACACTGAAATTTCTTTCTTTTTATGTTCAATGCACTCTCTTTTAAATTTTTTTAATTATCATTTTCAAATTTGCTTGAAGTATCCTATTATAACATCGCATCATTTGTGATTGTCCTACAAGTGTGGAAAAGCATAAAATTTTTGTTAAGTAACTGCCAATGTTCCCCCAGTTTTTTTTTGCAATGTACTGCTGTGGACTAATATTACAGCGAAATTTTTTAGTTAATTGTTTATTTAGATTTTAGGTAGAGAGGAAATGCTTAATTGGAAAGTTTGGCCATTTTGCAAAGCATAATTGCTGCCTGTATCGATTTCTCCCGTAAACTGGTATAGAATGACAGTGGAATTTTCGAGGAAACGAATGGCACGGCTTACAAAGCGGTCGCCAATGTGAGAGTCCCTCCCTTTTCATTGCTTGGCGCACCGGTACCAAGCGAAAGGGAAATGTATCCGCTTTCGCGAATTGTCTTTCACCGTGCTGGCAAAAATTTCCCGTTTTTCTTCTTTTATTTCATCGCGCTCGCCCGGTAAAAGCGGCGTAATCGCGAGATTTCTACTCTAGCCGTTGGCAAAGAGCGCGTTGGAAAGTGAAAGGGGGAAAATGAAGGCTCTTTTTCGCTTAACTGAAGGCTGCATTTATCTCCCGGAAATGTAGATCTGTATCTTATCAAATATCAGCGCCGAAACGATCGGCGTACTTAGAAATGCCATCCGTGCACGAACTCCGCGAACTTAACACCGATACAATATGGGGAACTTTCTTCCAATGAAACATTACCCGTGAAACCTTCACAATAAATAATAACCACTCGATATTTTGAATACTTTAATGGGTAATTATTAATTATTCTAGTAAAATATAAAAATATAATTATTATTCGATTCCAATTGACTTCGAATGATTTTCTATATTATCCGCATCACTCCCAATTCAGTCGAGTCAAAGACCATTTGAATCTTTATCTCTAGGAGCAAAGTTCCTTATCGTGGTAGACTAATTTAGAATATCTCAGTTAACCGCGCGTCAAACAATATTTTCTCATTCGACACGAAAACCGCGATTTACCCGTATGTAGTTCACCTCCATACCTCGATGTGTCTGTTAATGTGACACGGACGGCATCTGCAAGCGGAAGTGTTGTCCTTTGGAAGGGGATAAACACTGATATTAACCCATCCGGTGTCATAAGCGCGAACCACCACTTTTGCCCGCCATATATCCATTTGCTATAACGTTACTATGTGCCAAAGGGCGCGTATCCTTGGTATCCTTTATTCCTCCACGAGAGATATAAGTATTAAGACACCCGCTTTATCGCAGAGGACGCGATATCTCTTGCAGATTTGTGTAGTGTAAACCAACTGGTGAGTGACTGAATTGTTGAATTTATGGACCTTTGAGATTAATACATAAATATATTTATGTATAACAACAAAACAGCTGTTGAAATTGCATTTAAATTGATTTTTTCTTGAAATTTCTATTAAAATAATTACTTATTCTTATCGTAATTTTTAAAAAACGATTATAAAATGCAAAACGTGTAGAAGCCCAGTGAATGACAGCATACTTTTAATAAGAATTGTACTTACTAATGTTTGCTTAATACGCGTAACTAAAAATATGGGATATTAAAAGTGCAACTACACTCCATTTATATAAATATTTATATATTAAATATATATTAAATATTTTTAAATTTATAATTGACATTTCTTTGCCTAATGGTCATTCACTGGTATAATGCGGTGAATTAAATTTAAAATACCCAATGGAATGAAATTGGCAATATTCTTCGCAATTGTTCACCTCATCAACATTTGTCTATCGCTCGTTGAGCAGAAAATCAACGCTCGATTAACAGTCGAAGGGTCTGCTTGCACAGAGGCTTATCAAACTAACCCGGGCCAATTCACCAGCCTCTGTTATCGCGTTAAGGTATCGATTCTACGGCAGATAAGGGTTAAAAGATTAGTAGAAGCTACCACGGTTTCTCGAGTCAGATAGAAGCTAAGGGAACGGCGGGTCCGATGAACCTGCGGAGCTAATGTACTCGACTCGATGATGCTCGAATAGTTCCGTACTTGGCGCACGTGAGCACCATCGCGTGCCCTGCATACCCTTCTTTCATGCTTCTTTTCCAGCCACCCCTCCCCTCCTTTCGCTGTGTTCCGTCGACCTCTTTCCCCACCCCGCCACCCTTCGCCCTTTTTTCTTTGGATCGAGGTAATCCGTGTCCCTTACCTCCGTGACTTCTTGCTCGCGTGTGTACTCGAACAACCGTGGCTGACCTTCGTGGAAACGAAGGTGTCTTGGTTGGGGGTGTTTGGGTGGGTAGCGATGGAAGCTTAAAGTTAGAAATTTGAACTGACGAATAAAAGTTGAAGTTATTTTTATTTGGTGCGTTATTTAAATATTTTTTCATTTAGTTAATGTCTAACTGTGAAAAGTTGTGGGAGAACCAAGGGCCCCTGACACCCTTCACCCCCCAAAGAAGGGGCTTTGTGAAAATCCAAGAAAAGTAGATCCTATTTTGTAAATAAATAATTACCTATATTCACCTAAAGAATTTTACTGAATTTGTATTACAAGTATTTTTATCCCTCCAACTCTGCCCCCCGAAGATTAAATCTTGACTGCGCCACTGATAGCGTTAGTGGTGATTATTCACATTGATGATTTTTGGGAATAGTAGAATCTATGAATTATAGGTTCAAGTTTAATGTTCGCTCGGAATACAAATGTTAGTGTAACGCTGAGCACCGAGGACACTGACCATGAAACCTCGCGGAGCCTAATTCCAATAGGCTTCTGTCGTGTTACTCGTTTAATTGGCGAAATCGAATCGACTCTTTATTTGCTTCTCCGCGCTCCACCCTATCTTGGAAGCCTGCCATTTCATTCATTTGACTGCAAGCGGTACTGCCCCAAGCGACGTCGTTAGCATCCATAAAATATAGCACTCGAGGACTGCTTGCCTGAATAAAGAAATCAATAGCTCGCGAGCCACTCGCGCTGGACGAGCTAAACGTTCAATTAAGAAACAGAAAGTGTATCAAATTATACGATATTCCTTTTACTCCCCGCGCTTCGAACTCAAAGCTCCTAATATTTACTAACACTTCGAGTGAGGTGAACATTTATTCAACAACACTTTCAACGAAAGTGTGTTTAGCAAGAGCTGTTGTATCTCCAATCTTCAGCACTGCAGCGAAGCTACGCGCGTTAATGGCAGAGATGGGTAAAATATTATTTGAAATAAAGATTTGTGTAGGAAATGTTTATTTCAAATAATTTTTTACCCATCTCTGACTTAATAGACACCGGTTGGTTTCTGGTTTCTATGTTTCGGCATAATCACGCGGATCCCAGCTGAAGTCTTAATAATCTTTCTGTTACAGACTTGCGGTGAGCGACTGTGCGCCACAAACGTCGCGGGTCAGCTCGAACTTGCACAGCAGCAGTAGTATGGCAGTAAGCCGTGTACCAAGCCCTCCACCACCGGAAGTGAACACCCCAGTAGCCGAGAATTGGTGTTACACGCAGGTACGTATCAGATGTTCCCATCTGAGCGATTCTCCTGAATCTTGCCCACTAGTTTAGTCAATAAAGATCTACGATCAACGTTTGGCGCGAAACACCTTCCCTCTAAAATAGATACTAAGTATCCCACGGACCAAAACGTTCCCCCACTCCTCCGTAGAATTTCAGATTCTCGAACCCTAAAAGCTCTTCAGATCGCAACAATTCTTCCTCAAAGAAAACTGCCTCGAATCATTAAACTCTCCTGCCACTCGTTCCCCTAATTCCATCGCCGCGAAATCGAGGCAGAAACGAGGACAGCGTCAGCGCGCTGACCAGGGCGCGTCGATATCGCTTCGGTACGAAGCCACAGCGAAACTTCCCATCCCGTTTCCAAGATTGTAGGCAATCTACGCGGATGTGGCGTAGATAAAGCGCTAGCCAGCCCCGGGAGAAGTTCGACGAAAGCCCCGGCGAGCAGGAGTGCAGGTGGCTTCTCGTGGTGACGCGTTACCCTGGTCTTCTTGGTTCCCCGGGTGTCTTGCGGTCTCGTCTTCGTCGATATCATCGTCCTCGTCGTCGCGGCGGTCGAGAGCACGCGCTCCTGGCGCTCTCGTTCTATTTTTACTGCTCGTCCCCCTCGCGATGTCAATGACCTGCAACTAGATATCTCTCCTCTCCTCCCAGATTCCTTAACTCGAACGTAGAAATGTTTGATCGCTTCCCCGCGGGAAAATTCGCCAGCCACCCCCTCGCCGTGCCCGGGCACGGATCTCGGGGCACAATCTCCGCGGCCAACCACGATCGCCTTAAAACGCCGTTGCTGGGCTTAACTGGAGCATCGAGACGCGGAGACGCTGATTTCAACGGTCGTAAAAGGGACAAAGTGCCACGCCGAGCCACTTCGGCTGGGTCGCCAGGCTCGAAGGAACTGGGGCGTCCTTCCGCAGGACAGTTGTCGGGCTGGCTGGATAGGGTAGATGTACCGTTTTCGGCCATGTGCATGATTATCGCGTTTTTTTAGTTCGAAAGTGCTTGCAGACGCTTAATTATGTGTAGAATTTCAAACCGTAAATATTTTGTTTAGTATACCACCAGAAATATAAGGTTACATTTATTGCTTACGCGAAAAGTGGCAAGTGGCCACAAACGGTGAAAAATGGATTTCTTATATTTTTTAACTTTATTAATTCTTTAACGATTTCTGTAGTTAATGGTAACTTAGACATTAGTAGTAAAGATAGTGTAAAATTTAGTAAAGATTTTAGTTTCCTGATTTGAAGTACAATTTTAAAGATAATTACAATGAAAATCACTGAAATCCTTAAAGTGGCCACAAATGGTGCATCTACCCTATGTCTTTCAGATTCTTGGGGGTGGCTGGGAGTTTTGCTGGGGAATACCTGAGAGAACTTTGGAATAAGAGTATTTATGAAATTAAGCATCGGGGGTTCTTCATTGTGGGTGCTGGGTATTAATTTGATGGGTACTTTTCTCAAAGGTGGATGTAGGGTAAACTCAGGTAAATCTGTGATAGTTTTAGAATTTGTCTAATAACTGCTAATATTGATATATTCTGAAAGTCAGTCTGGGATATAATGATAGGTCAGGCATCAGAGAAACAAATAATAGGTTAACAGAAATTTACTAAGTTTATTTAATTGAAAATATACAAAATTAAGTTGTCATGACATACTCTGGTTACTGGTTTATATTATTTTACATTATTTTATATTATTTCATATTATTTCATATTATTGTTATTTTGTGCATAATCAATCGTTTCATGATCGTTGGATGTCTGAGACGTAAGGAAACATCGTTTCTGGTATTGACCATCAGAATTTCTCAAACAGCGCAATCAGAAACACAGTATCAGGCGCACGAAAAATAAGAATTTAGTCAATTTCATAAGCAAAAATAACACTGATGCCTTATTGTATGATAATTTCTAGAGTAAGACTAGTTCAAGTGTCATTTTACCATCAATTACCTGCAGTTTGAACTTTTCATTTATCTTCTAAAGCACATATAATACACAAACTAGCACGAAAAATTTCACGAATAATGCGCTGCTGGAACAAAATGCTCTATCACACTAACTTCAATGTACTAATTATTTTACCACAACACAAACTAGAAGATCAATGCTGTCTGTTAGTTTTTGTTCCATCTAAATTGAGTCAGACAATTTCAAGCTACAGATAATTGAGAAAGTATCACGGAATAACCTGTACCACGGATTTACACGAGTTTACCCTATCACTCCTGTAAAACGACATTGCTTTCACCTGAGAGTTTTAGATACTTTGGGCTCCAGAAGCCTGTAAAGAGGCATCAAAGCTCTAAGGGGGGATTCTCGTCTAACAGTCCCAAAAGTAACTGGTGTTTAAAATATTTTTTTTTCTTTTAAACTGTTGGTCATATTATATTAAACTCTTTTGGAATATAAGGAGACACCTTTAAACTTGCAGAAAATATTTTTTTATGTCGATCCTTCTTATTCCTTATTAATTATTGTGGAATCTTGTCCACCTCTTCGATTATGTAATCCCGTCGGCGGGATGTGTAGCACCTATCACAGTCATCTGATTGCAAAAAAAGTTTCTTAAAGTTAGATAGTTTACACCGGGATTAATCCACTTTAAAGAAGAAAAAAATGAAAAATTGAAAGAGTTATAAAAAGAAGAAGAAAAAGTAAGCTTTTTCCTTAGACAAATTTTTAATATTAGTCTTTATATCGACGAAAAAAGTATTTTGAATAAAAACTAAAATTAAATTTCAGGTTCAGTACTAGCGTAAATTATTTAACTCTAATAAAATTTTCTTATTGCAATCAAATGATTGTGACAGGTGATACACCTGACGCCAATATTGTCGAATAGTTTAACACGATTCCACAATAATTAATAAATAATACGAAGAATCGACTTAAAAAAAATTCTACAAGTTTAAAAATGCCTACTTATATCCCAAACGAGTTTAATGCAACATTAAAAATAGTTTTAAAAAGAAAAATCTTATATCCCCTCCATAATATTAATTTCGACTTAGTATCCTTCACTTGTTTATTCTTCCTATCTTAAGCTTCGGTTAGCGGATTACAAAGTGTATTTGGACCTATGGTAAATGCCAAACTACATGTGGTAACTACAATGAGGTACCTCCGACCAGGAAACTAGATTCTCAAACGGATTCTTCTAGCATCTGTTGTATAACAGGTATTATTCTCGGACAAACTGCATCTTGATGTAGACAATCAAAGCTATCCAAGGCAGTTTATCTGAGAATAATACCTGCTACGTAATAGATGCTAGAAGAATTTGTTTTCAGATCTGTTTTTGTGGTCAAAGTTACGTCACTTGACGCTACTCATTATTACTATTTTGCTTTTTGAAGAAAATGAGGATGTTGGATCACGAGATGAGAATCTAACGTAGAAGCTTACTACGAAGTACGTGTATAAAAGACATGGAAGCTATCAATCACCCAAGGGTTGACTGACAATTTTTTCTTCAATATCTGCTACCTAAACCTCCACCACCCAACGTCCCTTCATTGTCGAATTCCAAATCAATCGTATCCCAATCGAAGTTCTTGAGATCCTCCGCAGCCATTTCGCCGCGCCAGTCGTCCATCTTGCACCAGAATCTCTCCCCCACGAATTACCATGTTGGATAAGAAAGCTCTGTTCGCCACGTCGCCGAAGCGGGCCGGGAGGAAAGGATCCTTTGAAAACTCTCCGCGGCTTTACGTAATGCAGAAGTTGCGGGACCCCCAGAGGTTGGGACTCGCGGGAAAGATTGCGATCTCCCGGGAGGTCGGATATTAAGCGAAACTCTGCACCGGCGTTGGGCGCACTCTCGGTTTTCAGGGAACGCGACGGCGAGCGCGAAGGGGTCCCTCTCTCGCCACCGAATCGAAAGTCGATTCGTGCTCCAGTTAACTTTCGTAATGCACGCCGATTTCGCCTCGTCAGCAAAGCCGGGAGCAAACGGGCCTGGCGGTGCAGCAATCGTGCGCACCATCGCCGCTGAATCTGTCGTAACTGGCAGCAACGGCGATCGATGGGCTCGATAAAAGCGTAGAAAGCGGGCGGGTCGCGTTGCGCCGAGTTTCGGAATCGCTCCTCCGACGACGCCGATCGCTGCCTGTCCTTTTGTAATAGAGCAGGCGGGAGGATGCTTGGAAGCAAGCGGAATGCTTGAATGCAGGTAGAATACCCGGGGTGGTTGAAGGTTGAATTGATTCGAGACGATTGTGTCATCGATTGTAATCGTGTTCCCTGTTATCTTCTTGAGGGCTAAAGGTTCAGCTCGCTTTAGGGGGTTGAAGTTTCGGGTCGGGAACTGGGGGAAGGAGGGCTTCTGCTGGTGGTTTGATTAGATACATTAGCGGCGTGATCTGACGCGAGCTCCATAATAGCCATTATCACTCGTTGCCTTTCATTTCCACGTCGTTATCTCCAGGCACGTGTTCCATTCTAACGCTCCGCAACCGAGCTGATACCCCGTGATCGCTGTGGATGGGAATAAGGTCGCGTGAAGGGCCGGCCCTCTTCTCATCTTCTCTCCACCTTCCTCCACTCTATTCCGATCTACTCTGCTACTCTCTGCCCGTTCCCTGCCCGGGTAAACAACCTCCCAACCGCCCGGCAGACATTATCCACGCAGCCGATCCTCCAGGAGCGATCGTTTACCTCGCGGATTTGCTCGCTGGTGCTCGAGCACCGTGTCCAGCGGATTCTACCGGAAGCCTCGACTTGGTCTGGTGCTTGAACCCGCGCGCTCGCGCGCGCGCAGCCATGAGCGCCGCTCCCGTAAACGGGCACGGGTGATTCAAGGCCGATCGTCGACGAGTTGAACGACTCCTGGGGGCGTCGACCGGGCCTTCTGCCTTCCTTCCTTCTTTCCGTCCTTCCTTCCTTCCTTCCTTCTCGCCACCAGTGTCTTCTTCCACACGGAAACGTCCGAGACGAACTTTGTACCCCTTCCCTCCACCAGCATTACCCAACTCCTCTGCTTCCTGGGTAAATGCCACTGAATGTGATCATAAAAATGCAAGCACACTTTGACAAGCTCATTGGAAGCTGTCAGGACTCGCAGTCCAAGTCAATCGTTCTTCTGTAAACGCGCTGAGGAGCTGACGAACACGACTCCCTCCGTTTCCGCTCCCGAGTGGCATACGAAACGTTTTATAACGAATTTACGAGCACCGATATAGCGGACGTCGAGTCCCACTCTCCGCGGTGGGTTTCATCCGAGAGCTTCTGCAGAATGTTATTTCATCTCGAAATAGACTGGAAGTCTCCTGATGAGCTATCTCTACGCTCCGGACAAACTCGATCTTCTCTTCCTCTTTAATCCCTCCCTGGAGGAAGCTCGCCACGAGTTTCTATCCTTTATATCCGGGGCCTCGCGAATTTGCCCTCGAAACGGTAACGAGGCTCGCCTGATCTAAGAACTCGAACTCGAGAACACTCTTGTCAGCTCCGAAATCCGCTTACGCCAGCTGGGTCGCGTCCGAGCTGCCGGAGAATGATCGAGCGATCTTTGACCTATGTCGTTCGTGAAACGCGCGATTCAAGGACGATTATGGTCGATCATCGCGGGTTGAACGACTCTCCGGGGCCATCGACCGTACACCTCTGATTCCTCGTTGCCTCGTTCCAAGGAAACGAATCGTACCGATAGGCTCTCTCACCTACTTAGCTTAACAGTACCCAGGATCGATTAACAGTATCTCTCTGGCGATCGGTATGTTTTCGCCGGCTTCTTTGCCTCGCTTCTTTTTTTTTTGTATTTTATTTTATCTTCTTGGCCAGGCGATCGTGGAATGTAGGATTCGCCGCGTGCTCCAGGATGACTCGCTCGATCGGAGTGTCGCTCCCTTCCGTCTCTCCCCGGTCCGAGCGCCGAATTTCACAGCTCCGAGTCTTGCGCAAAGCTGACGTAACGAATAGAGAGGAGGGTCACTGTGCGGGATCACGTGGCCACGGTTAACGAAAGGCGTACACATGAACTCGCATTCGAGGGGATCAATCAAACGTGTAGGCAGACTTGGACCACCGCCAGCACGTACTATTACGTGGAGGATACGGAATTAGATTCGGAAAATAATGCTGCCCGCTCCGAGCGACCGTCTCGTCAGGCGCTGATATCCTTTGTTTTGGTGATCCTCGAGCGGAGATCGCTTCTTCGAGGATTCTTGCCCCGAACCTCCGCAAAGTGATCGAGAGAACTCTGACTTCTTTTCATTTCTGAGGGGATTTAAGGAGTTGCTTTGGACCACTTTGGGTGGTGGAAGATTTTGATAAACGTATCTTCAATCGTTCCTGCGGAGGAAAGTTTATTTTATATGCATACAAACTTCACAGATATTAAAAAGGGAGGCACCATACCCATCCTAGTGTGTTTGAAAATGGCTCTTTCGCGGTAGATTCTGCAAGTGACCACGGTTTTCTTGAACGCGCAAGTAGACCCAGCCGAACCGTGCTAAATTATTAAACTCGCGGGAACTCCGGGAACTTTTGATACATAATGCACACCATATACTTCCGGGTGGAACTCCGTATCCCAGCGTTAAATATCTAAAGCGTGCACTTAGAGTCCGCCGCATGGAGCTTCGGATCTTGAGAGAAATCGAGCAGAGCAAACTCCTTTATTCAAGACTTGTTACTCCAGCCACCAAGGTGTGTCCCTTTCAGACACCTCTGACTCTGTGAAGATAGGGAGGCGTTAGTTGCCATTAGGAGCCGACAGCGTGCGGAGTTGCGAAGCATTTGCATCGCGCCGCGAACCGTCAGTTAGCGTGTAATGCCGCGGCGTGAGAGAAGCGACGATCATCAGGGCTGTAAGAGGTCGAATTTCATGACTTCTCCCGAGGCAGTTAACGCGCAGGAACCCGGGGAAGCGTTCTCCATCGGAGAGCCGACGTCGTAAGGCGTAACTGGTTACGAGATTACGCGTGTACAAGCCCCAAGTGCGTTGAACTTGTGAGATAGCCGCGCACCTCCTACCTGTTTCGATGCGAATGTTGACCTTAAGCTTCCGATGCGCGAAGGTCACGACGTGCTGAGGATCATCGAACCCTCTCAGCCGCACGTGAACACGCCGAGGCTGTGTTCAGCTTGAGGATCATCTGGACGAGGTAAAGCAGTTCCTGGATGAACAACTCTGAATAGGGTAAACGCACCAGTAAATGAACAGTGAAGGCTAATGAATGAACACTATTATAAAATTATGTTTGCAGCGCGAATGATTCCACGTGCTGCAAAAATTCTTTGGATATGAAGCAAGAAATGAAAAGAAGTCTCTAATTAATTAATTGCTTACTTTAATAACTTATTTTACACATTTTAATAAAAAATGTTCATTCACTGGTACGTGTTCATTTACTGGTACATCCACCCTACCAGGTCTACTCTTCCAATATGATAACTGAGTAATCCTCTATCCGGAAAGATTTGCGAGTTCAAAGAGAGAATACGCTTCCCAGGATCAACCTCTTGAAACATTCTTGACTCTTCTTTAAGATCCACTTGGACCTTCAAATGGAGGAATGAAAGAAGCTTTCGCAGTGGATTTCTTCGTTCGATCTTCGAGTACCTAGACTGTTTTCTTTATTTCTATTGAAATTCATGGTTCTGTTGTTGCTGAAGAAGGAGGAAAGGACATTATCTCGAAGGATTATCGATTATGTCGATAATCAGTTTGCGCTTCTGAGCAATTAGGAGAAACGTCAGCTGGTGGTGCGGTTGCGATACTCCTCGGTGGCAGCAATCGATGGAACGGTGTTGCATGGATTAAAAGGACCCGTCGCTCGCTAACGAGCGCCGGAGGTGTTTTCAACGAGCCTCGGAGAGTGTCGTTTAATTTATACCCCGCCATAAGCTGTATTGTTTGCAGCGAAAAAGCGATCAAAGGGGGACTGGAGAAAAGAGACTTTCACTCGGTGTCTTCAGGGTCGTTGTGCCTCGCTGACGGTTCTCACGATTCCCTTTGTATCGATCCTCCCGCGTCTTAACGCGAGCTGGGATGCTGGGCATTTCCTCCTGGCGCGTTTCAAGAATCGTCGGGTTTCGATTGTTTCGAAAGTAATCGACTCGTTCACGGTACATCGCCGCAGCGATCGAACTCTTAATTAATTTAACGCGTGGATCGAAATCGATCGCCCGTGGTCCCCGCTTGGTCTGTTTTTCCCTCTGTCTGCCCTTCAATTGGCCCTCGAGACAGCCGGCGATTAATTTAACGCGAGATTCGCCAGATTACAGGGAAATCGGCGCGCCATCCGCGTCGAGTGGCCTCGCGTGTCATTCTGCGGCAGACAGTTGAAAGCAGATCGAAACCTGGATGGGAATTCTAAGCTTGTAATTTAACGATACAGAAGGGGAATAAAAAAGTAGCTCGATTTCACGCGGTTCGGATCTGTTTTGCTAACACTGTGCAATATTTCCGTGGAAATGTTTGATTTTTTTGTAATCAAAAAATATTGTAAAAGTGATCACGAAACAGATATCCTTTTTGTACTCGGAGCGATATTCTTATGGTGACAAGGGAAGATCTCGAAACCGGAAATTCAGAGAATTCCGACACTTTGTGAATATTTTTTTCACAACGCAATTTTTGTTTGCTGCCCAAAATTGAGTCTAAGGGGGCAGGTGACATTTAATTTGTACAAAAAACAAAATGGGTTACCAATTTAGATTGCATGTTAAAAAAGAATTTTAGGAAACGTTATTAATATTTTTCTTTACAACTTTTTCCCAATGATTTAAAAATTGATAAAACCTTTGCCATTTGATAGATCTAATTAAAACAGGTAACTTTTATCTTGAAACTTTATTTCTATCTCTAACAGATTGCGAGTTGCATAATTAAATCTGAAAATCGTGGAATTCTCAGGGTTAATTTCACTCCCTTAAACGAAATTTGTACAGCAAAGAAAAATTTCGTTGTAATCAGGAAGAGATCCCTTACATATTCTCAAAGTTACGTAATTTTCTAAATTTCACAGGTTGCCCAACTTCCCTTGTGAGTACAGTAGAAGAGTCCGTAAAAGTTTTATTAAAAATGTCCTGAATAAATCATCCCCCATCTTCTATATATAAAAATAGTGATTTATCATGGTCCAAAAGCAAGTATCAAAAGCTTCCATATTTATTCAGCTCCCACAGCTCTCTCCAACGATCTTGGGAGATCCTCAGAAACGAGCTAGCCAACCAGAAGCTCCTAATCACCAAAGACCACCCACCCCCGCTTTCCCGTCACATAGACGTCACACGGAAATCTCATTTACCGATCAATACAGCGCGCAGAGATATGTACCGCGATAAGAGCCGCTCAGGAGGCGAACTGGAGGAATAGATTTTGGCTCTGGTGTTCGGTATCGTTCGCCAAGGTCGGCACACGAGTGACGTCAGGGATCGTTGACTTGTTGGGGCTCGACCTCGGGGCTTCGTCTTCCTCTTCCTCCTCCTATCTGCTCATCCTCTTCCCTCCCTACGCTTCTTGGTCCAGAAGCTCCTCGAGCAAATTCTCAAACAATTCTGCACCCAAAATCATCCTCCCTCGACAACTCTGAATTCTAAAAAGCAAATTCACCGCACTCCAAGAGCCTCTCAAACTCCTAATCACTCTCTGTATCGCACACGCGGAAGTGTCTTTAGAAGCCAACACTTAGAAATATAGGAACCAAAGGATTCTATTATTATATCTTCACAAATAAGTGTGCTCCTCTGTTTGATCATTTATTGTACTATAATTTGCATAGCACGTGGGCTTCCGTAAAGTATCTTTTCGCAACCATAATCCGCCCCGTCATCGAATCAGAAAGAGAGATACCTACCACCTGGCGAGTCAGCTCCGCGAAGGTAGAATCCTTTTTCCGCGCGTTTTTCAAGGTGATTACATAAGACAGAGAGATATAAGTCGAATCTGACCCTGAACGGTCTCTCCTTCCTCTCTCCTCACGCGTGCCTCTAACACGTGCTTGGTACTTGTAGTACTTCTCTGTGCTCGTCTGCTCGACTCGAAGGCCACGATCAATTTAGTCTTGGGGAACCTTCGACGTTCCCCCTCGAAAAGAAGTTCCCTCTAGTAGCGGACCGTTTCCTCTTCTTCTTCTTCTTTTTTTTTACCCTCTCCTTCCCGACGTCGAGCGAGCAAATATATCCGAGGACGTGGAAACCATCCGTCACGCGTGCACGCGAATTTCGACGACGGAAGCGGCGGACACTCGCCGAAGGTCTCCCCGCGATAAGAATAAAATGGCTTATCGCTAATCCCCCATCTGAATAATCGAGCGCGCCAGCGATTGGGAAACTCTGCTCTGAAATGAATTTTTAGTATCGCGACACGAGTGGCGCTCGGCTGTAAACTATTGCGCGAGATCTACTTTTCACAATCGCTTTACAACTCTCGCTCGGTAGAGAATTCTATTAGCGAGCAGCGCCAATTGTGTTGCTCCCTTTCCCAACGAACGCGGTGTACCGAAAATTATCAGAATCCTCTTTATAATGCTCCATTCCAGTTCCGCACTTCTACTTCTGACTTGATTTTAGATTTTAAGTGTTGAAACAAAAGTCCACGAATTGCGATAATATCCGGGGACGCTGTTAAGGTGTAATTTAGAATTGTATCGTTTTTAAGTTCTGTATTTATTTTTGTTTCTTTTCTTTTTTAATTCGAGATGACGAGGGGCTACCGCGGCGATGTTTGCGTAGATTATTGCGAGACAGACGATCGCTGGGTAGCCCTTTTTAGTATAGATAGATATAAGCTAGTTTCCACGGGACGTATTCTGACGTGGTGTCGCATTTGAAGGTCTTGTGTGCACAGGTGAAGGTGGTTAAGTTCAGCTACATGTGGACGATAAATAACTTCAGCTTTTGCCGGGAGGAAATGGGAGAAGTGCTAAAGTCGTCCACCTTCTCAGCAGGGGCCAACGATAAATTAAAATGGTAAGGTTCGGTCGATTAAGAAACCCTTTTTCCTACATTTTTGTCCGCGAAGATACCAACACGCCGCGATCAACTCAAAACACAAGAAGCGTTGCGAGCCTAAAGGATTTGTCGCTTCTCGATTATCTGCGTAGAAAGTTAGCCGGAAAAAAATTGTTTAAGATTCTTTGCATTGCATACCAACCGTTTGTTAAGTGTAAGCTTTGCTTTAACGATAACTCGCGGGTCCTTTCTTTGTTCACCTCGCCGCGGATGATTCTTATTCTTCCCCCGATTTTAATTTCATTTAGATTCTTCATTGTCCCGTAGAAAATATTTCACTAGCTGTTATGCCCCTGTACGATATACGCTCTTTGCTTGACGTTTGGTTTTTTTAACACGGTATCCGCGAGACACGTAGACCTATTTATTCTACTTATTGTACACAGTGTAGCAATTTTAATTCAAATAGCAATGCAGTTGGAGTACTATTATAGCATAGATTCTGTATTAAATATTAATTATTTAGTAAATTTCAATATTAAATATTTAGTAAATTTCAATATTAAATATTTAGTAACTTTGAATATTAAATATTTAGTAAATTTCAATATTAAATATTTAGTAAATTTCAATATTAAATATTTAGTAAATTTCAATATTAAATATTTAGTAAATTTCAATATTAAATATTCAGTAAATTTCAATATTAAATATTTAGTAAATTTCAATATTAAATATTTGGTAAATTTCAATATTAAATATTTTGTAAATTTCAATATTAAATATTCAGTAAATTTCAATATTAAATATTTAGTAAATTTCAATATTAAATATTTAGTAAATTTCAATATTATATATTTGGTAAATTTCAATATTAAATATTTGGTAAATTTCAATATTAAATATTTGGTAAATTTCAATATTAAATATTTACTAAATTTAAATAATAAATACTAAATAACTATTCAAATCCTTCATTACTTCCTAGTACTCTAATTAAAATTGATCATACAGCATACTGTTCTCCTGAATACACCTTTCTATTACATTCCTTTTTAAAGGCACTACAGATCTACATATTTTTTTTTAGTAAGAAATTCAATTCATGAAAACTTGCTCTTACTGTTCATCTACGTGTCCGCGTGTAGTGTGTTAAATGAGACTTTCAGAAGAAAGTCTGACCGCGAATGGTACCGAAAGTTCAATTGCCGGTATACCGTCTCGTTAAGCGAGGCTAGAAAAGCGATAATAGTAGCATGCATGTAAATCTGGGAGTGGAACATCGCTACCGAATGGATACTATATGATCGGTAATTGATTCTAGGTGCCTAAGAGTGAATCCTAAGGGTCTGGACGAGGAGAGCAAAGACTACCTGTCTCTGTATCTCCTTCTCGTTTCGTGCAACAAATCCGAAGTCAGAGCAAAGTTCAAATTTTCTATTCTTAATGCCAAAAGAGAAGAAACCAAAGCAATGGGTAAGTTGAGACAATAAAAAAAAAAAGAAAGAGAGAGAGAGAGAAAAAAAGAAAATGTTGCGATCGTTCGCCGTGAAACGGATGCAATGCAGGGCATTTTAAAAGATTTTCGTCTCGACCACCGAGAGTTTCCACACTCTTTCCACCGTCGACCAAAACGATCATCCATTATGAAACTGCATACGAGCCTCCGTCGCATACCGAGATCACCTTGCTCGCGGAGAGAAATGTCAAAAAGAATTTGCAGCCTCGCGTGAAAAATGTCCGCCGACTTTTAGAAGCAAACGCCGTCGGAAATCGCTTTCTATTCTCCGATTCGTTTCTCCGGTTTGACCGTGGAATTTTCCCGAGTGACGTTTCAAAGATCCACGCCCGACTTTGAGGCTCGCTACCGGCGAGAGAACTTCTCGCCCGCTGACCTTCGGGTCTCGTTTGTAGATCGGCGATTCGAAAGGCAATAACGTCCGGTGAACTTTGTGCTTTCAGAGAGCCAACGTGCTTACAGGTTCGTCCAAGGTAAAGATTGGGGCTTCAAGAAGTTCATTAGGAGAGACTTCCTCCTGGACGAGGCCAACGGTCTCTTGCCCGACGACAAACTCACGATATTCTGTGAGGTATATACCTTTGTATGTTAATTGTTTAATATTCGTATTTGCCGCGTTGTCGTCGAGCACGGGATTTCAACGGGTTGAAACGCTACGTTACAGGTGAGCGTGGTGGCGGACAGCGTGAACATTTCCGGGCAGAGCAACACGATACAGTTCAAAGTACCGGAGTGCCGGCTGCCCGACGACCTCGGGCTCCTCTTTGAAAACCAAAAATTTAGCGACGTCACGCTCACCGTCTGCGGCAGGGAGTTTCAGGCGCACAAAGCCATACTCGCAGGTGAGTGTACAGTTTTCCTACGGCCCTGCTTTATCCACAGCCGCCATTAGAGCTCCTCTGCATAATGCAACGTGATATAATGTACAGCTTGACTAAACAATCATCGGAGCCGTCAGAAATCCACCGTCGGAGGCTGGTGCGAGCTTTAACACTTTGACTGGCGTCGGCGTGTATTTTCCCTTAGTTTTATGCGAAAGTTTATTTCGAGTTTAAATTCTCCTAGAGCTGCTCGACAGAAAAGGCCCAAGGTTATCGGAACCTTGAGTCAGGCAGAGTGTTTGATAAATTACACGGTCGCAGCACCCTGTAACCGTAGCTTTTAGCAGAGGGTGATATTGATTTTTAATGGTGCATTTTGGTTACTTAGCGCGGAGCCCGGTTTTCTCGGCGATGTTCGAGCACGAGATGGAGGAGAGGAAGCAGAACCGCGTGGACATCACGGACGTGGACCACGAGGTGCTGCGGGAGATGCTACGGTTCATATACACGGGGAAGGCAGCGAATCTGGAGAAGATGGCGGACGATCTGCTAGCCGCGGCGGACAAGTACGCGTTAGAGAGGCTGAAGGTGATGTGCGAGGAAGCGCTCTGCACGAGTTTAGCCATCGAGAACGCAGCCGACATCCTCATTCTTGCCGATCTTCATAGCGCTGATCAGCTCAAGGCGCAAGCCATAGACTTCATTAATACGTAAGTCTCTGGGTTTTGGAGATTTCGTGATGAGATACACACTCGAGACTCAATTACCCTGTGGAATATGTATTCGAAATCTCGGGCAGACAATGATATTCTATGCTATCCACTTCGTAGTTAATGGATATAGTCACTGTGACAAGATTGAAATAGGATCGTTCGATTCCTGAAGGTGGTTGTGCCTAGTCAGCTGGCGAAAAAGAACGCGATTTTCGTTTTTCTTTGTGGAATATCTACTGTATATTTTTTTTACAACTATTCGCTTATTTTAAATGTACATATATGCAGCGGGGAAGCTGTTTTAATAAAGGCGGTGAGCACGATTTCTCTGAGCCGGATCATCTAAAATTAATAATTCAAAAATATTGTGTTAATATATGGTTGAATTCAGTCGATGAACGAAGAATTTTTCAAAAAGTTTATTTTTTACAAATTGGCAGTCGTTTGACGCAAAACCGCGATTTTTCGGTGTCTGAATTCATTCGGTTTTTGTTAATTAAGAACAGAGTTTTTGTTAAAATAAAAAATCTTTTGTTTATCTACTAGTCTTTGGTATGTAAAAGAAGTCTGCAAAAGTTTAGAAATATCTTGCTCACCGATATCAAAACATCTTCCGCGAGATTGGCGTGTTTTTTAACATTTTTCTATAACAAAATTACTGAGAATTTCTGCACATATGTACTTTTAAAATAAGCGAATAGTTGTAAAAAAATGTACAGTAGATATACCACAAAAAAATATAAAAAAACGATTTTTTTCGCCAGCTGACTCGGCATAACGCCTTAAGAGGTCTCCCTACCTTGACGGACGAAAAATGCTGCGACCTTCGTGCATTTTTAAAACAAAACCATTAAATATATTTACTTCCAGCTTTGAGGCTTTATTTGTCAATCATTAGAGAATATGAAGAAAAAAAATTGTATGCAAAAATAGTGGTTATATTCGGAGTTATAGTGCTTCAAATAAAACGACTTACAAAAATCATATGCGCATGGTTAGCATAGAATCAGCTGTTGTAGTTGCCTGAAATCGAAAATTTTAAAATTTGTGTAATCTGTATAAGTGTGGCTATCGTCCGAACTAGATTAAATGAGAAATACTGAAAAGTAAAAAAAAATGGCACTGCCTAAAACAGAGATCGATTTCTGCCAAAAAATCGCTGGTTTTTTAAGTCGCAAAAGTGTAATTTTTGAAAAAACCGACTTAGTTTTAGTACTAACAAGAATGGGATATCTATCGAAGATATATACCAGATTTGAAGTAAATCGGGTGATTGGTTTGTCAGATATCACGCTAACCAATTTGAAAAACATCATTTTGAGAAAAACGCGTTTGAAGTTTTAGGTAGTGTGTTTCTAATTGAATTATTTTTTTAAATATTCCTATATCCAAATGTAGACGTAAAGTTTTTAATTAATATAACTTGAGGGTTTCTTTTAAAAAAGCATCCCAAGTCTCTCATTCTTTTCGAGCCGCCAAGGTAGGGAGAGCCCTTAAGCCTCCTAAGTCTGAACTTTAAGTGCATTGTATCGTTAGTTTAGTCTGCACGAGGTTCCTCCAATGCCTGAATGGATAAAAGTGGACGTGACTTGAATTGTTAACGTTTCTTGTTCACAGACACGCGACAGACGTGATGGACACGGCGGGTTTCAAGTCGATGGTGAACTCCCATCCGCACCTGATAGCGGAGGCGTTTCGAGCGCTGGCCACCCAACAAATCCCGCCGATCGGGCCGCCCAGGAAGCGAGTGAAACAGAGCTGAAAACAGCCACCGCTGACACCGGGCACGACCTCCGCGTCGCCCCCGCCTATCTTGCATCCCTCATGACTTTTTTGTGTACAGTGATTACCGAATTTGGAGAAAAGAGAGAGTAGTGTGTTCGAGATAAATGTTTCCTAGCGCGCGCCATCCTCTGGTCCGCTCGAACGGAACGGCGGCGGAACGAAACTGGAAACCGTTCCCCGCGTGTTCGAGGGGTAGAGGACACGGAGTCGGAGTTTTCGGCCAGTTCGAAGCGAGAGAAACAGAATGAATTCAGGTTTAACGGGGAGCCGATCTCGCTGGGCCCTCTCGCTCCCTCTGTCTCTTCTAAGCGCGGCGAGAGAGAACTCGTCGAAAAGGGAACTGAACGCTGAATCTATCACATGAAAACTGATGACGGGAGAAGGTGCGCAAGAAGTAACGCGATGGAAAAAGTAAGCCTGAACGGAACGAGTAAACCACCGATGACGATGAATGATGATGAGCCAACGTTCGTTCCAACTGGGTTGGACAACGCAGGACATGCTAACGACGATGATAACGATGATGATGGTACTCTTTCTTCTTTAGTTTCTTCTTTCTAATCTGTTTGCAATTGTGCGGTTCAACGTTATCCGCGCGCGGGAAGAACGGAGAGGCACAGCCCCATCTTGTCCTTCGAATGCCAGCGAGCCCTAGAATGTCAGCGATTTGTCAATGCGCAACGTACGCGGTCCACGCGCGGATTTGTTTTGTCGTTTCTGCGACGAGGGGACAAGCCGGAAGCGCGGTGGTCGTCGTCGCGGCCGTCGGCGATCGGGGGAGTATCCGAAAGCAGTCAGAGAGGACCAAGGCGAGATTGAAGCTCGCTGAAATTGCTAACGCCACCAACACGTACACGGCACACACCACGCCCACGTACACAGAACACGGGAGAGAGACACGGAGAAACAAACACGATGCACGAAGGAAGTTGTGATAGACGTCGGCCAGACGATATTAAAACATTTTGTTCCTTTGTCGACGAAGAAGAGAGACGAGGATACGGATCAAACGATGTCCCGGGGCGCTTGTTCGTCGTGCAACGAGCAAGGAGAAACAAAACAGTTAGATACTATGTTTATTACTGATAGTGATTTTTAGTTTTAAAGAAGAAACAATACAACAAAAAAAAAATTAATAAGGGAAACACGAACGTGAAACTCTTCCAGGAACGGAGAAAATGATTCTAGTTAGTGTTTTTTATGATCTCTTTCTCTCAACATGTACGACTACTACTATGATTACTATTAATGCTACGCAATCTGTGCTCCCCAAGCCTTCGCCCAACGCCCCCCTCCCCCCGTATTTTTGTATATTTTTTGTCTGCAGATACCACCCTCCTACCACTTAACGCGGCCTTCCTCCCCCCCCTTCTCCGAACCCTTATCACTTGGCACAGTTTGTTTTGTTTTCTCGAGTATTGCATAGTAGATGAAGTGATAGATTCGAATTATTATTATTATTATTATTATTATTATTATTATAATATTATATTATTATTATATTATTATTGTATTAAATTTAGGGTTGTCCATAATTTATCGAATTTTATGTTGATTATTACGGAAATGTCTGTCGTGCTTGTGCGCAGGATACGTGCATCGATTAGAGATGTTAACAGAGAATCGCAATTAAAAGAACCGAAACGAGCGGGGAGTACACGTCCTATAACATGTTAATTATTAGAGACGAGTATATATGAAAAGAGAAAGGCGGGAGGGAAAGAATGGGCGCGAGGCGCGAGAAACGGCATAGAGGGAGAATGGAATGATGGGAAAATAGTGTAAAATAAAAAAAAGTTAGTCAATTATCGATATAGCGCGAGATATTAATCGTTTTTTATGTAATTAATCGTCGAGCCACGGAATCGTGTGGTCAATGATTCTGAAATTATGGGCAACCGGAAAGAAAGGAAACGCAAAACAACAATAATCATCATTTAGTACACAGTACTGGCTCCCTGATCCTCCGACGTAGCTTTACCGAATATGTTTCTTTCCTTTTTCTTTTCTCTTTACTTTCCCCCACCCCACCCTTGAGTAACTTCGAAATACACGCCACAACCCCCCCTCCCCCCTTCCCCCTACCGTTACAGGAGAGAGTAATGATAAATCGAAGATTTAATGCCATACATGTTCTGTGATAAGACCACTGTAATTACCGCAATTGTAATCTCATACACACACACACATTATACACGACACGTACGTACATACACCTTTCTAGAACTTCTGACGATCCTGGCAGCCAGTGGAAAAAAAAAACGTAAAATAAAAATGAAATATATCTTTTAAGAAACGGTCGCTACACCCGGACAGTCCCAAAACTAGCGTCCCTTTCGATTTTAAGGTTTTTACTGTACATATCTGCTGTATTTTATAAGAACTGAACACGAACGGAACCATAACTTTTACGATGAAGGGTACAATAACCAACTATAATTTATTCTATTTTACAGACTGTGCTAAACTCATGTTCCTTGAAACACTAGCAATGCTTTAAGTAAATGTATAATGTAATAATGACAAATTAATACGATTAGGAACAAGCGTGCGACGCGACGGGGAGAGCCGTCTCTTTGATTTATTCGACACGCGCGCGCTCGTCCGTTCGCTCGCTCGGCGCCAAAATGCGTTTCCGTCGGGATCGAGCGAAAAGAGAGAGAGAAAGAGAGAAAGAGAGAGAGAGAGAAACAAAAAATCCTATGGGGAACATAGTTAGGGAACGTTTTTCCACCGTTTTTTACAAATGATGTTTATTTCAGTCCGTAGTTCGTTAGGGCTTTAAAAGGGAAAAGGAAAGAAGAGAGCGAAGCGATAAAAGTCGGAGTATAAAAACGGAAGAAAAATGGAAGGAAAAAAATGGATAGGGAAAGAGGAATAAACAGATAAATGTAAGCGGTTTAAGGAACAGATTTTGGCCGTGCTCGCTCAGATTTTAAAATTTTCAAACGAGAAATGATAAAAACACGTCTGCGTCCATTCTACCCATTCTATCTTTGGGACTGTGCGGCAAATATCTCATGAAACTCGTAATGTTGAATGTCTTTTTTCTCTACAAAAACGAAAAGGAAAAAAAAACACAAAACGAAACTAATTATTAATCCGTACGGCAGTTCGAGAAAGAAACTATTAGATGATGCAAAGAATTTTGAACCAATCTGCATGAGCGTATGACTGGATAATTTGATAAACTAAGTACAAGTAAGACAAGTGTTACCTCATCATGAAAATCAGCATGTCCGTGTCGCGCTAGCTACTACTGCGCTGCTGTCTGATACTAACACAGTTCCGTTGTACATTGCATTTAAAACGAAAGAAAGAGGAAGTAACCCGAGGAAAGCTTTTTTGTAACTGAATAGTTGAGCAGTGGTAGCTGTTCGAAGTACATGACTGCTGTTCATCGAACCCAGCTCATACAAACGTTCATTTTTCCATTTACTTTAAGTCATTGCACCACATCAAATAAATGACATTTTCATTATATAATCATTGGGAATTTTACGTGAATTTCATTATCCCCCGACCGAACGCTCTTCTGTTCCATCGAACAGCGAGGACGTTCCATCAATTTCCTTAAATAATGCGGGGACAGCTGTGATTGAAGCGACTTTGATTGATTTTGCGAAACAGATAAGCCGACGGCTTCTGACACGCGGAATGCACCCGGTTCTCGTCACATCACCGAAGTTAAACTGCGCTGGGCACAACGTCAGCGCTTGGACGTGTGTGCTGTTGGCCAATCTGTAGATCTTCCCCGATTAATGCTAGTAATGATTAAGAGAAATTGGAGATAATTAACTTGACTCGTTTGTCGAACTTAAACTAAATTTATTTCCTGCTTACAAACGTTTGTATAAATTAATGGGATTGTTAGTGCCATCTTAAACGTGACACAGAATAGAGCAGGCCTGATTGCTTTGGTGCGGCGCTCTGTCAGCCAGTTTTGGAGTATCTGGGTACATAGGTGGCGTATCAAACATAGATACCTAGAAAACACAGGCACATATGGTGGTCAGATCTTTATCTGTGGCTAGCTGATAATAGGTGACTGATAGTAGATACAGAACTGCTGAAGCTTTAGTTATCGATAGCTGTTTTATTACTTTTTATTATATTCTGGTTTCAGCAGAAACTTGCGAATAAGGGTCACGTACTCTGTTGAGAGGTGCTCCGTAAAGCGGAGGAGCACTGCAAGCTTCTGTGTAAGTCGGTGGCCTGTCCAATGACTCGTATATCGTATACAGTTCCACCGCGTTGGTGTCTACATTCTCATTGTTACGTTCCCTTTGCCACGGGCCAGACCCTGAATGATCCGAGTGCGATGCCCTGCAACTGCTTATTAATGATATTCATATCATTTTATATTTTAACAATTCTGTTTATCGCTTCAGTAGCTAAGAGACTGACAGCCTTCAAAATCTATTAATATTCTACCATGACCGAATATGAAATTGCCAACGACAAGAACCGTACCTGCTACAAGTTTTGCAATACATTAAAATCGCAAAAAAGAAGCCAAGTACCAGCAACAGAAAAATTATAATTTGTGAGATTGTCGCTGTGTTCCAATCTAAAGGTTCCTGCGCAGAGCAAAAGAGCTGGAATTAGAGAATCAGATGGCCAGGATTCGCAGCGCCTGCGTTCGTATGAGAAAATTAATCTTACCGATAGAAATTGCAATCAAGGCATGCATAGCAGGGTAAAGTATGAGGTGCCACAGAAAAAAAGAGAAGCATAAATAGAAAGAATCTAACGCTTTCTTTATTCGAACAGATTTTTTCGCTCCACTGAACTCACCTTTGTATTTTAAAGCCTGCGTGGATCCAGGATAATCGTCTACGTCTCCCCCGTGTTGCAGAGTAATTGGATTTGCAATAATCGACGAGGTATCTAATTCTGCTAACGATTTATTTACTACAAGCATTACGAGCACTACACCATGCGTCGGGAAATAAAAGATCGATATACGTACCCGTGTGGTTAATTAATTGATCCATGGTAACCATTTTAGTTTCACAAGAGAATTCTTTATGAAATGGCGAAGTATACAAGTGCACAGGGAAGTGTACCGATGTTAGTGTGTCATTATCACTCGAACACAAGCAAGAGAAAATTCATGGCGCTTTGTGCGCGGAGAAAACAATTTTCAATGATTTCGTGCAATCTCTGAGCCCTGCTATTGTTTCAAAAGTACGAGCAATGCTTCACCTTTCACAGGCAGATAAACACCACGCTTTAAGCTGGAATATCAAACACTTATTGCAAGTATAAAGTCTACAATCTTATCAACAGGAAACTCAGATAACGCATGTAATCCGTGCTTCAATTACTTTTTCCTGATATTTAAAACACCTTTTAATATATTTCTAGGTAAAGAATCATTCGCGCTACGGTGCTTTTAATAAGTAGCAACAGGGGAGAGACAATGGGAAACGAATACGGAATCACTTAGAATATATTTTGTAGTACGTATAAATAAATAATAATCCAAGAGCCATAACAATTCCTAAGATGATATAATTTACAATAGAATTCAGACTTGTGCAATCGTTTTCTTCAGATTGGTCCCGTGCGGTCAATTCGTTAACGTGATCAACGCCTCCACGACGTTCCCCCTGTGTTCCCTAAGCGTTTGCTCCGCTACGTTCCGACTTATCTCTATCTCTTTCATCTACAATGAAGCATACGATTCGATCAACCCTCTGTAACTCGTCGAATCTTCTACTAGACAGTAGCTAAGCTCTATTAGTAACGATCTTCTCTAGGATCTTACAATGAGATCAACGTCTTCTTTCTTTATAGGAACTCTTAGCAATTCCTTCTCTTTTGCTTTCTTCTCCGCAGCTTCCTTATTCCGTCGATCCCCGATTATGCTCAAGGCCTACAATAACAAGCTCGCTATAGAAAATCTCACATTCTATGCACATGCAATTGTCTACGACCCGATAGGTATCATCTCTTTCTTTGACTTTGTTAGAAACATTTCACGAATACTACATTCCGCGTGTGATAGTGTTATAGGGAATTCCGCGTGTCCTCGAAGAATTTGAATTTGCAGTGTTGCGAAATGAAAGGACGTGACATTGTTGACAAACGCGAACACGTGGAGTAAAAGGGATTGTGGGTGACTCACGCAAGAGAATCCGTCAGACGAGGAAATTTCTTTCTCCTCCGCGTAATCCGTCACTTTCTCCAAATCCGCCGCGCCGCTGTCATATTTCGCTGCCTTTTTCTGCGATTTCTCCTGCTGCATTTCGTCGGAATCACCATTTATATCGTTGTCCGCCATTTCTCCCCGTTTGTCTGGCGAACTTCACGTTCTACCCAGTATCACCGGTTGCTTCTGTTAACTTCAGTACGAAAGGATATTCAAACCATTCAGCTTTATATACTAACTGGAGAGCATGGACCAACGGAAATAGGAATAAAGGAACGAAGGAATAGTTGCTGACGGTGATATCCTTGCGGGGGGGCGACGAGGTATCATATGCCTTCTTTCTATTGGCTGCTACTTCGCACAAGCGCAGTGATGTGTAAAGAATAAAGATACTTAAACGTTTGTCGCGTCGCAAGCATATATACGTAGACGGAGCGTGTCTGAGGGGGGTTGCAAGATTCGCGGTAAGGGGAGCGTACAGGCAAATCGGGTAATGCAATGGTCATGTATGCCGAATGCTTCCGAAGCTAACCGACGTGCCGTATGACAGACTGTATCTGAACCTTTGCCTTTTCCCCTCCAAGCTTACCTTCCCCTCGCCAGTTGTCTGTATATGTCTATGGTCGCAAGCAAGTATAGTGAGTGGCAGCCATATTTGAAGCGTCCTCATATGTTTTAATAATAGTTTTAATGCATATTTCTCTTCACTTTTCATTATTTTATAATCTATATTAATGAATAATCACTTCGTTAGTATATACAAGTATATACTTACAATTAGACGTCTGTATCAAAGAGGAGGTATAATAAGAGGCGTCACTCGACAAGGACAGAAATAATCTAGGGAAACGGTGATTTCTAGTGAGACAACCCATTTAAATGCCCATTCGACCCCATTCGGCAATAATCAGCCAATTGTGGTAAGGTACATTTAGTCGATTTGAATATCCCGCTCGAAATAGACAACCAATTTAAATGCCAAGGTCAAGCAAGGACTTCAAAGGTTCCGACCGGAGTGACGCCTCTTGTTATCCCTACTCTTTGTCTGTATGTACTAATCTGTAGCAAACACTCTTTCATAATTAGCGGTATGGAACATGCGTAGAATGCAACCAATGAAATCCAGGGAAGATGAAGGTGCTCTCTCCCGTCGGACCCTCAAAAACGTAACACTCCAGTCACCAGAGATCGCAATTGGTCCCACTGGTCCATGGAGAAACAGAACTGCCTCCAGGATTAGAATAAATTGTTGTGTATTTTGCAAATAAATATAATTTTGAATAAGTTTGCTTTAAAGTAATAAGAACTATCTAGAGTATTTAGTGTTCAAGTACCAATTATATATATATTACGAAGACTGTTTAATTAATTCGGGATTTCGTCTGTTATAGGTAAGCAATTTTTTCCCTTTGGAAGCGTCGGTTCGTGTCAACTGGTGCAACGAAAACGCAGTGGACGAGTGCAGCATTTACAATATATGGTTTTTAAGTAGAAGTTAACCTTAAGTAATTAGACAATGGAATTATTATATATCACTGTACATTATTCAGAGTATTTTAATAAATCACATGTAGAGAAAAACCGCATCTTTTAATTTAGAACTGTACCCTACAACTTCCAATTCCTAATTAAATCACAAGTAGAATCGGCTTCAACGTTGAATAGTTCTCCGCCTTAGATTCTCTTTTCGAAGGCGCTAACTTTGTGCCACCTCTTTCGACATCATGTTCTCCTGTTACGAAGCTCAGTTTTGGAGCGTTCAGAAAATTTTGGCTAGATTTTGGAGCGATGTATCAGGAGAACATGAAGCGAGAGGAGGTAGCCTGAATTTCATCGTCGAAAGCCTTCGAAAACTCTGCGCCTCTACGTCGAATAGTTCTCCGCCTTGGATTCTCTTTCCGAAGACGCTAACTTTGTGCCACCTCTTTCGACATCATGTTCTCCTGTTACGAAGCTCAGTTTTGGAGCGTTCAGAAAATTTTGGCTAGATTTTGGAGCGATGTATCAGGAGAACATGAAGCGAGAGGAGGTAGCCTGAATTTCATCGTCAAAAGCCTTCGAAAACTCTGCGCCTCTACGTCGAATAGTTCTCCGCCTTGGATTCTCTTTCCGAAGATGCTAACTTTGTGCCACCTCTTTCGACATCATGTTCTCCTGTTACGAAGCTCAATTTTGGAGCGTTCAGAAAATTTTGGCTAGATTTTGGAGCGATGTATCAGGAGAACATGAAGCGAGAGGAGGTAGCCTGAATTTCATCGTCGAAAGCCTTCGAAAACTCTGCGCCTCTACGTCGAATAGTTCTCCGCCTTGGATTCTCTTTCCGAAGACGCTAACTTTGTGCCACCTCTTTCGACATCATGTTCTCCTGTTACGAAGCTCAATTTTGGAGCGTTCAGAAAATTTTGGCTAGATTTTGGAGCGATGTATCAGGAGAACATGAAGCGAGAGGAGGTAGCCTGAATTTCATCGCCGAAAGCCTTTCGAAAACTCTGCGCCTCTACGTCGAATAGTTCTCCGCCTTAGATTCTCTTTTCGAAGGCGCTAACTTTGTGCCACCTCTTTCGACATCATGTTCTCCTGTTACGAAGCTCAGTTTTGGAGCGTTCAGAAAATTTTGGCTAGATTTTGGAGCGATGTATCAGGAGAACATGAAGCGAGAGGAGGTAGCCTGAATTTCATCGTCGAAAGCCTTCGAAAACTCTGCGCCTCTACGTCGAATAGTTCTCCGCCTTGGATTCTCTTTCCGAAGACGCTAACTTTGTGCCACCTCTTTCGACATCATGTTCTCCTGTTACGAAGCTCAGTTTTGGAGCGTTCAGAAAATTTTGGCTAGATTTTGGAGCGATGTATCAGGAGAACATGAAGCGAGAGGAGGTAGCCTGAATTTCATCGTCAAAAGCCTTCGAAAACTCTGCGCCTCTACGTCGAATAGTTCTCCGCCTTGGATTCTCTTTCCGAAGATGCTAACTTTGTGCCACCTCTTTCGACATCATGTTCTCCTGTTACGAAGCTCAATTTTGGAGCGTTCAGAAAATTTTGGCTAGATTTTGGAGCGATGTATCAGGAGAACATGAAGCGAGAGGAGGTAGCCTGAATTTCATCGTCGAAAGCCTTCGAAAACTCTGCGCCTCTACGTCGAATAGTTCTCCGCCTTGGATTCTCTTTCCGAAGACGCTAACTTTGTGCCACCTCTTTCGACATCATGTTCTCCTGTTACGAAGCTCAATTTTGGAGCGTTCAGAAAATTTTGGCTAGATTTTGGAGCGATGTATCAGGAGAACATGAAGCGAGAGGAGGTAGCCTGAATTTCATCGCCGAAAGCCTTTCGAAAACTCTGCGCCTCTACGTCGAATAGTTCTCCGCCTTAGATTCTCTTTTCGAAGGCGCTAACTTTGTGCCACCTCTTTCGACATCATGTTCTCCTGTTACGAAGCTCAGTTTTGGAGCGTTCAGAAAATTTTGGCTAGATTTTGGAGCGATGTATCAGGAGAACATGAAGCGAGAGGAGGTAGCCTGAATTTCATCGTCGAAAGCCTTCGAAAACTCTGCGCCTCTACGTCGAATAGTTCTCCGCCTTGGATTCTCTTTTCGAAGGCGCTAACTTTGTGCCACCTCTTTCGACATCATGTTCTCCTGTTACGAAGCTCAGTTTTGGAGCGTTCAGAAAATTTTGGCTAGATTTTGGAGCGATGTATCAGGAGAACATGAAGCGAGAGGAGGTAGCCTGAATTTCATCGTCGAAAGCCTTCGAAAACTCTGCGCCTCTACGTCGAATAGTTCTCCGCCTTGGATTCTCTTTCCGAAGACGCTAACTTTGTGCCACCTCTTTCGACATCATGTTCTCCTGTTACGAAGCTCAATTTTGGAGCGTTCAGAAAATTTTGGCTAGATTTTGGAGCGATGTATCAGGAGAACATGAAGCGAGAGGAGGTAGCCTGAATTTCATCGTCGAAAGCCTTTCGAAAACTCTGCGCCTCTACGTCGAATAGTTCTCCGCCTTAGATTCTCTTTTCGAAGGCGCTAACTTTGTGCCACCTCTTTCGACATCATGTTCTCCTGTTACGAAGCTCAGTTTTGGAGCGTTCAGAAAATTTTGGCTAGATTTTGGAGCGATGTATCAGGAGAACATGAAGCGAGAGGAGCTAGCCTGAATTTCATCGTCGAAAGCCTTTCGAAAACTCTGCGCCTCTACGTCGAATAGTTCTCCGCCTTGGATTCTCTTTCCGAAGACGCTAACTTTGTGCCACCTCTTTCGACATCATGTTCTCCTGTTACGAAGCTCAATTTTGGAGCGTTCAGAAAATTTTGGCTAGATTTTGGAGCGATGTATCAGGAGAACATGAAGCGAGAGGAGGTAGCCTGAATTTCATCGTCGAAAGCCTTCGAAAACACTGCGCCTCTACGTCGAATAGTTCTCCGCCTTGGATTCTCTTTCCGAAGACGCTAACTTTGTGCCACCTCTTTCGACATCATGTTCTCCTGTTACGAAGCTCAATTTTGGAGCGTTCAGAAAATTTTGGCTAGATTTTGGAGCGATGTATCAGGAGAACATGAAGCGAGAGGAGGTAGCCTGAATTTCATCGTCGAAAGCCTTTCGAAAACTCTGCGCCTCTACGTCGAATAGTTCTCCGCCTTAGATTCTCTTTTCGAAGGCGCTAACTTTGTGCCACCTCTTTCGACATCATGTTCTCCTGTTACGAAGCTCAGTTTTGGAGCGTTCAGAAAATTTTGGCTAGATTTTGGAGCGATGTATCAGGAGAACATGAAGCGAGAGGAGGTAGCCTGAATTTCATCGTCGAAAGCCTTTCGAAAACTCTGCGCCTCTACGTCGAATAGTTCTCCGCCTTGGATTCTCTTTCCGAAGACGCTAACTTTGTGCCACCTCTTTCGACATCATGTTCTCCTGTTACGAAGCTCAATTTTGGAGCGTTCAGAAAATTTTGGCTAGATTTTGGAGCGATGTATCAGGAGAACATGAAGCGAGAGGAGGTAGCCTGAATTTCATCGTCGAAAGCCTTCGAAAACACTGCGCCTCTACGTCGAATAGTTCTCCGCCTTGGATTCTCTTTTCGAAGGCGCTAACTTTGTGCCACCTCTTTCGACATCATGTTCTCCTGTTACGAAGCTCAGTTTTGGAGCGTTCAGAAAATTTTGGCTAGATTTTGGAGCGATGTATCAGGAGAACATGAAGCGAGAGGAGGTAGCCTGAATTTCATCGTCGAAAGCCTTCGAAAACACTGCGCCTCTACGTCGAATAGTTCTCCGCCTTGGATTCTCTTTCCGAAGACGCTAACTTTGTGCCACCTCTTTCGACATCATGTTCTCCTGTTACGAAGCTCAGTTTTGGAGAGTTCAGAAAATTTTGGCTAGATTTTGGAGCGATGTATCAGGAGAACATGAAGCGAGAAGAGGTAGCCTGAATTTCATCGTCGAAAGCCTTTCGAAAACTCTGCGCCTCTACGTCGAATAGTTCTCCGCCTTGGATTCTCTTTCTGAAGGTGCTAACATTGTGCCACCTCTTTCGACATCCTGTGCTCCTGTTACGAAGCTCAGTTTAGAGCGTTCAGAAAATTTTGGCTAGATTTTGGAGCGATGTATCAGGAGAACATGAAATGAGAGGAGGTATCCTAAATTTTAGCTCTCCGTTCAATACTTCTCCATTAAGAGAGGTCTCTGAAAGACGCAGCGTTAAAGTAGCACACTTCGAACCTCAGTCGCAGAATCACCTAAGAAAGGTGTTACTTCCTGTCACAACTTTTAACAGTGTATTCTCTTAATACTAAAGTTGAAATTTTGGCATTTGTAATATATTCGATACTGTTAACTTCTTCAAGAAGAGAATACAAAGATTGAAGAGGTGCCACAAATGTTTTTGGACGATGGTTGGTTTGGAATTTTGATAGGAATGTTTCAGAGGATCTTTACAATAATAATACGGGTTTGTAGAGTTTTTCCACTTTATTATCTTTAAAATACATTTAGTGCATTGCAATGGAGCGATACAAGTATGTACAAATGAATATTAAACAAGTATATTTCCACTTTATTTTATATATTAAATCTATAATCCAATGTTTCAAGTTCTTCGGCTGATACTAGTTTATCCTTATTTGATGCAGTTGCGGTTGTTGTCAACGGAAGAATGATCCACAAATCCTAGAACAGACGAAGAACGAATTATAGCAACTTGTATGTTCTCGAAAATAATACTAAAATTTTCTTACGCAGAAAATACTTGCGATATTACACATTTCGCATACACAGTTGACAATTTTAGTAATCTCATTTTCCATCGGAACATATATACATAAAAGTTGGAAAGTTAGGTTATGTAAGATATTTACGAAATGTCCACTGTCATAGATGAAATAAATATATAGGGTCTGTTCCGTTTCACGCATAACGTTGTATAGGGTGCATACTACCAAAGAATGGCCGTTTAATTGTCTGCTTTCACGGTTCAATCGACAGTGATCAGTATCTGCCGCAAGTCGATTACACGCGCGTTCCTGCGCTACTGTCAAAAAGACCGCCAAACGCACCGGTCTACTTTCTTAAGAATCCACGTGCATGCGATTTATTACGTTATCTTTAATCGCTCTCAACTTATTACGAGCATTTTACTTGCTTTTATTGGAAATCTATTGAAATAAGTTTAGTTTCCATATACGTTCGAAGATTTGAAAATTGTTTAAGTTCGATTTTAAAGTTTGCGTCTATATTCTGAAATTACAAGTTTAAATGCATTGTAAAGTGACTGCAAAGCATTACGCGATCGCTATATATGTGTAAAGAGAATCATTCGCTGAAGAGAAGTGATTAGTACAGGGAAGTTGACAAAGGGGTAGGGATTCACCTATATTTTATCATTCACAGGAGCCGCAGAGGACAGTTACGTGGCGATCAGGTCGCGAAATAGATGTTCAATCCGCGTACTCGAAGAGTTTCAGTCGAGCCAGTTTATTCGGAATTTTATAAACAATTGAACGGGCTATTTCGCAAAAGTGTGTTGCTTAATTTTAAACCCACAGGCATACTTGGAATCACAAGTCCCGGAAATCTGTTCTCTCTGATCGCCCAAGAGGCGCGATTAAATCTATTTTTAGGGGAGCCAGAGATGGAAGATTTTCTTTAACGTAGACACGATTTCGAGCGACTTTAGCACGTGCATTGTTCCCCGAGATGACAGCATCGAAGGTTTTGTTGCTCCTGTATCTCAGTACGCTCTACTTAACTTGCTGTGATGCAAGCGATACACGCGTGTCGGACCTCCGTAAGTATTATCGCGAAGGTGGGAAGCGTTAATCTTCTATTACAGGCCGTACGACCAAGGTCGAATTATAGAAATAAAATGCATCCAGAGGCGTAACCGAGGTTCGAAAATTTCAGCCACCACGGACGACGTTAAGGAAACCCAACACGCGACTTGCAAAATCGCCACGGAGGAATTGGTCGCCACTGCAAATGCCACCGTCACGAGAGTGCTCACCGGGGCCTGCAACGCGAGTAAAGAAGCCATTTCTTCAGCCAAGTTTCCCTTAACTGACCTCCGCCTGAACGGAAGGAAATATGTTTCAGAGACGATCGACGAGAGGCTGCAGACTCTGGAGAGAAGCTTGGCCAAAAAACTGGAGGAGATCAAAACGATACTTGACTCCGTCCTGGCGACCAAAAAGGAGACGCCTGGATTGGCAAGAATACCCAAAACCGAGAAGAATATAAATTACAAGGATGCTGTTACTAATTTCTCACCAAGACAGTCAGAAATCGATAAACTCAACAACACCGTTCAATTCTCATCGCCAAATGGTTGGTCCGCTAGATCCAAAAATTCATCTCCTTTCTTTCCATCGCGTCCCGGTTGCGGGGGTAAAAATTCGTCAGAGTTTTCTGCAATTAGAGGCACGCGAATATTCGTTGGACCTAGAATCGCAATGACTGATAAGAAGCGTGACTATTTGGACGTTTAATCTACGCCTTGGTAAATTTCAGGGCCCAGCTTCTTTTTTTATTACTGGCAAATGAGGGGTTTCGACGTGAAGCTTACGAGCTGGGATACCGCTCGCTCGGAGCGCAGCGAGACGTTTTACGTGGGCCAGAATGGGTACGCCATGTACATGAAAGTAACCCCACGACATTTCCCAGATGGCGCTGTCTTCGTGGGCGTCGGGCTCACTCGCGGTCCTCACGATTCCGTCCTCCAGTGGCCATTTCTTCACAAGATACGCCTCGAGGTAATACAGCAACCAACGGTCACGGGACTCCAGAGGGAAACAAAACACCTTTTGTCCCCTTTGCGAATGTAGTAGCGAGCCCCTTTATGCCTCAGGGTAGATAGCAAGATTTTTTAATTTCCAGATTCTGGATCACTCCGTGGTACAGTCGCGGCAAGATCGACGTTCTCGGATCTGGAACCCGTCCACGCTGTGCTCGGAAGATTTCTGGGGCCGTCCGAAATTAACTGGCGAACCGGACAACCCGGAGTGCGTCGGTCTGAGCGTCTCGAGACAAGCTCTTTTATCCAAGAAATTCCTCTGGAAGGGAAGCATCACGATAATGCTGACGGTTTACCTTTAGCTAGCTTGCCCGAGGATCAGAATCTCACAGATATCGCAGTGGCGCAACCGGAGGAGACCAAGCGGCCTTGGCGCACCCACCCCTCAAACAAGAGGAATTTTATTCTTTAAATAAATTTTTATATTCACATTATGAATTTTATTCTTTAAATAAATTTTTATATTCACATTATGAATTTTATCGAATTTATTATTATTATTATAATTATAGACGGGAAACCTTTTGGAGTAGTGGTGGAGAACGATCGATGGTACTTACGATAGTTATCGATGGTTCTCACTATCGAAATTTGTAATAATATTACAAATTAAATTTGGGATTTTGAATTTCAACTGTTATTATTTTTTAATTAACTAACCTACGATTATCAATACCGATAATTATCGATAGTGAAAATAAGCCATCTATAGTTTTCGATAGTGAGAACCATCGATAGTTCTCCACCACTACTTTGGGGTACCTACAGAGAAATGAAAAAATAACGAACGGAGAATATTTTTATCCCTCCAACCCGCCTCCACGCTTCTAGTACCTACGTTCCTCTTTTTTTATTAATTCACTGGGTAATAACGACACTCTGGAATACAGCGGTATTATCACTTTTATTGATTCCACTTTGTTTCCTGACAAAAGCACGAGCAACGTGGCGTGAAAGGAACGTTGAATCGTTACTCTATATTCGATGGTGTCTTCTATTGTGCTTGAACGAGGTATAGGCTACTGAGTAAAGAAAGAAAAGGGGGCAAGTAACGTTACTTAAATATCCACACCGTGCGACTGAGGCAAGGTCGTTCAAGCTTGCGAGTTTAGTCGAAGGAGGTTGTTGGCACGTCGAGCCTCTTGCGAGGCATTCCGGATAGATAGACCTGCGGGATGTCTGATAATCGGTAGTCATTCCCGTCGCGGTCCATCGTGCTGCGGATGTTCTCGGTCGCAGCCCTTAGCAAGGCTTTGTAGACGGGAACCGGAACTCGGACGCTGCCGCTCGCTTCCAAGTCCTGCGTCTCCGTGCTCTCCTGGAAGCTCCTCTTCTTACCACATCCTGCCAACAGTCGCGGCAGCAGAGAACACGACAGATTAATATTTTTATGTTGGGACTCCGGGTATGTAGCTTCCAAGCCGAAAAGATCGCTTTACCTGTGAAAGCATTGCAGAATGGTCTCTTCACCTTCAGCGACTCGTCTGTGGTGAGCACGTCCAGAAGCTGCTGTTGAAGCTGGAAAGCAGGTTGCAATGTTTCTTATCGGGTAATGTTTGATGGGGGAAGC
The DNA here is from genome assembly GCA_960531205.1 of Andrena bicolor. Taxonomy (NCBI): domain Eukaryota; kingdom Metazoa; phylum Arthropoda; class Insecta; order Hymenoptera; family Andrenidae; genus Andrena; species Andrena bicolor. The sequence goes on from OY482667.1 coordinate 283,201, forward strand.
TGGTGTGATTGGCAGAAGGCAAGGTCCTTTGGGGGAATTTTTTATACATGTAAGCTTTTTGAAACTCTCAGGCTGTATTATTATGCACTGTACGGAGAGAATAAATATCGTTTGGTGTAAAAATAACAGGATAATTCGAAGTGATGCAAGTATCCGAAACACCATTTTAAATTACCGCGGTATTTTTCAATCAAAAAATGTTTCTTCACTTCTCGAAAAACATAATTATATAGCATGAACATTTTAAGAAGATTACATGCATAGTTTTCCTACAAGAAATTCACCCCAAAAAACTTGATTTCTGCCGATCACACCAGGCTCTCTTTTAAGGAGTCTCTCATACTTCGACAGACTGAACAGGAGCGCGATATTTGGGATTTTTTTTAAGAGAAACCCTCAAATTATATTTAGGCAACATTTAAAAAAAAATAATTAAAAAATAACACAGTACCTAAGACTTTAATCGTGTCTTTCTCAAAACGATGTATTTCGAATTACTTAGTTAGCATAATATTTCAAAAACCTATCATCCGATTTACTCAAAATTTGTTATACATCTTTGGTAGATGTCCACTTTCTCGTTGTTACTAAAACTAAGTATCGGTGTTTGCAAAATTAGACTTTTGCGACTTAAAAAAACAGCGAATTTTTTGCACAAATCGATGTCTGTTTTGGACGCTGCCATTTTTTGTTACTTTTCAGTATTTCTCATTTAATCTAATTCAGGCGATAGCCACACTCACAAAGATTACACAAATTTTTAAATTTTCTATTTCAGACAACTTCAAACTTCAACGATTGATTTTATGCTAACCATGCGCATATAATTTTTGTAAGGCGCTCTATTTGAAGCACTACAACTCCGGATGTAACCACTATTTTTGCATACAATTTTTTTCTTCCTATTCTCTAAAGATTGAAAAATGACGCTACGATGCTGGAAGTTAAGATATATAATGGTTTTGTTTTAAAAAATTCCCAAATTTCGCATGATTTGTTCGTCCGTCAATGTAGGCAAACCCCTTTAATTAACGATATCGATGGTCTACCTTGTTTCGCGACTTCTCGGAACGCGCCACTTGCACCAGGCAAGCGACCACTAAGAGGCAGCGGACGTAGTTGATTGCCTGCCAGCAGAGAATCATTCGTGATTTCAATAAGTTGCCCCGTCTTTTTGTGAAAATTTTGTTTGATTAAAATTTACGGCACAGTTGGTGGACGGGCGCGGTAAATGAAAATGCCCGGAGTCGCGGACAAAAGTACCGATAATTACGGGGCCACGCGTAATTTCTAATAAGCACGACGGTTATATAAGCCTCGCACGTGAAGCTTCCAAACATGTGAACCGTTGTAATCTGCTTATGACTTTAATCAGGTTTGTAGTTTGTACTGCGGTTAATTAATGTCCAACGATACTCCCGGGTCGATCGTTCCTCCGAGCGATGCGTCGGCTCGTCATGCAGGCAAATAATGACTTCTAACGGGGGCGTCTCTCGTCGAAAGTATACAAAAATATAATGGCAATTAACGATAGAGACTAAAGAAGAAATCGGTGGCTTGTGCCATTATTATACAAGGTTCACTGAATATCCCTGACGCGGGATCTAATTAAATGGATACACCTTCCGGGGCTTTCCAATATTCTTTTCACAGCAGTTTCTCCGTGAAGTGTCGCAATGAGCAATTTCAAATGCAATTATTATCGTTGACAGGGGATGTAAATTGAAAAACAGAGCGCCCTTCCAAGCGCCGTCGAGAGGCAACCCGACAGACGATTAAGCTTACGTCAATGGAATCCGGAAGAATTATAACAGAGAATGTTCAAGCGAACGGCGAATTAAATAAATGGAATAGTAAAATTCGAAACTTCATTCCCGTGTGAATTAATCTATAATTAAACGAACAGGACAGATGAACTGTATAACTCTAACAAATCTCAGCAGACAACGATCGCTTCCTTTTACCGAAGAATTAAAAGATCCGCGCGAAGATACTTGCTTGGGTTTGAATGAAAAAGAAAAGGCAGACGGACGAGCAGAGACGAAGGAAGTTACCTTCATGCTGAACGCTGACGCTCTTTGACGACGAGCAACTTTGGCAGACGTAGATCTCTGGGATGTGCTCCGTAGGACCGCTTCTCGACTTCTAAGCTTCCTGCCGTTCGGCTGCTCCTCGCGACAAAGGGTTGTTGCTCGCGTAAGGAGGGAAGTCTGCGTATGGGGGATAAAATCGCGCGCTCCGCTCTTCAAATACCATCCCCTCCAGCGGCGCCGCTGGAGGGTGTAAACACAGGCGCCGGAGGAAGGCATGATCGACTCGCGTAATGGCCCTTGTAACTTGTAACGCCACATTTCACGTCCTCCGCTGCGGTTAGTTCTACATATCTCCTGGCAATTCGGATGCAAGCCTCGCGCCTCTGGTCCTCTTCCTTAATCGCGAAACCGCTGATGCTTAAAAGGGAAGCTGGATCGGGGTGAAAAATGGCAACTGCATCTTCCTCCAGAGACGATATCCGCGAGACACCGGGACCGCAAGCTGGCGATTGTATTTTAATGAGACTGCGGCGAGAGTAGGGAGGAATAATTTATATTCTGTATTTGCTAAGAAGAGTGAGAGCAGCGCTTCAACGTCCCTCGATTTCTCGGACAATCTTCGGCAAGCGCTGAAGGACGTACCGTCAAGGACCCAGTTCCTGATCACTTAAGATGCAAATGGAGCAGTTTCTGATGAACCTAAAACATTTTACTATGAGTTATCAAATGATTGCGTATAAATTTAAAAATACTTCATAATTATTTAATAATTTTTTAGAATAACTTTGTATCGTGATAAATTTATTATTTGGTATTTATATACTAAACTGATCAGGAATTGGGTTCTGATCAGGAACTGGGTCCTTGACGGTACGTGTACTCTTTGAGGTCTTAATAGTTTCCAACCACCTGCGGCGTTATCCTGTTTCCACCTCCCTCCTTTTTTTTTTGGTAAGAACGAAACGGCCAGTGCCTCGTAGAAAGATATGCAAACACCGAAAACAGAGGGTTGAAGTGGCGATGGACGGTCAAGATGAAGGCAGGAAGCGGCGAGCCGAAAGCTCGCCGATAAGGGACTCTGTGTAAATCAGAGGAAAGCAGCCGGGGCTAAGTACTTACAACGTTCCCACATCAGAACCCGCTGAGTTACGCTACGGTCGTTCAACCCTCGGCAACCACCCCTCCCTGATTTTTTCATTTAAATTTTTTAATCTTGTATTTGTGTATGTCTGTAATGGGCACTTATTTCCAATCAAATTTGGGTCGTTCGCGGGGGCAAATAATGAAATTGGGGGCGTTGAAGGTTAATTATAAATATAATTGATATATCCATGAAAGTGACGAGGGATCGGAGGAAGTATTTCAGTGGCAGGATTTTTAGTATTTTTACAGGTCAATTTACGAAACATACTTGTTGCGTAGGATTTGCAATAGGGTTGTATTTTTAAGGGGTTACGCCTACCTGCAAGGTCTGAAAACGCAAGTATTTTCGGGATTTTTTGGTGGAAAAACTTGAAGAGTTTTTAAACTAACCTTTATGTATTCGAAAGTGTACATCTTGTACTACTTGTAGTAATTATTCCAATGGAAAATATAAATAAATAAAATAAATATCAGTGATCTCCCGGCAGCGATTTTTTTCAGTAGTTTGCGGTGACCAGTCTAACTTTGACCCGATTTATCCAGAAATATCGAATTTCTTTCATAAATGATTAGTGAAGTGGATTTTTCCAATTTTTTTATTTTTCCTTTCATTGTATCCCAAACACTACCTTTCTGCCAAAGTTCAAGTTTCTAGGGCTGCGAGAAGCACGACTGAATTTTGACGATCGGTCAGTGTCGATATTACGAAACTTTGAGTTCAAATATCTTATAAACTAGAAAATATAGAAACGTGAAATTTGGAGGTTTAGTTCCGTTTGCAAAGTATTAGGTTTCAGTAAAGTTTTAGGTTTCTGGGTAACTCCAGCACAAAGATATGGGGGGGAGGGGGGGTGTAAAAGTACGCTGAATTGCATCCAGAAAAGCGTGCTTACGGCAAACGCCCGACACGACTCGGATACCTTTGACTTTGATGTTTATCGCATCACTATGCGTACTATCGCTTACGCGCTTCGGTTCCTTTTTATTTCATTCTTTTCTCCACTTTCGGTATAATTCAAGCGGTTTTCAATGGTATACCGAATATATGGGCAATTTAAAGTTAATCGACTTAATATTGTAAATCACGACGGGCTCTCATGCCTTATGAATAACAGATGCGTCGAGAGCAGTATTACTTTTGATATATGACTGGCTTTGTGCGTAAAATGAACGAACCCCCGCGCGAAGGGCTATATTCTTTTCGATAAAGAGGTCTATGCGAGAACGATTTTTATATAAAAATTCGGGGAAGGCGAATTGGCAACATTGAAAATTATTTTTCAGATAAGGATAACTATCATCATCGATTCTTCGGTGGCACTAGTGTTCTACCTGATTCAGTTCAAACAAAATAGACCGATAATTTTCGTTTCTCTTTTAAATATCGCTAAAGAAAATGTAATATTCAATAGAATTGTTAAAAGATATTTTGTTTACGTGCGCATCAGTACCATTGAATTAAAAAAAAAAATGCTCCGTTCGCTCGGATATCTCAGTCGGTAGAGCATCAAACTATATAGGGGTTTTTTCATTTCGGACTCTTTTTTCCCCCGCGTCCTGAGTGCATCAATGATGCAGCATAATGATTACAATAAGCGTGAAATGCCCATCGGATGGAGTGCTTGTGCATTAATTGTAGGACCCGTTTGGCTATAAGTATCACACGCGATTATCAAATAGCCCTTTCCATATATTCTAAGGGAGAATGGTTAGTATGGTTTTTTTCTAGGTTTATGGATACGAAAGAGTTTATTTTAAGACTGTATTTTACTGTGTCCGTCAATAAACACGTCTACAAAAAAGTAGAGCATCAGACTTTTAATCTGAGGGTCCAGGGTTCGAGTCTCTGTTCGGGCGTGTATCGTTTTTAATTTTGGCGTAATTTTAACCGTTTATTTAAATAATCGATGAAATTGTATTAGCTAGTTTATCGTGGAGCACGAAGAATTGATCGTGGAATAACATAGAAACTATTGAAGATTGTATAAAAATTTCTATTTTATTAAGTATCCACTTTCAATTTACATCGTATGTGACTGTTTCATTTGTACACAAGAGCTTGTATAATTACTTGAGCACCAAGTATCGCGTACCACAGCACGAGTTTGTTATTTATTAAAAAGAAAAACTCGATAGTAAATATACCTTATAATTATATCAAGTATTCCGTGTATTTTCCCCCGCAGATTAAAATAATAAAATCTAAAAACCAAGTAAAGAGAATGTTTCAGTCTATGTAACACAATCTCCTTAAAAATCTGTGTATACAGAAATAATGAAGATGAGTAATGAATAGGAAATAAAGATGAGAATGCGTTACCACCTTAGAGGTAGGACCAGAAATTTCGGATTACTTAAATCCTCTCGTCACATACTTTTGCAGTAAATTCGAGTCAATAAGTACTTGAACGAGCGTTTGACTAACACTATAGCTGTTCCTTAACGCTACCATCGGGCATACCGAAATACACCTTCTTCGCCATTTTTATGAAAAGCCCCGTTTCGATCACCCCAGGTATCATCGAAATCCTTGTGTTGATCTCATTCCAATTACTCAACTCTCGTGGAAAGTCCCAGTCCAGAATGAAATTACCATTATCTGTTACAACTGGACCCTGCAGATAAACCGAAACGAAGGTGGTTCACGTAATCGTGATCAGTGTCTGGAAGAACAATACGACAATTACTTACAGCCTTAGCTAACGCCATTCTAATTTGTACGGATCCTCCGTAACTATCTTCGATTCGTCTTCGGATAGCTGTATACGCCATAGGAACTACTTCGATGGGAATGCCTTTTTTGTACTGTTCGCCAAGTCTCTGAGAATTTTTCCTGAAAACCAGTAAAACATCTCGATGAATATAAGTGTCTTAAACGAATCCCTTATGAATATAACACTCACGTGTAATCAGCTATTATAACAAGCTGATCGGCACAAGACGCGACGATCTTCTCTTGAAGCAAACATCCTCCTCCGCCTTTGATTAGATTCATTTCAGAGTCAACTTCGTCCGCTCCGTCGATTGCGCAATCCAACTGTTAACGTCGAAGCGACGATATAGACATTGATTTGGTAAAGAAAGCGAACGAAAAATTCTCTATTACTTTGGGATAGGTTTCTAAATCACCCAGCGAGAGGTGATTGTTTAGTATCAACTGGCGAGCTTGGAACGAGGTTGGAACGCAGATGATATTGAGCTTCTCTTCCTTCACTCGTTCGGCTAAAAGGTACAACACTCTTCTATAGTCAAGAATCATGACGAAGGTCAAAGATTATCATACGCAAATCAATGGGAGCGACGTAATCGTTGATAACATCACGCTACTATATTAATCGTTGGTACTTAAGTACGAAATTAAGTGTTCGTTACCTAGTCTGAGAACGGCGTATATCATAGTGGATCCGCTGCCAATTCCGACGACGCTGTTATCCTGTAAAACAGTAATACGAACAATTTAAATGAGTGTCGACCGGCGCGCTTGTATAACCTATAATTATTCTGCAATCTCATTTATAGACGATAATTACTTTCACGTATTCGTCGACGGCTTTGCAGGCCGCGATCTTTTTGGCATTCTCGAGAGGTCCCATTTTCAGTAAGCTCCTGGAAACTACGCTGGCAATGGTTGTTAACGCACGAATGTGTAAACGTAATCCTAGTCCATGCACCATGCGATTCACTGTTGTTCACGGTTGCTCATTCCGTTGCAATCCAGCATCCTGCAATGCCGACCATCCCGACGAACCGAATACGGGCAGAAAATCAGCTGATGATCAGCGGATTTAATAGGAACACATGATTATCGTATGATTCCGCGGGAATTTCTAGTACCGCAAAGGTAGTTCGTGCCCGTGGAGCGCTGAAGCACTCTGCTTACGAGATGGGCGGGTATTTTAAATAAAATAGAGTTGGCTGATAGAGAAACTTCAATGTAGCTTTCGACAATTTTACGAGATCGATTGGAATAGAGAGGAGTTTGTAAGTTTATTGATCGGGCGTCAAAATCGTTCTGCTCTCCCCGAGGCATCAGTTGTTGAGCCCAAACAAACTTTACCAGCACCAGCGCCAAGCGAATATGACGCTACGGCCAACCAGCGTCGTCAAAATATATTCCGGCGACGCCGATTGGCCCGGCATCGGTTCCCCAAATAAGTTTGGGTAAGAAAATGTTGCGCGGCAAAAGTCTTAGCCTTTTTTGTTGAGCCTTGCTTCCTCGAACATGGGGCCCCTTCCATCCTTGCGCATCCTCCGGCTGAAGGGGGCGCTAAAAAACTATACCACGTGCTTAATAATGAAGGAATCTAACTCCCACACAATCAAAATGTACTCCTCAAAAGCAAAATCTATTAAATAGAAAATAGGTGCAAAAATTTTCTTGCGTAAGGTCATCAACCATACTCGCGCCGGCCTTGCTCCGCCCTCAAGCTGTCTTCCACGATTTCCCACCATTCCGCATGGTGTAGGAAGCGCGCTTTTCCGTTACAAGGAATCGGGTGCACATGTGGGAAGAGAAAGTAAGTAAGCCCTGCTCCGAGGACCGAGAGAGAGAAACCCTTGAATGAAATTTATGACTTCCTTGACGTCTCCAACACTTCTGGAGTCAATCGACACTCCTGAAGACTAACAGAGAACAAGAACTTCTCAAAAGACGCGTCTGGCAGTCGTTCTCCTCTTTACATTTCGAACCCAGGCTAAGATTTCAAACATAGCTGTTTATCAAATCTGGATATCGCACTTCTCCGCGCCTATATTCACCGTATACAACACAGCATATGTATATTATCGTGAAGAGACCAACGGCAACGGGACTTGCAACATGGTAAAGGAGGTAAGGTAAGAGGTGGCTGGAGTGTGCGAGAGAGAGAGAGAGAGAGAGTGAAAGGAAATAGTTTGCGACAGGGATGGAGGTAGGTGGCTTGCCACTAACTTTCGTTATGCGAACCTGATACTTTTGAGCTCCTAATAGCAGAAATGCATGGCGCGAGGAGGTGGCGATTAGAGTGAGAAAAACTAATGATTAGAAAGAGACGGAGATACTCGGAACACGCAATTTTTCTATAATTCTACTTACAATTATAAGGTGTAATGGTAGAAAACATTGGCGTCCGGAGGGGAGGGGGTGTAAAAGGGGCAGCTGCCCCACTAGCTTTTCAGAAAAAATCGCTTATTTTTCAAAACTAATCTTTATTAACTAAGTTTATACTAAAAAAAGGAATATTTTAAAATTTTCAATTAAATTGGCACTACAAAATGGGTTAAAAAAGCAAGAGGGGTATATTTTTCTTTATCATTATCCCAAAGTTGCCCCCCCCCTCCTCCCTCTGGAAAAAAGTCTCCGGACGCCCTTGGTAGAGAAGAGATCGGTAGATTAGTACCTAATTGTTTATGTTCAAGCGAATATTCTAGAAAATTCGTTAGAGTAGATTTGCAATAGAGTTGCAAGTAAAACTGATGCCTAAATTACTCGCGGAACATCTGTAATTCGGAGCATTTATTAAAGACAGAAGATCACGTCTGTTGTATTACTGGCTAAGAATTGTTTGTAAGAGATTGATTGCGATGAAAATCATTACAACCATTACAAGTGTATTGTAATATACTATTTTATAATTACCCGTTAATATTAAATGTTTTTTTTTTAAATAACAGCACGTCACTATTCTTACCACACTTTCCTTATCTCTCCTTGTGTCCGCGGAAGCTCCGCGCTATCGCCGCTGTAATTTGTTGAGTCAGCTGTGTATCGTGTCGTCGATAGGAGCGTGCGCAAAGTGTTGGGACCAAGTATTCAAAACGCATGTTTAAGTTACTATAATCAACTTATCAATAACCATTTAATGTCAAACAAAACATTTACAAAACTCGTTGCAGAAAATAGCCAAGGCTCTGTTTATATCCAGATGCGATTGCTAAAATCCATTAACCATCGAAGAGGGGCGGGGGGAATTAATAAAAATTTACGATTATGTAGCATAGTTACATACTGACGACGCTGTCACATGTTGAATTAATCCCACCAAATTATCCCGAGCAGCTAAGTACAGTTAATTATAAAGGAAATGTATACAAAAGTCGTTACTGAATTTATCTATATATAGGATCATTATTATAAGACGCGTAACGCTAAAAGTCTATCCAGTCTCTCGACTTGTAAGAATAAATAGAGACCACCGAGACTCAATCGAATTTCCATTATATTCAGCATCAGAGGCGAATAACACAAAATACAACCAAACACAATTTACAGTTCAATAATTATTATGTATAAGATTTCACTTTAATTCTCTATTAGTACTTTAATAGTAATATTCGTCTCAACGCTATCCGTATTAACGTACGACCACGCACAATGTTTCTTTCTCTCTCTTATCATAGTCTCTCTCTCTCTCTCTCTCTCTTTCTTTCTTTCGTTCTTTCTCTCTCTACTCCACTTTCGTTCAACAGACAATTTTGCATCGGTCGACGATTCTTAAAAATCAGGTAAAAATTCACGAGCGACCTTTCGCGTGGATGAAATCCCATGCATGTACGTATTCGAGCGGGCTAGGAAAAAATCTTTAGCAAAAATCCATGCGTTTCGCGTCGATGCTGTCCCAACCGATGCAACAACTTACTTTTTTCCTCGCGACCAGAAGCCACCGAGCTCCACCTTTGCTCGACAAATTTCGGTTTGGGGAGGGGGGAGGGGGGAAGTCGTGCTTAGAACGTGCGCATTAATCAGCAAACACTAACGTCGACCACGCTTGGATCAGCCTTGCATGGTAAAACCAGGGCCCTCATCGCATGATCGACTCGTGCGATCCTTTCGACAGAACGGGAAAACAGTTTTTTTCGAAGCTTACGTACACGAAGCTCGCGAATACTTTCTATATGATCGCGCTATTCCACAGTTTCTGTACCAAAAACCGCGTGTGTCGTGCCAACGAGCAAGTCGTGACTCGAGTTTGCAATAACGCTAATTATAACGTGTAGATGTGTGTGTGTGTGTGTGTTGAGACGTTGAAACGCGAGTTTCCTATATCTCGTTTCTGAATTGTCAAAAAGTCGTTGAAGCGGAAATTGTTTAAAGTAACTGGGGAAAGGCTGTTCCCTTACTTTCTTCGCACACAGGCACGCGCATACATATCCACACACACACGCGCACAGGTTCTCTTTCTCGCTAGCTGATTTCTCACTCGCTTTCTCGCACTGTCCCTAACCGACAAACTACTCGGAGAGGACTCTGCGCGAGGCATCGCCTCGACAAGCTTGCTTTTGATTCTACCCTCCTGTCCCGTACACCACCCTCGATCGGGTAAAACGAAAATTGGGGAAGGGAAGTCGTGCCTATGGGCGTTTAGAGGGTCACGGAAGCCGCTACAATTGTTCTTTTAACCCATCTGTTGGCTCTAGTGCTGATACATACAATATTAATATGCGGTTCGCTATCTCCTATGAAATTGTTCTATCGTGCTCTCCTCCGTACACCTCTCGCTTCTTCCCTTTGGCTAGGATTGCGAGTGAAACTCGTGAGGCTCGTCGGACTCTCGATGAAAAATACCAATTGCTCTTAGGATAATTAGGTGATATTATGTACGCTCGGAAACAACGCAAACGCGAGCTTACTTTCTCGCCCCTTTCGAAACGACGAGAGCCACGCCGGGCAAGATACGGCACGACGCTTTATTTTTAACTGTACTCGTCGAACGTTTCGTTGAAGATTCTCTTAAACACTTTCACGCCGTATTCCCCCGGGCTCCCGGCACGAGCTTCCTTTCAAGGGAAAAGACAGCTCCCGACGTGAGGAAGGCAAACGCGACAGTTGTTGATCGTGCACACACGTATTATATATATCACAGTACAAAAATACTGTGGAAAATATAGTATAATAAATATCCTTAATGAGAACAGAAAAGGGGCTCCCTTTTCTCACGTTTACAGCTTATTTCTCTCTCTCTTTCATCTCGGTTTCTCTCGCGCGTCGCGTTTCCAATCGACGCGGTTTGTCAGCGGTACTTATACGATCCAGAAATTGATTTCAATCGTGCCGTTAATTGCGCGACGTTATTTCACGCCAACGACACACCCCCTTTCGTTAAAATTATATCGTAGCATTATTATATTACAGTCAGACTCGTTTCTGGCGCTCTTTTTATCCCTCGGGGCCACTGTGTACGTACAAGCCCTAATATTAGACGCTAATAATCGATTATAACGATAAGAATCGGTATCGCAACGAAAGCGCAGTGTACAACGATAAGATCAATGAAATTCGCAATTTCTCTCTCGTTTCCACTACGGAGCCGCTTTATTCCTGCCACTTTCACGAGCCCAGCGGACTCTTCGCTTCGTCCTCCGGCTTATACTCGACTTTTGCCTCGCGTGCACGCGCGCCTGGATACAATTACACGACGCTGTACATACAACAGTACGCCTACGCGCGAAACACGACGACTGAAATCTCGCGGCCTGCGCGTAGGCGTGCACGTGGATTTTCGCTTTGCGTGCTCTTTCTCGTGTATACATATGTATATATAATTATATATTATTTATTTATATTTATGCGGTAGGCAATGATAGGTAAAATATAGTTGAAATTGAAATTTCAATTCGTTCGAAGGGGAGCTGCTTCGTCGAATAGAAAAAGGGGGAAATGTCGTACGCATTCTATGTATTCTTCTTCCTCTTTCGCTTAGTCTTTACATTCGAAAATAAAACCGAGATTTTTGACGAGCAGTTTCAAGAATTCGTTGTGAAATTTCTTACGTTCGATCGGTAAATGACCATATTCCCTGACGCCGCCTTCTCTCTTGCCTTTCGATTTTTATTTCTGGGTAAAAGCAACGGTTCAAGCCACGGAAGTAAGTCTTTCCTTCCCGCCCGTTAGCCATTCCCCCTCGACCGTTTGGCTCTTCTTCCTGCAAAAGGATATCCGGGAGGATCGTCGGCGTCGACAGAAAGCGAACAGAGATTGCTTCCAAAGACCATTTAATTTCTCTCGAGAGCTTTCGATACAATAATCCGAGAGAGCCCGAATAATTCTTCCTCATTTCCTCTACATCTACGAAGTTTCAAGAAAACGAGTATTAAATTACGTATATGTTATCGTTAAAAAAAAAAAGAGAAGAAGAAAACAAAGAGAGAAAGGAAAGGAGGCGCGAGAAACTTACGACGATACTCCGAGGCACCCTTTTTCGTAATCTTAACGAATAAATATATATATATATATAATGTAAAAAGCTGTCTTGTTAACGATTATGCTGAAACTCGAGAATGAAAGTGGGAGCAAGTTGTAACAATAAAAACTATAACAGTATTAATACAGCATTCGACTGTTCGAACAGGCGCATCACATCGTCCCTTCGAAACCTCCCTTGGCCAACGTCGTTATAGTACATCGTAATCGGCGTTAAAAAGTAACGATAAAAATAATATTAATAGCAAGTAGGCGGTGTTGAACGGTCGACGATTTTACAATTCGCAAAGTGACGTGGAAACAAGGGGGGAACCGAAGCTCGCAGCGCTGACGGTACGCGAGTAGAATGAAGAAGAAACGCAGTTCCAATTCCCTCGATTTATACTTGGAACTCGCTCGTCGCGCAAGCAAAACAATCATCGTCTATCCCCCCCTCTTTGATCGTTGCGGCTGATTTGGCGTGGCACGCGCGCGGAGTCTTGCTTCGTTCTGATCCGTGTGGAATTTCAAGCGACCGACTAAAGGAGGCAGCGTAGTTTTTAAATCGTTGGCGAGAGGCGCAAAGCATTCTTCCTCGTCTCGGTGCCCGGGAATCGTCACTTCGAATAATGCACGCAATTTATTTATTCAGCTTAGACCAGTATACAGTAATCATTCTTGGGTTCGAGGTGTATCTCCACCGTGCAAAGGGTATTTTGCTAGACAACGCATCCCTCCGAAACACGCCCGAAGTATAGTACTCCCCGTTTAATTTCTCAGGCATTACGTGTTAAGGCAATTAAGTATACTTCTTTTTTCCCTCTCTTCGTTATTTTCCTTCGCATCGTTTTTTTAATGTTTTTTTTTTGTTCGTTTCACTTGTTTTTGCGCACTGCCGCTAATTCACACATCACAAAGTACACGAGGTGGGGGTGGACGGCGAAGGGCCGCGAGGGTACTACACGAGAAAGGTGCACGTTAGTACGTAAATTGTATAAGGTACGGTCGAAGGATTCTTTGGGGGGGAGAGTACGAAGATCGAACGAAAGATCCAGGGGAGGAGAGAAACGACACGATATCTCGTCTGTTCGACACCACCGAGCTGTTCCCCTTAAGATTAACGGTAAAATCTGATTTCAACTTTGAATTTTTGTCAGCGGAGAAAGCCTGAACACGCGACAGCTGTAAGACGATTGAAAAAAAAAATAGAGACGAAAAAAAATGAAAAATCACACGCTACATATTTTATATAATTGTTTCTCATCGGTTTATATGTATATATGTATAATTTCATTCTGTTGCATCATCCACGTCTCGCAGATACACCCACGAATATAAAGCAACGTAAGGTTCACGGGGATAGTACGAAGAAAATTAATTACAATGCAAAATGTACACAGATAAACGAGACATCTATGCGGGAAACGAAGAGAAAAAGAGGCAGGGGGGGGCTAAAGCGGGAGGTAATTGAAACTTAGTTGCCGCTCGTTTTCGACGAGCGCCCTCGAATTTCGAATACACTTCTACTATCAGTAGAATCGTTAATTCCGAATACATTCGCGTTGCGTCACACGCACGCACACTCGGTGCGTCTCTCTTTCTTTTCCCCTCGAATAAAACTGATCGTGTTTCTGCTTCGCGTGGTTTTCGTTCGGTCAATTGCTTGGAAGAGAAGGGGTGGCAAGCAGCCCTTGGTTTTTCTCTCTCGGTGCAACGCAATAACTCTTACACGTACCGAATCAGTAAAGCTTCTATTACCGGAAAACAAAAGGCACACGTACAAATACTTAATCGTTTCTTCTCTCTTTCTCTCTCTCTCTCTTTTTGTTGTTTTGTATCGTAAAATGGAGCGATTAGATTGAATAACGGGAACATACATACACGCGCGACGTTATCTTTAAAATATCGGTAACGCCAAAGAGAACGAGGGTCCGTCCCGATGGAATACTTTTAAGTAGATTCAATTTTTCACGGAGGCCTGTGATTTCCGTAAGAATCGTTTCGAGCCTCGGTCTAATCCCTCCATCTTTGCAACACCGATTTTCAAGCGGCTGTAACACGCCAAGGGATGGCCCGCCAACCTAATGTTCATAATTGTGTCATTCCGAGGCAATGCCGATGCGACCCGGCGGGTATTCTTATCTCTTTCTCTCTCTCTCTCTCACGGCCAAGCGTCCACATACATGTGTGTAATTTACGTGATTCTGCGAAGCATGTAGATGGCAACTTTGAAAGGCTTTCCTTTTACGCCGACTTGCTGCCTCAGAACGTTCGTCCGACGATTAAGGGGGCTTAAACGCGAACGGACCAGCCCAGGCAACAGTAGATACATAAATCCTCTCCGTATAAAACGTGTTTGTACATTAAAAATACATAATATATATTTAGCAGCTGAGTGCCCGAGAAAAAGTACGCGGTGACCAAAGAAATTCGAACCAGTTGAATGTCACGGGGCGTGAGATAAGCCGGTGCGTACAACGGGTACGGTGCGCCTTCTTTCTCATTCTCTTTTCTGTCGCTTCTGAGTATCCTCCTTCACGGATCTAACGTTGCCCATGCAGCCGCCAGTACGTGAAGCTAATATCGTTTGCCTTATCCGGTTTTACTTTGCTGTTAAGTCGTCTTCTTGTTCGTCTCAATCCTCGATCGATCGTAGCGATCGATCCCGATATGGAAGAACGTGGCAAGACTCGCTGAGGAGCGTGTACACGAGGAAGTGTATAATGACTGCAAGAAGTGAAGTTATGTACATTATTTGCATGTGTCGGCGAATCAGCCCTTGCCCTTGTTCCATGTCACATGTAACGACGAAAAGAAATGGCGAGATTAGAGGTTTGGTTGTTTTTTTTGTTTTTTTTTGGAGAAGTGATAAAGATAGGGAGGGTGAGGAGGAGGGCATTCGAATAATTATTAATATATAATATTATAATAATAACAATAATGATGAGGTGTTCTAAACAGTGCTAGGACTAGTGCTAGAGGGTCCTGTGAGGAGTCAGGGTGGGTGGGTACGGGCTAAGGAGGGGTTAGTGTGGGGGCGGTGGCTCCGTAGATTGGTTTCTGCCATCTACAGCCCTAACCGGCTTCCTACGTGAAGGACCTGTTACTCCAACTGGACCGACTCCACCTCTAAGGTACGCTGATGCCGGGGTTGCTATCGGTTCTCTCATAGTTCTACTAATTGGTGGCGGCAGTGGTTGCTGCAGAACCTGTAAAGAAACAAAGGGGACTGTAGAAAAACGAACTCTAGTCTCCTCTTCCGGGTAGTCTCGATGCTGTCTCAAGATCACGGGCTTCTTATAAATTCGTGCCTACTCACCAGCGGCTGAGGTAATACACTGTGCATCAGTGTTTGAACCATAGGCGTGTTTTGCGACGCTAGGTTATTCGAATTCGGGGGCAATCCTTGACTTTGCGGGCCTGTCCCCACACCGCCAGCAGCAGCTTGAACGGTATGCGTCTGTTGCGCAGACGTTTGGGTTACGTGTTTACTCGTCGCCTGATCCCTTTTCGCCTCCTGAGTTGAACTCAATTTCTTCGTCGAGACCGCGGGAGCGTTTGCGTTTGGTGTTTCGTGGCTGGTCGTGGCAGTGGTCGCGCCCGACACTGGTGTCTCCGCGGCGGATTGCTGCTGTATCAACTCCGGCAATGTTTGAGAAAGCGTCCCGAGAATAAGTTCGCGCGTGAAGAGGCTCCTGTTCGCGCTCTCACGTTCAATGTTTTGTAATTGCGGGTCTGACAGAGTGGTTGTAATGCATCTGTAATTAAAAAAAGGTGTGAGGAGCTAAAAGCCTCGCTCTACTGAACAATATAAAAATTGCGAAAAAATCATGAATAAACACGAGCTTCGACTAAACCGAAAGCGAGAGGAAAGCCACGCGTTCGTTTTACTCTCGAAAATCTATACTTCGAATGGGCGGTCTTAAAATATAGCTTTTGGCAGTCGCTGCACTGGCCGTGACACGCAGTTTTGCATATTTCAGACAAAGAAGTTGCATATATGTATCGCGCGGGCACGTGCGTAAAAGGTCGCGCGAATGCCAGTTACTTTTCATGAATAATTCCGAGGTTGATAACGCGGAATGTTATTCAAGCCCGGAACACGAGCAAATAATATACCTTGGCAACAGAAACATATAGTTCTGCGAACTGGTGGACGATGCACCGGACGGGTTAGCCACATGGGTTGCATTATTGTTACTACTCGTACTATTTGTTACCACGCTGGTCATAGTAGTAGAATGACCACTTCCACTAGTACCTCCTCCGCCGCTTACAGAACCGATAACCTGAGTCTGCCTCCTAGGTAACCGCTCCAATTGTTGCCTAGCAACCTGAAACCACATATCTCTTGCATCACTTATTCCAATCCAATGAACTTGGATTCGAAACAATTTTACCGCCAGTCGTATATACTGGCTAAATAGTTTCGGTCAATTCTCGTGTTCGGACGTACTCTAACTTGCTGTCTCTCCAGCTGTAGCTGCATTTGCAGCTGTTGTAATTGCGATGGCGTTGACGAACTCTGACCAGTTCCTCCTCCACCACCTCTACGAACACCGGATAATTGAGAGAGTAATTCTGCAATTGGATCTATACCATCTCGACTACTTGGACTCAATCCCCCGGACGAACTGAAATGCATATTGGACCTGCAGGTCCAATGACACGCCAATGAACATTATCTAAGATGAGATGACGATGATAAACTGAGGTTGAAGCCTTATTTCGCGTTCCTTCTTAGAAACATTTACCGGCCCCGATATACTTTTCGCCGCCAAATGTGTATGCAATGACAACCAGGCATGGTTACTAAGTCATGTTCGGACAAACGGACTGATGAAATATATCGTTAAAGTGGAAGAATGATGTTTAATACGCATTACATGCAGTCGAATTTGCCAGTTGAGGGCGCATATCCAACGAGCAAATACATTCACATTATATACAACAATTATTATTATCCAAGCTTTTTGAAGATAGATTAGAGGAGTAGTATTCGAATACGTATATCTGGCATCATTTTGATAGATTCTCTTTACAGTCATACAAGCGTACAGTACTCTACTTGCAAGGTATACTGTAGTGTCTTTTGCAACTACTTAACTTAGCGCTTACGTTAACAGATATGCATACCTGCGAGGTCGTGGCCCACAAACACCTCTAGATGGATGTGGTATTCGTCTACTACTATGTCTACTTGAAGATGGTTCATCTAGAAAAGAGATTAGGTCTCTTGGTCCGCTACGATGCTCCACACTCAAATGACCCGCAAAATCATCAGTCACATTATTAGGATCTGCTCCTGAGATAAATGCACATACTGGGCAAATCTATAGCAAAATTATAAGTTGACAAGTCTTTCTGCGTAACCGGGTACATGTAAACATTCTTAGGCGGATGATATACGTACAACTTCGACAGAAGTATCTGGGTGTTCTGCAGCAACGTGCTCTTGCAATGTAGCCTCGGTGAAACCCATTCTTGTACAGTAAGGACAAGTTAAGGATTGTGGCTGTTCTATACTCACTCCCTCTCCGCCATAATATAATTCTATCGAATGATAAATTTGAATTATCGATCCTTAGACGACACTTAAAATCACCGTCGCTAGGAGGATTCGGTAATTAACTCACCGAAGTCAGATCTAGTAAGTATACACTGCATAGGATGATCAGTGAGGTGACGCGTAGTACTGGCACCTCCTTCGTAACAGTTGGCACACAAATCATAATCGTAGCAGACGAGGCACTTGTATCTGCGACCCCGAAAGTTCCCCTTTAAGCAGGCGTCACAACTTACCCCTGAAATAAGCGCGATCGTGTAATGATACTTTCTAAGTAAACCGTAATTATAAAACATGGGAGTGAATTAACTGTAGCGTTCGATCTCGGAAAACAAGATAAATGCGGTCGCGTACAAACCGTCTGATAAATGAAATACAACGAAATAATAGTACGCGAGATGAACATTAAGAAAAACAGTTGTTCCTACAAAAGATATTTATATATCTCTTACACATGCATATGTGTGCAGTAACCTTGAACTGAATCTATAAAAAGTAACTTGCTCGAGTCTACTTTTAAATCTGTATAGGAGCACACATACATTTTTGCTAACAACGATTGTTGTAACAATATATACATTCTCATGTATAACTCTATGTAAGATTATTAACATTATCTCCAAAACTAATTAAGTTTTCGTCCTTCGTAGGTAGAAGTACTTTTTGCTAAGAATGAAATATTATTTCCTGTTCTCCCTCGCGGCTTATCGTTATTATAAAACTTGAATATCGATATGCAAGATATGTATGCGAAAAGGGAATGTTATTTAAAGATGTGTACGCGACATGTGTCTACACATTGAAAAATAAAGACAGACGAGAGCGAGGTTACTCTCGTAACGAACATCGCAAGGATCAATATATTTGCAGGGACATGAAAAGTGACGACACTCTTGAAATCGAATATGATATTTGTAATCTGAATTATGTAACACGCACAAATGTGACTCGGATAGAAAAAATCCTGCGTTACTATCGTGTCGAGGCGCGAGTACCCTTAACGTTGCTAATACCATCGTGACGTTTAAAATTCAAAGCTCCGGGGCATTCCATTGTTTGACGTCGAGATCTTGCTACTACTTTAACAACAAACAACATTGCGTTACATAAAGGAGCTGCGAATTTCTGAGTTTAAAGGAGACTCAGCGAAGGGGCTGGACGAATGACGAGGAACGAGGGGAACGTGCTGCAATATGTTTTAAAGGTCTGAGATTATCAGAAAGAGAAGGGGATTGATGAAGAAGAGGAATTTGCAAGCAGTCAGCTGGTAGGGCATTCTGACAGCTGGTGAGAAATCATTTCCCCTGGCTCGCGTCCGCCCCCGCGCGGGCGGGCGGTCGAAAATAAATGACATAGCGAAAAAATTCACGGATATCATCGAAGGGGAACATCACAAATCCACAGAAATTGGAGTAATTTTTTTATAAGTGCTGCCATCTGGCCTCTGACATTAGACCCTTTGGTACAGGGCTCTCTTGCGAGAAATGTCTTGCGAAAAATCTCATGCATTGCAGATCTCGTAACCTCGACCACGGGCCTGCACAGAATTTCTACGTGCACACGCGAATGCCCCGTGATTCCGTGGGCCTGGCCATCGACGCGAATGAATTCTAGCTAGCTGCGAATCCGTAGGCTGACTTGCTGAGTCGGGAGCAGCGCACACGTACGTACCTTCATGTCGATTCATTTTCCGTTTAAAATCTCATATACGCCGATAGCGCGGTGTCTCGCGATCGAACGGTTTACGATATGCGATTACTGCTCGCCACTGCGTTAGCTCTTCACGTCGCTCAGTGCAGTAGACACGATGGGGAAAACATTAATCGTCAAACAAAAAATTTTTCGTTAGAATTTCCAGCGTAAAACCTAACCCAACTAGGCTGCCGTGACGTCACACTAGACCTACGCTCCCGGAGAACGTTGCGGGCAGGGTCTCTGTCATTGCAGCGTTGCCACCTGCTCGGCAACGGGCGCGGGAAATTCAAATGTCACGGGTACAGTCGCTTGTTAAACATTCATCGTCCAGTCTGTGGCGTGTTCAATTAACGAATCTCTACGATGGAGCTATTGTGTACTCAAATTCCCACAGACAGACATATTTTGCAGATTGTTCGGGAGATTTTATCAGATATTATTTATTGTACGTATTATATTTAAGCGTCACTTTTTCAATTCATCGTAGACATTGTATTAAATAATTCAGGATTGAAACGGTAATAGTTATTTTATTATTTGTTAGATAAATATGAATTTGAAATGTTTTATGAAGTGTTGGTCTGGTTATTATTTATTCGGTTGTATTTGAAACGGAAAGTTCGATTTAGGTGGTAAGAAGTATTAATGAAGTATAAATATGAGATGCTAAATTTATAATGTGCACGAGGTATTTCGCAGTTAAATAATATTAGGTAGTCGATTGGCAATCTGTTATTATAGTTTGTGCCGAAATCTGGCAATAGGGCACTCCTTTTACGAACTTTTCCGAGTGGCTCTCGTTCGACTTCGTACTCTTCCGTGCAGAATCGCGAACCCCCGAAACCTATTTCGCGAAGTTGTTTCATTTATTGAACAATGGCGACGGTAGTTGGACGCGTTCTTGTATATGGTGGCAAGGGTGCCTTAGGCTCTGCTTGTGTTTCAAAATTTAAATCGAAAAATTGGGTAAGCGACTGACACTAGCATCTGTATTACAAATCGGAATTTTGAACCTCAATTTCGTGATCGAAAACATTGCGTTACTCTCGTTGAAAGAAAGTTCCGGCTTTTTCTTGATATTTACAAAAATATTGAATTTACAATTGTTGTCTAACAACTTCGCGTACCCAAGATCAACTCGTAGAACACTCTTATATTAGTTAAATATTAATTTCTCGTGTTTATCGTTAATTAATTCCAAACAACTGTTCAGTGAAAGTATTCGAACACAGATTTCGTTGCGCAAGATTTATCTGCGGGAGATAAATAAAAATCTTTGCTTGCGTAACTTATGTTTTCTAAATAGTATTTCATTCTCCATGAAAATATATAGTTTACTAAAAGACGAATGTAAAGTTTCGTACTGTATTCTTGTTTCTAAATTTTCGCTGTTAGCTGATAAAAATTTCGCGCACTTTTCGAATTTTATGAAATGTAATATTCCATATGTTGAAAGAAATACTGTGTACATACACATCAAGTGCCAATCATTATTGTATTGAATATAGCTATTAAAATATATTATTAAATAACTTATATATGGATTTGAGTGAGTAAATAATTGTTTCCTGCAAACATGTATTAAGGAAAAGGATTCAACTGATGACTAATCCTAAACTGTATAGGAAAATCACATCAAGGCCATAACTACTGAACTAAATCCTTTCACGATGTATCATGTCTTGCATTTATTAGCCTTGGAATTAAAACTTGGAATTTTACTCTACTTATTACACTGAAATCCTTTAATCATTGATTACTGATTGTAATTACTTATACCTATAATTTTCTCGAATTAGAGAAATAATTATTTTGTAATTGCTAAAGTGTAACTTATGTTTGTAGTGGGTTGGCAGTATTGATATGAAATCAAATGATCAAGCCGACGCAAATGTAATTGTAAAACCAGAGAACAACTGGCAAGAACAGGTAATCTCGCAAATTACCATTCCTAAATACATGAAAAAATACATAAAAATCTGTACGCATTTGTAATTCCTTTGTGCATGTTACACAGGAGGTTGATATTCTCAAACAAGTCACAAGCATTTTAAATGGGGATAAGGTAGACGGTGTGATTTGTGTGGCTGGTGGATGGGCCGGTGGGAATGCTGCCCACAAAGATTTTGTTAAAAACAGCGAACTCATGTGGAAGCAAAGTGTGTGGAGTTCAGTCATTGCTAGTAGTATCGCTGCCCATCACTTAAAGCAGGGTGGCTTTCTATCACTGACTGGGGCTAAACCAGCGTTGGCAGAGACACCAGGTTAAAAAATTTCTTCAGTATTTATTATCTGTTTCACCTTATTTTATTGTTAATTACATGATTTTCTTGAAACAGGCATGATTGGCTATGGAATGGCTAAAGCTGCGGTTCATCAGCTTACAAAGTCCTTGGCGGCTGATGGAAGTGGTCTCCCAAAGAATTCTTTAGTCGCTGCTGTTCTGCCTGTTACATTAGACACACCTATGAATAGAAAGTGGATGGCTGATGCTGATACGTCTACTTGGACTCCACTTGAATTTGTGGCAAAGTATAAACAACTTCTTTTATTTGTTTTATATTATTACAGCCTTTTTATCAAACTGTATATTTTGTGTAACAGTCTCTTCTGGAAGTGGTCACAAAATGAAGATCGACCTGCTAGTGGCAGTCTGCTGCAGTTAATTACCAAGGACAATAAAACGGAGTTAATTACTGCTTAAAGAGATATAACTGGAATTTTGGGAACAAGAATCCTCGGGTGCTATCATGATAAATATATATATATATATTGTAAATGTTCTATGTTCGATTTCGTCTTCTAATAACTCCGAATTACCTTCGAAACATTTGTTTCGCGTTGTCTGCTCAAAAACAGTTGGGCATTGTAAATATTTGCGAATACGTTCATTTGTGTGTATTTTGAAATATTCTCGTGATCGCTATATTGCCCATTCCACTGTAATAAGTCTGCAAAAATGAAAGACTGGGTGATTAGAAGAGTTTTTTAATCATTTTTCGAAGGAATTTTAACGAATTTGATATTGTTTCGTATATTTATTTTTATTTTTATATGAATATAATATATTTTGTATCGTGAAACAATAGATGATCCATACAACTTATCACATTCCACAGGGCACTTGTTGCGTTAACACGAAATAAATCGAAATACTGAGATTGTTAATGATTAATGATATTGAAAAATGTTAAAAAATGAAATAAAGAATAATACTGAAATGCATCATACAATGTGTTATTTATTATCGAGACATATCTATGAACTATATTGGGAAACCAAGAATTTCGATACGCCAACTAGTGACAGAAAATTAAACTATTGTGAGTAGGCTGAAATCCGTCGAAGTCCATACGATTATCAGTGTTTATATAGACATGTTGTGAAAAACGATTTTTTTTTATTATTATTATTATCTATTTATTTAAACGGGACTAGCCCTATTTTTTAATTTTTTGGAACTAAATTTTTACTTCTTTGATTAATAAATACTTATTCGGAATATTTGGTGGGATCCGGGCCTACTTGCAATATTGTTGTTGTTTGTTTTTGAGGTTTTCCCTGTATATACAGAGAAGGCGTTTCACTTGGCCTCCACTTGGTTTCCCAATACCTGCCAAGTTCCCCTTTCTTTCTATATTAACATCTTAATACGTGTAGAAATAGCTACATAACAATTGCTTCGTGAAAATTATGATCCAAGTTAAAGCTATACCTGTTTGGTTCACTGTATTTATGTTTATAGATGTAAACATGTATTAAAAATAAAATTCCGTTAACAGTGTGTTTTGTAACGCATAATTGCAACGCCCGGATAGCTCAGTCGGTAGAGCATCAGACTTTTAATCTGAGGGTCCAGGGTTCGAGTCCCTGTTCGGGCGGTTTCTTTTTGCTTATAAAAGCAACTTAAATTTTTCATGAATTACACGACATATCACAAGGTCGTGTATAAATTTTGGATAAATGAATGTGAAACAAAGTATTTATATTTCAAAATACAGTATAACATATTGCAGGTTATTTTATTTGAAACGTATACATTGGGGAATTTATATAGTCTACTGTAGATTCTAACCACAAGTAATATCACTCTTTAGCTAGATCGGCTTGTTGGAGCAGCTTGTAGCTTGTCTAGCCATTTCTTCTCAGCTGAAACAGAAAGCCGTACGATTATAGTGTAAAATTCTACTGACCGAAGAGATGCGTGAAAGTAAAATGTGAATGCAGTATACTCAAAAATATTTGTTACATGATTCGCAGAATACACAAGTTCCAGAAGGGCTTCCGGAAATGGTTGACGTTTCTCGTTTGGAGCATGATCACTAGCGGATCTATCATCGTCACCTGGGACGGCGACAAATCGATTTCTCCATTGGAGTTAACGAGGGGCTCCGGCAGGGCACCGTTAACTCGCCAATCCTTTTTAATATCTTTCTAAGTGACCTCTCAAGCCTCTCGGCTTCAATGAGCAAGGAAACGCGGGCCTTTTGGCCTTCGCCGACGACGCAGTTATTTCTGTGTCTGGGAATAAAGTTGACGTTGTCCAAAATAAGCTGGACACCCTTGTCGACAACGTCAACAGATACTATGTGGCCTGGAACATCAGACTTAATCCGCGGAAATGCGAAACGCTTTTTTTTCGCAAGCTGTTCGACAGCCTGACATCCAAAATCAAATCGGGAGCCAAGTATTTCCAAATTCTTGGCCACAGTCCTAGGCACTTGTAATAAAGAGCTGATACCCCACAGGAAGGTTGTCAAATATCTGGGCGTACACCTTGACTACCCTCCCGCGGAGCGATAAATACTTCGACATTCTACTGAATAAGGCTTATAGGAGCCTTTGGGGCCAACGGCAGGCTCTTCCATAATAAGTTCCTTTCCAGTAGAGCGAATGTTAATCTGTATATGCTGTTTGTGCGCCATACGTAAAACGTAGAGTTCTGAGGACCTGCTTGCGCCTTTATAGAACTCAAACTTTCGACTGGCTACACTCTATCAGCAACCGCACTTTGTACACTAGGCGGCAAAATCGGCTTCCCTCCGGAAATTTGGCAACGTTGCATGTCACTAGAATTACTGAGTTATGCCTAGTGAGATGCAACGTTGCCAAATTTCCGAAGGGAAGCCGATTTTGGCCCTTAGTGTACAATAGGTCAAAAGTAGAGCTGTTCGAGTACTCGGAAAAAGCGAGCCGAGCCGAGCCGAGTACCCGTAAAAACCGAGTAGCTCGATAAATCCGAGTAGCTCGAATTTTTTCGAGTAGCTCGAATATTTTCGAGTAGCTCGAATATTTTCGAGCGGCCCGAAAGAACCGAGAAACTCGAATTTTTCGAGCATCTTGAAGCTTGAAGCTTGAACGTTTCGGGCAATACGAATGTTTCGAATATTTTAGGTTACGTTTATCTACTCTAAGAAAAAAAATAAGGAGAAAAGAAAGATAATATATACAGAACTGTATGAATACACTCATAAAGACACGAAAAAATGAAAAGAAAAAAAGAAATATTTGAATTTAGTACTTTTCAAAAGTTGAAAATATTTCCATTTACAGCTTATAATTTAATTATTTACTTTACTTATCGAGAACCATTATTTACATTCCAGTAGATAAACGTAACCTAAAATATTCGAAACATTCGTATTGCCCGAAACGTTCAAGCTTCAAACTTCAAGATGCTCGAAAATTTCGATCTGCTCAAAAAATTCGAGTTTCTCGGTTCTTTCGGGCCGCTCGAATATATTCGAGCTACTCGAAAATATTCGAGCTACTCGAAAAAATTCGAGCTACTCGGATTTATCGAGCTACTCGGTTTTTACGGGTACTCGGCTCGGCTCGGAAACCGAGTCTCGGCTCGGTCCGAACTTCAAGCTACTCGAATATTCGAGTACTCGAACAGCCCTAGTCAAAAGTCCCCAGAATAGACCTCAACATGATCAAGCTCGCACGAGACTACTTCAGTAACCTTGCGACCATAGCCAATGAAGCTATTAAACACCTCGCCATGCAGGACGAGGCCACGACCCTCAAGCAACTTGCTTCTGGGTACATCATCCCTGCAAGCATTTACATATTGCGATAACGCGGGCTTGGATGGAATTACAAATTGTAAGACCTTGCCTAACATGTAGATGGCACCAAGAGGCGTCTTCGACGCTTCTAGCGGACGAGCGCCCGAGAACGCACGCGCGCCCGTGTGTGCCGACTGCCGAGGGCAGTCGTCGTCGATCAGCGAGCGTGAGTCGAACGGTTAGAACGTGATTGTGAACGTGGAGCACGCGTAGGAACGGTATAATCGGTGAATGTGGATTTGTCTGAGAGTTCGGTCATTGTCGAAATCCTCTGTCCGGGAGGATCCCCGGGGAATCGCGCAAGTACGATTTATCCTCAACTGTATATTTGTTTTTGTAATAAACTGTTCTCTTTCGCATTCTAAACCAAATAACTGGCATCCTGGTACCCACGCTCTTACAATGGAGCTAAAAAGTAAACGCACTACGTTTCGGAATAGAGTGACTCTCAGAAGTTGTTATTTTGCGTGTCTACGGTAATCATAACAACTGCTTGAACATCGAGGGGATTACATATGTATATACATGCGGAGCAAAACAAGTGGAAAGACATAACCGTGTTATTGGTTTCTCTGTTGTGTCGAGCGAGTGTGTAACGCCTTAACTATGATTAAATATACGACGCGCATTATACTATTCATAATTATAATGTTTGCTTTCATACGTATCTTTAAATTACTATTAACAAATAATTCTAACTATACCGCTGAATCACAGTCGTCTTTAATACTAGCCGTGGTGAACCACGTGGCAACACCGCTTCTACAAGCATCGGAAATCCGACTCTTGAGTTGTTTCGAATCTTGGGAGTCTGGCAGTGACAAATCTTGCGGTAGAGTTTGTTGATGGATGTGGTTTAAAAAAAAAATGATACAAATATACAACATTTTTTAATAATTACATACAAAGTAATATATAAAAAGTAATGTAGTAGAAATTTTTATAGTATTAATAAAATACGGTAAATTTCCTCACCACCTCAGGGGTATTACCGTGGCGCGTTACCGTTTGAATCATAATGTGGGTGGTTCGCCAATAGCCCTATCATCCCACTCTATAAAATAAAACAACAATGTAATAAAAAATGAAAGCAAAAAATAACAATGATATGACTTGGATAAAAGTAAGTAGAAATAAACTGTAATGCAAACGGAAAAATACCCAGATAGCATAAAAACGTTTTAAAAACGTCGAGGCCAGACATTCAGGACGTCTTAAAAACGTCCATGAACGTCCAGAAAAGGTCCTAAAGAGGTTCTAAAAACGTCAATTTTCACAAACCAGTACGTCTTTGAAACGTCCCGAAATGGTCTGTAGACAGTCTACAGACGTGTTGGTTAGGTCCGAAACCGAAATCGACGGTACTGGTTCGATTTAATAAAAATTTAAGCAAGTAAATGGTTTTCATAATAAGATCAAACTCGATAACAATTTATTTCATTTATTTAATTCAGAAATAATGCAAAATATATGCAGTTACAATAGATACAAGAACATGTTAGTATGAGGTCCAATATATAGAATATACGAACTATGCAGGATATACACTTAACATAGATATGGATGTGCACTTAAACAGATAGCTCTGTATTCGGCTGCACCTTAAAGAAGAATTTCGAGGAAAGATTACATTGAAGTTCACAGTAATTAATATTAGGAACTGTAAAATACGGGTGATAGTTGCATATTAAAACCGTTGCTACGTTTAACCCTTAACTGGTATCCTGGGGTCAGTCATGACCCCAAACACGCAAGGTTCGCTGCAAAATATTTGGTTGTCTAAGTTTGTAAACTGAATTTCTAATTAATTTGATAATACAGTATTGTCTCTCTGAGGGCTCGCTGGTCGGGACCGGCGTTGAGCCCACATCGTGCCCAGAACCCTAATTCCGAGTGTTCGTTTTTCGCTTCTTTCTGGCCGAAGGGAGGAGCGAGATGGAACGCTTTGCGTGCGCCGGAGTAACACGGCGTCCGAAAGACGGAGTGAGACAAAACATCAACGCGTTGTCTGTCTCGTACCGCCCTCGCTCGCTCTCGTTCCATCTCGCTCTCGCCTTCGCCGGACAAGAGTGAGACAAAAGTGGTGGGGATAGCGAAAAGCCCACAGCGGGTCCACCGAATCGAGCCCTCAGAGAGACAATACTGTAATAGTTTAACTTTCTACGTTTCTATTATTTTATACATTACCTAAGAACAAAATAGGTATTCATAGAGGTTGATCTAATGTCGACTTTACAAATTTCTGTGTCCTTTTTTATTTGGGGTCTGCCACGACCTCAAGATACCAGTTACGTTTGAAAAAACAGTATACCAGTTAAGGGTTAATTTATGGAAATCTTCTTTCCCTTTTCTGCCAAGACCAACTAAATAGCAATGCAACATCTATTGGTCATCAACGACGTTAGCGCCCATTTCACAAAATTATAATGATTGCAACCATAAAAATTTGCCAATTCGTTAACCCAAAATTTAAAAATTATTCAAACCCCAACCTAGAACTACATACGTTTGACCGCAAATACTGAAACAAATATACAATGAATAAATATAGAAAGAATATTCATTTTGAGGAGATCTGTTTTCCGAACTCCTCTTCAAATGAAATATTAGAATTTTCTATATTAAAAATCCCACTGAGACATAGTAATACATTAATTATTATTAGTGCCTACGCAAAAAATGATAGTAGAAATCTTTTCATTGAGGAGTTGAACAGTTTATTCATTAGCTTAAAGTCATTTAGTTATAATGTATATTATACCTCACAAAATTACCTTTTTTAAAAAAAGGTACAAAAAAGTGCGCCAAGTATATAATCCCATCAAAAAGAATCCCTTTTAAAAACATTGTCGTAAATTAATAGCTTTACAAAACTAATGATATACACCAATTGCGCCAATTATCGCAATGACTATTTATACAAACAAAAAAATGTATCAAATAATAGTAAACAGATATATTTTTATACAAATAAATATTTTAATACGAATAAATATTTTATTCAAAATACTTGGCGCTGCTTTCGGAATTGGTGTTGCTAAACTGAATAAATATGTCTGAATCAATAAGTCTGGTCTTGTTTTATTTATTAACCAAGACAATTAACATTTTTTTCAGAGAGCAGCGCCAAGTCTTTTGAATAAAATATTTATTCGTATTAAAATATTTATTTGTATAAAAATATATCTGTTTACTATTATTTGATACATTTTTTTGTTTGTATAAATAGTCATTGCGATAATTGGCGCAATTGGTGTATATCATTAGTTTTGTAAAGCTATTAATTTACGACAATGTTTTTAAAAGGGATTCTTTTTGATGGGATTATATACTTGGCGCACTTTTTTGTACCTTTTTTTAAAAAAGGTAATTTTGTGAGGATTTCACACATTTTGTAGTGTTTATTGATGACTGGATAATTTTTTCACCCCGTCGGGGTTATTTTTTTTAATTAACAATATATTATATTGTCATCCAAACTACGCACACCTGCAAAGCTACAAGACAATTGGATTGGTGGAATTGCTTTAAATTTGAGTTTTCAAATATGAAGCAAACATACAAGAAGCACACAGAGGATCGAAGCTGAATAAAAGTTTAATTAAAGTTTAACTAATATTATACTATATTACAATAAATTTTTTTTCTGACGTAGATCACACTGCATCATTTTGTGCTTCAGTTATCTGTAAATATATAAAATCCACATTATAGTTACAATATAACTTAGAAGTTTTAGACGAAGGGTGGACTTTTCCTATAGTACGTGTAGAGACTGCATAATGTGTCCGAATGAGGTGAGAGCGTATGGCAGAAAGTCTTGTTGAAGAAAATTTAAATGCTAATGGTAATTTATCAAAAATGAATGAAGAGCTCCAATATATTTAACGCACAATTTATTGGTGTTGGAATAAAATTAATTTAATATGTTCATTAGTGAATTTAAATATTGGTAATGTGAAACTAATAAATTAATGATAGCGTGGGAACTACTGTAGATTTTAATAAACTATTACGAATATCTTTTATAAAAGATTAGGAAGTATCGAGGGAGATGCATTTTCAGCGTACTTTTTTCACTAATGTAACTTACTTTACACTGCAAGCACTACGCCATAATTTTCTTAATTCTTAATGCTACGCTAATATGAAAAATTTTGTCAATTTACCTTATTTGACAGATTTCCAGAAACTTGTGCGAAACAAGATGCTTCTCTGTCTATCTAACTAAATGTAAAAATAGTTTTGTTGTATAAAAACAATATATTATTTTGTAGAAACTTGTGGGAAAGAAGATGCTTCTCCGTCAAACCTTCTCCGGACAACTTCCAAGTCTGTGCGTTCCCTCCGTTTCTATAAGCTCTACGTAAATAGTCTATTGAAAAATTTTGGTGACTGACCTTGTTAATTGAGACAATAATTCAGTGTCCTCTATGGTGTAAAAACTCGTGTCACTTAAAAATTTTTAACTAGTTTCCTTATTTCACACTTGACAGGTTATAACTGTTTGACACTAGCTAGGTTACGTGGACTAGCAACCTGAACGTAGATGCTTTTTGATCTTTTCGTGCTGCGTGAATTGGCGGTACATTTCCTCACCCTTTCATGCTCCCCTCTTGCCCACACTTGACGATGGAGAAAAATCTTTTAACGTAAAATTCGCCAAATTGGAACTTTGCATTGAAATATCTCAGCTTATAAGGCACGTAGGAACAAAACGAAGACACTTTTCTTATGTAAATCAAACCCAAGCTATCCATTAAGACCATTCAAAATCTAATTGGATCAGCCCTTATTGAGATTCGAAAATCTCAGGGTTCTTGAAAGCGAGTCGTCGCGTAATAATAGCCACTCCGTGTCTCTTGATTTTAGCAGGTGATCTTAACGCCAGAAGAGAGACCTGGGGTGACAGAGACAATAACCCTAGGGGCCGTTATTTGGGGCAATGGGAATCAACCTTTGATATTGATTATAAAATGAAATTTTATACAACTTTAATCCCTTCTTTCAAACCAGCACAGACGTACCTTGATATCTGTATTGCGGACTCGAGACTGAAACTGATAAACGATGCTGGGGGCAAGATCAAACACTCCCTTATGACAGTGACCACCTAGCTTTAACCCTTTTATTTGAATTGCCGAATGAGGGTTTAACTCTATCCAGGACCAACACTGACCCGCATAAATATGACTTTAGGGCGGCCAGATGGGATTTTTTAATGATTGCAACCATAAAAATTTGCCAATTCGTTAACCCAAAATTTAAAAATTATTCAAACCCCAACCTAGAACTACATACCTTTGACCGCAAATACTGAAACAAATATACAAAAACTGTACAAACACGTTATGAAAGCTGTATAAAAACTGTATGAAAACAATATAAAAACTATATAAAACGGGTTGACAAACAAGTGGTCAGAAACATTTAAACAAATGCCTCCGTGATTTTGGTTTTCAATTGTTTCTTTGAGCAAATGTTCATAAACATTTATATTTTTTTTTTTCAACTTTTTCATATCGATAAAGTATGAATAGGTATCATTGTGACGTCCCAACCCCCCTATGGGTCGCGCCTGGTTAGTCTTCACCAGCGCCACTAGATGTCAAATCTTCTCACAAGTCCTAAATTTCAAACTCATTCACACATATACAAGTTCCAAGTGACTCCTCTAAGCGCCCGTGTGCCTAGGGCAAGGTCCGTCGGCTGTATATCGACACACAGATTGAAAAAGCCAATAAAGCATTCTTAGCTAACAACAGGATTTTCCGAAACAAATACCTATCCTCTAGAACAAAAGTTATTTTGTACATGCTATTAATCCGCCCTATTGTTACCTACTCGGCACCAGTATGGTGGAACTTCAATCACACTACTGCTGAAAAGATTCGCTGTTTGGAACGTAAATGTCTCCGAGCATGCCTGGGACTTTACAGATCCCGAAGTTCTGATTGGCAACATTTTGTTGGAAACCAAATGCCATACGACAGGGCGGAGATTCCACGCATTGATTCATTCATAATCAAACTCACCAGAGATTATTTTGCGAAATTACAGTTAATAGACAACCAATTACTAAATGACCTTTCTATACTTGAGGAAGCAATTGCTAATAAGCAAACCTTAACTGGCTATGTGACGCCGCAAACGTTTATGCACTGTGATAGAGCGGGTCTAATCCAGGATGCTCAGAATATTCCATGGATCTACCATTGGAGACGGAATAAAGCCAACAAGCGTATTGCGTTGACATTGATGGACTCATTGTATGACCCAGAAAAATTCATGTATTCCACAAAAATTCCAGATTTAGATTTCAAAGATTTCCATAGACTAAATTCAAAAAAATACTGGTGGCTCTCCGATACCTCGGCTCATATGCCGGAGCTTCGTTGGCGTAAACTAACAATATCCGGTACCTAATCGGAATGGAGTTATTGAACTAAGGGATTCATCTTTAAGAACTCCCATGTAAATAGTCGTTGTTTTTTTTTTATTGATTAGTTTGTAAGATTTAGATCTAAGTTACAATACAATTTAAGCATATACAGATAGGTTTAGGGGTTTTTTGGACATTTTCCCCCTCGTTACAAAACATCACTGATGTAACAATCATTTAACCATTAGGTTTAATATTCAGAAGACTATAATATTATATTGACTAGTCAGATCGAGGGTCTATAAGCTTCTATAGGATTGAACAAATAGACCATTCTATTTAAAAATTTATTTTTAAATTGTTAATGATTGGCAGTTCTTTTTTGTCTTTATTAATGCCTTTTATTCTAAGATTTATCTTTGTAATGTCCGTAAAAAAAAAAAGTCCGTCGGCTGCATGTTGACGTCTAAGACTAAGGCGGGAAGCAAGAATTTTAGCATCTCCACTTTAATGCCTGGTACCAACGAAAGAACACCAATCCCTCATAAAAAAGTGGTCAGATATCTGGGAGTTGGTATTGGGTGCGTTCAGCCGACACAACCGGTGACTAACCGGTGACTGATCTCACTAGATTTTCCTCTGAACGCAACCGGTTACTTACCGCTTACTCAACATGTTTAGTAACGGGTCGCCATTTTTTGTACCGGAAAGAAAGTACGGTACATTTGGGATCAGTGATCACTTTCAAGATGTCGGCACCCGTTCAAAGTGACACCAATGTAAATAATGCAATTTATATTGGAGAATACACATATAATAATACAATATACGCCATCCATGCATTTTAAAACTATCACTCGATTCAAAAATGTATATTTACTTCAAAACTTATGCGTGACATTTGAAAATGTTCTTTAAATAAATTATTACTGTATAAAGGAACTATAACCTCTGCATAATTTTCGTTCTTTGATCTCACGCCGCGTTCTCTTATTAATAAATCATTATTAATCGGTTGAGTTAAATCGTCTATCAATATTCTTATTAAATTACAATCAAACCCGCTGTCCAAAGCAATTAATAATGCTGGATCCATTGTTTATATTCCCGCCAAATGTACCCAAATGTCGTTCAGCAGAGACTGATCACTGATCACTGGTGACTCGCAACTGTTGTCTCACCGGTTACTCACCGGTTTTGTCGGCTGAACGCAGCCATTGATTACTTACTGAGAGGTAATTATCACATCGACACACAACTCGAAAAGGCGAACCGGGCATTTCTAGCCAATTCCAGGCTCTTTCGGAATAAATACCTATCACCCAAAGCTAAGACCATATTGTACATGTTGTTGGTTAGACCGATAATCACCTATGCTGCCCCTGTCTGGTGGAATTTTAATCACACGACAGGGGAAAAAATGAGAATTCTCGAGCGAAAATGCCTAAGAGCCTGTCTGGGGCTCTACAGGTCACGTAGTTCCTTCTGGCAGCATTTCATAAGCAATCAAATTTTGTATGACAGTGCAGAAATACCTCGTATAGATATTTTTACATTGGATCTAACGCGCGACTATTTTAGCAAGCTTCCCTTAGTTAATAATGACAGCATCAAGGCTGCCGCCATGTGTGATGTTCTTGCAGCTCCCCTACAGCTGAAGACTGGTTATATGCCCCCGCAGGTCTTCACTTTATGTGATAAATTGGGTTTTATTCAAGATGCTAATAACATCCCTATACTTTACCACTGGAGACGCAATAAGGCGAACAAGCGCATCGTGATGGAGCCTGATGATTACATTTACGATAGTAACAAATTCATGTATTCATTTAAGTTACCCATAAGAGATTTATATAACTTTAATAGATTAAATTTTAATAAGTATTGGTGGCTAGACGACACCTCTGTCCACATGGGTGAGCTCCTAGAGCGTCAAACAAATTGGCTAGCATCAAAATAGTTCCTAAGTCACAGTAAGGCTAGTTAGTCTGGACAAGGACAGTGATATATACATATCCTTGATATTTATATTAAACGTTACATTAGTTGGTAAGTTCCTACCCCCCCCCGCACTAGTCTCTTCCTTTCCTTCTGCCTCCACCTGATCTCCAACACCCCCTCCTCCCACGCAACACAATTTTTTGTCACGGACATTCCCACAAGGCGGGAAATAAGAACTTTCACATTACAGGTAGACTGTATTGAATAACATGAACAATATATCTTCCGCAATTAGGGAAAACACCACCTACGCATAAGCAGTTACCAGACCGTTTCCACGAGACAACTCCACCACAAGGAATAACCAGTTGTATGCCTCAACAGTACGGGAAAATACAACTCTTCCATCCCCACGAGACCATCTCCAAGGCGAGGATCAACACCATTCTACAATCCCACCTGCGTGGGTTGCGGATTTCAAGAACGAACTGGCGGCGCTTGCCACCACACAATTCAGAACATTAGCCGCGCAAGTAGCCGAAAACTCTCAAAAAATAGATTTTATTCTTAACTTCATCCCTAAGCAATAATAATGTCTACAAACCCAACCACTAACAACCAAATAAATATAGCAACCATCAATGTAAATTCACTGATAGCAAACCACCGTAGACTCAAATTACTTCAATTTTTACATACACATAGTCATGATGTAATCTTCCTTTCCGAAACGAAATTAAATAGCTCTCATGTAGTATACTTCAAGGATTATGATCTCATCAGAAGGGATAGACCAAACGCCACACAAGGGGTGATACAGCCATTTTAATTAGAAAGGGAATATCATTTGAGGAAATTGACTACCTGTCCTCTTCCTCAAATGAGATATTAGAATATTCTATTATTAAGGTGGACACGAGGTGAAATAAAAGACTGTACCTGACTAGCATATAGCCGGAGATCTCAAAGCTAAACATTCTCGAGGTAGAAGTCGAGCTAAAAGTTTATATTTATGCGAATCCCAACCAGATGTACATCATTATCTTTTACAGTTCTCAAATGAGAGCAGAACAACAGAGTTATTTGAAATAAAAACTATTGTATACCAGAGGCCAGATTTAAACGATTTCTTCTCTACGTTGTTTAGGTTTTTTTCTTTGTGGCCGTATAGGCTTTGAAAGATAAGTTGGCAAATTGGGAAAAATAGAAGCTACTGCATTCTCTACAAGTTTTGGACACCTCGGTAAAACATTCTCAAGTATTCCATTAGAAGATGTAACTATTTCATATCTACGAATATTATCAGCAAAATGAAGACTACAAACAACAGAGTACTTCGTACATGTTCAATGTTTTCGCGGAACAGCAGCTATCCATTGTTTCCGCAATTCTTCATTTTTTTCGAAATAAAGAAACGGTAATATAATTGTCAGATTTTAAAATGCGGTCTGAATAATTAATATTCCCTTACAATCGGGAACATAGCCACACCGTGGCGTTGTTAATTTAGGAAATCTTACTGTAAAAAACTAAAATGAAAAACACGCGTCTTATCCTCTACTAAGCAACTGTGCCACACACAAATAGAAGAAAAAACAACATAATTAATAAAATAAGTAGCAAACCTGCGCTGCATTGCATACTCTATTGCACTGCACTATTTTTATTCCACTCTATTACGTTTTATTTTCATTAATTGCAAAAATAAACATTTATTAAGCCCGCGGACAACCACACCGTTTGGGTAACGTTCAGTTGTTTCACTTGTTCTTGCCGAGACCGAACTCCCGCGCACTCCCGCGGCGGAAGTCCTGCCCTGTTGCCAGATTTATGTTAAGTACGGTTTTGATTTCACTAGATTTTACTCTGAATTTGCACGCGGATTGGTCGACGCGAGAATTATTTTTTATAAAATACATCAATATAATTTGTGTTACAGTTAAAACGTATTAATTCGGCGAATACATACATTCATAAATAGTCAAAGTATGCATACACTGATTTGATTGGCTAAAGTATTCACATATACATTATACTTCTTAACTAAATTCAAGAAATATTCGTTAATTTAAATAGATCAAGAACGAAATTAAGTTCGTTCAAAATATACAACTTAAATTCTATAAGAACAGTGAGAACTTGAGAATGTTTTGAGAAAAATTAGAAATTGGGGTTACGTGACGCGTGAAAAGAACAGTTATGTTCTCCACCAATCAGAAGCGATCACGAAAATCTCGGATCACTGTGAAACCAGTGAACGAAGTACCGGAAACCGGAAGCTGAGTGAAGCAGAGTACACGCTATTTAAAATAAGCTGGACATCCTAGTGGACCAGTACACGGTTTGGAATGGCCTGAAACCTCAGGCTAAAGTCTGAACCCACAGCAATGTGAGACAATCCTATTCCGTAAGCCACTCGATAGTAGAGCAAAAATCATTCCTTATATGCTGCTCGTTCGTCCCCTCATCCCATATGCTGCCCCAATTCCATGGAACCTCAACCACACTATAATTGAAAAAATAAGAACCCTTAAATGCAGAGTTCTGAGGACCTGTTTGCATGTTTATAGAACACAAATCTCAAAGACCAGCGGCGGTGGCCGTGATGGAAACACCGGTTCTCGTTAGATCACCGAAGTTAAGCATCACGGGGCGGGACTGGGGAAAGATGGGTGACCACCACCTTTCTCCCGGTACTCCGCTCGCTGCTGGGACCCGAAGGGAGAGAGAGGAGGGAAAATAGTGACTTATAGTTCGTTGGGCAATATAAGCAAAAATATGCTTGAAACGCCGTCTCTGTATATACAGGGAAAAACCACAAAAACAAACAAAAACAACAAATCTCAAAGGACAAGGTCGTTATTAAACCCCTCGCCATTCCGGACGAAGCCACAAGCCTCTTGCAGGGGCTAGTGTACAGTAGTATTAATGTCTATTCAAATATGTTAGTCATAACTGAGCGACCTGTCCGGAAGTCGCGACAGCGTTCGAGCAACTGGACACTGACAAATCATCGCAAATAATTAAGCATTTTTCTAATGTTTGATGCACTCGTCAATTCCACACGAATCTACTCCATTCTGTCAATAAACATCAAGATAAAAAAGAAGTAGAGCATCAGACTTTTAATCAGAGGGTTCGGGTTTCGATTCCCTGTTCGGGCAATTTATTTTTTTCATAAATTAAGCGACATCACAAACGTGGAATATCTATCACAAGGTATTATATAAATTTTGAACACAGAAATTGAAACAAAGTACTTTCTATTTCAAAGTATAGTATAATGTATCGTAGGTTATTTTATTTATAATGTATACAATGGAAATTTTATATGTAACATCTACTGTAGATTCTGAACACAAGCTTGTATAATGGTTTCTTTATTCAATAAACAAGTTGGTAGTAGCCAAGTACACTAACAATAAAGTAATATCGCTCTTTAGCTGGAACGACTTGTTGGAGCGCTTAGATCCTCTAGCCATTTCTTCTCAGCTGAAACAGAAACCCGTACGATTATAGTGCATGAAAGTAATACTTAAATGCATTGTACTATAAAATATTTGTTATATGATTCGCAGAGTCTTGAATATATCAAAGTGGCGTCATCTTCACTAGCGATTATTCCCACTGTATCCTTTACCTGCCAAAGCAAGCCTCTTCTCTTCCGCAAGCCTTGCATCCCGCTCGGGCTTTTCTCTCAGCGCTTTCTCACGAAGTGCCTCTTCTTTCTTGCTGAACCTGCGATGATGGTAAGCTCCATAGAGAACTCCTGTTAGCAAAAGACTCCATCGAGCAAACTGTATGGAACAATCATTAAAAAGGTAAATACCCCTGAAGATTCACACGAAACTACTGTGAAACTAGTAAAAGACAATTGAATGCAAAAATATGTTCAATTGTTTTAACACTGTACATATACAATTGAAACATGCTTGAAGTAATCGATTGAGAGGCTTACAGAATAATCTTTTAATTATCGACAATCTATCGTTAACTCTATTAACATGTTAGCAAACGTGAATAAATAATTTCCACATTTATTTTCGCGGGTAATCAATGATAGATAATTCCATGAAATCCCATAAAAATTATGTAATGTAATCGCAGCGCGAAAGCACTCGCTCCGCGGTGCATTTGTTTCCTGTAAGAGGAGAAAATCTGAATAACGTCTCGTGGCAAATATCCTCTAGAAGAATGTTCGAATACGATTTTAAAAGATTCTCCTGCAACAAATTGACGATGCTTACTTTAATCACAGGCGACACCCGCAAGGGCCTCGGAGATGCCTCGGCAGTCGACATTTTGCCAGTGCGCTAGGGAATAATTGTTCTCGGTAGACCTCTTGTCAAGACATCCCCACTTCGCCAAAAACGTTTCAAATATTTTGGCGCGCTTATCAAAGTCTAGTAATCATTTCTTTCATTAACATGTATTCAAATAAATATCATTATTTATCGCTTAGGAACCGTTGATATCGCATTTAAAGGATTCTAATGGAATAATATCAATGATTTAAAGAATATAACACTAGATCTGGTTCGAGTCTGAGGTCGTTTAGGTTTATTCTTTCTTTGGCATAGTTACAAAAATACAACCCTATACCAAAAGTGGCATTTCAAGAAAACTTCTTATATAGCTCAACGAACTCTGGTCCCTCAGAAATATAAATAGATATATAATATGTAACAACAATAGAATAGTGATAGAACGTTATACATTGAAACTGAGGTCGTTTACACGAGACTAATGAAAATTGCCTTATCGTATCACCGTCTAGCGGCGAATCTGTAAAGCATTTATCGCAGACGTGTTTCTGTAATGCGCATAGCCGCAGGTTCTCAACGAGGGATCGTTTAGATTTCGCGGCCAACCAGCGTCGACAACTGATTCCCCGGCGACGCTGATTGGCCGCGGCCTCACTTGGCTTGGCGCTGGCGTCGGCGAATTTTCCAGCGATTTTCCTGTTGGCGTTGATTGGTTCGACTGTACGCGGCGTCATCGTGCGCATGCGTAGAGGTGGGTAAACTCTTAAGTAGCTACCGCTGGTAGCCAGTTTCCTCGCCGCCCTGCCGGGACAGTTCTCTTCTCGGCAGTGAGCAAAATGGCGTCGTTGTGGATGGTTATATCTTTGACGATTTCGTTATTTTTAACACCTTTTCTTATGTTCCTGCTTGCCATTATATTTCTGGCTTCCATCGGAAAGTCGCTCGGTGTCAGAAGGTTATACATAAAATTGCTGCTGGCGCTATTTGAGGTAAGACTCTCGCGCGGGACGGGTAATAATCGGGCTTGTCATGCGAAGGAATTTTGAAAATCGTGAATTGAATCGACGATACATGTCTGGCGGATTGATACAGTACGGTGTTACGAATAGAGAACGAAGTAATGCCGATGCACAGCATCTGTACAGGTTATATCGTGCTTGATATTCATTGGTCGCGGCGAATCCTTTCGTGCGGAACACGTGTTAAATATACTTAAATATACTTCTGTCGGGAAATATGCAGAATTTAGGTGGATGCATCGAAAACGTTTGCATAATTGAAGTGGCATGTCCGATTCGGATGTCGAGATTTGCGCCAATTTTCGAACGATCAAGTACCTAGATGCTCCCCTGACAATTCTGTTTACACGCCGTTAATAATGCCGAATCGTCGACCGTGTTTTGAGGCGTCCGATCAATGACACATACAATCGCGAGCCTCAGCCCACTCCATATCTAATTACCCATCAACAAGTAGCGGTAATTCGATTTACCATTCACAATGTCAAAAGACCGTTCCACGGAATTTCTCTTGTCCGATTTTCACCGTCGAAAAAGCACGTTGTCTCGTGACAGCAGCCGCAAACGTCATCTCTACGAGACGTGCTCGTTGAATAAAAACCAATGTCCATTGATAAAAGATAAGGGGAGCCGATTTATATAATCTGTCCGCGATTTAAGTACTTAAAAATCGTCTGGATACCCGGGATTTTGACGTGAAAATGATAAATACTTGTCTAATCGCTAATGAGTGACCTTTCCGATAAAGGGTGATGGCATAATTCGATAAGAATCAAAGGTATCGTCGTTTTATCTGTTTTCGGCGACCTTGCGAATGGACCAGGCGTATAGGTGATCGAAAGTTTCGTTTAACATCGAGAAATATTTCTACATCGTGAATTTTCTCCGCGTAGTTACGTTTCAGAGCAGTTGCTGGCGTATTTATTATTTAGCTATTAAGTGCAACGACGACGAAGGTAACGAGGGTAATGTGGCCGGCGAAATATTAAATTGGAATTAATTTAAGCTGCACTTTGGCGAGCCCGTGACGGTATTGCATCGCGTGTAACGTGCACGTATCGATTTAAAGCGGTAGTGAAGTGGCAGGCCTCCAGCGATCGAGTGTGTGACCGGTGTACGAAAATTCAATGCCTCCGGGACAAGGTTTTTCCGCGAATCGGTCGAGTGGCACGATCTTTCGCGGACAAAGATTCTAATACGCGTCGCGTGTCATTGTGCCAAAACACTGTCCAAGTGACGGTTGCAGGCACGCGATAGGTATTCCCGACGTTTCGAAATCGAGGAATTCGACTTTCTCGCAACTTCCTCGCTGTGATTCGAATTTTAATTACGTCCCGCCGAATCGCCAGCACCGTGTGCAGGCGTGTCCTCGGAATGCAGACAGCAATAGAGCGATGAAAATCTACGAGTTTTACGCCGCTTTTGTTTGTCGCGGCCGATGGTATTAAAGTTATCTCGTTTAATCAGTGCCGGCTGCAGCGGACAATGCCTTTATTAGACTCTGTGCCAGGCGACTTCTTTTCAACCCCAATCGTTGGCAATATCGCGGTATCAGTTTAATCGTGTCATCGATCAATATTCGATAAGCGATATTTTTTTACAAATACTGATAGCCAATGGTGTAAAGTCCGCTACCGGAAATGAAATCAATCGGCTTTTCAAGCAGCACGCACGGAACAATAAACTCCACCGCTGGGTGAAGGTCGTTCTTTTGAAAAGTCATTCCTTCTTGAAACGATCATTGGTTTTCTAAGTGTTTTACGCGACGCCAGACATTCCGTTCGGAAAACATTAACATGCCGATTCGTTTGAAACGTAAAGTCATCATCGACGGAAATATTCGCTGTGTGTATCAAATTTATTGAAAGCGCAGCGTGTTAATGTCCAAGCGCAACTACTTGAATAAACTGATAAATGATTCAGCGGCACATTATCCTAGCGATTAGGTATAAAAGAATTCCACTGGACAATGCACATCGTGCACGTGATTGGGTGCTCCGTTTAATGGTATCGATTTGTACCGAATTCGGTCTAAACAAAGAAAGTTTGCGGAGGGGACTTTCACTTTCGAAAGTAGAGATTTCAGAATTCTATAGATGCATAAAGTAATCATTCGCTTTAATTCTAACTGACCCCAAACGTGTTCCTAGATTGAGTTTTCACTTAGCCAATCTAAATCCAACGCACACGATCGTACGAAATTGAATCTCCTTCACCCACCAACGCGGCCAATGATTCCTGGAAACCGTAGGTCGAACTAAGAACCACCGTTACCGTAATCAGGTAACTTCGATAAAAGTAATGGTAGATATATATTTCCTTGATACGCAAAGTACAGCAATTCAGAAACATTGAAATTCGTTTTTTTTTTTCTTTCAGCAATTTCGTTTCGTTGCGTCACATAGTTGACGTGGTAAACAAGGCTACATATTGCAAGCCAGTCCACGTATAACTTATTCTTCAATATTCTTTATTTACTTTGAAATGGAACCACTGAGAATTGGTCAGAAAATAAAGTCACTTTCTTCTACCACTATTCAGTCGTAGCAACGATAGTAGTGGTGGAGAATTATCGATGGTACTTACGATAGTTATCGATGGTTCTCACTATCGAAATTTGTAATGATATTACAAATTAAATTTGGGAACCTACGATTTTCAATACCGATAATTATCGATAGTGAAAATAAGCCATAGTGAGAACCATCGATAACTATCGTAAGTACCATCTATAGTTCTCCACCACTAAACGATAGTATTACTCTCTTAGAGCATATAAACATGGAGGGAGCATGCAATGGGCAAAAATTGAAAAATGTAGACGGCGATAGAAAGAGAAAGATATACGGGAGGGACACCCCCTCTCTTTCTAGCGCCATCGTTTTTTTTCTATGTTAGAAAGAGAGGGGTTGTCCCTCCTGTAGGGTAAAGAAACCAGTAAATGATCGAATTGTTGAATGAGAAGCCCAGTAAATGACCGCATACTTTTATTAAGAATTGTGCTTATTAATGTTTGTTTAATACGCAAAACTAAAAATATGGGATATTAAAAGTGCAACTACACTCTATTTATAAACAAATAGTAATTTTTAAATTTATAATTGACATTTCTTTGCCTAATGGTCATTCACTGGTATCCGGTCAA
This sequence comes from Andrena bicolor, assembly GCA_960531205.1. NCBI lineage: Eukaryota > Metazoa > Arthropoda > Insecta > Hymenoptera > Andrenidae > Andrena > Andrena bicolor. Next base: position 325,618 of record OY482667.1, read on the forward strand.
TTACTGGTTGGTTTACCCTATATCTTTCTCTTTCTATCGCCGTCTACATTTTTGCCTATTGCATGCTTCCTCCATGTTTATATGCTCTAAGCTCTCGCAGAATTTTACGTACGCCGTATCACGTGAACATATCCGAAGTAGATTGAAATTCTGATGCTTCCAGGGCACCCAAGGAGTTCCCAAGGAAACGGTATTCCCAAAGAAGTCTAATAAGATTAGAATTTCGTAAGACGAGAGATGTTGCGGGAATTGTCTCCGTAATCTAGCCACTCTTCCATTCGATCACACGTTTCGCTCGTGATCACGCGGAACCGACGAAGTTACATGCCGGCTCGTATCGCTTTATCCTCAAAAGCGAATGAAAGTCGGAAGGGAAGCCGAGTGCGAAGTCCAGGCATTTGTCTTCGCAAGTTTTGCCACTTATCGATCGCGCTTTCGTCATCGTTATCGTCCGCGAAGCCCGGCGGGCGGTGGAATAATTCGTAAGCGCGCGGAAACACGTGCCGAAATCGGCCGGCGTTTTATCGACTTTGGGTTTTGAACTGCTCCGCCGAAATGAGTCGACGCGGCGAATTCATTTCTGCCACGCTGTCGACGAGATGGTCTCCAAACAACGTCCCCCCCTTTTTTTTTTTTATCTTTTTCATTCGAAGACCATCCGCGGCCCCGGTCGTAAACTGTCGTCCTTGGCGAAATTTCCACGGAGCAAACGTTGCATCCCCATTTCGAAAGCAGAAGGAAAACTTACGAGAAGTGTTACGCCATCCGCTGCGTATGCTTGTGGTTCCGTTGGAGGGAACGATGCGCTTGCATATCAAAGGAAACCGAATGACGGGACTTATTTAGCCAGCGATCAATTTTCTTTTTTACTAGAAATTGTTACGCAAGAATATGGGGGCAAGGTGTAAAACCGAGGAGGTTTATTATAGTGGTGGAGAACTATCGATGGTTCTCACTATCGAAAACTATAGATGGTTTATTTTCACTATCGATAATTATCGGTAGGGTAAACCAACCAGTAATTGACCGCACACCAGTGAATGACCATTAGGCAAAGAAATGTAAATTATAAATTTAAAAATTACTATTTGTTTATAAATAGAGTGTAGTTGCACTTTTAATATCCTATATTTTTAGTTTTGCGTATTAAACAAACATTAATAAGTACAATTCTTAATAAAAGTATGCGGTCATTTACTGGGCTTCTCATTCAACAATTCGGTCATTTACTGGTTTGTTTACCCTATTGAAAATCGTAGGTTAGTCATTTAAAAAATAATAACAGCTGAAATTCAGAATCCCAAATTTAATTTGTAATATTATTACAAATTTCGATAGTGAGAACCATCGATAACTATCGTAAGTACCATCGATAGTTCTCCACCACTAGTTTATTAGAATTATGTTTGGAATTAAAGAGAATTACAGTGCGCGTTAAGTCGAACGACTTTCTTTAACGAGTCTTACTAATTGCCACTCCGGTTTGATAGCAATTGAGCTGCGCTCGGGTTTGTTTACAAAATGGGAGTCGCGAAATTCATACCGTCATGATGAAACGAACGTCTACACTTTCCGCGCGATGCCGTATCGCATGAATATTACGAGGCTCATTAATTACCGATTAATGCAGTTGTAATCGGTTCTTCGTTACATATACTCTCGGTCATGCCACAATTCGCCTCATGTTTTTTTTCACGTTCTTTTTTTATTTCTCGTCGTCGAATGTTTAACGACCCCGCGGTACTCTGTAACGCTGCCGCCGATACTCGAAAAGAGTGAATTTCCATGATAGATGCTATCAACGCGCGAGGCTCTTCGTATTTACTTGGAAGCCAACAGAATCACGTCGCCCGTCGCGATTCTCACTTGCGAAGCTTTATCGTTTATCAGCCGACGAGAATCTGGTTGCTCAGACACTTTGCCCGTCTTCCTCGTGTTTGAGCAGCTTGTATGTAGATCGTACGCTAAAAATAGAGGATCGATAGGAGTAATTGCTTAGCAATCATTCACACCGATCGGGCAATAGGTGCGACGCTTTGAAATTTAACATACGCATTTGACTATCCGTCCTAATATATTTGCAACGACACTATTTCCTCTACGCTGTAGTTTCCTAATCAGTTGCCGCCGAATTCCATTATGCAGTTGAGATTACACATGGGTATCGAATACACGTGGTTAGTGGATCGTGATCTTTGAATCTGACATCCTGTTTTCGTGACAATTGCATTTCAATTTCATTTTTTTTTTTCAATTTAATTTCAAACGTGATCTCGAGTGGAATGCGAGCGATGTTGTTCCACTCCGGTATCCACGTTATCTTCCGCGTGTTTGTTTTGTTACTGAACACAGTAGCTGCGGTACCGTTTGCAGAGACGGCGAGGCGCGGCGCAGATGCCTCAGGGGCATTCTAACATTTCCCAGGATAATTACCGAGCACGCTTTTTGTTGCAGTACGGCAGGCAAAATATAGAGAATGTCAAGAAGAGGAACGGTACTTGGCATCGGGATGACGATGCGGAAGAGGAGCACGAGCCGCTGGTCGAGAAGCAGAACATACAGAACTCGACGAGGGCGAGGCACAAGATGCAGAACGGGGTTCTGGGTAACAACGTGATAGCCAGGTCGAAGGACCTGATCCTGGTGCCAGAACCGGAGATGCAGAATCACAGGAACCATCTGGAGGAGTCCAAGTCTCAAGCTTCCACTGTGGTTGGTAAAAGCGAGGTAACTTTCGTTTCCCCGAAGCTCTGCCTTTGTGATTTTTCACGCGATTAACGCCGGCCGTTATCGTTGCAGACCCTCATCCGCAGAGATTCATTCGAGACGTTGAAGAGGGAGTTCGAGCCTGCTATTTGCCTGGAGTACATCAAGGCTGGCGTGGAGGCTATTATCGAAGACGAGGTGACATCGCGTTTTGAAGCTGAAGAGCTTAAGGTAGACTCACTTCTGGATCGAATTTCTGCGAGGCAGTTACCGTCGTTTATATACTTAACGACAGATTGATATGCTTCGTTTTAGAACTGGAATCTGTTAACGCGAACGAACACGAACTACGAATTTATTTCCTGGAAGCTGACTGTCATATGGATGTTCGGATTCTTCATGCGATATTGCTTTCTCCTCCCCTTGAGGATACTCATCTGTTTCATAGGTGTAAGTCGAGCGATTTCTTAATGTATACTCGTATATTATAACAAGGGTTTACTTCAAGCTTGCCGTATTAGGTAACAGCCCTAGTAGCATTTGTTGTTGGCATACAGTTGGGCCACGCACATAATTTTAGTTGGCCAACAGTTAGATTTGGCACTTTTTTTTCAGGTTGGGCCAACAACAGAGGGCCAAGGTAGGCTTTCCTACTCTTGCCCTACTATTTATAGGGCTTACCGTAAAAGCCCCATTGAAAGTTTCTTTCCAGAAGGCGTCTTAAACAACTTCAAAAGACGTTGTAAAGACGTCTTCTTCAGGTCTGGATTAGGAAAAAAAAATTTCGCGTTGAGGAGGGGAATTGAACTCAGACTTTCCGCTTAGAAAGCAACCGCTGTTTGCAACTATCCAATACACTTACTTGTAAATAGTTCTAATTTTTAGGTACATAACAAGTATTAAGTGTTTCTAAAAACTATGCAGTGACGCGAAATATTCTACAAAATATCATTCGACCTTTAGACTCGTTCCTTAAGATTTCACATTCGTCTTAAGACAGACGTCCTCTTTACGTATTTATAAATAAGGAAAGAAAAACCACAACTTGGAATATAATAACAGGTGTTTGGATGTAGCAAATTTTCTGACGTTTGTAAGACGACATTTAATCATCGTTGTAAATTGTTTGTTAATTAACCAACCATGGTTGGCATTACTACGCATAGTAATTATAGGCCCAACATTGAATATTCGTTGGCAAACTGTCGTAAGTTTTTTGCCGTAAGCCCTATGTTGGGAATTTGTAGGCAAAACTCTAACTATATCCCAACTAATTCCCAACTGTTGGCTACCGTTGGCCAACCGAAAATGCTACTAGGGAGGAGATTGTCGTTAGGAAAATAATCTGTACTTTCAATCGTTGAACCTTGTAGTTTGAAAATTACTAATATTAGAGCTCCCTAGGTACAGTACCTTGTAGTTTCGACATTTTTTATCGGCCTGCTACCAAATGGCCGGGTTAAGTCTTGGGTGTACAACAAGGCTAGCCTCAGCGCGTTCAGGATAATAGCGCAGTCCCTAACATCTACGATTACGATCCACAATCCAGAGCACAAACCAAAGAATGGAGGGATGTGTGTGGCAAATCACACTTCCACGATCGATGTGTGCATCTTGTCCACGCAGCTGACATGTTCTTTGGTAATACACCTTTACGTGGATGGGTCGTGTTTGTTTCCGAAATTCCTCTCTCACTGGGCATTATCATGGCTTGGGAATGTATCTGTTCAAAACGCGTGTTTGTTGTCGTAAATATATATGACTGGGGATCTTCCTGTTACTCGTACCATAAACTTGGTAGGCTAAACTTGGGACGAAGCGAATTCTCCGTCTCCCGTCCTGTAAATCCCCCCTAAAAAGATTACAGTACGCAATTACCTTCCGACAGAAGTTGGCATGCATTAGTAAATGTTACAGGTAACAGTATCCTGTAACTTTGCTTTGCAGGTAAAGCTGCTCAGCAACGATACAGAGGGGTTCGTCGTTTCTCAGGTGCAAAGCTTATGGTTTACAGGTGATGTGGCTGACAGTATGTACTGCAGTTGTGGGCTACATTCCAGAGGGTAGTTTCAAGCGATGGCTGAATTACAAAGTCTCCATAATGTGCTTCGGTGTGTTGTCGAGTGCCCTGTCGTCAGTAATCACCTACCATAATCCAGCGAATCGACCTATCAGGGGCATCTGTGTGGCTAACCACACATCACCCATAGATGTTCTGGTACTCATGTGCGATAACTGTTACTCCTTGGTAGGTGGTCCCCAGTTCGTCGAAATAATCTTTCTTACTTCCGTCGCGCCGTTTAATTTCTCTTTAACTCTAGCACGTTGTACTTAATCGCCTTTCAATGTCACTCGTCCGTTAATCCTGTTGCTTGTGTTACCAAAGTGTAATTTTGTTGCGTTCGTTCTGTAAAACAGTTCGCAAGCATTGATTGGTAATTATTAATTTAGATAGGTCAGAGGCACGGTGGATTCTTAGGGATCTTTCAAAGAGCTCTGGCTCGTGCTTCTCCTCATATATGGTTCGAGAGATCGGAAGTTAAAGATAGGGAAGCAGTAGCGAAAAGGTAAATTCAAGCACCAACGACTCTTCCTTCTGTACAGGTGTATTTCTTGAGTTCTCATTCTCGTTCATTGTCTGTCTTTTAGGTTGAAAAAGCACGTGTCCGATCCTACGAACCCGCCAATTCTTATATTCCCGGAAGGAACGTGTATAAATAATACGTCAGTTATGCAGTTTAAAAAGGGCAGCTTCGAAGTCGGCGGTGTCATTTATCCTGTTGCTATAAAGGTAACTTTCTCCGCGCATGGTAGCTCTACGTTTACACAGCAGTTGTGTACGATCTAATTTCATTTTCATCCTTTTAGTATGATCCAAGATTCGGGGACGCGTTCTGGAATAGCAGTCGCTACTCAATGATACAATACTTGTATATGACTATGTCAAGTTGGGCCATAGTTTGCGACGTTTGGTATCTTCCGCCAATGTACAGAAACGAAGGGGAGAGCGCCATTGATTTCGCGAACAGGGTGAAGTCTGTGATAGCGAGACAAGGTGGACTGGTCGACTTGCAGTGGTAGGTTAAACGTTTACGGATTCATTTCTGTTAAGGATGTATCGGACCTATCTTCAAAATGGTACCGAGTCCTTGAAACTTTGTCAAATTGTTCCCTTTAATCTTTCTGACGTGCTCCAAAAATTTTAAACCGACTCACTATACGGTTGCTGAGTTATAACGATTTTAATTTCCACTGGTTTTATACGTACTCTTATGGAAAGAGACGATCTTGACGGGTAAAACAGCTGAAGAAAATGGTACCAATGTTTTCAATTTTTTAAAGAAATAAATTATAACTTGAGAAAATTACGAATTCAAGGCATTTTCACGGAGTAAAAATAAGGCTCCACAATTGTCGTACGAGTTCCTTACATCTAGATTTATTATGCGTTAGACGTAGATATTAAAGTGTTTCAAATTTCATATACTTTTGTCTAATATTGTACGTCTGATACATCCTTACACCTACAACTCGTAAAGGCATTTCGCTGACGCAATGAAATCTTTTACAGGGATGGCCAGCTGAAAAGAATAAAACCAAAGAAAGAGTGGAAAGAGAAGCAGCAGGAGGAAATTAGTAAACGACTTAAAGTCGAATAAACTAAGTCATCTCTAGTCGCACCTTCACGATTGATATTATGTGTGATATTTTGCTTAAACCGGAACGTTTCATCTGATGCGCCGTTCTGTATTTGTTGTGAATATCTGTTTGATGCTGAAGGGAAAGAAGGTAGTCTGTGTGTATGATTCAATTGATTTAATTTCACAAATATGGTACATTGCATTTTATCGTATTACATTTTACGCGCGACACGATAGATAAATTTCCATAGAAGTGTCTCAGTTTGTCAGGTGGAATTTTTAACGATGTCTTTGTAAATCTGTTATTTATATTATTGGGTAGAAATGTACTTCGTGGTTACTTCTTGAAGGTGGAGAACTGTGAGGAGCATTTCTATTGAGGAATTATGGAGCAGAATTTTTATTAGCGTTACATTTGAAATACATAGATGAGACACTGCGAGTACCATATTTGTCAGTTTTTAATAGCGAGGCATTATGAATTTATTATTATTTATACATTAACGAAATGTCTCGTGCGGAATGCTGTGTCTCAATGTGAGGCGCTGTGCGTGTATGAGTGTGTGTAGCATCTCAAAGTCATCTCATTCGTATTCTAACATTTTTTAGATCACCCCCCATCATCTCATTGATTTGATACGAGGATTTAAATTCATCTGATATCGTATAGGGAATTGCATTTTTCTGTTCTTTTTATAAAAACAGTAGGGAAGAACATTATGTCTCTATTGTAGTCTAAAAAATAAACTATTTATTCATATTTCTCAACGAAAGAAGTTAGAGCACGCCAGGTTAAAATTGCAGTACCCATCCCTTGGATATTATTTAGAAACTCATATTCATTGCAACCTAATTAAGAATGTATTTTACATATTTTATATTTTTATAGTTCACATCATCAAAATTAAGAAACAAAAAAAAAGGAACGATGGTACAAATGTACGCGCGAGTTGAAATGCGAAGCTCGGTTGAACTACACTCATCGTATATTTATCAAATAAGAAAGATCATAAATTCCAATGAGTTGCTGCAAAATATTTTACATATTCTCCAGTTGGTATTTTAATTATTTTAATTGAAGTTAAGTATTATATTTGTTATGATCGCGGTATTTTGCATTAACATCCCTCAATCAAAACGCTGAGCATTGAATAAAAGAATAGGCAGTTAAACGGTTGCTTCAGTCTTTCTTTTTTTTAATCAAGTACACTTTTTTATTTGATATAACTAGTGTTCACACATATTAATACAAATGAAGACTAAATCGGTCACGCCGAGGAGCGTAATGTTTTATATTATATTTGTGGATTGTTATAAAAATGAGAGAGAAAAAGTAACAAAAATAGAATGTCTTATTTAACAGGTAGAATTTGATAGTGAAACGATTAGAGTAACTTAGTTTGAGGATTAGTTTACGTAGGTATTCGTTTATTCAAGAACTATGGTGCTACATACGATGTCACTGTTCAATTTTTTACATGAAAACTAAAATATATTTTTATATAGCAATGAATATGTAGGCCGTCGTATAAATGAGAACTTACAATTAGAGGGAAAATATTGTGTGACCGTCACGATAAGTTTGACGGTAAGCATTAAATACTATTAAAGATAGTACACGCTGATCCTTAAATTGTAATTCTGCTTCTATTACGTATTAAAAGATATTGCATATAAGGTAATATACTAGTCGTTCTTATACTTACATCACAGAATGATAGAGCACAAATTAACGATTACGTTCGATTGTTATACAAATCTTCTACGCCTTACCGTGTGTTGTATTTCGTATTTTAGCGAAGTATATTAATTTCGTATAAGTAGGATAATGAACCATGCGCGCTGGAAGTTTCTGTACACCGATGGGTGGTATATGTGAATTTACAAAAGTTCTATACATTTGTTTTATAGCAATTAGAGACTTATATTCCTTAACCGACTTAGGCAAATGATTCGATATGTGTACATACATTGAAATTTCTATCTCGATATTAGATAGATCTATTTATTAGATTCTTTTGTAAAAATAACATGCGAAATAATAAAAGAAAATAATGTTACTTAGCAAGCGTAATGTTCTATTGATTCAGAGCTTTCGAGATGTGTAATTTTATACATTTATTTTTACACACTATTTATTTATATACAACAAAATATCAAGATCGTCTAAAAGTGTTATTCAGTTAACATTTTCTTGGACCTTCTTTTCTTCCGTAACATTTTCAGATTCCTGTTGTTGTTTGTATAATTTCAGTAACTCCTCCGTCGCCGTAGTTCCCACTTTAACAGGTGCGCCAAGTATCCTCTGAAAATTGATTAAAATATACAATTTGTACGAAACTTTTGGAGCATAATGTAATCGTTAAAGAAGAGAAGACGTATTTACATCCGGATACTGCGCCTGGGCCAAAGATGGCTCTTTGAAGGTGAAAGGAGTCCAAGGCCCCTGAATGGAAGGGAATTCTGTATGCCACAATTTAAGCAGTCGTAAAGAAGGGCCGTCCTGATATTGCGTTCGCAACAATTCCATCCATTGTACAATATCCTCTCTACTATAATTAGCAACCGACATCCAATGTCTCTCTCCGTTCACTAAAACGCAAACATTCTTACACACCCGTGTCTCTTCTCTTTCCAGCACGTTAACTTACAATATTCCGCTGTTATAATTGGACTCCTGTGTCTTCTCGCCTTAACGTACACCACGACTCCAGGATTCTCCTTGGCGTAATCGAGTAAATCATTCTCCAAGAATTTCCTGCACAGAACAAGACCGTTTAACCGTGGCAAGAATTCACAGGTGCGTTTCTGCGGTGTCCATAAATATTCCAGAAGGGATTGATTCACTTCTTGTTGGGCACCATCAGCTTACAGACAATACACGAACGTGTTTAAAGCAAACAGGTTAGGAAATTAGAAGCACCTTACCTAACTCCAATACTCGCACCGTGACTTTTACAGAACTTCAAAGTTACTCTCTGAAGTTGACCTACGTAACGTCCAATGCCGAGGCCAAAAGGTGCACGTGGATAACCACGCTTGAGGAATAAATGACTGTTTGACATTCTTCCGAATAAAAACGTAAATGACGCTCCTTTAAATTACGCACACCACCATTCACCTCGGCGGCATTCATCGACAACGCTAACGCATGCCCGTAATATTCAAGCTTCCGGTATACAATTCCTATTTCCCAATGCCTATAAAAGCAAATTTATGCTAGAAATTATTGAGCTAACGAATAGCAGAACGGCGCTTTGAAATCCATACTCCAATTACTCTATTCGAAAGGCTAGTGTATTTCATATTTATTTCAGCGCTCTACAATTTTCTTATCAGTCATTCTCGGGCATCGGGAGGCCTCGACGGATGAAAGGAGCATGGAGGACCATGGAGCGTTAAATGAGCGTCCTTTTCAAGGACATTTAACTGTTGTCGAACCAGCGAGGCTCGATTACGTTGCACTTAATGGGAGGTAAAGGGACTGGCACTATAGACGGTAACGAAGTGGGTAAAAATTCTCCTGGCCAGAGATGAACGGCGTCCATAAATAGAAAGCCGATGAGGAGGCCGTGCATAAGGGGAGCTAGGATCCTCAGGAGCCTACTCTTCGGTGGCTTCTGGGGCCAGACGAAGATCAGTCGAGACCCGTCTGTGTATATGAATAGGAAGCATTGGTTTTTAGTAAACGAGGAACAGGTAGAGTAGAGGGTGCAGGGACTTGGAGGGACGAACTTGTATTGCGACGTATGATGGAGGATTTAACATGGTGAGGGCTGACGCCAGCGGGTGCGCTAAATATTCCATTTCCAACGCAAGCTTTTCTTCTTTTATAGCTAAATTTACGGCCACCACTCTGCCCGTACAATACGCGATCCTCGAAGTTGTAGTTGGCCCTGGTCAAGCTAGTTATCGTGCTCCCTGCGCTGTCCTGAAAGGAGGCGCTAGTTCCGGTGATCAGCGAACATTTGTCATCGTCCGTGTCACGGCTGGTCAGGTCCTCCGTTCTTCTATCATCAAATATTATAAACATCTTACTCATACGTTAGCCTTAGCGCTTAAACTTAGAGAGCTATTGTTTCAGAGGTGCGCGAGGCGCATTACTGACTCCTGACTAAGTCGAGAGGTAACATTGCTATTCACTTCGATCTCCTCCAGATTTCAAATGATCGAACAGTTTTTACACCTTTTTTTTTGGATTAATTAACGCGTGACTTTTCGGGGACTAATACATTTTGAGCGACTCGCAGACGATGGGAAAAACAGACGCGCAACTTTTACCCGAGTTACGTTACGTCTGTGATGGATCACTTTTTTTCTCTGTTCTTTTCAATGAAGCTAATTTCAATCGTCGCCGATCAAGCTACCAGCTTCACTCCGGTTCACTGTGCTGAGATCGCGACACTGACAGGCATTCTGCTCGAAACTGTTCGGCGGCAAATTAGATGCACGATGTGGAAATTCTAAGGGGAAGATGAAACACACCCGATCGGAAATTCTCCGTTAATAAAGCAACGTGATGCAACGAGGCTCCAAACCCCGTTTATTTCACAGTGCTTTCCTTTGTTAAATCCTGCTTTGGGAAGGAATTACATCTACCAGACGCAAAATGTCTGGGTGCAAATGTGAGTAACGCGGCCAGGAAAATATTAATCGAGTGAGTTCATGCTTGGTTTCTGTTGCCAGGTCCGAAGCCGGACGCGGAGCCGAGCGAGCACTGCTCGCCGTACTTTGAGGACATCACGACCAGGATGGAGGAGCGCCGTTGCGATCTTATAGGTAGACAGAAGCATCTGCGGGACAAGATAACGACGATGGAACGCTCGATCCCGGCGTTGATGGCGTTCAGCATGTGGAAGGCCAAGGAGAAGTGCGAGGACGCCCCATATTGCAAAGTTCGCGAGATCATGAAGGCGTTCTCGCCGTTTCCGGACCAAACCGAGAAGCTTCTCATGAGCTTGAAGAAGACCGTGAAGGAGCTTAACGGGGAGACGGCGGAGTTGCATGTACGATTGACATTCAGCGATTAAACGCGGGTAAATCTCGCCCAGCGTGCTCGAATGCTCGCGCTCTACTAGTAGATACATCTGTCCATTTCACTTCACGGGGTTGCCCTCGCGCATCTCCGCGGGCCGCATCTAAATATCGTGTTTAATTGCAGGAGAAGATTATCCAAGCCGACGTTAAGTTGGAGGAGACTGGCATGGAGCTGGAGTCCCTGGAGCTGGCGAACAAGGAGATGACCGGCTCCCTGAACGAGTTGGAGAAGGAGGTGCAGAGTTACAGGAGCCCGAGCCTCCATTCGATACATTCCGAGGATCTGCTATGCCTGTCGAAGATCCGCCAACTGGCCGAAGAGGAGTTGAACTTGAAGAATTGCATCAAAGAGCTGGAACATAAAGAGGTCGTGTTCAAGGATCACATGGATCACTTGCTGATGTCCAGAGAGTACAAAAGCGTTTGTGGTAGAAGGAAGATGGTGAGTTGCCTCGAGGATTTAAGCTGCGGTCAAAGGATGTGCTGCGTGCCTAAGAAATGCTTGTGGCATAAACCAACCGGACGTCGCCCGAAGAGGATGGCCGGAGAGGAAGAGAACGATGTTGTTAGTGCAGAATCATGTATTGTCGGTGATAAGAGTTTTATTGCTCGGTTAAATGGTTGCACGCGAGCCCCGGGTAGCTATGAAATGCTATAGCTTCGCGAGCCCTGTCCGCTCGTAAGTATAATACACTTACCTCGTACTATAATCGAGGCGGATGGCGTGTTTACGACCTCATTATCTCATTACCTCTCGCTTGAACCGTTCGACAAGCGGAGCAGGTAAGGAGGGGAACAAACCGCACGCGAGTTGTCCAGCCCTGATTTAAAGTATATACAGGGTGATTTTGGAGCTACGCCCGACAATGGATTCGGCATGGTACCCCGTGGCGAGGACAACCCCCGCAGTGCCTCACCGAATTTTATGGCTTTCGACCCTCGAAGGGGTTTGCATACAATTAACAAGTGAGAAATGTCTAGGATTTCTGAAATTCTCATCAGATCTTTTCGAAAACGACGCCAATCGATTCCTTATGTTTCGCCGATGAAACTAACACCAAGAACGACGCAATTCGAACCATAATGAAGGAAATCCCATGAAAATTGATTTATATCATTTCAAGATGACTTCGTTAAAAATAGTCCGATTTACATGAAATTTGGTATGATTTTCATCAGAAAAAGATAAGGAATCCATTGGCGTCACTTCCATACCCATACGATAAAGAAGAAAGAATTCCTTAGTACGTTGAAATGAATATTTCACATTTTCACCCTCGAATGCGACGATTTGCCGGGGTCGGCCGAGGATTCATACTTGTTTTAGAAATAAAATAATCCCCAAAGCCATAAAATTCGGGGAGGCACTACGGGGGCTGGTCCTCGCCACGGGGTACCAGGCCGCATCCATTGTCGGGCGTAGCTCCAGAATCACTCTGTATAATATGTAGTAATAGGGTAAAAATGTTCGTTTCTGGCACAGGCGCGAAGTGACGCAGTGGTGTCTACTTCCGACCACAATCTTAACAACCAGGGGGATCAAGCAAGCAAGCCGGAAATGTCTGAGAAGAAAGTGGAGAAGAAGTCTTCGTGGATACCGAATTGGTGGAAGGGCAACAATGGAACGGAGGAAGCCTCGTCTACTAAAAATGAAGAAACGACAACATTACCCGGCACCGATAACGTAAGACACTTTATTTTATCGTTACAAGTAACGGCAGCATATCGTATGACGCGTTAGGAAATCGGAAAGTCCGCGGCCAGCGAAGCACCGACGTCTCCCGGTCTCGACAAACAATTAAAAGAGAAAAACGTGGTCGACGATAAAGCACCTAAATCGCGGAAGACTGGATATACAACTACATCTTGCAAGCCTTGTGGATACGGAGTATGCCCTCCGCCATCCTCCACGAAATCTCCGAAGCATGCTCGTAAACCGTGCGCTGGCAAATATATGATGCCTTGCGACATCCCTTGCAACAAACTTTTCAACGCTCATTCGTACAAGGAGCCATCGTCGAGGAAAGGTTTCTGCGAGCTACCGCGCCGCGCAGCCGCGGATCACGGTACGCGATGCAGCTGGTCTTCCGTTGACGAGGGCAGGGACTAATCTTCCTCGAACTTGAAGGCATTCGAAAGTCGTGCAAGCCGCTCATGCTGCCCTGCGATCCGAGCCCCTGCGAAATGTGCCCTTCCATGACGTGCAAGGACTTTTTATGGCCAGTGGGGAACTGCAGATGCAACTGCAGGGGCAAATGTTCTCGCGGCATGTCAGAGGCGGAGTGTAATTGCAGCGACGCGCCGTTGGAGCCGGATGAGGAGTACCAACCAACTGCCGAGCAATTAGCAGATAATAGTAATAGCGAGGATGACTACTGCGAATGCTGTTCCTGCGGCTGCGAAGATAGCGATGCATCCGCGTCCTGCCAGTGCAACTAATCGTAGGTATATTTAAATTGATAAAAAAACTGATTTATATCCTCGTCCCGTTTGTGCACGATGGAATTAGAACTCTATGTTGAAAGGGAAGTATTTATGATCTTTAAGGGTGTAACTGAAATGGATACAGAATTGTTAGAAGAAACTATACTTTACATTGTCTCCGGAAAAAATTCACTCAAATTATTTACGTACGTTCGTGATATCAGCAGTCTGTTGTCGGAATTTAAGCGATTTATTCCATTCATATCTTCAGCGTTTATCTGAAAATCGAAAATGTTGAAGTTCTCTTGAATCCTCGACTTCGTCACCGACTTGGGAATCGCTAGAATCCCGCGTTGTGTCTGCAAGCAAATTAGATTAGATCGCGCGAACTTGGGTAAAAGTCGGACACGGATTTTAAAATACGTACTAGGTATCGTAATATAATTTGCGCTGGAGATTTATTGTACTTGGCAGAGAGCTCTTTAATTTTCGGATCTTCTAATATCTTCGGATCGTTCGGATTAGCGTTATCTCTATCGGGAGCACCGAAACAGCTGTAAGCAGTGATGGTGACGCCCCTGGACTTGCAGAATTCAGAAAGCTTCGTTTGATTCAAATATATGTGGCATTCCACTTGATTCGTCACTGGCTTTATTTTGCAGTTGTCCAGCACTCGTGCCACTTGCTCGGAATTGAAATTGCTCACGCCAATATTCTTCGCGAGACCCTTCTCTACGATCTTCTCCATGGCACGCCAAGTATCGAGGTAATCTACGTCCTCGGTTAATATTGCGCCACTAGAATCTGTAGGAAAAATTACGTCGCCATCTGTAAAAAAAAAGGATCATTTCTTTCATTCTCTGTATACTATTTTGTGCGCTCGTTTGCTATAACAGAAAAGCTATACCCTTAAACGCCATTGGCGAATGTATCAGATAAAGATCAAGGCTTTCCAGGCCAAGGTCGCTCAAGGTCTTCCTTAAAGCAGGCTCGACTCGTTCGGGCCGATGCCGAGTATGCCACAGTTTACTCGTCACAAAAATGTCCTCGCGTTTGATAACGCCTTCTTTGATCTTCGAGGCAATCCCTGCACCCACCTCTTTCTCGTTCCCGTAAGCTGGTGCGCAATCGAAATGACGGTACCCAATGTCAATAGCATCTTTCACTGCTTGGGTCACTTCGTGAGGCTTGGACTGTTCAGTAAAGAAAGAAAGCATAGAATCATAGAATCTTAAGAAGTGGATAAATATCGTATTAATGTAATAATAAGTATCTGTTGCGTAAGGTGAATTTTTCGTAACGCATTGCTCGCAAGTTCTGCTTACATCCTCTATATAGTTGTATCAACTGGTGGAATAGTGGAAATTGTAAATTATAAATTATCACATACCTTCCAGGTACCCAAACCCAAAATGGGGTACGTGTTGCCATTATTAAACTTCACTGTTTCTTGCTCCATGATGAATTGCGCACTGCCGGTAATTTCAGTAGACTGACTGAACGGATTGCTTAGTCAAGACTGCTACTTATATTCTGCCGCTATCATATCGGCTGGCTATCTGCAATCACTTCAACACCTACTTGATTCGCGTATTACTTATATATGTACGATGTGTAATTGCATCATTTTCCAGCTCTTATCGGAAGGTCTCAAATTTGATAGTCACCTTCGTACTTTTAATAGGAAAAGGATAATTTTTGTAGGATATCGACGTACACGCATGTTTGTTTTATAATGCATTTATTTTATACGAATTCACGTAGAAAATGAACGTACAGGTCTGCATATCGTAAATTTTACAATATCAGTTTGTACAGATTTATTGCTTGCTTAACTTAACTAGATGACTTACTTAAAATGGAATGTTGAAGGGGTAGTAGGGGCTCACCTCCGTGCTGGAAAAGAATATAAATATTTACGTTAAACATACGGATTTCTTTGAGAGCAACGCGACCAAGTGATACTGGAAATATATTCACCCTATCATTACACAGGCTCTGCCGTTGCAGTCGAAGCTATCGATATATGCCATATCTTCAGGTTGAAGTTTGAAGTCAAAGACCTCGGTGTTTTGCGCGATTCGTGATTTCGTAACTGACTTTGGTATCACCACGTGTCCGCGATCCAACTGGAAAAGATTTGTGAAAAGTCCCACATGACTCAACAATTCGAAATAGAAATCTAACTAATAATTAAAAATCTCTACTACATACCTGATATCGAATGAGAATTTGGGCAGGAGTTTTCTTATACTTCTTTGCAAGCTCTACCAATTTCTTATCTTCCAGCAGTACCGGGTCCGTGGGCTTAGCCCATGGCCTATCGGGGGAGCCAAGGGGACTGTAGGCAGTGATAAGAATACCCCTTTCTTTACAAAACTCGGAGAGCTTCTTCTGAGTCAAATACGGATGGCACTCGATCTGTAAATACACGATTATTATAAAAATCTGCTTATCGAGTGTCAGTGTAGGCTTGAGCGGAATTGTTGCTCACTTGATTCGTAACTGGCTTAATGGTACAGTTTTTCAGCACTCTCTCCAGTTGTTCAGAATTGAAATTGCTAACGCCAATATTCTTTACAAGCCCTTTAGTTACTAAACCCTCCATAGCCTTCCACGTGTCTAAGTAATCTGCTTTGCTCATGGCGAAATTATCATCTGCATCTTTCGGGAAGAGTTCGTCTCCCTCTTTGTATGCCATCGGCCAGTGAATCAGATAAAGGTCCAGGTATTCCAGACCCAGATCCGCCAGAGTTTTCTTAACAGCGGGCTCGACCAAGTCTGGCCTGTGGAAGGTATTCCACAGTTTGCTTGTGACGAAGAGGTCCTGCCTCTTCACGACACCCTCTGCAACTTTCGCTTGGATAGCTGCGCCGACTTCTTTCTCGTTTCCATAGACATGAGCGCAGTCCAAGTGACGATATCCAATATCTATGGCATCCTTCACAGCCTGAGTAACTTCTCCCGGTTTAGACTAAAATTCAATAGTCGGATTGTTACACGTTATATAATAACGGGAAGGAAAATGATGTTGCACAAGAGCGAAGCATTTCTTTTTCTAATATATCATTGCATGTTATGATACCAGCAACTTGAACTTTGATAAATAGCTTATCTCTCATTCCTTATGCAATGCTATCTATCTAAAGTAATGACAGAAAAATCGTTTATACTCGAGTACTGCTACAAAACTTCATCTAACATCAAATAATTCATTCGCTTAAATACAATGCTGCTGAAATATTAAAATAACTTCGTACATCCTGGTCTCAAGAAATTGATCATATACGAGAAATTCAAATGTCTTTTCAAAACTTAATATGCTAATTACCTAGCAGCAATGTCGAACACAAGTGCCGAGAAATAAATCGTGACCTTGTCAAAGTCGCGATCAGGGAAACATTTATATTCTTGGTATAATCGAGCAGAATATTGTAGAACATATTGCATTTTAAATCGGAGAATATCGCGGAACTTGCAAACGTACAGTCATGAATTAAAACAGTCCGATTTTAACGCGGAATCATATGTAACACGGATGATAAATATTCGAGAAAATTCCGGTAAGATGATTCGATAAATTTGATTAGCGTGAATGGGTTACTGACCTTCCACGTGCCCAGACCGAAAGCTGGCACCTCGTTCCCATTGTAAAACTTCAATGTAGGTACGTTCAGGACCATTTTCGATGCTTTTATGTTGAATTTATTGCTCGGATGAAAAAGATGTTTTAACACGATTCACGCACGTTTCGAGATTTGATGCACTGTCTGCCCGCGCGATCGAGAGTACAGTGCCGGCAAATTCGAATAGCGAGCTCCTTTTATAAATAATGCCACATATCAAACTGGCTCCGCTCTGCCCCCATCTGAAAGCAGTCCCGTACATACGTACCTCTGCGGCACCTATACTATAACAGAAATTCCGTTATTTAAATTAATATGATATGATTGTGTACCCGGCTAAAGTTTCAGCTAGATAACAGAAAACACATTTGTACCCGATATACATTTTTATCGATTCTGGAGAAAGGAATACTAGCTGGGTAGGTTCAATTATTCGTTTTTTAGATTATTAGCGCCGAGTTAAACGTAATTTCTGCTGACGTTTTAATAGTAGCATTACTCTTCAAAATTAGAGAAATTCATTAAAGACTTCTTTACACTCGAAGCCTTTTTGTTCCTCGAAATTCATAATTCCCCGAATGATGTAATCAAAGTAACAATGGAAGAACCGTAAGGAACCACGACCAAGTTTGAAAAAATGCTCTTTATTTTGCGGTCTCATGAGAATTGCGTAAGTAAGTTATATCAACCATATACAACAGTATAAAACATTGCTAAAATATATAATCAACGCGGGGAAATAGCCCCTTCAAACTCTACGGCCCTGTGCCACAGGTCACTTGTGCGCATGCGTGTGACACTGGCGCGCGCGCGCGCGTGTGTGTGTGGCTTGCATAATATGTCTCATCACGGGAGTGCTTTGTGTGACGACGTATCTATCTCGATCGCAAATTCGCTAATACGAAACACAGACCCTACGGAAAATTACGAAGTCCGTTACGATCGGCAAGGGACGCCCGAATCCCTTGACCGCGGACAATGAATGAACGAGATCGTCGGAAGCATCAATGCCTCCCGCCAACAGAAATGGATCATTCTAGAAAGCGAAGTAGCATTTCGTGTCACCATCCATTGGATTCTGGATGTACGCATGCATGTACCGTTACAATTACTAGTTATACTAGACATAGTCGGCGATAAAGTTGTCCTCCGACTCTTTCCGCAATCCTTCCATACGGCTAGCTTAATCGGAACATACGTGGGCGTAAACGATTTATCGTTTCTAAGATCAACTCGTCCAGATAATGTATCGTTACATGCATCTACTGGTTGCTCGATCGATAGGTTAAAATAATAAAATTCCGATAGCGCGTAGATATATACAAGTATGTATTTCAGATTACATTGGTGTGTTCTTTTATGCCGGTACTTGAATTCGATGTGTACTTTAGTAGTCATCGATATTTCCCTTCGCGCTTGTTTCTAGCCGATCTATTGAAAAGAGCTGTTTGATGGTCCGAATGGAAAGTATTGTTGTGAATTTTCAATCGGAACAATGGGAGGTCGGCCTATTCAAGTTTCTGTTCAAACAGATCGATACGTATGGTCGTTAAACGTTCTTTTGCGCTGAAGCCGAGCGTAAGAAGTTTTTACTGATAGAAATGCAGTTACAGTTGCGCAACCGTTCATTATCGTGATAAAGGGAAACGGTTTTAGCTGGAAGGCAATTAATATAATTCTCGGGTTCGATTTTAAAAAAAAAAACTGAGGTTCTTACTTCTTAGTTCCATTGTTAGAAAAATCTTAGAAGACTGTGAAACTACGTAGCGCTGGTTGAATTCAGCTCTGGCGTTACAATAAATACATACGTACGATACAATCATATTTCGTAAACAGGAGTATAAAATGTTTTTGCTAGTGACTTATGTAGATGCTCGCGATACATTATTGTTTTTTCGTTTATCTTAATCACTCAGTATCAAACAAATCCGCTTGCACGCTTGATCAATTTTATAATCGTTAAACGAATCAAATGGGTCACTGAAGCTAAAATCAAGCCACAATTTCCCGATTAATTTATACCTGGCGTTCAGTAGAACCGGGCAGGCGAACGTAAATCGTATAAATATATAAATACACAATACAAACAGACGAAGATTCACGTGCAGTCGAACACACATTTCTCGTACAAGATTGTATTGCTCACGCTGCGAAACGTATAGTAAAGTCTAAGAGAACTCAGCTCGAGAAGTTATTTTCGAAGCCGGAATCTTGCACGGTAGATTTTCGAGCGGGAGAGGGGCACTTTTTAGCTCTGTACGAGTAATCGCGGAACGTGGAGCTGATTTTCGTATTTCCGGCCCCGATGCCGGAGGAATTCAAGCCTTCCGACGAGTTCCACGGTTTGGCAGAAAAACTGTCCTCGGTGTCGTCCGACCAAAGAAATTCCATGGCGCCCTGGGTGTAAGAGAGAAACGGTTCGGCGGAGATTTTCTTTTTGCTCGAGCGTGCCTGCATTGGCGCGGTTGCTGCATTTTCTTGTAGAAACTCCTCGGTCACCTGCTTCTCCAGCGCTAGAAAGGACTTCATCGAGTCGTCGGCTGTGACGTTCCAGCAACGGTTGAACGACTCGTCCGCGTTACAGTTGCCATCAATTTCCTCCGCTAGCGCGACAAGGTTCTCCATTTCGCCCGAGTTCAGAGTGGAGCTTCTTATCAGGACCCTCTGATCGCCGGGCATCTTTGCGTCGCTACTGGAGGCGACGATATCCGGCACAGGGGACATGGGATTCGTTGGTATTAGACTGACAAAGGGATGCGACTGTCCGTCCGAATCTGTGCGCTTGGATAGTACCACGCCGAAGTTGCACGACGATTTCTCGGGCGTCATGATGTTTTTAATGGCGTCGCGACACTCTTTCATTTTGCCGAACACTTTGGACCGCCAAGAGCCGCAATGAGTTACCGTGGGCGACGAGATGTCCTCCGAGGATAACATCCTGTCGCAGCTGGGCGACTTGGGCGCGTTCAATCTGAAACCGTGTAACAATGCTCTTGAGAATTCCACGGAACAGATGACTGGACAGCATGGTGAATTCGAGGCACTTACGTATGAGCGATACGATTCATGGTGGAATCCTTCATAGGACGAAATTCCTTGCAATCTGGAATACGTGACTGTACACGGACGGCTAGCGGATACTTTCCAACGCGATACCGCCTTTGCCGTATTATCGTCGCTTGAAGGTCGTGCCAGTATTATTAAACACCACGGGGTACGTGGTAAATTCGAGTTTAGTCTCGCGTGTGACTTATCACGCGACGCAGGGGTTTGGCGAGAGGGGAATCTCTGAAATTGCGCGCATCTTCAAGCTCTGTAATGCTGGGGGCAACTGAGGAGCTTGTTCCCATAGATTTGCAGCGCAACATATTTTTGCTACGAAGTAGTATGATATTTAAGGAATATATCTCGCGATTCCTCTTAGGCCTAACTCACAAGGGAACATCCCGAACCCGAAAATTCAAAAAATTCTGAAACTTTGTGGGTATGTAGGGGATTTCCTTCTGATTACAACGCAATTTTTTTTGCTGCCCAAAATCACTCTGGGGGGGGAGGGGGTGAAATTAACCCCTGAAGATTCGGGTATTTTTCGATTTTGTGTTATAACTCGCGAACTGTAAGAGATAGAAAAAAAGTTTCAAGACAAAAGTCACTTCTTTTAATTATATCTATCATTTGGTAGAAAAAATTTTTTACAGTTCACGATTTATAACAGAAAATCGAAAAATAGCCGAATCTTCAGGGGTTAATTTCACCCCCTTAGAGTGATTTTGGGCAGGAAAAAAAATTGCGTTATAATCAGAAGGAAATCCCCTACATATCCACAAAGTTTCAAACTTTTTTGAATTTTCGGGTTCGGGATATTCCCTTGTCTATCGGATCACTACCATACTACAACCACAAAACACGCGCCACTTTTCATCGACGATAAAAAAAAACACACCACA
The DNA here is from genome assembly GCA_960531205.1 of Andrena bicolor. Classification (NCBI taxonomy): domain Eukaryota; kingdom Metazoa; phylum Arthropoda; class Insecta; order Hymenoptera; family Andrenidae; genus Andrena; species Andrena bicolor. Next base: position 346,999 of record OY482667.1, read on the forward strand.
AGCTTATTACCAAAATGAATTTCGAAGAGAAAACACTGTTGTTGCGTTTACTATTGCATCGATGGACGCGGCGTCGTAGAAATAGAAGTTTTTGTGAATTTTGTGGTGCGGTTTTTTGACGTCGATACGGACTTGAAAAAATATTCTACTTCCTCATTGCGCTTTTTGCGTGGACAGGTGGGAACGAGGACCACGGAAAGTACCATTGAACGATGTTGCAATTGAGCAGCGAAAAGTTCCATGCATATCAAGGGGAAGGTCGAATACAGAACGAGAACAATTTCGCTCGTTGAACGAACGAGTCTGAAAAACGGCCCTCGCCCACATAATCTTTCGCATTCATTGAACTTGGGAGCATGACCCAGAATTCTTGATGAAAGTGAATCACAGTCTCGTTTGCCGTATCGCGCTAATGTGCAGGAGACATCATTCTATAATCGATATAGAGCTCTATAGAAGCTCTGTTCTCTTCAGTCCCACAGATTTATCGTGCGCCACAAGTTGTCCAGTAAAAGTAGCTAGAATAGTCCCATTAGAATAGAATTTCGTGCGCTACAAGGCTAAATCGTTGCTTTATTGTTCCTAACAGGACAGAGTTCCGATGACCTTCAATTTTTCTCCACATCGCTAATTGCGTTTCCGCTTCCGCGATTCAGTCAATCGCCGAACACGATCTTAACGAGTTCTTGGAATCCCAAGTTCCCCTACGTAGCTCCAAGAAAAGCTTTGTTAGAATATCGATACTTGGGACAGGAGATGGAAACAGAAAAGGCTATTGTTCACCGTCACGTGTTTTCGCTAGAATTTTATTCATTTAAAAGGGAGACACTCTGTGATCAACGTGAACATTACATTCGTTAAATTACTATTATTTACAGCACACTGGTTCGTCGCGTCTGCGCCCCTTGCGGTGTCATCCCAGTATCGAAAATTTCCATGACGTTCAATATACTTAATTGACTAGACAAGGGTCAAATGGGTGCCGAATTACTGCGTGGGACTGCGCCGTTTCGAAGGGGATACACTCTGCTATTACTTTGTACTGAATCTGACAAGTCGTTTCCTGTCGCCTCGTGAATTTCCAGGCAGCCATTTACTCGTCGAACGGATAGTATTTGTGGCCCTTCGCGCTGCACAAGAAACCACAGTGTAGATTGTAGCCATTGCATGCGATTGAAAGCCAGTTTGTATTAATTAAAAGGATGCTGATACTCACTCGGCAAACCGTGCCACGCGTTGGCCATTCCCGATTTTTGCTACGCCCTCCACTTCCTCCGGCGTCAAGGAGAAATCAAATACATCCATGTTCTCCTTTAATCGACTGGCCGTCACGGTTTTCGGAATTATAGCGATACCTTGCTGCAGCTGAAACGTTTTGGAACCGATAAATTAACTCTGCGCCCAGAGATAAGCGATCATTAGTAGCACACGTGGTGGGTTACGGTATTTTAGTATTTAAAAGCAAAGGCGTCCGGAGACTTGTTTCCCGGAGGACAACTTTGGGATCATGATAAAGAAAAATATACCCCTCTTGGTTTTTTAAAACCCATTTTGTAGTGCCAATTTAACCCTTCGTGGTCACACGGGGTGTATTGTACCCCAAGAGCAATTTTTGATTTGAAATTCCACACCTTTACATCTTACAAAGGGGATTTATCGCAAAAAAAAAAATAAAAAACTTTTTAAAAAATCTGTATTTTATCACGACGATGGAAAATCGCTCGTTTTCAACTACAAATTTTAGCATATCAAAATTTACATTTCTAGAAAAAGACTATTAGACCATGACTGTATAAGTATTACGAACGTAGAATTATCACTGAAAAGTTAAAAGATTCAAAAATACGACAATGGTAACAAAAAATGACGCTGGGGTACAGTGAACCCCGTGTGACCAACTTGTGATTATAAGAAGGTGTGACCACGAAGGGTTAATTAAAAATTTAAAATTTAAATTTAAAAATATTCTCTTTTTTCGTATAAACTTAATAAAGATCAGTTTTGAAAAATAAGCGATTTTTTCTCAAAATCCAGGAGGGGGGGGGGGCAACTGCCCCCTTTGGAACCCCCATGTTTAAAAGTGGGGAAAAAATGATTCAGTATATCCATTACGATAATCTTCTTAATCTAGTTTCTGTGTTAGAGATAGTGTTTCACGATCGATCGATTTCTGCTCACTCATCTTTCTAGGTTCCACTCTGCCCGATAAAGAAACACGTTGTTCAATTACTCACCACGTATCGTAGCGCGACTTGCGCCGTCGATTTCTTGTACTTTTTCGCTAGCTCTGTAATCGTGGGATGGTCCAAGTTATTCGGTATTCCCGATCTGTTTCCCGGCTGACCCAGCGGCGAATATCCAGTCACCGTGATATTCTTTCCAGTACAGAATTCTATCAACGGTTTCTGATTCATATTCACGCTGCATTCCACCTGAATAATATCCAATGAATAATACACAATTTATTTAGAGGCGCGCGAATTAAATAATAGCAGCTAATTACCTGATTGTTTACAGGCAGGATCTTGGCTGCTCCGAGCAAACGAGTGAGTTGTTTGATGTTGAAGTTACTGACGCCGATGCTGCGTGTCAATCCCAGACGCGCGCATTCTTCCATTCCTCTCCACGTTTCGAGGTAATCGGTATCACTCATCAAAATAGCGCCGTTCTCGTCTGTGGGTTTTAGATCACCACCTTCCTAATGAATGATTAGCAAACTGTCCCCGATAATTTTCTAGCTTACCTGAAAAGCGAACGGCCAATGGACCAAGTACAGATCCAAGTAACTCAAGCCAAGATTCTCCAGAGACGTTTTGCATGCTGGTACAACGCTCTCCTCTTTGTGAAAATTATTCCAGAGCTGCAAGAAACTTATGTAAAGTTAGTCGTCGTAGAAGCCCATATTAATACCGAGCAAAAAGCTTGTCGTGTGTTCGTTTCACCGAGGACTTGTAACGCATTACTATATTACCTTTGTCGTGACGAAGAGGTCCTCCCTTTTCACAGTGCCGTCCTGAATTTTCGCTCGAATCGCGGCCCCGATTTCTTTTTCGTTTTGGTAAAAGAAAGCTGTGTCTATGTGACGGTACCCGCAATCTATTGCCTCCCCCACAGCTCTCTCCACCTCTCCAGCACGCGACTGACAAATAAAAAAAATCGATTATGGCACACTTGTTTCGTTTCTACCGAGGCTGCAAAATCGAACGAGGCCCGTCCGCGCGACTTTTGAATAACCCGCGCGACGAGCCACGTGACGTGGATGTCGAAATTTTGATGGCCGAGGATTAAAGGTTCCTCAGTTACGGCCACGTTTCTCGCCGTTTCGATAATTAGCCCGAGCACTTTCATACCTGATATGTACCGAGACCGAGAACAGGCATCTTGTGTCCATTGGAAAGCGCCAGGTTGGGTATTCCAGCCATTGTTGATTAAATTATAGAACTCGGAGCTCGGAACTCACTGCTTGTCAGTCACTTCGACGTGGTCACGGTCACTTCCGTGTTTCTTCGGCGCGCTCGGTGGCGAAGTTTCGGGGTCGCGTGGTATGCCGCACTATAACTAGTCGAAGACTATTGCGTCACATCTTATTCGTAGTATTAATTGTAGGCAAACGTTATGTAACGTTCATCGGAATGGGCATAGACAGCCAAGTTCACGTATCACGATACTTGACGCGTTATCACATCCTATTTTTCTCCCTACTCGACGAGAAGACCGCCGTAATGTTGGATAAGAAAAGATAACATCATTTGGATTCGATCATGAACGCACGAGTAACAACGCGCTATATCTTGTAAATATGTGAACCGAGTCACATGTGCAAATCTTCTGCAGTTTATTAGAATTAGAATTGAAGTTACAGAGTTGGAATTACATATTGTTACGATTACACATAGATGGTACATATATATATATTTTTTTTAAGAAGGCGGATGTGAGATTAGTTTATATAGGGATTGTCTGAACGCTTTCTTAAAATTCTATGTTAAATGGATAATCCTTGTGTCCCTTGAACCTGAACATAAAAACTTGTGTTAGAATGCGGAATACATAACGAGCGACGTTTATATAGCGGAAATTAGAATTGAAGGATATTTCTAACTGTAGATCGAGACTTACTCCGCGGCGGCGCATATGCGAATCCCGCAATCAAGTTTGTCTATCGTTGCAATTTCCTCTGGAGTCAGCTTGAAGTCAAAGATACTGATGTTCTGACCGATGCGCTCCTTCGAGCTAGATTTCGGAATGGGGATGGTACCAATGTCCACCTGCAACAGCAAACTCTTATTTCAAACATAAACGTTCCTCGCGAAGGGTTCGTTTGTACGATTATTCGCAAGCCTCGTTTACCAAGTATCTCAGAATCACTTGGGCAGGTGATTTTCCATACTTCTCGCCGATCGCGAGAATTTCTGGCGCCTGAACGGTGACCTTCGGATCGCCGGGTTTCGCCCAAGGGCGCGCAGGCGAGCCGAGCGGACTGTAAGCCGTGATAGCTATGCCGCGTTTGGCGCAGAACTCTCGCAGCTTCTTTTGATTCAAGTTCGGGTGGCATTCCACTTGATTCATCACGGGCTTGATCTCGGCGACCGATAGAATACGCTCGATCTGCTCGGAGTTGAAGTTACTGAGGCCTATGCTCTTGGTCAGCCCTAATTTCACGCATTCCTCCATGCCGCGCCACGTATCCGTGTAATCCTCGTTCCCGTACAGAGCGTTCCCCTTCTCGTCCACTGGGAACAGACCTTTAGCGTCTTCCTGAAACAATCCGTAGGGTGAAGTGGAATGACGATATAAGAATATATCTGTGCCTCCATTTTTCTATGTACATATTTTGCTTGACCTTACGCTGTAAGATACCGGCCAGTGAATTAGATAAAGGTCCACGTAATCGAGTCCGAAATTCTCGACCGAGTTTTTGCACGTTGGTATCACTTTATCCTTTCTGTGGGACGTGTTCCACAGCTTCGTGGTGATGAATAGATCTTCCCTTTTCACGACGCCCTCGGCGATCTTCTCGCGCAAAGCTTTGCCGATCTCTTTCTCATTGCCGTAGATGTAAGCGCAGTCGAAATGGCGGTACCCAGCATCCACGGCGTCCCGTACCGCTTGCTCGACCACGCCTGGATCATCCTGCGAGAATTTTAATAAAGAATATCATTAATCGCCTCGATTCCAAGGTTCCAGTGCTGAGCAAACACCAACTGCGACCGCAGGCAATCACAAGGTGTTAATTATATACATATACTCGGTGCACGTCTATCTATGAGCGTTCTATACGCCACCGCTGCAGTGATACGTATATGAATATTTATGAAACTCGCATAGATTACAGGTAAACAACGCAGTGTTGTATCAAGCCAATTTCGCTCGAGAAAATAAATAAAAAAAAATACAGAAAACGATTTGTTTGTACAGGCCTCTGTTCCCGGAGGTGATCGAATTCAAAAATATGCGAAGCACGTGCGCAGAATATTTTAACATAGGTATCTAAGTTTTAACACGCTGTGTGTACTTGTATCTGCAGTTATCCGTCTGTAGATACATTTACATCGAGTGGCTTGCGTTGTTTAAAACTATTAAAAGATAGGGCAAAGCATCGCCTGTTATGCGAGTTTAGAAAAGCTGTTGTAATTACAATGTACTCACCGCAGCTTGCCAAGTGCCAAGTCCTAACACCGGGACTTTTTCCCCGTTGCTTAGAGTAAGTGTCGGTGCGGCCATCGTGCTACAATAGTCGCCGTAGTTCTTTATCGTGTGCGTGCGATTGACTGATTGATCATTCCCTGAAACGTAGATATATATATGTACGGCTTGAAACTCCCGAATATGTATATGTAAATCTTTACGAGAGAAAGTTTACCCCACTTCGATACGCTTTCTTGTTAATTTTCTATATCGAGCTAGGATGTTTGTTATACTTTTTATTCCACTTAACGTAATGTTCGATTACGTAGTCTTGCGAAACGTTTGATTATTACGGGGCATCATTCGAGTCTCTTATCGCGCGACGGACTGTATCGGGAGCTTTGCGATACGCGAAATCATGGCTATGTGTAACGCGATTACGTTTCCACTTCAAAATAAGCAAAAATGCAGTTTCACGAATACACGTATATTCACATGGGTAATTGTATGAATTTTACAGAACATGCATTACATTTGTCTCGTGTAAATTAAATCTTAATGATCGGTGAAGAAAAGAAAACAAATGTTTATGTGTTTTTTTGCAAACATTTTCATTGTCTGAAGGAACATGATGCGTTTCCATCTGGCCTGAGTCGGTAGTACAAATATATATATACATATATAAATCGTGCGTATTTAAACGGGCTCCGTGTCTTCGGTGTTCTCGGTCAATTGCTGCTTCTCTTTTTTAGAATTCTTATTCTGATTCTTTATCCTCTTTAAGTCTTTCGATCCAGTCTCTAGATTGATTATTGTCGTCGAGCGTGTGCCTGGCCCCCAGTTGACGGTAGGGTTGGGCTGAAAGCGAGTCAGATGCTTCTGCCTAGACGTTGGGTTGGCCAGAGGGTGTATATCGAACGAGATGTTTGTAGTTATCGGCGTGGCTAATATGTTCATCGCAGGGCTGTCGCTCTGAAGCTTGTCCCGCTTGACGGGATGTTCCTTCTCCCACGTGCGCACGATATCCCATATTACTTGGTTCGGTGCATTTGTTTTTATAGATATTTTATTCGCATGGGAGTATGATACACTGTAGCCCGCGTTCAACAGCGCGGATCTGAACATTAGCATGGACGGTGTATGGCATCTGACTATAGACATCAAACGGTCCAGAGTGTAATACAATGGAATATCTAATTCTTCGTGTATAACGTTCAAGACCCCCTCTATCCTTCTCAAGGTCCCCAGCTTCATGTCGCTTAAATTACACAGAAGTTCGGAAATAAACGCTTGATCGTGCAAGGCGCCCAGCCAAATAGGTCCTCCAGCGTGTTGCTTGTGCTGACAGATTTTACAAAGTTGATCGACGCAAGGCGAGGACGTTAGTTTGTAAGGCCCGGAGGGTTTCTTGTAGCATAATGGCTGGGTGTTAATACTTTCGCAGCCTACGCACTGGTACACCATTCCTATTTTAGTGGCGTTCTCTTTGCATTTAATCTGACTTGAAAATACTTTAACGAACACCCTTATATAAAAGTCGGCGCTTATAGAAAGCAAAGGTACTATGTATCGTCCGTAGCGGGCCGCGTGGGAGGCAATATTTTGCAATAGAATTCTTAGCGCTATTTCGTGACAGGTTTTGGACTTCAACGAGATAGCTCCGTATTTAAGATAACAAGTTTCGGGAGAGTTGCCAGCTAAGACAGCCATGTCCGTGGCAGTGACCATAAGTAATCCGCCGTTGGATATACATTGGACCGCTCCGTCCAAGAATATCGTGGGACAGCCGTACGGATCCAAGTCTATGACGTCGAAGCAATTCCTCCTACTTTGGTACATCAACAGTGTCGCATCTTCGTGATTTGGTTTTACAAGGTTCTCCACCCCATTGTGATGGACATTCTTTCCGATACTTTCCACTGCCTTCGCAGAGATATCATTTGCTATAATTTGTTTTATGCCTGGCACCTCTTTAGCATATCGTATACTACGTAGGCCAGTTGCAGATAAAGCCTCCAATACGATTATTCCATCCCTTTTTTGCGTGTTTTTCTTTGGTACTTCTTCGTTTCTGGCTCTCGCGTAGATCGTTAATACAGCGGCACTAAGGTCCCTGTTGAACTCCTGAACAGGATTATAAAATACGTTTGTATTATCCACCAGAATCTCCGCCTGTCCTTCCTTTATACTCGTTGTGTCCTCCAATTTTGGCTTTTTCGCGCATTGCTTGTCATCCATATTATTGCGGCAGTACACGGCACGAAACGTGCAATGTTATACAAATATTTTGAAACCTTTATTGGTTAAGGTCTCCACGTGGATATATATCGTTCTCACGATTGTTAAAACGGTAGTTCATCTGTCTAGAATGTTTAAACGTTCGTGGTTACGGGAACGATTACTTGCAATCGGATATTCTCTTTAAGTGTGCAAAAAATAAATTTTATCCAATAATATTAGGCGTGAAAAATACTGATCGTATACTTGGATGAACGTAATGTTTTGGAGAATGGTCATACGAATTGATACGAGCTGTGCATATCAACATAACAAGTCAATCTGGCATAGTAACTTTTAATTAGAAATTAGATTGTACTTTATGCACACATACAATCTCAACCAAATAGAATACGTACCAATCGTACCATCTAAGGGAGTTTGAATCACGCGAACTGAAATACCGACTTGGTAAAAATTGTGATCGCAACAACTGCGGAGTGATTGTATCAACTGGACCGGGCTATTTGTGTTGGAAGATTGTATGGAGAACTTTTGCATTGTTTGACAAGCTCTGAGACATTCTAATAATATGACACGAGCTTGTCTGCAAGAGCATCACACCACTTGCATTTTCTTTTTAAATACAAGCGTATGAATCGATTAACTAATAATCGTGTTGAATATTTTACGATAACTTAACGTTCTCTTCGTTAATCTTTCCTTTCCTTTCATAAGTTGTATGCGTCTTTTGAGTACCTTACTAATATAATATTAGAATTATGCAGGGTCTAAGGTTAAATAAATTGTTATATGGTCGGTAACTTCAGTTCAGCTCGATTCATATTCGTTCAGATTCGTCGAGCTATAAAAGTGGGGCGGCTACGCAAATTTTTCTTTAAATTTTTTGTGCGCGAAGAAAAGTACGTTTTTTTTTTTGTTTGAAAAGGGTACATAATTATTACATAGTTTTTAAGTAGAAAAGAGTCGTAGTTCTTTTAAAAATTATAAAATTCAATGGAAATAGTACACGAATGTTAGAATAGAAGCGTAGAATGCATGTGACTAAATTGATTCTAATATGTATGTAATCATTTTTGGGAATTTATGTATATATTAACAACTATAACCTTTATATAAGTTTATTTTACTTTTAAACGGGTGATATTCTTTAAATAATTTACCTAACCTAATTCTTTTTCCCTGTTGTCATTTTTATACGATTTCTGTGTAATTTACTAACATGATAGAATTGGACAGCGTTTAAATGTATTTTACATGAAATAAAGGTTGAATTGGGAAGCTAATTAAAGTCTTTATACGTTTTACATGAAATTATATTGTAATGTTTGTTCTATTTTTTATACTTAATAGACAAGTCAGGTTAATGAAAATATTTTTCTTCTTGTTACAGGTTAACCTTGGGAACATTTCTTCGTGGACAGGAATTTTAAGTGGACGAATGATGGAAAGATGCGGAAAACTGTCAACCTCAACAATGAACATGAGAAGATAATGATTTTATATATGAAGTGAAGTGAAATTATATATATTATACGTAATAATAATACAATAAAGTATCAGCATTCATATTTATTTATATACTTATATTAGTTTATTGTAACACTGTAAAGGCCTTTTATGCAAATAAAATGGGAAAAACTTGAAACAAGCTGTATTTTTATTTAAAAATACCTTTTACGTATTCCTATCCAAATTCGCAACCTTTAATTTCAAATATGTATGGTATTTCCTTAAGAATACCATACACATGCCAAAATTGAGGCCAGTCTCCGGAGAGAGAATCGAAAACGCCTTTAAAGCTGAAATTCAGGCTACCTCCTCTCGCTTCATGTTTTCCTGATACATCGCTCCAAAATCTAGCCAAAATTTTCTGAACGCTCTAAACTGAGCTTCGTAACAGGAGAACATGATGTCGAAAGAGGTGGCACAAAGTTAGCGCCTTCGGAAAGAGAATCCAAGGCGGAGAACTATTCGACGTAGAGGCGCAGAGTTTTCAACGAGGAAATTCAGAGTACCTCCCTTCGCTTCATGTTCTCCTGATACATCGCTCCAAAATCTAGCCAAAATTTTCTGAACGCTCTAAACTGAGCTTCGTAACAGGAGAACATGATGTCGAAAGAGGTGGCACAAAGTTAGCGCCTTCGGAAAGAGAATCTAAGGCGGAGAACTATTCGACGTAGAGGCGCAGAGTTTTCGAAAGGCCTTCGACGATGAAATTCAGGCTACCTCTTCTCGCTTCATGTTCTCCTGATACATCGCTCGAAAATCTAGCCAAAATTTTCTGAACGCTCTAAAACTGAGCTTCGTAACAGGAGAACATGATGTCGAAAGAGGTGGCACAAAGTTAGCGCCTTCGGAAAGAGAATCTAAGGCGGAGAACTATTCGACGTAGAGGCGCAGAGTTTTCGAAAGGTCTTCGATGATGAAATGCAGGCTACCTCCTCTCGCTTCATGTTCTCCTGATACATCGCTCCAAAATCTAGCCAAAATTTTCTGAACGCTCTAAACTGAGCTTCGTAACAGGAGAACATGATGTCGAAAGAGGTGGCACAAAGTTAGCGCCTTCGGAAAGAGAATCTAAGGCGGAGAACTATTCGACGTAGAGGCGCAGAGTTTTCGAAAGGCCTTCGACGATGAAATTCAGGCTACCTCCTCTCGCTTCATGTTCTCCTGATACATCGCTCCAAAATCTAGCAAAAATTTTCTGAACGCTCTAAACTGAGCTTCGTAACAGGAGAACATGATGTCGAAAGAGGTGGCACAAAGTTAGCGCCTTCGGAAAGAGAATCCAAGGCGGAGAACTATTCGACGTAGAGGCGCAGAGTTTTCAACGAGGAAATTCAGAGTACCTCCCTTCGCTTCATGTTCTCCTGATACATCGCTCCAAAATCTAGCCAAAATTTTCTGAACGCTCTAAACTGAGCTTCGTAACAGGAGAACATGATGTCGAAAGAGGTGGCACAAAGTTAGCGCCTTCGGAAAGAGAATCTAAGGCGGAGAACTATTCGACGTAGAGGCGCAGAGTTTTCGAAAGGCCTTCGACGATGAAATTCAGGCTACCTCTTCTCGCTTCATGTTCTCCTGATACATCGCTCGAAAATCTAGCCAAAATTTTCTGAACGCTCTAAAACTGAGCTTCGTAACAGGAGAACATGATGTCGAAAGAGGTGGCACAAAGTTAGCGCCTTCGGAAAGAGAATCCAAGGCGGAGAACTATTCGACGTAGAGGCGCAGAGTTTTCGAAAGGTCTTCGATGATGAAATGCAGGCTACCTCCTCTCGCGTCATGTTCTCCTGATACATCGCTCCAAAATCTAGCCAAAATTTTCTGAACGCTCTAAACTGAGCTTCGTAACAGGAGAACATGATGTCGAAAGAGGTGGCACAAAGTTAGCGCCTTCGGAAAGAGAATCTAAGGCGGAGAACTATTCGACGTAGAGGCGCAGAGTTTTTGAAAGGTCTTCGATGATGAAATGCAGGCTACCTCCTCTCGCTTCATGTTCTCCTGATACATCGCTCCAAAATCTAGCCAAAATTTTCTGAACGCTCTAAACTGAGCTTCGTAACAGGAGAACATGATGTCGAAAGAGGTGGCACAAAGTTAGCGCCTTCGGAAAGAGAATCCAAGGCGGAGAACTATTCGACGTAGAGGCGCAGAGTTTTCGATAGGCCTTCTACGATGAATTTCAGGCTACCTCTTCTCGCTTCGTGTTCTCCTGATACATCGCTCCAAAATCTAGCTAAAATTTTCTGAACGCTCTAAACTGAGCATCGTAACAGGAGAACATGATGTCGAAAGAGGTGGCACAAAGTTAGCGCCTTCGGAAACAGAATCTAAGGCGGAGAACTATTCGACGTAGAGGCGCAGAGATTTCGAAAGGTCTTCGATGATGAAATGCAGGCTACCTCCTCTCGCTTCATGTTCTCCTGATACATCGCTCCAAAATCTAGCCAAAATTTTCTGAACGCTCTAAACTGAGCTTCGTAACAGGAGAACATGATGTCGAAAGAGGTGGCACAAAGTTAGCGCCTTCGGAAACAGAATCTAAGGCGGAGAACTATTCGACGTAGAGGCGCAGAGATTTCGAAAGGTCTTCGATGATGAAATGCAGGCTACCTCCTCTCGCTTCATGTTCTCCTGATACATCGCTCCAAAATCTAGCCAAAATTTTCTGAACGCTCTAAACTGAGCTTCGTAACAGGAGAACATGATGTCGTAAGAGGTGGCACAAAGTAACGACTCCAGAAAGCGACTCGGTAAGGGAGAACTCTTTGACACAGAGGCGCAGAAGGAAGGAGCGAAAGTTTAAGTTTAAGTTTAAGTACTGGTTTCAGGAGTTCCTTTTAATTTTTTCTTTTTTATATGATTTGGAATAGGAAGGAGTAAGTAGTGGAAGAAAGGTTCATTAAGTAATAATACTCTTTTATCACTTAGCTGCATTTTATTGAAATAAGTGAAATGCAATACAATCTAATAGTATATAACATACATGTGGTAAGTCATAATTCGAGAATTTTCATATGGGTGATACAGTCCAAAATGCAGCCGGTAATTGAGTTTGAAGCCTTTTATGTAAATATTCCTTACCTGTAAAGCAGAAATATACAAGATTAATAATCGCTCTATTTACGTACACGCAATAGAACAGGTTAAAACTATTCAAATCAAACATTACCTGCTGCCATCTATTATCGGGGATGTCGAAGACGTAGAATTGGTATGTGCAGCCATCTATTGGTCGATAAGGGAATGGAATAAGCGGCCGCAAATACGAGCAGTATTTTGAATCATTGCAAGTATCCACTGATTTTCAGCAGTCACTGGATTATCAAACGAAGTGTACGTGGTCGTGGAGGAGGAGTCGTGAAAGTTCGGATTCGAAGCCTCTGATTGCAGACCGAATGCTGACAATGAGAGAGATGGTGGTGTTATATCTAGAAATATTCAAGAATTTTATACTTATTTATTTGTTTATTTATAATTTGAGGTCGTGGGCCTCTCTTAGAGGCACTGTAATACATTATACAATCATTTCCAACAAATAAATCGCTTATTTATTGCTTAAAAAAGTGTCTTAAAAATTTATTCCGTTTCCCTTTCCTTTTCAACAATTAAAGGAACACTCGTCTTAGGAAATGATGGACGTAGCACGAACTAAAATCTCTGCGATACATTAATCGATATCGAAACACAGCATATTGAAGACGTACAGTTAAAAGTGGGCAGATTACTTGACAAAACAACAAACTTATTGAATCGGAACGCAAAATCTCCAATACTCCAAATCAATTACGATCTCCTCGAAACATTATCTGTAAAAAAAATAGTTAACAATAATTGCCTCTCGTCAAATTTTCACGCTCTTCGACGTTTCCCCAGAGGTGTTTGTTCGCGAAACGGCACAATCGTACAGTCGCGCGATTACAACATCATTTCTAACAACAAGTAATCGTGAAGGGTCAGTACCAAGTTGAGAATTTTGGTCTCGAATTTGCCGCCATCACTGGGCAGCTGCGTTAAGTACACTTTAATCAATTACGTATACATGTATAGACATCAGAAGAATAACCTAATTTCCATAATACGTGTATCCAAAAATTTATTAATTATATATCATCAGCAAGTTTCTCCGAGTTTACATATATATAATTACCACGAGGACTCCAGATGGCGTTCTCTAGAGCAGAAGAAAAGCACAGAACACTTTCTCGAATGTTTCAGGCCGTCTCGTCAAAGATCAGGGCAGCCAACGCCGCGTGAAAAGGGTCAACGAAGAATTCTACTTAATTCTGACTAGGTAGCGTTTGCATTGCGTGAGTCCGCGTATTTTTCGGTAGCCGCGTGACATTTGCCGGGACAAGGAGATCAACGAAGTTAGCCAGCGGACAATCGTCGATGGGTACGTCGTCCCTCGTCGTCTTGTCTTGATTGTCAGCGGAATTGTTCAGCTCGCTGCGACGCCGGGAAGAACTCCAGCGACGGAGACAAGGCGGGAACGCGCTCGTTTCGCGTGAAGCGCGTGGACGGGACAGCAGAGTGTCGAAGACATCGCAGGAGCAAGCGATTCGAGACTAATGGCCTTTGTTGTAAGTGTCCTTATTCTGGTAGCCCTGCACGTATCCAGATTGGTCGGGGAGGTCCTTCCGGCCGGCGATCCCTTTTCCTTTCCCAGTTTGGTCGAAGCGCTGCTTGTGGGAACCCGTGTACTTGCTCACGTCCGTGAGTCTGTCCACGGTGGAGGCCGCTTTTCCTGCCTGAAGCGCAACGATTGTATTAATGCAAAGCCGTGTAAAAGATGAATAGAGAATGATAAAGGATATCACTCAAAAATCTATAAGCACAGAGGCGATTTCTGTCGAACATTTATTCGAATAAAAATCCACGCCTGTATTGGGAAACTAAGTGGAGGCGTAGCTTAGATTTCAGCGCTGTGGTGGTAAGTTGGTAAACTATTGCAAGTAGGCCCGGATCCCACCAAACATTCCGAATAAGTATTTATTAATCGAACAAGTAAAAATTTTGTGTTCAAAAAAATTTAAAAACACTCGTTTTTCACAAAATATCTATATAAATACTGATATAATCGTATGGACTTCGACGGATTTCGACCTACTCACAGTAGTTTAATTTTCTGTCACTAGTTGGCGTATCGAAATTCTTGGTTTCCCAATACGGACGTGTAATTTTTATTTATTTTATTCGCTCCTAAATCCTTATTTCAAAGAGGTAGCTACTTGTGATTCGTGGGCGACAGGGATTATTAGTTTAATATTTATCGATGTAAAATGGACTTGTAAGGCCAGGTTTAATGGCATCGTAAATCTTCTGCGTCGATGGTATGGCTGACAAGGTCGCGGAACTAAATGGACGAGGTAAGTTACTTACTTGGATTAATTTATGAAATCGTGGGTAAGGCTTATGGATATCGATTAGTATTTGCATAATGTGGGGTTGATCACAGTGTCGTTTCTCTGTTTCAACTGGATTGCTTGCACGGCAATAATAGACCGATGAAAGCCAGTTTCATTATTCAATAGAATAGTACTTATAGATTTCTAAGGAACTTATCACCTTCTATCACACGGATATTTTCCAATGCAAAATACTCACTGCTGAGGAGCCACTGCTGAACCCAGGTGGTCCACAGTTCGCCATCTTCTTCTTCACCTCCGCCAAGTCGAGCTTCTTGCTCTTAGCCAGTTCCTCTAGGAACGCTTTGTACTGCTCGATCCCCAGTTTCGTGGATCTATCGATCAAAGTAATTCAATGTAGCCTTTAAAGCCACGGGTATTCCCCGGGATGAATAAAAGCATCGCTCACTTGTGCTTCTTGAAGTAAATCCCCGTGTCCGTGGTGGTGATCTTCTTTCCGTCGATCACCTTCGCCTGCTTCATCCACTTGTCGCTCTGGCTCAGAGTGATTAGCTTGCCGTCGCTCTTCGGGTCGCCAAATTTCGAGAACGCCTTGAAATTGCCCAGGAAGCTACCCGGTTGCGTGGCGCTCGGGCTACTAGGTGTCGAGCTCCCGGTGTCCTCCTCGATCTTCAGGCTCGCGGCCTTGCACGCCACCGTTTCATCCCCCGATTCTTCGGCGACCTCGTTCTTCTCCGTCTTGGCCCCGTTCTTCTCCGTCTCGCCGTCGCTATTCACCACTGTAGCGTCGTTCCTGGCCCCCTCGGCGTCGGCCCTCTCATTGTCAGCCTGCATCCTCGCGCCTAAAACTACACAAAAGAACAGCTGTCTCCTTTCCGCACTCCCGACTGAATTGTCTCTCGGCCAATGCACTTAGAACTATGACTTGGACAATGATTCAGGATGAATTAACATTTACTCACAGCAAATGCTACGTATGACCTGATGCTACATTTGCTCCTTGAGTATAAATCATTGACGAACTACACTCGTCCTGCTCGATCGGGACGCATTAACTCGACTTCCTTCTGTTTCTTGTGCAAAAAGAAATCAACTCGTCAACTTGCGAACAGAAATTCGGGGCGTTAATGGGTCAGGAGCCGAGCCTCGCGCCCTTCTAGGGGTGGCTTGGGTCCTCGTTTCGCAGGGAAAGAATCGTGCGCGATGTAAGGCGGCGTATCAGGGTCAAGTTTAAACGAGTATATTACTATGGAAAGCGTGTTGGTGGACTGTTCGCGCCATTAGCGTGTGACGGGCGGCGGTGATGACGTTTTGAGGTCAAGCAACGCCAGCTATCGATTTAACATAATTCCCGTAGGCGCTCCCATCAAATTGACACTGGCGTTTTAATGAGTTGTCGAAAGCCATTAATGCTCCTCCATAATCGACACAGATTACCTGATTATGTAAATGCCGTGAAGCCGAGGCGCTAATTTGATTAATTAACTTCAACGGAAAGTAACTTCGTCTATGTCCCAGGGAGTATCTTATCGACGAACCGCGAACAATGCTTTCCAATTCGTTTAATTATTATCGACGAGGGTGTATGGAAGAAGGAAGAATCGAGTAGCTATCGACGATAGAGTATCTCTATTCTAGTTTATTCCGTTGTGTGCGCATCTCCCTGCCAGCTCCCCGGGCTATTGTCACAGATGGAGGACTCTAAGGTACAATGGTGCAACTCTGAATCAACTTTCTCCGCTGAATGGGAGGAGTATTCCCTGCTCAATTACTAGAGGCTCCCGAGGCGACAAGCTTTGTTATTAAAATAATACGAGTGGGACATTCTGTCTGTTGGAAATACAGCTGTTCTTCCCTTACCTAATTCCTATAATGGAATAACGTTGAACTTTTTTGCCATATTTTCTATTTAACTCCTCTTTTAAAATTTGTTAATTCTAGCTTAACTGGCTTTTGTGCTGCACGCAGGTGACTTACCCCAGCATAAACAAATAAAATTTAAAAAAAAATGTCTATCTTATCTTTCGGTAACATCCCTTTACCATAATAGACAAAAATCTTTCCTTCCCGATCCTCATCAGACCATTCACGCGCTGCAACTGGAACGCCCCCGTAATTCACAACTCGTTCAATTGAATGAACAAAGGCGAGCACGTGACAAGCTAATCGAGCTGATCGCGAATATCTACGATACCTACCTCTGCAAGGTGGAGGCATTAAAATTCACCGAGCACGCGAGCGCGTCGATTTAAACTCGCGATCGCAGAAAAGCTGTTTCAGCGCCGATGGAGAATTATCCTGATCGCTGCCGATCTGTGGAAGGCCGCCGGCGATGTGTTATCTCATGACTATAAATAGAGATTACGGCGGCAGTGTGTTAACGTGATTAGCAAGAAACAGGAAGCGGGGGAACGATTAAGTAATACCGGTCAGGTGTCGAATCGCCGCGAGGCGCGCCGCGCCGTGCGTCTGGCAAGTAGTATAAGTCAAGCACTGCGGCGAGCGCCCTGAACAACCCTTTAGTTGCTCAGCATCCTAGTAAATATAAACGCCACCCAAAAGGCCGTACTAATTGAAAATGTATATGGAGATTGTGGTAAAAAGAATTCGATTGAGTTTTTCGTACCGAAGGATCCTTTTGGATTTAAAAAATAATTACAGCGATGGATTTTCTACGTTCGCAAGCACTTCGTAAATCATACACTGTATCGTAGAGAATTGCAAGATCTGATTTCGTTGAATGATATCGAATTACGTGGAACAGTCGGAGAGGATAAAGGGAACGCGAGAGCACACCACGAGGCTAGGGAAGAGGAAACGCTGCGCCACGTTTTGTGTACAAATGGAGAAGCTGTTGAACACGCGTTGCAGGAAGGAATCTGCGCCCCAAGGCGCATGTGTTATATCGATCTTCTCGTTCGGGGAGCACGCAGTCACCCTTTTAATACATCTTTGAAACTGCGCTTCACCCCTCGCTGCAGCCGAAATTGCAGCTACGGGGGTTCTCCCTAACAAGCTTCCTCCCAAACGAAGAACTATCAAAATCCTCGATCCACGCTACTTGCCGAGACTATCCTTGCTGAAACTCTCATTTCGAACAAACTACTTCTGAAATTAAAAACAAAAGCTGGATGTCCTGTGTCCTCTTTTTAAATATGGAAAACTGAATGAGATAAGAAAGTTGACGATAGAAAATCGAGAGCCAAGCTATCAGAAGGAGATGGCCAAGTGTTTTCATTTTTCCAAGTTCGGTGATAAAGGAACTCGTGCGAGCTCTAATTTTCCGCAGCCCATTTCGCAGAGGCCTGCTTCTTCACCTGTGATTTCTGCCAAGAGGTTCTCGCGTGTGACTGCGTCGTTACGTCTGATAGGGAACGGTGCACGCGAGCCTCGTTCCCCTTATCGCCAGCCAATGAACGCGCGTCGACTCTGCCTCTATCTCGCATGGAGAAGAAACAACGCGCTCGTTACATCCGTCATCTCTCAGTCGCGACGCTTCTGTCCAGTTTTATTTGGATATTACGTCAACCGCGTTACGCCGCGGTTCGAAATAGCAGTGCTCGTCGCGGCGAGCGAGGGGAGTCACTGATTGTGAGTGATAAACCGCTTCGATATTAACAGTGCAGAACGTTCACACGTAGCTGAAAGATTCGACGAAGGAAAATACGGGGGAACTTGACGGAACACACCTCAAAGTGAATAAAATAATTTAACTCTTAACCGTCTGTAATATTTTCGATAATTATGCAGTGTGTTTTATAACAATTATGTGAATGATTATTTATTCTGGGAATGGTAATTTGAGTGGTCACCTTTTAGTCAACTTTCGATGGCCACGCGGAATTCACAGTCCAGTTTCTAGTTCCCACACACGCACCGTATCGATTTTTGTCCAAGTATTTGCCGAACAGAAGTTTCAGTATATTTTCGGCGCGCTCATCGCCGCGACTCCAGCTCGAACGAGACCGAGAGTGAAACTGAGCTCCCTCTGCTCCACCACCACCAATATTACCACCACCGCCTGCACCCCCACTTACACTAGCAGCAGCTATGCTCGTACGTTCCGGTTATCACCTACTTTTATGCATCCAAAAATCATTACTATTTCTCCCATTTCCTTCAACTTCAATGTCTCTTCTGCTTAAAACATAACTCAAGTAGACACTACTTAGATTCAAATAACCGAAGTGTTTCCAGCTTCATCTGGATTTATCTCCTATTTTCATTAAAAACCTTTTGCTGTATAACGTAGAGCATGCTTTAAAATGTAGTGGACCAAGGTTTGATCGGAGGAAGGTAACGAGATAACGGCAACGGTTGTTTAAAGGGAGATCACCGCTCGCTGTTCCTCCCTGTTTTATAAATGATGTTTGTCGCGAGGTGATTTGCAGTAAGGTGAGCGTTGACAGCAGTTGTAAAAAGCTTCGACGTAAAAGCGTCGGTCTACAAACGGAATGGATATTCAGAAGGCATCCTTGGCCCATTTTTCGAACACCGTCGAGGAGAGTGTAAAGTTGACTTTTCTACGCCCAAGTAGTATGACTCAACAATATGTCGTACGAGCCAAGTGGTTGCCTTCACCACCAACCCATGCCCGTCACATTCAACTAGAAAGTAAGACACGCGCTCATCAATATTTCATCGCGTAATTGCAGACTTGTATCGCCTCGCCAACCTTTAAAATCCCTGAAAAAAAATTCAGATTGCCTACACACAGGTATAGATCTAGCGACGTTCATAGCCGAAGTCGAGCAACGCGGTTCTCGCATTTATAATCGATGACGGGGCTTAAAGAAGCATTGATAATGAAATCGCTTGTGTAATTAAAGTAATTTGATAAATGTGCGATTAAAGGCACACGAAGCGCAACAGGGGAATCTTAAAATAAAAATGACTCGCGCGGTGCGTGTGTCGTGACGAGAGCCTGTTGTTCAAGCGAAACTGGTGACGAGCTTTGTTTGACAGTGCACAAGGACTTGTTGCACGATGCATATAAACGACGCCGCTTGCTGTCGGAGAATTCTGCGGCTATAATTGATTGGAAGTATTTGCTGCGATTAAGGGTAATTGATATAAAATTCTGTGTCGGTCAATTTGTTGCGATTGAATGGTAAGGGAGCGTTATATGGTGGTAGTGTAATTAGATACAATTACTGAACGATAACAAGAGAATAAAGTACTGGGTGAAAGCAAGTGGCAGATGAATTAGAACGAGGATAATGAATGCCATCAATAATTGCAGAGTGCAATATTGATGCGTTGGCAGAGATCAGTGCTGTCATCTGTTAGCAGAATGCAGAGCTTAGAATTGATGGTAAAGAATAGACTTATCCTCGGTGGATGATTTCTAATTTCCTACATTTATTGAACCACCCTCTAAAGAAGGGGTTTTGTAAAAGGAAAAGAAAATTTTCCTTTCATTCGTTAAATAAATTTTTACAACCCCCTAATGAATTTTATGGAATTTGCATTCAAAATATTTTTATCCCCTCCACTCGGCTCCCTCCAAGATTAAATCCTGAGTGCGCCACTATTCTACACTATTTCAACGTGCTCGCACTGCTTTTCTTTCTTCGCGATACACTAAAATTAGCAATGGAAATTATGGTTGACAGGAGAACTTTGAACGATATTGTGAAATTTTGCCAAAGAAACTTGCCGCTGAAACAAGATAAGGGCCATGAGTCGGTGAAAAGTTCATTTATTTTGGACCTCTATGTTGAATTGCATTGACAAATAACATGAGAAGCCTGTGCATGCTCACTGCAGGCTTTTTAACAACAAAATCGAACCCGGTAGCGAGTACCAACATGCTCAACGATCTAAATTTCTTGAATTGTAATCACTTAAGAGCCGACGTAGTCTAGTCTAATTCAATAGAATTACCTAGAAACTTATTGGGGCTCAACAGATTGCGAAGGAGAGTAGGTGTAATAAAATGTTTGGCAAGCGAATGCATTATAAATATATCGGCGAGATCGTCGCATTTCATGCGCGCGGGGATTCTTCCTCTTCTTTCTCCAACGCCTGGAATATCTGAACTTTTCTTCGGCGAATAGAAGTAGTCGCTTATTTCTTTCCTTTTCTCGCGATCGTTTTCACGCAAGCTAATAAAATACTGAAAGAAACGGATGCGGTG
The DNA here is from genome assembly GCA_960531205.1 of Andrena bicolor. NCBI lineage: Eukaryota > Metazoa > Arthropoda > Insecta > Hymenoptera > Andrenidae > Andrena > Andrena bicolor. The sequence goes on from OY482667.1 coordinate 367,879, forward strand.
GAGAAACAGAATTAAATAATAACTTTCATTAAATTACAACGACACTAGAAACCAATCTTCATACGCGATAATTTTATATATATATATGTATAAAATGTATATATATATATTAAACTCTGTATTCGATTCGAGATCGAATTGAACATCGTACAAAAACCTTACAACGGTCATGCAATGCGATTGCACAGAGAAACGGCGTACAATCCTTGCTTCTTAAGCGTCCCGGAAGACGCAAGGAAAGGAATATTTCTTCAATTACGTTCAACTTACGTAACGAGTCATTAAATAGGCTCTGCGGGCCAGGATTGGCTCTGAACGTCACACAGAGAAAGAACAGAAAGGTGGGTATATTGCGACTCATCTAACGTTCGAAGGGAATTCTGAACGACCGAGAGCTTCGAGGGATCGCAAATCCAATGAACATTGGTCGATCGTTAACTTAAATACACTAGTAACGAACAGAACTCGTCGAGAACGTACACGAGGGCGACGATAATCTATCACTCTCTGAAAAAAGGAGCAGCGCTTTTTAAATAGTTCAAGCGTTTTCACAAGTGAAACTGTTTACAACTCGGTGAGGGTGTCGACGGATGCGCGAAGTCGAGATCTACCGGTGCAGTCGCTCAGTCCCTTGCTGCTCCCTACACCGTCCAATCGAGAGATGATTTCCTCCCTGAGGGCGACGAGGACTCGCCGATCTTGTCGATTCTGCGGTGGAGCGATCTGAAGAGCCTCTTGGACGTCGGACAAAGCGACGTCCAATGATCCTGAGTCGACACGCGCCTTTGCCCTGGCGTAGAAAGCTTCGTACGACACTGGCCGGACCTTGAGTGCCTCGTCGGCGAGCTCGATTGCTTCCGCACATTCCTGATGGGACAAATAACAGATAAGAAAAGATTGGTAGTTGAAGGCTTCGAGCATCGCTGTGACGTTTTGTTGGGTAGCACAGTTCTTTTGATCGATTTGGATGATAAAATTAAAATCTTTGATCTTTTAGCTTTAAAAAAATTTAAATTTAAAATAAAACTCAGCAACTTCCGTAAAAGGAAGCTGGGAATAAGAGACTCCGGAGGGTCGGCTTTGGCGATGTTGGTAAGTCGGCTGACCATTTTTTTCCGTGGCTCCCGAATATACAGGAATTACGAAACTATTCCTACGATATATACGACGATCAACTCACGTTCATCTTGCGCTTGCATCGACTGAGATTGAGCAAGAAATTCAGCCGCAGTTGCGCAAACGTCTGCAGCTGGAGCATCATGTGGCCGTGCTCCTGTCCCTGGCAGTCCTCCTCAGGCGACGCTGGGAACTTCCTGAGGGCGTACGCGTACCTATGCGAGGCCTCCTTCAGCCTGTTCTTCCGGTACAGCACGTTCCCGTCTTCGAGGAGTTTGTTCAACAGGATGAGGAGAACGTCCGGTTTCCCGGCGGCCATCGCCCAGGTGGCTGGTCCCAACTTGGCCCCGCGACGCAGGAAGCACTGTACCACCGGTATGTTGCGACATCCGATGGCACGGTCCAAAGGTCGCATACCGTGGAGATCGACGTGCTCGACCGCCGCTCCCTTCTCGAGCAACAGCTGCACTAGCTTCGGATTGCCCTGGAAAGAGGAACTTTGGGTTATTAAATCTCTTGGCACTATTTCTACAATCACGAGCGACATCAAGAGATCCTAAATCTTAACGAAACTGTACCTGGAACGCAGCCAAATCCAAAGGAGTCCTGCCAGTGTTGTCGCTGGTGTTTACGTCAGCCCCACGGTCTATGAGATTCTGCACAGCAGCCAATCTTCCCCTGACGCAGGACCAGCAGATAGCAGTGAGCCCCTCGTTGTCCCTGCTCTCCAATATGGAGCCTTTATCCAGGAACAGCTCTATCAAGTTCGTGTGCCCCTCGGATGCGCCCAACATCAGCGCAGTACGGCCCGCAGAGTCTCGTTGCTCCAGGAGCGTCACTGCGTCGTCCAGAATGGTGTCTGTGCTACTGGACAGGGTTCCTGAACGGACATAATCCCATGGTTACTGTGAAACCTTAGTTAACAACTATTTACAAGATGATGTAGCGTGTGCACACCTTGCAGGAGTCTCTCAGCAGTTCCCCAGTGTCCTTCCCTCGCGGCCAGCATCAGCGGAGACAGTCCTTTCGCGTTCACAGCTGTAGGACTGGCTCCGCGCGCCAGCAAAGCGGAAACGGTGGCTGTAGAACCGTTGGCAGCGGCGATAGTCAAGGCAGTTTCGCCGATCAGGCTGTCAGGACGATCCACGATCACCTCTGCCATGTCCAGCAGGTACTCCACGATTGACTCGTGCCCCTGCGCAGCGGCAGCGACGACAGCCTGCTGGGCAGCCTCCTCCCTGCTTATCTCCTGCGAGCTTTCAGACTCGTTCTCACTGGTCGGCACCAGCCAGTCGCAGGCTAGAAGATAACCCACCACTGACAGCCTTCCATGCCTCGCAGCGTGGACCAGGGGACACTGTCCGGCCATGTCTGTGTGTCCCAACGATGCTCCAGCGGCTGCCAACCTGTTTTAGGATATTTATTAATCTCAGAACGTTCGCGGGATGAATTTGATCAGTACTCCCAGCGATATCATAAGAAATACTCGCCTCCTGACTACGTCGCAGTGTCCACGGGCAGCCGCCAACGACAACGCCGTGTAGCCCTGGCTGTTCGTCAGCTCGACGTCGGCGCCGAACTCCAACAGCAACGACACCATCTCCACGGAGCCCTCGTGGGCGTACATGCAGAGGGCCGGCCCGTTGCCCAGGTACTCGGTCACGTGGTTCGGGGATGCTCCTGCCAGCAAAAGCAACCTGGACACCTTCACGTTCGGGCTGTAGATGTTCCTCAGCGTGCACAGAGCCGAGGAGACGCACTCCGTCGACGACGCCAACCATATGGCCTGTTCACAGGATCACAAAGGTGTTTCGTAAGCGCAGTTCTAACGAGTCGGTCCCTCACAGCGATGGGAAATGAGAGCAGGTGGCTTACCTGCAAGTCGCGGGAGGGCCAGCACGGGGCGACGCCTCTGTAAACGTGCGCCTTGAGTATGTGGTGACCCAGTTCCAGCGCTTTATCGCCGTCTAACGGTGCCTGGAGCCTGGACAGCCTGTACGCGATAGCCGCATGACCGAGCCTCAGGTCGCAAAGGAACTTGGTCGATTCTCCCTCGTCCCTTCTCATCAACCACTCCCTGAACGACGGGTGGAAGAACATGTACGTGTTGTCCAGACGTTTCACGAGGAATCCAGAGAGCATCTGATAACACAATACGTTCGCGCGTTCGTACAACGAATGGGCGGCGCTGGGGCTCTCGCGGGACGGGGAGCGTGATGTTTTACATACGAGACTTACACGATCCACTGGCAGGCAGCGATGGGGAACAAGAGGAACAAAGTATTACTCCAGAAAGAGTGGAGAGAAGACAGGAAGCTGCAGAAGGCACGCTGGTATGTAAAAGAAGTATCATTTTACCTTGAATCTCTGCAGGAAATCCTCCCACGAAACGAAGTGGTCCGTGTTCAGGGAGTTGACGGAGTAGAAGATCTCCAGGAGGGTCAAAGGGTAGAGGGCAGCCAGGCAAACGCCAAGAAGAGGTTGCACCTTGTCGAAGGAGGTGGCGGTGGGGAATCTTAAGTTGAAGTGTAGCTGGAAGATCTGCGCTAGGGACACAGGCAGCACCTGGAAGTGAGGATGCACGAATAGAAACGGTCCTCCCAGCTGCGGTATTGTGGCAAACGTTTCCCCTGATCCAGCGTGAAAGCGAGATTCGCTAGATAGGATTCGGCTCACCTTGTAGCTCGCAGATTTAGCTACCAAGTGGCCGCTCTCGATAAGATCGAGCGTCAGCTTGGCGAAGAGAAAGCTGCCCCTGGCGAGCGCGAGCAGATGCGAGGCGAATCGGGTCTGGTTCGCGCTGCACGAGGATTCCGCCTTCCCGTTCACCGACGCGGTCACGTTCGTCTGGATCGCCGGACTCTGGGACAGCCTGTAACCGATGTAGTCCGACAGGTCCTTGGTCACGTTGCTTCCGGCGACGTCGTTGGCGGATTTGTCTAACGAGACCCTGGTGTAGGGTAGCTGTTTGCCGCATTCCAGCAGCTGCGTCCTCACCGTGCAGATGATCTTCAGCCAGCTGGGGAAATTTGGGGCGTGCCTCGTCAGGAAGGAGGCTATCGTGTCGCCTCTGTCTGGTCTGTGGTACTCGGCCTCGCAGACCGCGTCGATTAGAATCACCTGGTGATTTGGATAAGTCTTTAGTGGGCACTCGCTGATGAGTTAGGGGGGATTTGGATAAGGGGGCGTTTCTTACCATGTTAGTTTCGGGCAATCTGTTAGTTTTCTTCAGGGTGGACAGGGGCTCGATGATGCCCCTGGATAGCGCGAGGTCTGGGTCCACCGTGCATTCCCTTTGCGACAGAGAGCCCTGGATGTGTGGCTCCGAGAGCAAATACTCCCTGTACGAGATGAGTTGAGGAGCTTGGCAAAGCTGAGCGGCCAACGAGTGGATGAGGTCGGGCACCAAGCAAGTGCTGTTGTTGTCCGCTTGGCAGAAATGGTACGCCACCACGTGGGACGCCAGTTCTCGGACCTATAGTTCGAATATATGGTTCGTGACATTGGGGAAGGTAATGGTATTTTAGGAGTAGGTAGACTGGAAACTGTGATGTACCTTCTCGTTTGTGTTACGAATACCAGCGTGCAACGTCGTAGGGCAGCTAATCTTCTCCTTCTCGTCAGCCTCTTCTGTGATCTCCGAAGGAAGAGGCTGCTCCCTTCGTCGCCCAAAGCAACTGTGCTCCACCAGCTGCAGCACCAGCGCAGTCTTTCCTGTGCCAGGGCAGCCAGAGATCAGGACTCCGGGGCTGGAACCGTTCACCACGGACTCGATTTCCTGCAGCAGCCATTGGCGGCCAGTGAACAGGGGATCCGTTTCTAGGAGAGGTACTTCGAAGAACAGAGGCTTCAGGGTCAGCTGCGTTGCGTGGTGTTGCATGAAACGCACTGGAAAGAAAATAATTCTCAGATAAGAGAACTCTCGATGACGCTACTGAGAAGTTTCTATAGAACAGTGTTTCCCGACCATTTTTCAGTCGCCATCCCCTTTTATAATATTCAAATAACGAATATGAATTTAATAAGGCAACGAAAGCACATTAAAAATAGGTATTTCAGAATATAAGTTGAACTAATAATATTAAAAAGAAAAACCTAAAAAAGTATGACGACACTCCAGAAAACTGATTATAGAATCACCAACCCCAATTTAGAATATTAATAACACAAATACTCGACCAAGCAAAATTCACGAAAGAAGCTTTCAATCCACCCAAAGAATAGAGTATCAAGAACTCTGTCTAAACTCGCGTATGGAAGGAAAGAAGATTACATTTGGCGTCCATGGTTCCCTTAACGTTCCCAGCTCTGGCCGACCTCCTGGCGCAGGACCGTCTGTTCTTAAACTGACCAGGCTCCTCGGGTTGGCCAGGTTGCGAGGCGTTGACGGAATGTCTTCTAGGAGTGAGAGGGCTGGAGCTGCCGTTCGACAGTCCCGAAACGGACACGGACATCGACATCGACATCGAAGTGGACGCGGACACCGAGGTGGAGATCGACGCTAGGCTACCAGCGCTGTCGCAGTCCCTGGACTTGCTCTTGCCTTTGACCTTGGCCTTGGGCTTCATGGGGCATCGTAGCGCAGCGGCGGCCTCGGCCTCGCTCGACGTACCCGTCAACGTGGATACGGGGCTGGTGTTCGTCGAGGCGAGGGTTTGCGTCTCGAAGCTCGTCAGGCTGCTAAACGAAGCTGCCGAGCTGTCGTGGCCTTGAATAGGCACCCTTGCCTGGCACGCACCTGCCCCGGAACGATTCGAAACACCGGGCAGGTCTGTCGTGTCCACGCTGCTGTTTGCCCGCGCGTGGTTGTTGCCTAGGAGAAGTCCCAGCCTCATGTACAGGTCCGACTGCGACGACTTCCTCGTCTTCGAGGACAGAGGCTTCACGCAACCACCTTCGTCGTCTGCAAACAGAATTTCCAACGTTAGCTCCACCGCGAGAAAGGTTCAGCTTGCGCGAGGGATGCATTATATGTAATATCAAAACAGAGTGGAGAGTAACGTTCACACGATGCAGAGTCCAGTGGCTACCTTGGAAAGGAAACATCTCGAGAATCTATCGATATGATGGAAAATACTAAATATTTTCCACGGAAGAGACACCTTGCTGAAATGGGAGGTTCGTGCGAAATTCAAACACACCGCGCGATTTTTGGTAATTAAAACGATCAGGCATGCTCGAAACTCGCAGTCAGTGCTCTACAGAGAATTGTGGGGGATAGGAAAAGCCATTGCGCCGATGGTAAGTGTTAGAGGAACCGGGATAGGAGGCTAGGCTGGGATCGAATGGGTCCTCCCTTCATCATCCTCAACCCTCAAGCAGCCTGGGTGATCAACTCTAAAACACGGCAATGCACACTCGATTCTAAAGTGTCTCCCTGCCTGTAACTTTGCTCCTCGAGTCGATGAGCTGGTTCAGCCCATCGTTCGCCGTCCCTTGGCTGTTGCTCCACAACGATTTGATTTTCCCCAGCACTACACCCGGCCATCTTGACTTTCCCTCCCAAGACGAGGCCATCCAAACTGCGTGTGCGTGCAGGCATCAAGGTTAATTACATGGAAGCTGTATACCCGACTCCGTAGACTAATCTACCTTCCTCCTAGATCTCTACTTTATTTCAAGAGGCCGCGAGATGCTTACCTGACAACGCGGAGGGATTGTCGTTCGCGGTGGGCTCGGGTGACGACGCCCCTCGCCTGGACGACCTCTGCGGAACGAACGAGCTCCTGAGGACTTTGGGGTTTAGGAAGAACCTTTTCCGCTGATTCGGTGGGGTGGGGCAGCCTGCACGGACAAATTGATATAGAAAAATCTACGTAATAGCTGGTGCCTCGATCGGTTTACCGAAACAGCGATCCTTTACGTACTCTGTGTCATCATTTGAAGCTTCTGGCGACCCTGGGATACGGAGGACTCCGGAAGCGCCGGTGGCTTGTTCTTCAGGCCCTTGGTCATCGCCGTGGTGGAGATGTTGTCGTCCATCTCTCGTTGCTGAATAGAAAGCATCGAGCAATTTATATAATGTCGAATTGGAAATTCTTGAATGCTACGGTCTTTAGGATTTTGTTAAGACAGAGGAGGAATCGGGGGACATTTCTAACAATTTTCTATCCCATCACCCTTGCGCGCTTAAAATCGAGCCGTTTTACTTAAGAATGCATCGAGCACATCAGCGAACAATAGCTCGCGAACGCTCCAGACGTCTAGAAGGGAACGCTCAAGTGTCCTCCAGCCAACAAAGTGTTGCTTCGACTTGACGACGATGATGCTTACGTGCATGACTCGTGACGGAAGATTGGCTCTCGTGGTGACTTTTGTGCGCGGCCTGGGGCTGCCGCAGAGAGAGTTCACCGTCGATGACTCATCGATCCAGCCATCCGTGGGCGCGAGGATGGACATGGGCCCCGAGCTGCCGACGAACCCGTCCCTGAAGGGCCCCTCCAGGCCGTCGTCGTCGTTGAAGTCGGCGCGCAGGCACAGGGGGCACGCCTCGCTGCGGAACAGGCAGGAATAGCAACGCTCGTGGCCGCACGAGTCGATCAGGCGACGCTTCTTCCCCTTGTCGAACGGCATCTCGCAGGATGGGCAAGTGGAGCCGCCCAGCATCCCCGTAGACTCCACCAGCGCCCGGATCTGGGCCAGATCTGCAAACCATTTACAATTCTTCATTTTAGCTTGAATATTAGAAAGATTACGGATTCGGGATTCGTGGGAAGGGCTGGTGGTAATCTCGAGGATCTACATGTGCTGATAGTAGAAGAATGCAGTGAAATACTTGGAGCTAAAACACGTGACCACTCGGGATTTAATCTTGGAGGAGCCGAGTTGAGAGGATAAAAATGTTTTCAATGCAAATTCAATAAAATTCTTTAGGTTATTATACAAATTTATTTAAAAAATAAAATCTAGGGTCCTCTTCTTTTTACAAACCCCCTCCTCTGGGCGCATCACTGTCCTCTTCATCCCCTACTGTTCTCACATTTCTTATCTCTATTACTCCTCCCGTTTGCAATACACCAAAATGAAGCCGCGAGTACTGTGGCGTACTGAGAAGTACCGAGGCTACTCCAACCTACTCCATTTTGGTTCTCCTCAGGGGTTGTTGAGGACCACCGTGAAAACTGCCCCCGAAGCCACGACTTTCTGGTCGCCTGAATCGCGCTAGAACGTTCCACTTTAACGAGTGTGCGCCGGGTCCCGTAGCCATCGGGCAGCGGAGACCATCTGTCACGAGCAATCTGTATACGAGGTACCCGGTATCTCGGTTAGTAGAGACACGTCGTGTGTCAGGGAACCGGCGTTCGTTCATCGATAATGGATAAACGAGCCGTAAGTCCGAAGGCGCCATACACTTAAAGGATTCTAGAAAGTGAGGTCAAGAGGAGACCTCACGTGCTCCTCTCGATCGTCCTCACGTACGGGTAACGCGGAACGAGAACCTGCCGGCGCGGCGCGGCGTCTACCGCGTCAGCTCCGCATCTATTTCTGATCTCCAGCCTGAAGATCCACTCGATCGATTCCGCCATTCTTCGTCGCTTGTACCGTTCGTCATCCCGAGGAAATTTATGGCAGTCCCGCGCTATAATCCTCCTCGTGTCCTTTCCCCTGGCCGAGGGAAATATGTCGCGATGGAAAGCGCATCTTCGATGATGCTTCACGATCTTCCAGCGTCACCATCAAGATATTCATCGCGGATCGGTGATGAAGAAGCAAGGGGACTTAATGGGGCGTATGCAAATTAGGGATTAATAAGCATACGATTAAAACGAGGGTGGTGTCGACACGAAGGCTTTGTGGAATTTGTAATTGAGCAGTGAAATGGTAATTGTTTTCTAAATTCTGAGGATCAGTTCGCGTTGAGGAAGTGGAGGATTCCTTAGACTCAGGCTATGCAATTGTGATTTTCCCAAAGAAAAAGGAAAAAGAGATTAATGTAACCACGACTGAAGTAATTAAAGAGCTTCGTGAAAAGAAAAGAAAAATGGCTTTTATTCGTGAAATAAATTTTTATAATCCCCTAATTTGCATTAAAAGTATTTTTATACCCCTCAACTCGGCTTCCCGAAGATTAAATGCCGAGTGCGCCAGTGGATACTATTACAACACAGAAGCAAGAAGACATCCTAGGTTACTTAAGGAGACCTAAATCGATCCCCTGAGTAGTTTATGCATCTTTGCATCTTCTCTTCGTTGCAGTGAAGCCGCGCGAATCGGTGTCGACGCGGCTCCCGTGGCCGCTGGGTGGAGGGAAGAATAAAAAGGCAGAAAAAAGAAAGAAGTAATTCGGGTCGTGCGACCCTTTATCCCGGTAAGTCCGCGCGAGGCAGGTGCAACTCGGCCTGGGTTACCGTAAGCTGGGTCAACGCACCCGACTACGTAGAGACCTCGCTTCCACGGTAAACTCGTACAACGATGTCGTTTTCTCCGGAGGCATCACTGACTCACGCGTTTCCGCCGTCTATCCAGTTTCCATCCATTTCGCATCCTCGGTTCCTGTCCAGATCAAATAGGCGCCATAGACGTCGAAGGTCAAGGAAACGTGGCCATAAAGAACACTTTTCCCTTTTTCTCAGACAACTTCTTCTCCACTTCCCTCCCCCGCATGCATCGACTCTTCGCAAGAAACTACATCGAGAGTGTGCAGTCAATGCAGATTTACCACGCGAGCTCTCACAGTTCTATCAATCTTAACGATAACTTTCCCCGGGTCTATTTTATTGCGTAACGATAAATGGCGAATTCGAAATGTTCCATTTGCTACGTTGCTTATCGCAAATGTAGCGAGAGCGGCAGTTTTTGCGCCGACCCCAAGAAACTTCAGCACAGCTCGCCTCGGCCACATTACGCGAGTGTTTTTTTCGCTCGCCGGGCGATAGTCACGATCCAGACGTTTCACTCGCTGGCATTTTCTATCGTAATTTAATGGTCTTCCTGGGCTTTCGGCCTTTTTTCCTCCTCCGACCTAACAAGGTGAGAACGAGCGCCGAGGAGGCCGCGGAGCAGAGTCCCGGTGCGCCGCGAACCGTGTAAATCCGGCATCTATTATTCCCACGTTTCCCAGACCGTGACGACGGTTTATAACATCAAAAGGCTCGATATCGAGTGGGAGTTCCTCGCCCCGAACAGCTCTTCCCTGGGTGTTGAATGGTTTCGTTTCTTTTCTCCGGGGGAAGAGGGATCATAGGGCAATTCTGCTCTGTCTTCGCTCTTCAACTTTCTCCAATTACTCCGAAGGCGAGAATGAAGCAGCGACGTCGATGATTCCTCGTGGAAAATGACCCGATTCCTTATCGATCTCGAGAAATCACGATGCACTTCTGCGGGTAACTGTGTTCGTCATTACGCTGCATCCAGTGCATCAATTCTGCCTGCGGTTCCCAGATCTAGTCGAGTGACCTTTTACAGAAGACGCGACGCGTTTCTCCGTTCCGCCTCGTCGCCTCGGATGACTCCTTTTTAATTTGTTTGCCGCCGCCGCGGCGAGATTTTAAGTAGTTGCATGCTCAGCCGTTGACGCGCGTTAAGGTACGAACGCAACGAATGGTTCCGCATTCCTCACCCCTCTCGCGATATTACATGCTATACAACCAGTCCGAGCGTCACACTTTAGCGTTTCGCGGATTCGTTCGGAGCTGAATGGAGGAACAGTTCTTAACCAGTCTGCTTCACGGCGCTACGATCCTGGTACGGATGAACGGGCCACTCGACGCCGACTGGGACGTCTTCATGCAAAAGGTTGGCGAGAGGAAGCCCGTCAGACCGTGAACGGGACACCTAAAGGTCCAGTCCGCGATCTTCTCACGCGACAGCGCGGCGCCTGATCGATGATATAAGCCTGGCCGCGTGAGTATCCTTAGTTGAGTAGCTGTCTAGTTGTGCTACCAGAAATCGTAGAACAATGACACTCGGTCAACCCAGAGATCGATATTAAATACAGGCTCGATCAATAAATCCGTAGTTGAAAATAATATTGTTCTCTTGTTCGTTGTTTTGAATGATTATGTGGGTCATCTCTCCTACATAGAGACGCGACCCATCCTTTCAAGCCGATCTTAAAGCAAATATCGACCAGAAGATATTAGGTTTTGTATTTTGATAAAATGAATAATATTAATGTACAATTTTTTATTAGGTGAGTCGACTGTCCTCCACTTAGCCTAACAGTAAACTGTTCCTGCAGGCCGAGAAGCTGGCGAATAAATACTGTTACAGAATAAATGCAGTTGTTTCTGCGATGAATCCAGGAGAATCCTGGATCGCCAGCCGGACCCCCACTTAAAAAAGTATCCCAAAGACTCGTTAAATCTGGCGCTCTCGAGTGTTCTGGTTCCCTGCATCTCCCCCTGTCCCTGAAACCACGCCGGTTTCCTTCTCTCCTCCGTGGACCCGTTGCTCCGCTCGGCCCCGCGGTCGAGACAGCGATAAAATACGACTCGGCCAGGCAAACGGGGGGAGAACGGCCGCGATTAAAGCCCGTTCACGAGCCGAGGGAACGGGGGAGAACGACGTGGACACGGGGGCCACCTGTCCTGGTCTCTCCCGTCCCGCCGTTTCCGTTCCCCGTCGTCGGCTCTCTCGCGTCCTCGTAAATCGGTGCCCCGTCACCGAACCGGCTGACCCGAATCCCGTCCCGGGTAAACACTGTTTTTCATTTACGCTGCTTTCGTTCTCGTGCCAACACGCGGGGGTCATCCTTTCGGTGAACCCGCTGGAGGAGGCGGACCCGCGAGTTTCTCTTCCTCCGGTAACTGATTTAAGGGCACGTTCATTGGCAACTCTTTAGGGAGGATCGGTTAATGTTCTTTTGGGGTTCTGATGCAGGGACTAGAATCTGTTGGTGTTTTCATAAGGTTTTTGGTGGAAAGAGCTGTTGCCATTAGTATCTAGGCAGTGTCGGATTTAAGGGAAAAGGCCCAGGTGGCCAACGTTTCGGGGATCCATTTTTTTCGGGGAAATGAAGAGGTAGTTTACTAAAAACTGGCGAAGTGTAGTACAGGACACAAATGTAGTGTTTGGATGAAATCATAATTTTTTGGGAAGATCTGGCCGTGTTTTTTTGGAAGATCTCGATGTTTCCTTACGTCTCAGACATCTAACGATTATGAAACGATTGATTATGCACAAAATAACAATAATATAAAATAATATAAAACAATGTAAAATCATTTAAAATAATGTAAAATAATATAAAATAACATAAAATAATATAAACAAGTAGCTGGTGAACATATATAAGGCTAGCGAGCACTGTCATGACAACTTAATTTTGTATATTTTGAATTAAATATACTTAGTAAATTTCTGTGAACCTATTATTTGTTTCTCTGATGCCTGACCTATCATTATATCCTAGACTCACTTTCAGAATATGTAAATATTAGCAGTTATTAAACAAATTCTAAAACTATCACGGATTTACCCGAGTTTACCCTACTACTGATACAAGAAATCCTGATCTTGAATCCCACCCTGTCTCACCACCAACCCTTTCGAACCCCTCACAACATCTTCCACTGCATCCTGCGTCTCCCCAAATTTCTTTACGAACCCTATTCGTCGCTAATCCACGTCGCGACAAACTCATACATCGGCCCCTGTGAAAAGGAATCAACACGGAGGAAAGGATCTCCAGCGACGGTTCGTTGCGAAGAGGATAAAAGGGAGCAGAGTACCTACAGAGGCGTCTAAGGGGGGCGGAGGACACCGTCCATCCGGTGCCCGTTTTGGTTTCGACGACTCACGCGTAATAATCGTTATTCGGTACCCTGACGAGTGAGAGAAAGTTACCCTGCCGAGTCTCGCCTACGGCTCGAGTATTTAAATCGACGCCTCCTGTTATACCGGGAGGCCGCGAAACGACGCCTCGATCGCGATCGAGCTGGCCTGCGAGCGCGCTTCGTGTCTCCCCCTCTAGAAGAATAAATCTGGGAAAATCGATAGGCAACAACACGCCTCTAAAAACACCGACTTTCTCGGTGACTGGCAAAAGGAATCAAAGAATGGCGTAATTGGAAAACGCGGGGAGAGGAATTCGCTCTATTAAACTTACTCCAGTGGCCACTGTCGCTCACCGCTTTGGCATTGCCTATAATTCTCGCGTTTTATGGCGCGATATTAAATAGAGTGTGGATCGGTTTGATCGGCTTGCAAGTTTATCGGGTTCATTAAAATGTTTCAGTAACTACAGGCCACATTTCTCAGGGACATTCGAGCGGCATTCAAGAAAGTTTGCTCCGCAAATTTTATAATCAAAACTCGTATCGATGGTACCTCGATGGTGCGCGCTGTCATTAGCACTGTTGGAGTCCAAGTATCGGTGAACAGTAACTAATTGGAGGTGTTCTACTCAGCGATCCCTATACTCAAGCTTCCTTTCATTCGGATTCTTCAAACGATTTCCCCCCTAGATTTCCCATCAATCTAAACAAGGACGTAGCGTTTCATTGGATCACCGTCTCGGAAAGCTCGTCACGATCTCGCCTACCGTTCTCCATCAAACGTTCAGTCTGCCCAGCATATTTGCCTCCGCGACGCTCGATAATTTCCCTGATGGATCCCTCTTCGCCTGCACGGCGACCGAGGCGATTAATAACCGCCTAGTGTCGTTGATCCGAGGACGCGCTGAGCGTGTCGAAACCGCGACCGCTGTTAGGTATGTTAATCGTGGCGAGCATTGTGTGGAAACGGTCAACCGGAGTGCACATGCTCTTTTATCGGAGGCTCGTTGCTTCCTCCATTCGTCCACGACTGATTACTATGACACTCCATCTACTACATCCATTTACCTCGCGCAAGATTCCATAAAACGCCCCTTCAAGATCCTCTCAATTCACCCCGAACGAGCACCCACGGCCTCTCTAACAATCCTCGCAAAGTTTCCCGGAAAATATGAACGTGAAATCTTCACGAATTTGAGATCTCACGAGCCTAAACTCCGCTGAGCTTGCGAGCGTTAATTACGCCCCCGATTTGTAATTCATGAACAGATAAACCAGTGGCGAGTGTCGGCCCAAGAGATCCAAGACGAAAGTCGTCCCAGAATAGAGCTTACCTGTCCGTTTCCACGAGATAACGCGCGGCTCTAGCCCCGCGCGATAACAGAGTCCAGATAAGCGCGGTGTGCCTCCACAGATTAAATCGTAGACAAGCGGGAAAACTTGTACGCGGGTTATCTGCCGTTTATCGAGCCGAGTCGTTCCTGGGATTAAAATCCAACTTGGTCCCGCTCGGTCCGACGACGAAAGCCGCGGCAATTGGTGCCGCGAGTAGGTAGCCGTGCATAATTAAAGCTAGATTTCCCATCTGTTACACGCTCCGTGGAAACTGTACATTGCACCGTGGACAGTGTATCGGAGCAGCGGAGACCGGAGGAAGGCCGGACGGACGCTGGATGATTTTGTTTCTCGTGTAACTTCATCGGGGACGACGGGTGAATCGAGAGCTGGGAAAGACATTGTTACCTCGAGCCACCACGGTTCCTCGATTGTGTTACTTTCCTTCCCGCGGCTCCGCATTTCGTTCGCGTAAAGGTGGCCGTTCCAATGAGCGGCTGGCGACTGCGGCTGGCGACGCTCCCACTAGTGTAAGGGAGAAGTATGTATCTGTTTCTCCCTTGCACTAGTGGAAGCGTCTCCAGCCGCAGTCGCCAGCCGCTCATTGGAACGGCAGCCTTAACGTGACACGCTCGCTGCTTTGATTCTGGGTCTCTGTTGGAATATGGGAGGACAGAGATGGTGGGATCCGTGATTCAGATTTCTATGTAGTTTAATATTCTCTGATTCGAGGCGAGGGCCATGCTTCGTAAGTTGACCGTGTTTACAGTGGGAGATGTAGTTTTAGATACACGGGGAATTGAACGAGCTCGTTGGAAAGGGGATCCGGTGATTTTGAAAGTGTAGACACGTTTCGTTATGTTTGGTCTATTAGCTGGACCACACGGACGCGAGGCAGTGGCCGGTCAGAGGGACTGATAAGCGGACGCCCCTATCAGCGGACGGAATTAACCGTGGAGCGGAGCTAAGAAAAGACGTCCGCTGATTCCACCGAGCTTCTTTCGATTTCGTCGGGATACTCCGCGCTGCTTTTAGAACGCGATTTATCTTTTTCGCGTAATGGTCGATTGCCGGTCAACGCCTCGGCATTCGCGAACTCGCGCGGAACAGGCGTGTTTGGTTCGTACCGTGGAATTCCGCTGCGATTATGCAATCCGCCGAGGATCCCCTCGGTCCTGATCAGAAAGCTATTCAGATACCCTACGGAGAGTAATTTAACGCGATGTGGGTCACGAAATGGATAAAAAGAAGTTTCTATACACGCGTGTTGCTTAAACTAATCGGAATACCGACCGCTCAAACGACTATGATACTCGGTTAGGTATTCCGCTATCTCGAAAGCTCGGGCGTGCTATCTAAATTAGGCATTCATGAAAGATATTACCCTGTACTAAGTTCTGAGAGTTCCTTTCATCTCGGATATTTCGTTTGCTACTCCGAATCGCCCTGATTACTTTCAACGGGGAATATCCGCCTTGTCCTCGTTCCCAAGCTGCAGGCGATTCCTGCTTGCGCCTATTTTCAGAGAAACTCTTCACCTTTCGCGCCTTGAATTTAAGTTTCGGTCTGATAATAGTATTGTAATAGCATCTGCTAGAACTGGTAAAGAAATTAATAATAGTAATCCAAAGGAATTCGGGAAATTTAAAATGTTCACCTGTTTAACAAAAACACAATTAGGCATATATTTTGAAAATATAGAATATTTTATTCTTGACAAGTTCTCTTTTCTGTTCAATACTTGTTATGAAACCATTAATTATATTATGATTTTCATATCTTTTATTAAATAAACATTTGAAGAATATGATATTATATTGTTAAATAAAACTCGTACCTAATAGCTTAGTACTTTTCTTTATCATATGAAAACTTTTTTAATAAACGTTCTAATATAACTTGTTTTCATGGAACTTTTATTATACCAATTCTAAAACATCTACGTAGGTGGTAAGTATTACATATAAATAACACATTCAGAATATCAATTTAACTGTAAGAATTATTTAATATTCTTGTAGTAGGTACTATCCAGTGAATAGTATTTAGTATTTGTCACAACGATTGAGAACTTTTTTAATATCGGTGAACAAAATATCTGTTCCTGTTACAGAGAAATTTTTATTCTTATATTTTATAAGTCCCATTCCAACTAGAACCTTTATTTTCAAGAACTTTTATTTTATCGGTTCTTCCGAGAACTTATAATGTGAGAACATTTTTAAAAAAAGTTCCGCGGTCATTGTTTTAAATGGAACCTATTGAAAAGTTCCAAAACTTTTTCGATCCCTGCCTCGAACACCGTGCATTTCTCCAATAAGTACTTTGCAGAGGTTTTTAAATCTAACTACGCGCAGTGTAAGGAATATGAAAGCTCAAGAGGTTCGCAAAGCTTCCACCTAAATATCCCCCTACTAATAAAAAGTCTCAACAGGTGCAAAATTATAATCGTCTGTAATCACAAAAACCGTATAAAATTCGTTGCTGGATTCTCGACACTCAGGTGCACTACTATGCTCACCCTGTTCACTCCCTACCTGCTTTTACGATCTCACTATACTCCTTCCACCCTAGTACACATTGATCTGATAGTTGCGAAACGGGTACAGGTGTGTTGCGTGATCGCAAGTGCCCTCATCCTGGATCAGGAACGAGAACCTGGGATCACAAAGAGCGACGCAGGAAGCCGCGCGAGATTGCTCCGAAACCTGTCGTTTCGGGGCAACCTGACGATCGAAGAGCCGGCACGCAAGCTACATATCGTTCCTCCCAGGGGATCCATCCGCTGGCAGTCGCCCGGCGAGAAACGAAACGAGGGAGACAAAAGGAAAAGGGGACGCAAAATCCCGATCCCAGCGATGCATTATTTTCAACGCGTCTCCTGACCTCGAAACCATACGCTCGGTGATCTCACAACGTCAGCTGTGACTCACTTTCTCGTGCCACCGAAAAACTACTGTCCCTTTGCGCTGTTGCTCAGGAATTAATCGGAATTTTACGCCACGAGAAACCCACGCGCATTCATATCGACTAGAATCTCCGGTATCCCATCAAAACTTCACTTTAAGAAGCATTGACTCAAGTATTCTATTAAAAATTGCATCTGAACGGAAGATAAAAGAATCTCCATGAGGGCCAGAGGACCGAATGCGACGCTACAATGGGCAACGATCAATCAAATCGTTAATTAATTCGAACGCTCCCGAAGATGCCCAACGATCAAAGAGCAGCCAATGAGACTTTGACAGAGGCAATTTCGATGCTTGAGAATGTATGCCGGGCTGAACTCTCTCTCTCCCTCTCTCTCTCTCTCTCTCTTTCTCTCTCTCTCTCTCTCTCAGCAAGCCTGCTCGATAACCGAAGGTGATCATATTCATGCCTTGAATCGCTTTGTTATTCAATAATTGCCGTTACGCAAGCAGCTCTTTTCTCCAGCGAATCTTTATCGACGTGGACCGCCAGGCAATTTTTATTTGCACTCTATAAAACTTTCCCTTTCTCTCTCTCTCTCTCTTTCTCTGTCGCCTCTTCGATCGAGACTTTACGACTTATTCCCCGCGCGTACAGGCGGGACCGATGCGTCCATTGGTGGCACCGGACCGTTGCATTCTCCGTCACGTAGTTCTTAAAATATACCTGCCAACAATAGCGGCACCCACGGGTGGAAAGTGTCAAGCCAGGCCGTGTTTCACAGCCATCGCTGACCTGTCCGAGGCGGCCGTCCCCGCAGGATCGGCCAGGACACTCGAATGAACCGTTCGCTGGTAGCGTCTGGCCTGCGACGCGGGTAAGAATAGAGGCGGAGGGTCGGGGCACACTGGACACCAGTCCTACCAGTCCCCGTCTGGGACATCCATTCTGAGAAACCTGCCAAGTTAATAGCCGATGTGCCCCCGACGGGGTAGGAAGTACGTTGGCCTCTCTCTCTCTCTCTCTCTCTAGCACTCCGCGCGGATCCCAGCTCCCCTAATTCCGCGCACCGAGGCGGCTGGACCCGTTTTCTCGGCTCCTCGCGCGGGAACACGGCTCCTCTCGTCGCGATTAAACCAGTTTTTGTAAAGCCGTATCGCGGAGGGCTGCTTCCATCGCGGACCTTTAATTCCCCGAGATTATCCGACGGCTCATCTGGGCCCGCTACGGGGGCCTGGGATGCATCGCGGTGACTGGCTGCTCCGCCGCGAAGGCTTTCGAAATTCGAGGCCCCTTTTCCCCTGGAAATGGGAAACCTTCTAGTGTTTCTAGGACAGTCGGTAAATATTATGGAATTACGGAAGATTTGGTGACCAGTTGCCGCGTGGGCCCCTACCCAGAAGTCCCCCAGCTTCTCATCTTCAAAAATAACGATGGTTTTATCCAAACACTGTATTGTTTTGGTTTCTCAAAATTTATTTGTAATTTTGTTGTGTACACGGGGTGTCCCAGAACGTTTTCCATCCGGGCCTTTTCCCTGGAGGGGGTAGTGGGCCGTTTCAGCTTCAAAAAATCGATTATTTTTGTTTTACTGATTCTGTAGGTCTTATCCTTTATTTATTTTTATTTATTTAATTATAATAGACGGGTTCGACAACCATTTGGTACAATTAATCATAAAATAAGGTAGAGAAATGGACGCATATTAAGAAATAAAGACAGAGAGAAAAGAAAGATGGAGGATACACCGAGGAATTTTGTCAATTTTGGTCGGATTAACTGTAGGCTTCTCCCCTTAAATCCGCCACTATTGGTGTGTCAAGAATTTGAAACTCGGGAGAGGAATTTACGGCAGAGTTATAAGCGCAGATGGTTTTCAAGCTCTTTGTGTCCAGAGGTTGTTTTGAGGCGGCGTCGAACGCAGGGCGATTCGCGCGAGCACCGACCGCCCTTATCGGGCCGCGTTTATCGAGATTCATAGAAAGATAACGGTGACCTATAATAACAGGCGAGAAGTATCGGTATCGCGGCAGAAATCGCGTGGGACTCCGGATCGCCGGCCCGGAATCGAGCCTCCAAACGTTCACGGTTTACGTAATATCCCCTCGGAACACGTCGAGCGTGTCCGAGAGCGTCGAGGCTTATGAAACACTGCCCGTTGAAATTTCCTCGCCGTCCTAATCCACCGTTTCATTCATAACCCGCCAGCGAGTCGCAATTAAATCACCAGCAGCGGAGAGAGAGAGAGAAGGAGAGAAATAACCGAGCAGGAAGTCGCAGAAACTGGACTCCGCTCCCGTGGTTCGCGCCACCAGGAGCAAGGAAAATGGCCGACGGTTAAGGCAGCGGAGGGTGGCAGCCGGTAGGAACCAGATAACTAGTCCCCGCGAAAGAATAACAACCCAACGATTTAATTTGCGCGCCGGACCCGGTCGATTCGCAATCTGTCACGCGCTGTCTGCTTCCATCGATTGCGACATAAATCTGCGCGGAAATGCGTTTCAGCTGCGACGACAGGTTCCCGACAGTGCAACTGCGCAGAGGGGCAAACTTTTCGGTGGCAAAATTGGTAGAAAGAGAAAATGAGAATCGTTTTCAAAATTGTTTTTAAGTCTCTAATATAATTACTATTAGAGGTACTAGAGAAATGTGCGTACCTGGATTAAAGATCAATACTTTTGTTATTCAACCTACAAAAAATATCACTCACTGTGAAAGTGTGTGTGTGTTTGTCTGTCGCCTAAAAACTTTCGAACGTAAAGTCTGGGGCCATGAAATGTGTCTCAGCTCATTATGCCTACCACTAGCTAATCCAGATGAATGTGACTATTTTCACACAAAAAAAAATAAATAAAACACTTTTTTTATTAAATCAGAATCTAAATTTAGAGCGAAGCTGAGTAGTATAAAGCTACTTAGTTGCTTATACCTAACTAAGTAGCTTTACTACTCGGCAGCGCCCGAAATTTAGATTCTGATTTTACAAAAAATTTATTTATTTTTTTGTGAAAATAGTCACATTCATCTGGATTAGTTTCGCATAACGAGCTATAACACATTTCGTGACTCTAGAATTTGCGGTTTGAAAGTTTTTAGGCGACAGACAAACACACAAACACTTTCTGCTTTATATATTAAAATCTTAATATAACAGTGTATATGGTGAGAAAAATAATTTTTGTTCAGAGCAGTGGAAGAGCTAGATCGAGCTCTGGCTCCCGGCAAGCCAGCCGCCAGCAACGTTACTTATCTGAATAAACCGCGACGCATCGACGCCGTCCACGCCGATCCTCGGCCAACATGGAGCCAGGCGAACGAAATCGAAATGCTCCGTTAACCAAATAAAACGGTTCGCAGAGCCGTGAAACGCGCGAAAAGGACCACGTGGACGTGCTAAGTGACGGGTTTTATCATCTCGACACGCAGCCGCTCGTGGATCTCAGGAATCGACGCGGGACCCTTCCACGACCGAGGGAAACGAGTGATGAACGACAGCTCATGCTGAGGATCGATTCATCGACCGGACTGGCGAGTAGGGTAGGGTGGGGCTAATAGTCCTGTTTTTTGTATAAACTTATGTAAAATATAGTACTAACAATCTAGATATATCTGGTGTGATTTTTTAAAAACTAAAACTATTAGGCTTGACATTCACGAAGTTCGTTTGGCGATATTGTTATTGTTTGTTGAGTTATTACACAAAATGTTCGTCAATTCAAGATGGAATTATTGTCCCATGCGCGGGGCAAAAAGTTGGGGTAAAAAGTCCCTAACATCTTCTAACCAACTTTTCGTGTAATGTAAAAGTAAATAAGTAAAGAACTCTTCTTAAATCAGCAAATATTATTAAACCAATTCTTTTCGGCGTATAATATGAAAGGAGAGCATTATTTCCTTAACAAAAAATAAAAAAATAAATCAGAGACTCATTTTGAGCTAAAAACTAACAAAAATCTTCTCTCAACTAAAACAAAAACGCATCATTTCTTTATGCTTTGGCCATCTTATTACGTAATTATGCGAAACTAAGTAGCTACATTGTTTAGGAGCAGAGATTTTGTATTCGGGACTTTTTACCCGCCGGACTTTTAGCCCCACTCTACCCCATCGCACGCTTGTATTTTCAATGAAGCTGGCAGTTCCTGTCGATGACGCCTGCCGCGGTGAACGTGTCCATTAAAACTACGACACAGCGCGGTTGTCAATCGTCCACGCGTGTCGAGGCTGACACTGCGTCGCGATTTCCAGCCCTCGCTTTTATTGCTTCTTCGAACGATTCGGATTTTTCATTACCCGTTAACCGGGTAGTGGATGAATCCGACTCAGTCTCGATCCTTGAACAGCGAAGGAAAAGAATCTGTTGCTTCCGCGCAAAGAGATAACCGAGGAAAAGGCTTCGCTGCATACGTTCCCTGGTATCTCCCAGCATTTGTCAAGTATCTCGCGGCTTATCTGTGGACACCCTGCGCTGCGCAGGGGGCTGCTCGATAAGTAGAGGCGTCGAATGGTATAGAAAGCTGCATTGCGCGGAGCCGGAGCCCACGAGCTAGAAACCTATTCATTAAAAAGGTGCTAAGAGCAACAAGAACCGCCCAACGGAAAATCGATAAGAACGCCTCCAACGTGGCCGTTTTTTTTTTGTGACGAGAAAGTACAGGTGGGCTGGGTGCGACGGGAGAGGGCAGGCTTGAAGAAAAAAAAAGAGAGGAAAAAGCGCGGCGAAGTGGATCGGTAACGAAAATAATGACCGACTGTCACGCTCCAAAAAGCGAGCGTCAATTACGCCATTTAATTGGGTGCAACAGGTGGCCGTTGCCCGGTGACCGCCAGGCTGCGTTTCGTGTCTGCCCCTTTTTCGAAATAATAAGTTTCCTGGGAACCTGTCGGACGCGCGCAACCGAAAACGGAAGCGGCCAGTTCCACTCGGCTGCAGAAGCGCGACTCCGCGTCTACGCGACCAGTTCTCCTGCCGTTCCGACTCGCTCGGGTTGCGCGCGGAGAAGCCAGGGGCAATGTTAAGCTCATCCAGTGGCTCGTCCCTGGAGCAGTGACTCACTTGTCGCGATACTTTCCAGATGATTACGCGATAAGTCCACGAAACTGGGGGCCCTGACGTAACAGTCCACGAGCAGCATTTACAGGGTGTCTTATAGTTCCACGATGCCAGCAAAGGAGTGCAGATTTGTTGTCCAATGACGAGTGGGAAATGTAGAGCGAAGTATCTTCCTAGTACGGATGGCTTGTAAAGAAATCGGTTGGAAGTATGTTGAGAGTTTGAATGGGCGAAGTGCTGTGGACGAAGGAAGCGTTTTGGGGGGAGAGAATTGATTCGCGAACGGCTTAAATCCCCCAGACGTAAAGATTATATAGCGCAGCGCCTGGAAGTGGAGCGATTTCATGCGCAACCACTCATTAGAGCTGGCTAGACTCTCGATCTTTTGGTGTGCCTCCCTTGAAAACGACAGGAACGGTCTCGCTGCCTTTCCTCCGTTCCAAATCGTGTTGCCGGTGAAGTCGAGGGCACGCGGAGCTCGCGGAAAGGGAGAAGAGGAGCACGACGACCGTGCAACCGGTTCGAACTTCTACGATTATCGGGAACGAGGGACGCGTTAATGGCGACCTTGTAGCGGAGAATTTAAAGAATCGGCGGAGATCGAGTTCCCCACGATAACGGAGCGCAATCTAAGCGCCACGGAGTCGAGCAGCCAGCGATAGCATTCCTGTGGTCGTCGAACTCCTCGAATCTCGCTGCATTCCTCGCTAATTAAAACTGTCCCGCCCGTTAACGATCGCCGAAGCTTTCGCGTCGCGATGCTCGCTGCAAGGACGCCGCGACTCGATGAGCGCGCTTCCATCGAGACCCGAGAGGAGCCTGTAACACTGCCCGCATGGACGATCGCGCTGAAGATAACTTATTCTTCGGCAAAAAGTCGCGCCAGTGCACCTGCCCCCGTCATTAACGCAAACATGGTCCGTCGACTTATAATCACTTGGGTCCTTATAGGGACCTCTGTCGATACTACCTTTCTGCCTACCCTAACTTCAGCCTCAAGGTAGGTATTCAAAGTCGATTTTCTCGGGAACGAAGCGCAATATCAAAAAATCGTATTCCTCTTTATCGCCTTGTTTACTCGTTACAGGTGGAAAAGAAAGAGCGACTTTTTTCGATATCGCGCTTCGTTTTCGAGAAAATCGACTTTGCGCACACCTTAAGAACCCTTTGATCGCCGAGAGAATTATCGACACGCGAAGTCTAGGTCCGCGAAGCTCTGAATTCCGCGGGCAAACTCACCGAGCACGGAGAGGCTGAGCCCAGAGCCAGGCCTGGGTGATCTGTGCCTGTCTGGGGGCGCCATGGCGTATCTCGTGGTTCAGCTACGGCTTAATCCAGTGGCGGGCACGTTCCTTTCATCGCACAGGTCACGCACGGGTCACGCGCGAGCGAAACGATCGCGGGTTCGCCGACACTTGGATCGCGAGTTTCAACTTCCTGGTCCCCGTGACAGTCGGTGGACGGAGTCGCCGTCCTTCAGGTGCTGGGTCCGCGCTGGTGTCCAAGCGAGCGGATTGCACTGGCTCGGTTCTCCTCGCGCCAGGGTTTCATGGTAGTCCGGGGGGTCCAAGCGATTCGCGCGGTCCACGCCAAAGCACCAACCGATCTCGCGAGACGACCAGCTCCGTGGAAACGGCTTCGCGGCGTAGCTCTCCCCGCGAACGCTGCTCGATCACTGACTGCCAGACGCGCGCTCGCCACCTCGGCACCGGTCTGCTCGCGTGACGCCTGATTGGCCGATTGGCCGACCGCTGGTTCACCCGACGCCGACGACTCCGTTCCGTTCCTCACGGTCGTTCTTCCTCGCTGGCTTTCTGTCTGGTCGGTCGCGCGCGCGCGCGCCTGCGCACACAGCGCCAGGCTATTCAGTCCTCTGCTCTTCGAGAGCCGAGGGCGCAGGGCTGCCCTCGAAGCTCGCGAAGGGCCCCGGCCCTTTTTCTTTCGGCAGGGGAATTTTAATTGTGCCACCGGTGCTAGCGGGCGATTCAAAATAGGCTGCGCCTTGGGTCCTGAGTGGGAAGAGAGCGGCTTCAATCGAGGTGACTTGGTCGATTCAAGGACGAGACTGCTTCGAGGTTTCTCCGTCTGACTTCGTCGAGCTTGATGCAGTTGAGCGACTCGCAGGTGGCTTAATTGCGTCATTGGGTGTGCATGTGGATTCGAGATCGAGCGATCGTTTGATGGAATGATTCAGGGGGTGGTAGCCATCTTCCCCTATTTTTAGATTACAGAGGGGCGGGAAGGAACTTTTATTTCGAGGTGGCTGTTCGGTTTTCCGGATGCTTTAGACGACCTCTGTGCAATTTTCTGCAGTTTTCAAATCTGTTTCTGCTGAGCGAGAAGATAGCTCGGTAATCGTCTCGTTGGATACGCAACGCGGCTCGAGAATCCCGTCTCGAGGGCTCTGAAAGTGATTTCAGCGACGCAGAAAGTGTGTACGCACGAGCGGCTTATGCAACGCGCTTATTTAATAAAACAAAGTTACGACCGGTATCGGGCGGTAATAGCACGCTCCGGGGGGAATGCTACTGTTGTTCAGCTGTCCAGCGCCGAGAAGTTGACGCGGCCAGTCGTTTATCCGCGAGGCGTGAATGCATTTATAGATACCACGTGCATGCAAAGTCCCTTGGATTCCTCGCGTCCAGGGTTACGTGCAGGCTCTGTTGCTCGAGTCGAACTTTCAGCAGGTTGAGTCTGCCATTTCGGGAGCATAGCTCCGTTTGGAACGTTGAAAAATTTCTTATCTCCCTCCAGCGATAAAAGAACGAACCTCGAAGAGCTGACTCTCGCGAAACACCATCCTTGAAGAGCCCTCGGAGCTAGCCGTTTCGCACGCCAGTTACACTCCACAAGGTGCTAACTACGCGATTATTCGAAGGAAGTAGCGCTGAAAGGACGCGTACTCGCGGAGTGACGTTGCTCTGCCTCAGGCGCCTACGCGGACGCCCACGCGAGCGTAACGCGCCCGCGAGACAAAGCGCGGGGCCCTCGTGCTCTCATCGTCACTGAAAAGCGTCGATCGTTCGATGACCGCGTCAAGCGGAGGCGCGCGCGCGCATACGTTTCGAACACCTTGGAAACGTTCGTTTCATAGAGCAGGTGTACTCGGACGCAACGCTTAGCGCCTCCGCGAATAGATCGCTTTCTACTTTCACGTCGCCTCGATGCATGCGATCCGCGGGCGTGCAGATGCGCCCCGACAAAGGGTTCGAGCTAGAAGTCCACGGAGGAGGGAGGAAAAAGAAGCGGGGAAGGTGTTCCTGGAAAGCTGGTTCCAGAGCGCGCCTCCTCTATTCCTCGCTCTAGCCGCCGATCACGATTCCCGTCGATCCTTTCCCCCCGCGCATCACCTCGCTCCGTGGACTCCGCCACGGTTCCCCCTCTCCTCGGGGTGACCCGATCCCGAGCACCGCGGCGAACAGCGCGCGCACGCCACCGAGCGCAGCCCGCCATCCCAGCAACCTACCAGCCGCACGATTACACGCCGGCTTACAGGCACCGCGGTGCTCCCCGAGTCCAGCGCGCAACAGGTTCCACGCCTCGGGTCCGCGAGGAGATGGTGTTTCGCACGGGGAAAAAGGGCGAAGTAGACACCGGACGTGACGATCGCTTGGAGGATGCATCGGCGACCGATCCTAGCTGCTTCCAAAGCCTTTTCAGAACGCTGGAACTTGGCGGAGGATTTCCTGGGAATTTTCGACGGCTGAAGATCGATTAATCAATTAATTATTGTCCCAACGCTCAGGGGAGTGGCAAGTCTACCTCCCGTCGCTGGGAAAAATCGTGGAGCAGAGGGCTTCGTCGTTAAAAGCGACAAGTTCGCGGAGCGAGGTGCTCGTTTAATTACCGATGCTCGTTTCAGCGTGGGCTCTCCGGCTCCGTTGCACCGCCACGGGCCCGATCCCGGTCCGCCCACCCGCATCCGCCACACTGGCCCGCCGTGGAAAGGTGCGATATACACCTATACGTATATTTGCGCCGTATGCTCATATGTAACGAGCGAAGCGGACCCACCCGTCCGTCCACCGATCCGCGCCGGTCTTTACCTACACATTTTTCCACCGAGTCCGCTCGCTTTTTACTTTCTACCGTCCTGGACTTTTTCGTCCACCTCCCGGCACGCCGCGGGGACCTCGTCGAGGACAAAGGCAGAGTGGAACACTGGATTTAAAATATGTATATAGAGTTAGTGGTCCACAAAATCGTGTGACATATGATCGACGCGGAGGATGAATCATTTACTCGTCTCTCAAACTCCGGGATGACCATCGATTATTTCTCCGATCTCGCTTCGTTCACTTCGTTGCCCTGCCCAAATGGCGGAGGATAAAAGAATCGCGCCGGGAGAAGGAGCCGCGACAAATTAACTACGCACGATTCCGCGAGGCGATAGCCGGTATCGGTACCAGGGTATAGCGGATCGTATGTACAGGAAGGCAGGGGGCCAGGGCCCGGTGTGTTGTACCGTGCAAGTCGGTCCTTATACGGGCCCCGAGACACGAGGTTCAGCCTCTTCGGAGCAAAAAGAACCCCTGCGCCGTGGCACTCGGCGCGGTGCTTTCGGTGGCCCTTGCGCAGAATACGCACGGTACCGTAGTGTGCGCCTCCATTACACGAGGGAGCTCCGGGTAATTGAATATTCCGTGCTCTTACCGGTGGAAAGGCGAAAAGTGTGGAGCGAGATTTTTGCGAGCCGTTTGCATTTCGAAGGGGAAGTTTTCTCGAGTATGCTTTGAGGGAATAAAGCAGAGGATTGGAGCAGGCCAAATTTTTATTTGCTCCGCTCCAGCTGCCTCTTTTTAAATAAAAATTCTTTTAATCCTTTCAAATAGTGATCTTTCATTCGCAACAAACCCCATCTTTGTAGCTTTTTATTTTCGTATAGGAGAAAATTCATAAAGAATGCTTCATTTTCGCGGCCCTGCGATATAATATTTTCTCAATGATGAAAAATTGAGAATTGGTATTTATTAAAAATGTTTCACTCGTCTGCTTTTATAGAATGAAAGAAAATTGAAATAATAAAAAAAAATCGAACAGTGGTGCAGCAAAAATTTCCGGTGCTCGGGGCAAAACCCCGTTGCCCCACCGCTCCGGAATAAAGTATACCTCGAGGATGCTTGTGCTTCGTTACCGTTTATCTTGCACCTTCCTCTCCGTCGTCGCGCGTCCAATTGGTAATCGAGCTGATGGCCACAGATGAGCGTGTCAATAATTGGGCTAGAGGATGAAGGAGCTCGACGGCCAAGTAAAAGAATGCGAAAACTATTGACGGTGATGTCGAACGACATTCCAGAGGGCCGATGAGAGGGAGTTATTCGCGTTGCTACAGCCTCTACCGACGCATTAGGCACAATTGGGTGCGTGGGCAATGTTAAACGTTAAATCGTTGGTCACGATAGGAGACGATGCGACGAGATTGCTCGCCCACGTACGAATTTCCTGTGGCAACGATGCGGAGCGTTTATTCAGGTCTAGGTACTAAAAAGATCAAATAGCAACCGGGGCGGCCAATTAAACGGTGGAAACGGTGCCTCTCGATCATCGTGTAAGCCAATCTCGTACGGACGAGCGCGAATCAATCAGCCCGGTAAGTGGAGAGACGCGGGGCACCGTCCGGCTAGGAGCTAATTAAACGCGATCATCGTCATCGACGGGGGCCGCGCGTTCGCGGGATAAAAGTGGCGCCTTCGATCGCCGTCCATCAACGCCCAGGTGTCCTCCGCGGGCGCATAAATCCCGGCAACAACGAAATGAATAGGTACCCGCGTTAAATCGGCCGCGCGGCTTTTACGAGTCACTAATAAACGTCTTAGCCGGAGAGATTTCTCCTCGGCGCACGGACATCCGCGCGCCCCCCGTCCCTTTTCTTCCTTTATCGCCGTCGAGCTGTTAATAAACGTGAAAGTCGTATACCGTGCGCGACCGTTTTCGAGTTTCTTCCGAGCGACACGTTTCGAGAACAGATAAAAGAAAGGACTCGTTTACGATCGTTCGCGACTGTCCGCTCTTTAACACGTCCCTTGCGATCCGAAACTCTCTCGAGATGGAGAGTACAATATATTCGCACGTGTGAAATGTCCCTGAATTATATGGTCCGTATAAAGTGGTATTGAGCTTGTCACGCTTGTATCGATGACGCTGCAGTCGGAGTGTCAAAAATTGGATTTTTTCTTTTTACATATTTTCATAGATTGATGTTTTGGGAATATTATAAATCAAGTCCGATGTAGAAATTCGGAAGATTGACGAAGTTATATGCATTTGAGTGAAAAATCCCAGGTAGCACGAGTCGGCGACCCTAAAAACTCACGCTACGTTCAACCAATTCACTTCCAATTTTGCATGCAGGATCGTAATAAGATTCCACGTCGTCCATCGAGGGCTTTTTCTATTCTGATTCCCCGTTTATTATTCATAAAGAAAATAGATGGCATTTTCTCTTAGAAAAATGTAACTTTACCTTGGATCTCTCAGCATTTCTTTATTTTTCAAAATTTTCAAAATCGGCCCCGATGGAGGATAGCTATTGACATATTTTATAAGAAGATTTTTTGTTTTTTAATTCAGACACGATTTACAGCTGTTTTTATGCCAACCGTTTAACCGTTTAAAATTGAGAGACTTTCGAATATGTATCCATAGCTTTCTAAAAACAATAGTTTTTTAACTGAAACTTTTTTTATAAATAGTTCATACTACTATGTAAACATAGTAAAAAAACGGGAAATCTACATCAAGCCGTTGACTTGTTAAAAAATCCACAAAATGTACACATTTCCCGAGGGTTCGAACGGGTATCCCCGCTTAGGTAAGGAGAGGCAGAGAGAAGGCTCGAGTAGCGAAAGAATTTACTATTCGTCCAGACCAGGTGGGGGGGGGGGGCCAATGGCGAAGAAAGGGGAGAGAAAAAATGCAGCGAGGCCACGTCATTCGGCAGGTAGTTGCCCTGGGAAGATCGTAGACGCTGAGGAATCCTCCCCGGCGCATAGAAACCCTTCTCCCTTCGCAGGGGGAGCTCATCGAATCTGTTTCACGAGCTTTAAGGTCAGCGGGCTGCTGCGAGAGAGGAGAGAAAGGAGCCGGTCGTAAATTTCCGTAAATTCGTGCCACGAAATCGGTATTATCCTGGTGGAGGAAAATATACCTTGCAGTAATTCGTGCCGGGTTTCAAATGAAAATGCTCCGAACGCGTGCGGAGACCTGAGCCTTTTGGATCCTTGCGATGAATCAAATAATTAATGGCGGAAGACGATCAAAATTGCGGGATCGACGTTCAGTTTCAACGAGTGCCCCCTCTATTATTGAAATTCGAGCGGTAACGTTTAGTGTTTCAAGCTCGGTGTAAGCTTTCGTGTAACGGTAATTTGAACACTAGTGTCTCGTTCAAATCGATAAGCTTGATAATGGAGTCCATGGTGCAGACGACCGAGTAGCTTGGACGTCGTTTAACGCGAGCGTTAAACGCCGTTCCACGAAAAGAATGGCTCGTTTCGAAGGAGTTCAGACTTTCAAGAATTCACGCTGAAGAATCTCAGCGCCAACAGGTAAGAGGCCCTCGTGAATGGTAAAAACCGTGAAAATCCAGTTGAAAATACGAGCCGGTGCGTGTGCTGAGTTTAATATCCCTGTAGGCGAGCGAGATGCTAATTACGATCGCCGAACGCGCGAGACTAACGCGAGTCGATGGTACGTCGGCCGTGTTTCAGGAAGAAATAACACCTCATCGGTCTTAAATGTCCGGCCGCAACGGCCGCGCTGCCGGCGCGCGTAAATTATACGCGATGCGTGCGCCAGAGTGCTCCGTCGAATACGAGCGGCCCTGCGTCACGAACGAGGGAAGCGTGTTCGGTCGACGCGCCGAATTTATTTCGGCCCTCGCGGGGCCTACGATCGTTAAACGTTTGCCCGAGGATCGGGCATCGATTAAAGTATCTTCGTACCGCGAGGGAGACGTTCTTTACGATCGCCGGGGGCGATCGTCGCTGGCTGTACACGCGAGAGTGATGGATGCACGGTAGCGAGCGTTGTTCCTTCGCGCTGGAAGTCTGAAATTCTTAGATCAGGATCGAGAGATGATCTGGTAACATCGACTGTCCCCCCTTGGGAATGCTATTTCCTCGATTCAATTGTCGATCGGATACTTGGACACGTTTCGGGAGGACCACAAATAGTACAAGTAAAGCATTCGTCAAACATAGAGAGAGAATTAGGAGATGAAGTTAGAAATATCGCAATCCAATTGTGTGAATCAGCGTTGGTGGATTTGGCTAGGTGGCTGGGGCCAGTACGCCGCGGATCCGAAGATCGCGGGTTCGAGTCTCGCTCCCATCACCCTGAGGAAAGTCCATTTTTTCCATGGTTCTCGAACAAATAGGAATTGCGAAAGCTATTCCTATAAATGTTCGAGATCCTCCAATAATTCTGAAGTTCTCAAAAAAAATTCTCCAACAGCTCAGCCACAAGTGTCTCAAGTCTGGGAAACCATATCCAGGGTCCATTGAAAGCAACAAGTCTAACAGAGTGTCCAACACATATATTCGACCTTACCAAAGTGTCTAACACGATGAAGTGACGTTCAAAAGTGAGACCATGGATGAGAAGCTACTAGAACGGGCATTGTAAATTATCCAGAGACCAAGAGAATCTTCCCAAAAGCGTGTGTGATGCCTACAGTCCGAACAGCTACCTGCAGCGCGCAAACCAGCTATCCCTGAGACCCGGTGAAACACATACCGTGGAATCGGCAGACCAATAACGCGGATACCTAGTCCGCCCACGTGGGCGCTGGGCACACCGGTCGGCGGGCTCTCGCGTGCACATACACGCGAGGCGTAATTTCGCTCGTCCGTGAAGCGTACACGCGTCGGCCGTGGAGACCCAAGCGGGAACGAGAGGGGCCGGGAACGAAGAAGGAAACGAGACACCGGTTTTCCAGCGGGTTGCATTCATGGGGACCGAATGAACGAACCAGCGAAGCCAGGCCGTGCACACGCGGAACACGAATTAAGCCTGTCTCCGGAGCGTAAGTATGCGACTACACGGGGCGACGTGTCCGCCGCTCGCGATTTACAGTGAATGGCCCCCGGTCGCGTGGGCGTGATCGCGTAAACGTCGATGCACGCCGTGGGGCTCGTCGAGAGGACGCGACTCGAGGCGGACGGGCTGTCCAGCAGAAGCGTCGCGGTGATTCACTGACAAGATCCTCGTCTCCTATCGAATTTCACGGGGCGACGTGGCTTGAATCCATCAGGAAAGCGTCGCGGACGAACGCGGAAAGACGCTTCGCGCCAGTCTGCCGCGGGGAGAAGCGCTGTTTCGCGATGGCAACTTTCACGACGTGCCCGGCCACGTCTCATTTGCAACACAATGCACGAGGAAGTGGTCGCGCGCTCGCTTTTCAATGGTGGGCCGACGTGTGGCGTCGGGGATCGGCCGATCGATACGTGGACGGTTTAAAAATCGCCTGGACCCACGTCTATTCTAGCGAACTATCTGTGCCGCTTAGTGTTACCAGGTTTTTTGAGGAACCGAGAGATTCTAGCTTTTTGTGTCAAGGTTCCCTCTGAAGGTCTGATGGCTGGTGCTACTCGTGTTATCTGCGCGTATAATCAAAAGCTAAATTATCTTTCTTTTCTATCAAAATTCATAGTGACCGCGAGTTAAGTGGTAATGCCACTCTAGAGCCCGGAAAGGTGAATTTTAGAATTTCTTAAGCGAGTACAGCGAATGGAATACAAAATCTGTTCGATGGCTTTTATTGTACATAGTTTGAAGTATGATTACAATTGTTTTGAAATTTTTGTAATTCAAAATGTTTGCGAATGATTCAGGGATAAACTATTAATCCGATTGGTTTAATTCTTTTTGTATTTTATAGGTATATGTTTTGGGGTAGGATTTTAAAACAGCATCCTGCTGAATTCCGCCCATTGCGCCACAAAAAAAAAATTAAATCTGTACTACTCAAACGCAATTTGTTGGTGTAATAAAGACGTATTATTATTATTATTATTATTATCATTATTATTATTATTATTATTATTATATACCTATCGTTATATACCTCAGGTATGAGAATTGGAAATTTTTTAAAAATGTGGGTTTTTCTCGAAACATTATTTTCCAAGACGGTGGGCGTGATAACTGCCTCATCGTTCATCCGATTAACTTCATTGTTTACACACATATTCTACATAAGATTCGTTATCAGGTGACGTCGAGCTTTTTCAATTGAATTAAACCATTTTTTAATAACAAGTAAAAACGTACGACTTTTATAGCGAAAATCACGACCCTTTTCTTCAAAGTGTTACCACCTTCGAATTTTTTTTTTCGAAAAATGGCGACATCATCCGATAACTATGATCCCAAAGATTGTTAAAAAATCGGTGATTTTTCTTTCGCACCACTCGTACGGGCTGATTCATGCCCACCGTTTTGGGCGGCGCCAGAAAGCAAGTTCTACGTCACTGCCCCCGGACACCACATTTTTAAAAAAAATTTAAATTCTCATACCTGTTTTATAATCTATAAACGTATACCTACCTATAAAATACAAAAAGAATTAAACCAATCAGCCTAATAGTTTATCCCTGAAATACTCCCAAACATTGACCACGTTTTAGCGTCGTGAAAGGTATACCTTAAGAAATTCTGAAAATCGGGCTGCCTTTCCACTCTCTACAGTGGCGTTGCCCCTTAAGCCCCTCGATATTCTCCAGCATCTTCAAACCCTCCTTACAATGCCCATCGAGAAGCCCCACGTTCGGAGCAGTAAAGTTGCTCGAAGGATCCGCGATGCACAAGGTGTCGCGCACACAGGCGCACGCGCGAAATGGCTCGGCGGATACGCGTGCGCTCGCCCACGCTCGCTCCTACACGCCGTCTCTGCCCTGCACGCGCGCGGGGACAACTCGGTTCATTCAGTCGTTCGAATCCTTCTTTCATTCAGGCCCCGATACACTTCGATCGCGGCGTGTACACGAGCACCGGCCCTCGTAGATAGCCACGCGTGTGCACGTGCACGGCAGCGCACGCTTTATCGGCCAGCAACGGGAAACGCAGTCAATCACGCAACTCCGTGCGCCCTGCGCGCCGCGCTCCGCGAGAAGCCCGTCTTATCGATACCAAAGAAGCTACAGCCTGGCCACTGAAGGATCCACATAATATTTACACAACACCGCAAACAGTTTTCCGAACAAACATCCGTGAAAGCACGTAACACCCACTACCTACGTTCTTCGGCACTTTCTATTAGATCGCGAATTAACAAAGTGTGTAACGTGGAATTTCGCGATCACGCGTATCCTGTAGAGAGTGTAGAACGTACAAGGGTTGCCCCGAATGTATCGCGTTACACCGCGGTTCTCACGGCATCTCCGAGGGTGACTGCGCTCGCATAAATTAACGTCGATGATTATGCAGTCATCGAGCGGGCGAGGCGGGAAAGGGGGCACGTAATTAATTAACAACCGCGCGGAACGTGGAAAATTTGTCGGCGTCTCGCCACGTGAACTAGTTTCCACCATTCCCCTCCAATACCTCGCCGTTAACGAGAGCCCGTACACAACGTAATTGAACTTTTTGCATTTTCGTTTGCCGATAAAATCACCGACACGTACGCGCTCGCGGCAGCGTTAAAGCGTCGCGCGGGGCTCGATCCTTGGCCGATCGATCCGAGATCGCGCGCCGTATTACACGACGCCGAGGGAGCGAGAGAAAAAAACCGGGGCGGCCTATAAAACATCTCGCGAACGTGACACAGGCCGGCGAGCAAATTGCTTTCCGTAATATCGGGCGACGATCTGCAACAATAACAGTCTCGATTACATTTTGCAACACGTGCACGCGCGTGTATATAGTCTCGGGGGCGAGGTGTCGCGACGCCGGGCATCTCCCCCCGATAAATGCACCGAGCAGGTTGGGCAACCGATCGCCCCGGGGCGAGATTGCTGCAACCTCGCGCGAACGGTAACGCGTGTAGAGGGATCGCGAGCCGAGGCGGCCTGGTAATACCATTCACGCGAATTAACCGTCCGAATGGTATATAATTTTCGCGTAATTAGTGGCCCCGCGGCTGCCCATTACGGAACACTCATCATAGTCGTCCGTTTGCTCGTTGGTTAATTAAATCTTACCATCGTACGCTGCCCGTCGAGCGAGTGTCTCTAACCCCCCGCGGCCGTAAGCTCGCCGGCGAAATTCGCGGACCGCTCTTGACCCGGTTGCTGTGACTTTTCGTCCCACGATTTTGATCGAATATCGGCTCGCCTTGAGACAGCGATTACTTTCACGCTTTTCGCCCGTCTCGCCCCGCGACCCATTTCAAGGAAGGAGAAACCTTTGCCGTCGGTTAATTCGGTCCTCCGGGCATCGAGGAAGCCTCCGCGGTGTCGTGTTCCCTCCTAGCCAGGCATCCGCGCGCAGATTCGCCGAGCAAGTTTGAGAGGTACGTTAGCAGCACCGGGGCCGATCGGTCGCGTTCACCGCAAGAACGCTGCGGCCGGGACGAGATCGAGAAGGCGTATCGCTCTTTTATTCCCACGAAAGAAGAAAAACCCCTGGGATCGGCTCGTTACGATCGGTGGCCGGCGTTGCACGACGACCAACCACCGGTCCCTTTCGATTACCATCTCCCCCCCCCCGGCCTCCGTGCACACGTACCTATATCCGCCGGTGTACGCGCACGTAGCCGCTCCTAGGCGCTTTTTTCGCCGGGGGATTATACGTGCCCGAGATCGTGGATCTCAGGAGGGCGCTGAAAGGTACGGCCTCGCCGTTTTATGCGGCCACGATACGTACGTGGCATGCGTCCACTACGTGTCCGGCATAAGACGGGGACCGGAGATCGTGCGATCCGTGAGATATACACAGCGATCCTCGTAGATATCTGAGAGCTACCCGCGAGAAGTGCCCCGGAAAGCGTCCCAGCCAGTCGATCAACCCTCTTTTTAACTGCCTCGGGAAGAAGGAATATAAAAGCGGCGAGAAGAAGGGATGCCGTGAATCTCTAACCGTCCAGCAACGTTGCTTCGATACGGGATCGCTAAAGCTGGGTTTACATTAGTCCAGTCGCTGGATCCAGCGAGTGGTTCGACGGAAATCAGGCGATATCTTGATTATTCCAGTTGTTTCTGAACCGTTGAAAGTGGTAGAGTGTAATAATAATAGATTCACGCAAAAGAAGGATAAAAAAACATAAAAGTAGCATCGAAAAGTAGACTTTCGATCCAGTCGAAATCTGCTGGAATGACAGCACTGTACTGGAATGAACACACTGTTTACATTATTCCAGTTCTAATCCAGTGCTGTACTGGATCACTGGACTGGACTTATATAAACCCAGCTTATAATACCCAGGAAGGGTTTCCTTCTTTCGCGAAGGAAGCAAAGGTGATTTTCACTTTTAATTCTGCCGCGCTAGGTTACCCATCGTTTGCGGCTCGTGCATCGAGCAACGCGGCCGCGCGATACGATTTATGCCCGACATTACGCAAGCTGGATCCGCGATGTGGAAAGTGTCCGAGGGCTCGCCGGTCGAGAAACAGTCCGCCCGAGACGATAATGAGGATGAAGCCCGGGGAACTCTCGATCACATCTGGTTGATACGCGCGGGACGTCCCTCCGGTGGTTCAACTTCTGCGGCACGATGAAACGTGAGATATATCGGGTGAATCGGCGTATTACGAAAGATATGTGCCACGCAACTTGATTACAGACGTTCACAATGGCTCGCGTAGCGACTCGGCCCGTCTTATTGGACCGTTATCTGCATCCGGATAGCGCAGATTCGAACTACTCGCTGCGAACGACCGAATGAAGAGATCATTGTGACGTACGCGCCGGAGATAATCGTCGCGGCGGGTAACCGCGAGAGGGAAGACGGCACAGAGAAAGCCACCCGGAGTAAGCGGTCTGAAAAGTGCCACGGAGATTCGCAATTAAACCGAACCGATGTTTTCCACCGGGACTGCCACTTTCTCCGAAGTACGGGAAGCGATTCGCGAACCTCGGGGCGCTGCTGATTCGCGCCTATGCGCCGTTTTACGGTAAGGTG
Source organism: Andrena bicolor (assembly GCA_960531205.1). Classification (NCBI taxonomy): domain Eukaryota; kingdom Metazoa; phylum Arthropoda; class Insecta; order Hymenoptera; family Andrenidae; genus Andrena; species Andrena bicolor. The sequence goes on from OY482667.1 coordinate 404,069, forward strand.
CTCGCCGCTGTCCCGTCACTTCGGAGCAGCACGATTGGGAAATTAATAGAATTGCCAGACGGCGCCAGTTTCTGATAATACTTATCGAGCACCAGTCTTGTGGACAATCCTGTGGGTGCCGCTTCCTCGGCACCGGCTTCTTCTCCGCTACGCGCCTCTTATCGCGTCGCACGGACAAACAGTAGAAATACCGATTATCGTCCGCGCGCGAAACGATACGCGTTATGTTAGCGCTGGGCGCAACAATAGGTCGGTATAAATCAAGATAGCTTTTGCGAGCATCGGTCATCGCTTTCCAGTAAATTCAGCCGCGTAAACATTTTCCTACGAAAAAATTACCGAATGTTCGTTAAATGTCGCTCTTTCAAGTGCAAAAAGTTCTGTGAAAACATATGCCTCCGTTTTTGAAAAAAATTCACAAACATTCGCCTCTTCTCGGTCGTCTGACTATCTGCCAAATTCGGAAAAATGGATTTTGGAGTTTTGGCAATTTTCTTGAAGTACCTACAACATCTCAAAAGTATTGTGTGAAAGTTTCAATTTGATCGGACCAAAATTGGCGGAACTGTGAGAGTTTTAGTATAGGTATGTCCTGGCGGATGTAAATCTAACTTACAACTTTAAACGTGTTTTTCTCAGAATCGGTGACCAAAATATCTCGAGAACCGCTGCATCGAATGAATTCAGCTTTTGTAAGCTTATTCTATATTTAAAAATCTTGTCCTTAATCGTGGCTTTTTCATTTCCGTTCCGTAGTTTCTATTTTGCAGATGAAAAATGAGCGACTTTTGTGGCGAAAATCGATATTTTAATTTGAACAGCCGCCATTTTGTAGCAAATTAATATTTCGGGATAACGAACGATTGAGAACAAGATAATTTAATATACTAACTAAATTCCTCCGAATTTTTCATTTCGGATAAATCAGGTCAAAGTTAGAGTGGTCACCGCAAACTACTCAAAAGAAAATCGCTGCCGGGAGATCACTGATATTTCTTTTATATATTTATATTTTCCATTGGAATAATTACTACAAGTAGTATAAGATGTACACTTTCGAATACATAAAGGTTTGTTTAAAAAAGTCTTCAAGTTTTTCCCCCCCAAAATCCCGAAAATACTTGACATGCTTGAAAGAAATACTGGATCCTCGGAGTCTGTCATCAGCGGGTTTTTTATGTAAAATTATGGCTAGACTCAAGGTTCCAGGGAAGTGTCGAGGTGGTAAATATTTGAGCGCGATGATCGTATCTCTTTTCCGCAGCGGCGAGTGTGATTCTTTGAGAAAGCCTCGTGGGAGATAAGAGGCCGGGATTAAACAATGCTCTTTCCAGGTGAGCGTATTATCATTGCCAAAAACGGAGCCGTGACGCGGTTGTTCGGGTATTGCGTACATACATCCACGCCCCCGCTCTATCCTACATGCGGTACAACCGCCAAGTTCGAATTCGGAAGTCGTGTAGGTGTGCTCTGAGTCAGAGTGGCTGTCTTCTCTCCTCTGTTTCCAATCGTATCCGGCTTGACTTGGTCAGGAATATCCGCGCTCGATCGGCGTGGAATTTTAATGCAGGAAAATGTCACGTTGTCTAGTTAGAGAACGTCCACGAACGCCGAGGAATTCGCCTTGCATCTTACACCAGCGCACGCTTTGTATCTGCTTTCACGGTGGATGACTCCGAGACATTTTTAGACACCGCGGGATTGCGAGCAACTTCGAACGGGATTTAGAAAAATTCCTTGCCAAATTGTATTGGCGCTGTGCACAGCTAAATATCAAGCTGAGATAAGAGGAGTGTTTCCCTGAATACAGGCGAGGCCGGTAACCTTGGATTTTCTATAGACGAGGTATGTGCGGAGTAGCCTGTGACATTTCATCGAAAGCTGCTTCACGGAAGCTCAAGTATCGAGTACATAAAGAATTAGAGATTTTCTCGCGAGATGATTAAGAATTAATAATGTCACCAGTGTTGGATTAACTAATAAGCAAAATTAGCACGTGCTTGGCACATCAGGGACACCGTAGAAGTTTTCTGAATTTTAATATCCATCTTTTGTTTCGAACACTTTGCGTTGAAACGAACACTCTGTATTGAGAAACCAAGTGGAGGCGTGGCTTAGATTTCAACGCTGCGGTGGTCAGTTGGCAAACTATTGAAATTAGGCCCGGATCCCACCAAACATTCCGAATGTGTATTTACTAGCTTTACTACTCGGCTTCGTCCGAAATTTAGATTCCGATTTTATAAAAATAATGTTGAGGTGAGAAAGGTGCTCAGGTACTTTTCGTGAACCCAGAGTTCATCGTTCAAAAGTTTTTAGACGACAGACAACCACACAAACATATAGAAGCTTTCTGCTTTATATATTAAGATTAATCGAAGAAGTAAAAATTTAGTGTTCAAAAAAATGTAAAAACTCTAATTTTTCACAATGTGTCTATATAAACACTGATAATCGTATGGGGGTCAACGGATTTCGCCTACTCGCAGTAGTTTAATTTTCTGTCACTAGGTGGCGTATCGAAATTTTTGCTTTCCCAATAGGTAACAAATTTTTTTAGTGTTACTAGAAATTATAGGTATATATCTATCTTGATAAGTAAAAAGTTGCACTCTGAATGTAAAAAGCTGCAATTTTGCTACATCCAGTTCGAATTACTATCGTTAATAACTTTATAATCTTGTGCCATTCAGAATCGATAACGACGAATGTACGATGAAAACGATAGTGGGTTTTGCAAGCCCCAGAATCGCGTGATTCTAACTCGCCTCTGGTCTGTGATAATATGAATCACTGCGATGATGCAGTCAGCAGATATTGCTTACCGTTTGTTGGTACGCATATTTTATCCATGCACGCCACATTTATTTTACAAAACACATTCGAATCTCAAGCAGGCTGATGTCATCTTTGTTTAACGTGTCCAAGGGACAAAATATTTTTCAAAAAATCTCGCACAGACTCACCATTGTTGTAAATTTCCGCGTTGACTAGCGTTTCCTCGTCGTCGGTGTCAGGTCCAAGGGACACTGGAGTGTACACGATAGACTCCCGCGCCCTCATCGTGTTACTTTTCAAATGGTCAACGTGTTCCCTTTGCAATACATTCGCGAGAGACCTGAAACAACAAAATTATTAGATTTAATTACATTAGGAATAACAGCGTAATATCTTTGGATATCATTGAATTAAACATATAATTATTGTAATTAATCTAATAAAAATTAAATATTTAAACGATCAATAGTCTTATCCCTTGATATATATTCAATTCTATATAACAAAACTATTGAAGAATTTTGAGAGTCAACGTTTAAGCTGAAAGAAATGCCACAGAAAGTGAGACAGAGCAATGGATTGATATTGATATTTCGACGAACCCTAGCGACCAGATATTCGATCCGATTCGGCAGCACTGGTTTGAAGGGGGATGCAAAGAATACGCGGAGACGAGAAAAAGGGTGGAAGCGTTCCAGGAATCTGATGGAGTAGAAGACGAAATAGCGACACGCACAGCCCCGCGCGCGGTAGAATTCAAAGCTCGCGCGACGACTGCACAACTACGCCGTGACTCAGAACGCCAAATATAGTGATTGCTGGGATTTCTACCGATTTTTTCACGAGAGTACACGTTCGCGGTTTCGTTCGGGAAATCGTTATCTCCCTTCGGCGTTCCGTCGCGTGGTAGTCTATTAACTATTAAATTAAATCGCTGAATTATCCTTCCTCGTTTACCGGCGAAACAAGTTCCATACCGATCGCGATTAACGCTCGCGCGATCCGACTATCGACGCGCGGCTAGATTGAAAAGGGGCATAACTAACGGTAGCCGTAAACCTAAAATGCATTTTATGGAAAGCAGAAATAGAGCGTCACAGGCTTACCGATACCGTTATGCGATGGAATACCGGCGGGTTTACGCGTTATCGAGTAAAAAAACTCCCAGTCGCGCTTAAATCGCGAGCCATTCGCGAGCCAGACGAAATTCTCGGAAGTAAAGGCACGCTTAACGAAAGCCGATGTTACAGTTTTCATTGTGATGCAAATTAAACGGACGAGGAGCAGGAGGTTGCTTGGAAATGTCTTCAGGTAATAAAGGTCTGGTTTATTTGAACGCTCGCCCCTGGTCCCATAATACGAGCTCCCCTACAGCCGACATGTGCGTCCTTGTATGCCTAAAATGGCAACCCCTTCCGAATTCAAGCCAAACAATCTAACTTCTGTTTCACATTCCGTGTCCATAGAGCATCCGTTTCTTTCGTTCGTTTAAAAGATACCGATCGCCCAGAGATTCGAGTCGATTTACCTAAGTCGGGATATCGATCAAATTCGTTGCGGTAGAGAAAGCTTAACTATTACTGACTAGAAGCTGTATTGCAGGGTGGAGAGATCGTTAATCATCGCAAAAAAAATTTAATTACATAAGCTGGAGCGAGTTAATTCCATTTTTTTTGCACGATCAGATGTGGATTATAATTTTCCTCGATTATGTGACGAATTGGTGGTCAGAAAATGCCACTAAATTATTCTACTTTTTTGTTTTCCTATTTCCAGTTCTTTTATTTTGAAGATTTAGCGGAGCGACTAGTAAAGGGTGGTCTTGCGGTCTTCTTTGTTAATAAATCCACGGAAATCAGTGATTCGTTTTTCCCCTAGCAACCGGTTTCCCCGTGGCTGTGTTCACGAGTCGCCTTCGTGTTCAGGATGGAGGATCTATTTCGGGTAAGACGACAGCCGCCGTCTCGACGCACCGGTAGACGTCATTCTTCCGAGATGCGATCACCGAACGAGCCCGCCTTTATGCTCGAGAATTTACCAGCTGTCGATAGTTCGATACACGTCTTTATCGCGAACGTTGCCGCGTTATTTGAAAAGACGATTACCTTATCTATCCAGATTTCTTTGTTCAGGAATCGAAAACCCACTTGTCCTCTCTAACTACGCTTCCACCAATTTCTCCTTTCATATTAAAGTATTAATGCTCATTCAGTTACTCTATTATTATTATTAATTATTGCACGGGACAAACTCAATATAATACAAAATAGAATAACAAGGTATAGTGAACTGTTACAACAGAGTACAGAAAAATATGAAAACACGTAGAAAACAGATAATATTACGCCATGGGAGAAACGAAAGTTGAGATGACCGACCGTCTAAACATTCCAAGTGAGGAGCCAAAGAAATCGACCCTGTCGACCCTAACTCACTGCCACGCAAACATACCCTCGTGATGGGGTAGCTCTGGCGGATATAAGTACGAAAAAAATTGACTTACTAACAAGTAAGAGAATTAATGCAATCTTAGAGGCTTCTTTCCCCGAAAGCATTCGAGTCAAAAGAGCAGCGGATGCACATGTGTATACGCTGCACTCCGCGCAGAGTTCTAACCACGCCTTTAGGTTCGCGGGGGGTCCGTCCGCGAATATACATGGAACAAAGAAGAAGAAGAGGGGCGAATATATCTCGCTGCTCGATTTCTCAGATCCATTCCAGGAATCGATATTTTTAAACGGTCGGATTTAAGAGGATCTCGTCTCGGTGCCAGCGTCGCCGAGCGGAGGGTTTGGATTTCGTGGCTGCGCTCTGCCAGGTAACATCTTCGGAGACTCCCCCGACAATTGCACGGCGGAAGGACAAGAGGAAAAAAGGAATTCTTCTATTCTTAGGAGACACTCTCCTCCGCCACGCGCGCGCTCTTTCGTTCCCTTCCGTTCCGCGCGGCAGCGGCAAGGGAGGAAATCATCGATTTCCTCCTCTTCTTTTTCTCCCGGCCTCCTCGGCTTTCCACATTTTTCTCCTCTCCTTTTTATTCCCCGTCGCGTTAATGCCTGTGGCGCCTCCAGTCGAACCGGAATCGCGTCGAGACTTTGCCCTCGACTATGGAAATAAGAGAAGCCCTGCTCGCGTAGGAAGGGCGTCGCGGAGATGTTATCCAGGGGACGGGATAAATAGGAACAAAAACGTAATTAAATGTACCGAGGTACACCCCGGTCGGGGGAGAAGTCCGCGAGATCCACGGGCTGGAATGGAAGTGCGCCCAGTTGGAGTAATTCAGTCGGGGGAACGAAATAATTCGTGCGATCGCGCGCGATGGTTGTAATTGATGTTAACGACGGGATATGTTGACATCCTGTCGACGAATTCTCACGAGACGTATTAATTTTGCCTCTGACGGCAATTGCGCGGTATATCGCCATGCATTACGAAAGATTTCTCGATTGCTAGAAGAGTAAATACTCTGCTATATATTTAACCTTCGAATCCTTCCTACCCCTTTCGAATATCGTTTAAGAATCACTGCCGTTTCCTTGGATCGAGTGTCCATGAAGTGGCCACCCAGTTTCCCGGAAGTATTTAGGTGCAGCAGGGTGTTCCGTGTTCCGATTTACGAAGCCCAATAAATTTTCGGCCTCGGTATCCTCTCGCACCTCCCCCCGAGTTGAACGAACTTCGCTGGCTCTATGCACGGGCCAGAACGGCACCCTCGACGCCTCAGACGCCACTTACTAATTCTCTGCCCTTTGCACCCACGCGCGCACGTGCCTGCAGGCTAATGCAATAACGCGGTCGGAACCCCTGTCGGGGGCTTAGCCCTGTTACCACGTGGTTTATGCGCGTGCCGGTCCCAGGAGGTGACGAGAACATACGTAAATTGCCACCGACATTACTTCCTGGTTATATTTAGGCCCCGAGGAAGATCGAGTTTCTCGCTACGGCCCCACGAATCCGCGACAACCGATGGGACAGTGGTAACCGCGAGGGTGTCCTCCCCAATAGATTTGCCTCCGCTTTCTACTACTTTCTAGGGAAGCAAATATAGACCACGCTCAGGTATCCCCTATTTTCAGAGGATCCCTCCGACACTTTTTCGTCGCGAGTTTTTTTCCGCTCCTCCCTCGCGTGGATGTTCCACAGTCTTTTAAAGATGTGCCCGGGGTAAGGCTACGTTAATGGGGGGCACGCGCGCCTGCAGGATGACTTGTCAAACTTTCTTATGACGGAACGGGGAACATCCGTCTGCTGCACTTGGGTAAGCTTGTTCTTCGAGCTGGAGCCAGAGGAAGCGAATGCGTCCATTAAAAATGCTAACTCTTTCTTACGAGCCGGATTTTCCTTTTCAGGGGCCCTAGACTGAATATTCGAGGGGCCCTCGGTTAAAGGGCCGGATTTGTTTTTTTTATCATAAAACTCGTATAATATAAATAAGAATTTAATTTCAAAATTACCATTGAATATCAAAGCTAAATATAACATTAACCCTCGGCAAGATTTTTTGATAAATTTTTGGAAGAAAAAATTTAGAATGAGGGACCTCCAGCTAAACGGGGCCCTAGGCTTCAGCCTTGTTAGCCTAAGGAATAAATCCAGCACTGGTAGCCGGAAAAAGGAAGATTCGACGCCGGGAATCGAACCCGAGTCGTCGCGTCGTCCGCGTGCTAACGCCGAGTCTCTGCGGTCTCTGTCCTCCGGACTCCTCATAAACTGACGCCACCTATGCGCTAAAGTCACGCGCTAGGTCGTCTAATATTCTACGAAACCGAAGTGAAGTAATACTGTAGCGAATCGGAGTAAACTTGTCTCCACTCTCTGAGTTAAAGCGCAGCGCGTGCTCCTCGAACTCTGACCGGACGAAACGCCCAGGAAGCCTGTCCCAGATATCCAGGATGAGCCGTCGCTCTGACTTTTCGTCGGGCTCTCGAGTATTCTTATCGGGCCATTCATCATTTTTCCTCGAGGACGTGGTCTAACGAGCTAGAGAGCGTGCATGGGCACGCGCGAAGGGATATCACGGCTCGCGCCTACCATCTCCGGCTGCTCGCAAGAGGGTGCCTACTAGCGACTGTTGGCAGCCGACAAAAATAGCGCCCCGATGCCGTTGTACCTACGGATGCAACGAGCATTACCATCGACAGGGAGGGAGGAAGGGAGAGACGTCGGGATTTAGACGTGACGGGGGCCCTTCGCCACGCGAAAGGGACGTTGTTCCACGTTAAATCAAGGGATCATCGCGGAGTTGGAGGAAGCTCTATTTCCGGTCTACGAGGCCCTCGCTGGGTGCTCCGTAGCGCGGGGCTCGAGAGGAGAACGCAGAAATTCCAGAGTCCTTCGGATATGTGTTTCCTGAGGATTTTCTAACGATATCCCTGGAGGCTTCGCGAACCACCCACGAAAAGGATGTTCGAATCACTTTGGCTGTAAACAAGTACTCGTGTCGAATGATTTGAAGAACTGAATCGAATTCTATCCCTTTTGAAATGAAAGGATCATTTTTTTTTATATTGTCCTGAAAGGTTCCACAGGAATTGATTGATTTTTCTTTTCGAAAGATAGAATTGGTTGCGCGGTGTAATATTTTCCTCAATCGCGTATTTCTAGTGCGATTGAACAGTCAGCTGATCGGAAGCAGATTTCCTTGGGATTGATTTATTCTGAGAATATCGAGCAATCGAGATCTCACAAACGAAGATCATGAATGTTTCATGAGATTGATAATTACCGAGGAAAAAATGAACCTCCGCGCGATCGTCGTGCTATTAAAAGACCGGAGCAACGTGCAGAAAGAAGGATTCTGCAACTCTGCGTACGCAGTCGGTCGCTCCGAAGGGCAAGGCGAGTTTAGCCTTCCTCCGAAGTATGCGAAGAACGCGGTCGATTTGGGGTCCAAAAAAGAAGTCTGAAACGATCCCCACCTTTTTACCGTGCAGACGCTTCTCGGCCAACGTAGACTCAATCGAAGAAACGAAAGCTCGCGCATCTCGAATTCGGCAATGAAAAGAGACTAGGTGCCGACTATCGGACAAAAGCTTACCAGTGTGTTTCAGCCTCGAAATAGCAGCCTCGGGACGTCGACTCTCGGGGTATCTCGCGTTCCACGGAGCAACGACACTTTTCCTTCTTTCTCCTCCCCTACGTTCCCCTCTGCGCCGCGACCAGGCACTCTCGCGCCGCGGAATAGGACGAAATATTGTAAACCGTGCCCCGACTGGCGGAGGACGATACCTCCAGACGAATAAATAAATAAATTAAACGGTCCAGCGTGGATCGGAGCTTCAACGATATTCCACCCCCGACCCTCCATTCAAAGGAAGACCGACCCAGTCGACGCGCTTTCAACGACTGCCGCCACTCGTCCCTCGCGTTCGCCCCTCCAGTCGCGGCGAAGCTCCCATTTGTCCAGAAGCTTTCTTCCCGCTTTCCCCACCAGTCTTCGGCCTTCTCTCTACCCATTTCCCCGTCACGGGGTGGCAGCGACGGGATCTCGATCCGATTATTTATGGATTTCCCGAGAGTCGATCGTTCACGATGCCTTTAATTCGTCCTCCAATTTACCATCACTTTTCATGCCTGTGCTAATTTCGAAGCTTTAAACAAAACAGTGAATCTATCAATGCTTTGCGGATCGCTTGGTCATAAGTCAAAGTGTATTCGAACCCATGGAGATTCTAACGCTTGGCGCGTCTGACTAACACGGAAGAATCCACTGGAACGCTTCGAGAACTGGTTACCGCAACTTCAGTTGATTGCATAATTTTTTCGTGGAATCAGTGCAACGTGAGTAATGCAAAAAATACTGATACTACGCAAGTTACACGTGACGTGTAAGCACAGGCGTGCCAGTCTGGCCAAGATACCATCAGCTATTTCTTTTCCGAGTTCTTCGCTTGTCCCTTCGCGGGTGGCGTATCCGCCGGAACTAGGTAGCCCACGAATACGTTTTTCCCTTTCGTCCCCCGTCGATCTTCAGCCTCGCATTCTTCCCTGTCTAAACGGAAATCGTATTAAAAGCCATTACTCGGAAGTGCTCTGAATAAAAACGAGAAGAACGGAGGACTCTCTCGTTTGTACCGCGGCGAATCTGTGGCGATTGAATTATTGTTAGTCTCGATAAACCATCGTGTCTTCCTTCATTGCATTTTTATTTTACAAGTGTGAATGAACCCATGATCGACGTGTTAAAGGAACTACTGATTGCGAGGCGACGTCACGATCGTGAGATTATAAACGCGATACTGCTGGGTGATGTATTCCCTTCGAAGATGCGTCAGCAAATATGCATGTCGACGAAGTTTTGCTTGCTTTTGTAGACTGGGCCCCAAGCACCGTACTTGTTCTTGCTCGATGCCTGCTGCTGGGATGGCAGATAACTTTCCGACGACGCCCGCCCACCTTTGTTCTTGCTGCGGGAAAGACAATAAAGAACAGGATGAGGACAAAACGTTCTGTCATTCTAGCCCCTTCAGCAAAAAAAAAAAAAATTGAAGAGGCTTCAAAGATGAACGGAAATAGATTACTTAATTTATTACACACCTAACGTCCTGGAAGGGTCCCTTGATTGCGTGGACGTTGATTCTAGTGTGCACCATTTTGATTCCCTTCCTTTCTCCTTGGTGTTTATAATTAGACTTGCTCTATTCTCTCTCTCTCTCTCTCCGTCCTTCTATCACAGGTTTCAGCCAATTGCAATCGATCTCCGCTAATGACGAACAATCTTTCGGGAATAACTTTTGTGCCAGATGGTCACTCTATGGCACGTGATGCAGGTGAACCAGAACCAGTAGTTCCAACCGATTTGCAACGTTACCGCGACGACTCCCCTTGCGAGTCCGGAGGTTTTTAGCAAGTCTATACAGAGAGAAATAGAAAAAGTCAGTAACGTTGTTTCGAAATTCCCTACAGGCTTAAGTCCTCGAAAGGTCATCTTCAATCTTCAAACGCTTTTATTATTTAGAATCGGAAATCTAGGGTACAGAGAACTCCTCCGCAATTGCATAAAGAAATGGAGAACAGGTTTCAAGGCTTTCAAGCTGATGCAGGGAATTATTGGAGCAAGATCTTTCCACCCCGATTTCTGAAGATAGATCGAGCATGATCGATGTCGCAGAGAGACGCTCGAGGTGCAACGCGTGAGTAGGAACCAGTTTCTGCGTGTCCGCACTTACCTGACACTGGGTAAGAATGTCGGGGAGTTGCCTTGGCAGTCTAAAACTTTGCACCGCATCGACACATACGTCTCCTAGATGGCCACGCAACACTACTGGGTTCCCGTTAGTTCCAAGCTAATCCCGCGTCTGCGATCGACTCGACGATTCCAATCAGGGGATGTCAGGTCGAAGAGCGATAGGGTATTCGATGACGGACGTCCACGCGAAGATCTTCAGCAAGACTGCAGGTTCTCCAGCGATTCCCTCGCTCTTACATAGTCTCCGCGTGTCCCCTTCTTCGCGCTTTGACCACCGATATCAGGTGGGGGGTCGATCTCGAATCGTTCGATCTACCACCGGCGTAATACTTTATAGACGATTGTAAAATGTCACACGATTTTCTCCATCTTCGAGGAGGACTTTCGTATCTCGAACAGCGAGGAGCAGTGGTCGCGGGGAATTAAAAGCGAAGATATGGAATTCGCCGGGTAAATGGTCCTTTACCGTAACTTGTTTACTGGAACGGTCTGCCCGATTGATTCATTAATAATGTATACATTAATTAACGAAGGTGACTTTGTGTACGTGTTCCTCGAGGCAATCGGAAAACGTGACTTAAGCCACTGCACCTGCGAGCTCTAAAGCTGGGTTTACATTAGTCCAGTCCAGTGATCCAGTGCAGCTCTGGATTCGAACTGGAATAATGTAAACAGTGTGTTCATTCCAGTACAGTGCTGTCATTCCAGCAGACTTCGACTGGATCGAAAGTCTACTTTTCGAACCAGTGTTTACCCCCTTCATCGAGAACACAACATTCCAGCGTTGCTGGACTGGTCTAGACGGCTGAGTCCAGTCCAGTTTGCTTATCCAAATTCGCATTTTTTTCTTCATTTCTTCATCAACTGTATCAGTAACTTCTTCACAAATTAACATTAAAGACAGTTTCATATGTTTTTTTATCCTTCTTTTGCGCGAATCCATTATTATTGCAGTCTACCACTTTCAACGGTTCAGAAACGACTGGAATAATGTAGACATCGACTGATTTCCAGTCGAACCACTCGCTGGATCCAGCGACTGGAATAATGTAGACATCGACCGATTTCCAGTCGAACCACTCGCTGGATCTAGCGACTGGAATAATGTAGACATCGACGCGATTTCCAGTCAAATCACTCACTGGATCCAGCGACTGGACTAATGTAAACCCAGCTTAACATTCGTTAAACTTTTCCAAGGAGGAAGCAAGTAGCGCAGCATCCAACTTCTTCGCCTGGAAATATTAATGAGCCCGATTAGACATTAGAAATAGACGTTCAGCGGAACGTCAAGGCTGTAAATTCATGCCGTCAGTGGAGATCGAACTCCACCCAGACCGGAACTATTATCATTCGTCTAAAAACAAACTGCGCGTTGTTTTCGGGCGTAGGAAGATCTCGGATCCCTCGCGGGCTCCTGAACTAACTTTAGTGTGAGAGATGGGACACCTAATGGTCGTAAAGGGCCGCGGTTCTCGGTCCTGGCGTAAATCAACGAACCATCAATCTTTCCAGCCTCCGTCGCCGGATCGTTCTAGAACCGCGATTGTTAAGTCAATTACATTCCGCTTCGCCGGAGATCGACAACCACCGCGCAAGTTCGCGATGCGGTCGTCATCGCTGCCGCGTCCGATATCAATTATACATTCAAGGGGAAAATAAAAAAATATGTCGTGCAACTTGCAAGCAAAGGCAAACTAGAATCTGACGCAACATCTATCCCCGATGTCATCAGGTTGCTGATCTACAACAACCGAAATATTCTGCTAAACAGCCTTAACAACACGCCACTCGAGCATTATAACGATTTTCGAAAGTATAAGAATGCCTGTTTTACATTACCGATCGTGAATTAAAATCACCGGAGTACTTATAATGTGTACTTGAATCTTGTGAAAGAGATCGCCGGCTTGAATATTACTCTACTTGCGACGGGTTTCGTATTTGTTTAATAATCCGCAACCATCGGAGAATGGATTTAACGAGAAATTATTGTAAAAGAAAAATTATGTACAATTAAATAAGATGTATAATTAATTGTTCTTTCGTGTATAATAATTCCCTTTCGCGGAATGTATTTCATATTGGATGGACATCGTATCATATTAACGAAAACGATGTATAAATTTATTATAGTACACTTATTTTACAATTGCAATAGGAACCGTTTTATCTAGCTTCCGCTATGCTAGTTTGATTTCCTGGACTCAGACTGATCAACCGATTAGAATTCTCTGCTAGATCAGTTATACTGACTCTACCGCGCTGTTTTACGAACTTCGCGACAGCCTCGAGCTCCTCCTGGGATATATAAATGAATTTCCCGCGATCGTCGATGACGCCAGTTAAATTCCCGTTTGCTTGCAACTCTTGAATTCTATCTACTACGCTCGCTGTTTTCAAGCTAAATCTTGCGGCCAGATCTTCGAGGACCACAACTTTGTGCTGCTTAATGTATTCAAGAAATTCTATCAGCAGATTCTCCTCGTCTTCTTTCACATCGTCCTCGTCGTATCCTTCCTCCTCTACGCTGAACGCTTCTTTCATTTGCAAGTACTCCTCGTATTCCCTCTTTTCTTTCTCCTCTCTGGCTGCTTTCTCCGCCTCCTCTTTTCGCAACTCCTCCTCTCGTTCCTTCTCGTGCTGTTTGTCCCTCTCCTCTTGTTCCAGTTGCTCTATCTTCTTGCGTGTCTCGCGCTCCTGCTCAGCCGCTTCTCTCTGCACCTTCTTCTCCGCTTTGGCTGCCAATTTCGCCCGCTTCTTGGTACCTATCTTCTGATCGGACACATCCGACTTCACGTCCATTTCATCGTTGCCTTCGTTTCCGGAGCCGTTCTCATCTCTCTCCGCTGGCTGGCTAGCAGTGGCTTGCATGCGACGTCTAACATTTCTCTGACCAGCTGCCCGCCTCACCGGTCTGCTTTCTGTGGCCCTTTCTGGCACGCGAGCCTCTTCCTTCGACGCAGCTACAATGGATTGAAAACAATGATCGAACGGCATCCCCTTTGGTGTCAAACACTCGTGGGACTTAAGTAACTAGCTTAAATACATAGTACATCATTCTGTCTCCGACAGAATGAATTTCAACGGAATTACAGGGGGAACTACGGAAACATCTGTTTCATAACAAATCTAGAGGTTAGAAACCTACGCTGAACATTCTTTATTAATAATGAATTGAATTACGATAACCAGGTGAACGTACTCGATCTTCGACTTAACAACACCGTACAGATAATAATCAACAGAACAATTAAAACAGCAAAAGTGGCTAACAAAGTGACGTCCATTTTTTTTTTTTATTTTCCCAAGTTGCCTTCGGCTTTCCTCGATAAGACGATAATCAACGTCCAACGATGCCCAGCGCCCAGTGGCGCCGCATACGTGAATTTCGCCGATTGTTTTCGAAGGTGACGTGTGCTGCGTGTATGGTTCCGCAATTGTAGTTACTTGTGATTCGTTTTAGCGCGGTATTAACAGCGATCATAAGTAGATAATCATGTTAAAATTCGGGAGTGTATTCCTCGTTCTTCTATGCATCCTCGAATATGGCACGGGACTTTATTTCCACATCGCCGAGACCGAGAGAAAGTGTTTCATCGAAGAGATTCCAGATGAAACGGCAGTATTAGGTGGATACCGAAATATATACGCGAATGAGGACAACGCCAATGATTTTAGCTCGATCGGAGGTTCCACCGCAATATTTGATTCACCTTCTTCCACTTGCAGTGAAGTATAAGGTCGAGTTGTACGACCCGAGAACCGGCGGGTTCATGCCGAGCAGCCTTGGAATGGGGATGCACGTGGAAGTCCGCGATCCAGACGACAAGATGATCCTTTCGAGGGTGTACAGTTCCGAGGGGCGAATCTCTTTCACCTCTCACACGCCCGGCGAACACATTATCTGCTTGTATTCCAACAGCAGCTCTTGGTTCAGCGGTACTCAATTGGTACAATGCGAAGGATTTCTGTTTCTACCGTAACGTAGCCAAGCGTAACTAACAATTACTTTCTCCCCCCAGCGAGTGCATTTGGACATTCAAGTGGGCGAACACGCCATTGACTACGCCAATATAGCTCAGAAGGAGAAACTGTCCGAATTACAATTGAGATTGCGTCAACTCCTCGATCAAGTCGAACAGATAACCAAGGAACAGAATTATCAAAGGGTAACCGATGAATATTCTAATGTTCGATTACTCCCGTATCAGTTGTAATTCTATGATTTTCGCTTTCTAGTATCGCGAGGAGCGTTTTAGGCAGACATCCGAAAGCACGCACCGTCGTGTGTTCTGGTGGTCGTTCACACAGTCTGTGGTTCTGTTGATCATGGGTGCATGGCAGATGAGACATTTGAAGAGCTTCTTCGAAGCGAAGAAACTAGTTTAAGATCGAAAGCCGTTAATCCTAAGCTAATAGTCATTTGAAAGAGATTAGTTTCCATTGCCATCGTGTGAAACTTTTGTTGTAATTTATTTGAAAACAAGTATGCGCTGAATGGGGTTGAAAAAGATTTATACTTTCCATATGCAATCACTAGAATATATTCATAGAAGTTCATTGATTAATGTATTCGTGTAAAACGATCAGTCCTCTGGCATACTTATTGAGAACAATGTATGGGGTGAATTTTCATTGAAATAAAATTACTGTAATTTTCAAAGAATTCGTGACTACTGTTCCTTTAAGGGGGGAGCCTGGTGTACCGGATCGAAGAAATCGATTTTTTTCTTTTTGCATAAATCAATAGTTGAACATCACGACAATATGTCCCCAAAACCGCAAAACGAAATTCGAAAAATTAAAGCGGATATAGCCGGTTTTGCTACGGAGCGCCAGGTTACCACAAAACTTTAAATGCGTTTTTCTCGAAACCATAGTTTTATACTTTGCGGCCATCGTAACTCCAAAAATATTCAACCGATCAACTTGGCCTTGGGCACGAATATTTGTGAACATTTTCTTCACAGAACTTAGCTAATTTATTGGGCATAAGTCCTTATAACTTCGTTATTTGCCGTTTTTTTTTAATAACATTTTTTTTATCTACCTTAACCTGATGATAGAATATCCTGAAAGTTTCAGAAAGATCGAGTAATACTTTCTTTAAAAAAAATCCCGAAAAATGCCTCGATTTTCAGCTAGTTACACTTAAATTTGAATGACGCTTACAATAAGCGACGTTAGGGTTAGACAAAATGGCGGTAAGATACAGGAGAACTTGCCTTTACGTTCGTTTGTATCAGAATCGTGTAGCCATCCACGTGATATGTGAGAGGTAACCAAGGCTTGCTTATCAAGTAACATTTTACCAAGAAATTTAGTTGACATTGGGCCATACACGTGTGTTTAAAAAAAATAAAAAACAGTTTCAAGTATCGGCAAATAAGAATATATAACTGAAGATTTAATAGGCAAAAAGAGGTATTTCTATTATGTTTTCCTGCCGGCAAGCATTTCGGCTTGGGACGCGACTGGTTCTTACGAGAGAATCTGTCAACTTGCGTCAAATCCCATTGATTCTCAAAGAAAAGCTCGATGCCAATTTCTACGGAGAAACTTTCGTTCACACGAAGGCGAATCTCCGCGAGTCAATTAAGGAGAACGTGGATGCTATCAACAGAAAACCACTTGGCAAGCTCCAGGGAAAGCTCAAGTTGATGTTCACATGCAAGAAATGCAATTACCGAAATAGCAAAATCATATCGAAGGTCGCATACGAGAAGGGATTAATTATAGTCCGATGCGACGGTTGTAAAAATAATCATTTAATCGCCGACAACCTTGGATGGTTCCCCGAGATGAAAAATACAAGGAATATCGAGAAGTTTTTGGCGGCGAAGGGAGAGACTGTTCGTAAGATACACAACTATGACGAAGGATATATCGAGGTTGTCACCGAAGCAGAACGGGACATGATACAACATAATAAGGATATGGGACATTCGTTGGAGGAGGCGGAGCAAAGCGAGAGCTGTATCGATGAAAAAAAGGTTGGGACTTCTGAGAAAACGTAGTTAAAGGGAAAGATTTTTTAGTCTAACAGAGAGAAGGCAAAGAAGTATATAGGCGAATGTAAATATTTCTAAATTTATTGTATACTGCTTATACTCTGTATACTACGTCAAATTTACTGGTATACGCATAAAAAATAATATCGGAAAGTTTGGTTGGTATGGAAAGACTTAAAAATATTTTTCCTGGTCTTGTAAATCACACAAATCATTGTATACTTGTTTAATTGTATAAAATGTAAATAATACTTCTAATATGTACAATTTGGTAGAGAATACATATTTCTCGAATAAGATTTCTCAGATCTTAGAAAAATACTACAAGACTTGCCTGCCTCATGTAACTTTCTGTGCAAAAATCCTCGTGCTACCGTCGAGTCTAACGATTAAATTTAATCTTACTCTCGGAAATGGCAGACCTTGGCACATGTCGCAAAAGTTGTTATATGGCAAGTTTTAATTAAGAAAATGTGTTGAGTACTCGTGTAAATATCTTTAAAGGTGTGTGTGAATAACACATTTTTATAAAAACATGTTTCGTTAACAACGGAATGTGTATATATAATACATAATATATGTATATAAAATATATGATACTAGAAACAGAAGGAATGACTTATTATTTTCCCTTATTGCATATATATATATATATAAAATCTGCATTTTGGAAGATTCATACCGCCATAGATTTTAAATATCTTTAAGAAGGCACAACTTTAATTAAAACTGTAATAACATTATAATAAGCTTGTCTATTGATATTTATTACGATAATAATATTAAAAAATCTCTAAGTACACCTGATATTGGAATAACATGCAAATTTGATTTTAAAACTTTGCAAAGACTTCATAAAACTTCGTTTGACCTCGTTATTAAAGTTTATTTCACGATATAAGGCACTATATCTTCTTCGTTGCGATCAGTCGTTTCTATATTTTTCGGAAAATCAATGCCGAATTCTCTCAGAACTATCGCATTTAATGGACTTATTCGTAACATTTACCGGATGACATTCAAAATCAGTTGAGAAGGTAATATCATTTTGTTTCTAAAGTAATTATTCCTATATAATTGACGATGGTTAAGAAGACTAGTGTTCCTTAAACTAATCTTTGCAGAAATCAAATATTTCATTGCTGTATTTTTTCTGATAAATTTATATAATATCAGCACTCTACTCTTTCGTTATTCAGAAGAAATTAGGAATGAGCTAATTCTAGTCGCAGCACAGACTAGTATTATCCTTATTATTTTGGAAAATTAGAAAAATCTCTGAATTAAGAATCTTTAATATTTGTATGGGATATTTTGGATCTTTTATACCCTTTTCGGCTTTGATACAATTGCGTAATCGCTATTATTAAAAACGTTATGCTGTGGACCGATCGTGCTGCTGGCGGAAACAGGCTCGGAGTGATTAGTTTTCTTTCTGATAACACCATATCCAAGGTGACTGTCGTCTGCTAATCTAACAGCAGACATGTCTTCGACAATATCGTAATTGGACCACGCGGTATTGCTATCCGCTACCGAGTTATTCAACGAGATATTGGAATGCGAATGTTGAGACGCGCCGAAGTTCCCGAACTTGTACGTGCTCTTTTGACTAATTTTACTCGCGGAACCGAAGTGCTCCAACTTATCGTAATCAGATTCATCGCCGGATTTGCAAGTTATATGATGAATCCTAGGCGTAGGTATCGGACTATCCGTAATACTAGACTTACTCTTTGACAAATTCTGAGCCGGCAAAGCGATCATCATGGTTTCGTACTGGAAATCATCCTCGTTTTCTGTATCCTTATCGTTCTCCAGCAACGAATTCGATCTCTCTGTGTGATGTATCTCATCAATGCCGTGCGTTTTCCAAGCATTGCTCCTAACTTCCACCAGATCGTAAGAATGTCTTTCCTCGTCGTCGAGTATGGAGCTACTTATTGTCTTCTGCGATAGTTCCGGGGAATTGTCGCGATTCAACGGTTTATACTCTACGCACGCCGGCAAATCCGACGAATCCGAATCCACGCCTTTCTTATCTAGCAAGCCCGTGAAAGCATTCTTCCGCGGCGGCTTCGTGGGTTTACATTTCATGAGAGACAGAGAAGCTTTGCTGGACACACTGGTGTCTGGATTGGACGAGAAGTTCGATTGTTTCTGAGAGTTCTGCGACGACGAGAGCTCGATGTCGATCAAATTCGCGGAACTGTTCGGTGAAGGAGGCAATGCTGCCCTAGAACCAGCCTCCATCGACAAAGCTGCGTGATATTGAGCGTCGTTGCAGTCTATGCTCGGACTATTCTCTTCGTTCATTAACTTCTTCATCGACCTCATCTTAGAATACATGCACAGAAAAATCTCCTGCTGGCTGCTGTGCTCCAAGCGAAAAGAACCTTCCCCGGATTCGCATTTTCTCCCCGCTTCGAAGACGAACTTTCCATCCTTGTAGCCGTATCTTCTGATGTACCGATACGGCCAGGTGAACAAGACCGTATCCCCGTCCATCAATTTAATATCAGCGGCAGCTACTACGAGAGTATAGTTCCTACATTCTAAGCCGCATCGCTTAGACGCGTCTGTCTCCACAAGTTTGACGGAAAACACTCCTTCTCCACTGGTACAGTACAGATCATTGTTTTCTTCTAGTGTCTGGTTAGTCACACTGTCTTTAAATGCTACCAACTGAAACGCAGTAATCCAATGACTCATATCTGATTCAGAGTAACATCCGAAATAGTGAATCGCTGATTTCGTCACTACCTACATAGAAAAAATAAAGCCGTAAAAGAACGTACGAGTCCTAGCCATCGAATACCGAAACACAACTTACGATAAACACGTGGGTTTGATTGCTAGGAGCAATTTTGATACAAGTATCTAATGTAATGATGCGTGGGCTGTGCAATTGTAACACAGCTTCCTCCTGGTTATCGTATATTTCCACTCGCTTGATTCCATAGTTGCTAGTCCTGAACAGCTGACAGAACCTTTTGTGCCACGATTTCTGCAAAACAGGAACGATACAACCATCTACTAACATTCCATCCCGCTATTATATCCAAGCGCTACGAGCTTGACAATCCGTCCAAAGTTTGAAATCCTTCTATCGACGCTGAACAATCGACCTTCGTATCGTGAAAAGAATGCACATGCAGGTCTAAGTTTCTCCCACTCCTTTCCATCGGTACGATCAGTAAGCTATGATAACTTTCACTGAATATACTAGAAACGCTCTACAAATTTCGAAGTGTTTGCGTGGATAAAGAATTACACATTGATGTCTACCATTAACAGGCACACCTGTGGAATGTCTGTCGTTATATCCTACATCTTTATAGGTTATAAATCGGTAACGACGAGTAAATAGTAACGAGTAGGAGAATTGTCAAACGAGCCCGTCCAGTGGGACGATAGAAAGACGAGGAAAGGTAAATACAAGGAATGTGCTCGTCGATGGACCGCGAGAGTTCGCGGAACACGTCCAAGTGTCCGGACGTCAGAGTTGGGCAGAAAATGATTTGAAATAAAAATTTCGTAGAGAATTCGAAAGAATTTCTCGCCCATCTCTGGCCGACGTTAACCAACCTTGAGTTGGCCTAGCATTCCCTGCGGCGGTAGCAGCAGAATCCCTTGTAACAGAGGCTCCTCGGGCTCCATGGTTTCTCCGTGGAAACATCAGCAGCCTCCTCGCGTTTCGACTAGGCGCGCGCCTTTGTTAGCTCGTGTAATTTGGAAAAACGGAATTTTTCCACTTTCACTCCCACTTTTTTCCGCCCGTCCGATTCCTCTCACTGGTTCGCCTCTGGTGGTGCGTTCCGCGCGCGATCGTTCGCTGTTACGTCGATAGCGTTCCCGAGGAGCAGCGTACGCTCAGCCCATCGTCGTAGGGCAGGATGCTTGACATCGCACAGGTGACAGGAGGCTTGCCGCCCGACGCGTTAACGCCGAACAGATTCCCGGGAGAAGAGTCGCCCGCCCCTGCGTGTATGAACGTACGTGTCGCGCGCGCGATTTATACGTGCGCAGGGCGTACAGCCGACGCATGGCTCCCTGGGCACATTCGGAGCGAGCCAACTGGTCGCGGTATGAAAGCAATACTCAGAGAGGGCATGCGCGTCATCCGTTCGCGCGATTCCGAACGGACGTAGCAACGCGACTATTCCGTCAGATAAACTCGCCCTCGTCTCCGTGGTATTTCAACTCGCGTCAGCTTCCGACTTTGTTTGCCTTCGAATTTATATCATCGGACCTGCACGGCACCGTCGAGCTTACTTCCTTTGGCATTGCGTGCTTGGTATTTCGAGCGTGATCGATTCAATCAACGAGATGGAGATCGATAGGATCGAAGGGCGGCAAAAAGCTGATTCGAATTCTACTTGTTGGAGTTCTCTTTGAAATCAGCAGAATTTCCATTGTTGAAATATATTTTCTATTGTATATATCATTGAAATTTACTATGTATAGGAATAAGGATTTAGTATGTGGGAGTCACTGTGACGGTCGAAAATAAAGGTTATTTTCAAGATGAAAAAAAGAGGAGAAAAGAATAAGGACTATAGTTCGTTGGGCAATATAAGCGAAAAAAAAATTGAAACGCCATCCTATTTAACAGAAAAAAAATATACAATACAATACAAATAATGAAATGTAACTTTCTACGAAAATCTTTATTACCACCTGAAAATACGTATATTTAATTAATATTTTATGCTCCCAAATTGAAAATATTTTCGGTAGTATGGCTACAGTATACGATAACGTTGGGCTCTACAAACAAAAATTACAAAACGGGCGCTCATGTAACTTTCCAACATTTGCTCCGAATTGAAAAATTCGAACGGTTTCTGAAAGTATATTACAATAGCTTCAGTTAAGCGTACAAATTTTAAAAAAATATTAATTTTTGAAGAAATGGCGGACTTAAGAAGAAATCTGGAACAAAAAATATGAAAAATCAGCATGTTTCTTCAATGTTACGATTAAATGAATTATTCGATTAAAAAACTGGTACGCTTAACTGAAGACAATTGTATTACGAATATTCCCTGAAAATTTTAACTGAATTCAATAAAAATTGACTGAGTTATTAATGCGCCCGTTTTGAAAAATACCGTTTCGAGATACTCGCGTGTAATGTTTCGACAGAAAATATTTTCTGCAGCTCAAAGATCGCAGCTGTGTACGGTCTTCTAAATAATATATAAGTTCATAATCCCTCTTATTAGATACATTTGGATTTTTGAACATCAACTGTCCGGGCGATTGACACCAACCTATACAAAACCTCCCGAAGCTCCCAGAATTTTTCGATATCCATTTTGAAACTGTGCAGGTATAATTTTGAGACCCCAAGCATTAAGAAAATGCAAGAAAAAAAATTAGAAAGAATTTTCACAGTGACTTCTCCCCTTAAACAGAAGATTTGTACAACAGAGATAATGTAACGGAAAATAAAATTACTGTTTTGAAAGATAGAAGTTGATTTCTGATTTTCTAGTTACATGTTATTGAATAATATTGGATGCTAGTTTAATAATATTGAATATTAGTGTATGACTGATCCCTCGGTTATCCGCGTGACGCGCAAGTACGGTTCGAGCATCAATAGAGGAGAAAGAAATGCCTGTGCAGTGCATTGTAAAATCGCACAGCGACGTGTGATTTTTCGTTTCAGCGACGGGGACGCGTAGGCCGCAATAATGCAAGCGACGCCACCGGTTTTATCTCTGATTTCGATACGTGGAAGTGGTATGTCATTGCGTTCCACCGGCCGATATGAAACAATACAATTGTGTCGCGAAGCGACAGATACGCGAGGACAAGGTAATAACGCAAAACCGTCGATATCTCATGCGTGCAACAATCGTTGATTACTCGTTGCGAAATAGTTTCTATCGAATTCTAGAATTTCGATTACCTTCGAATTTTGAGAGAAACTTTCTACTCTAAATTACATTTCAAGCCTCGAACTTCGTACTTTCCACGCTTTTTTTCTCTTCCACGTTGCAACTACGTGCTGAAGTATTAAAAACTCCGAGCCGGATTCGCAGCTGGCTGAGAAGCACACGCAACTAGACTAAGCAAGACGTCCTGTTCCAATTCCACGGGGATTCGATCGTTCTGTAATAAGTTATTGAAGAACTGACCTTTCCTGCGATTCGCGGTGCATCGAGTTACATTAGCCCTGGCCGGGCACAATCCGCCCGTGATTGCCTCCTAACGAAGTTGTAATAACGGATTGGTCAAACTAATGAAGTGATACATTATTCAGCGGTGTCCTCGGTTATATATCCTCCCGAACAATACGGCGCAGTGTTATTCCGGCCACCGATAGAAATGATATCCGTATTGTTTCTTCTATGGAGCGTCAGCTGTGGGAATAGTTTCAACGCTTTTCCTTCGTTGATAGGCTCGAACGCGACGATGGGTACGGCGAATTTCATCTTCTCGAAAATTGGGGATAAGGGGTGGCGTCAGTTGCAGCCAAGGATAAAGCAAGGAGGCCTCTAGAAATCGGAATATTAATCCACTTATACGAAACTGTTCTACTTTCAAAGCTTATCTTTTGATCGCAACTGACGCGCCCTTCATGAATCTGGCCTGAAAATCCAACAAATTTAAATTGACGAGAGGAATATCTG
Source organism: Andrena bicolor (assembly GCA_960531205.1). Classification (NCBI taxonomy): domain Eukaryota; kingdom Metazoa; phylum Arthropoda; class Insecta; order Hymenoptera; family Andrenidae; genus Andrena; species Andrena bicolor. The sequence continues at coordinate 427,693 of OY482667.1, forward strand.
TCTCCGCAGCGGTGGTCATCGACAAGAATTTGTTCGGTACAAAAGACGAATACCGAAGCAGCGTGGAGTCGATACTCGAAATGATCACGGACATCGTGAAGCGCGAGATGCACGTAGGTGGTATCGTCGTTCAAGTTCTCCGCGGGGCGAACGTCAATCTGCGGCAAGGTAAGCGAACGAGCGGGCAAAAGTCTCGACGGCAAATCAGAAGATCGATCGAGCCCCGAGTCTAATTAATCGTCGCCGTTAAACCCTCTTCTCGCCTATGCTCGACGCGTACGCCAAGATTACACGGTGCTTCTATCTATCGCGTCATGCTACGTTACTTGGCGGTTGCACGAGGCTGCGCGGAAGGAGGAGCTCACGCATCTGGCGATAACAGGTACGTTGCTGCCACGAGTGATAAGGCGTCCACTCGCTCTTGGAAGATGTGTAATGTTCGAAGCTTCTAAATAGCTTCGCGAGACAGTTGAGTTTTAAGGGGGAACCCTATTTAAGACGCTAGGAATAAGTTGGGAATTTTTTTCTACGAAACTGGTGATCGGATCTTTTCCAAACTTTCAGGGTATTTTAGTTCACATTTAAGTAATGAAAATTAATTTTTACGTTAAATAGTGTTCGGTAGAAATGAAGATATATGAGCACGTTTGTTGGGACTCGCGCGCCGAAGTTGCAAATTGGCGATTGTAATGGTGTTCTTTGCTGAAATAAAAAACCAAGGGTTTTCTTATTTCTAATATAATTATATTGTCGATGAACCTAAGACATTGATAAATAAATTGAATCGAACAACTCTTTTTCCATAAATAGTACGAAATATCTTGGTGCAGAATCGTAACTTTTTCTTTCGAGTCCCACCAATTTGCAAACTTTTAACTTTTTTTTTCGTTTCTTAGGTTCATCGACAATGTAATTATACTAGAAACAAGAAAACCCTTGGATTTTGTATTTCAGGGAAGCAATGAGGCCACTATTACAATCGCCAATTTGCAACTTCGGCGCGCGAGTCCTAACAAACGTGCTCCTATATCTTCATTTCTACCGAACACTATTTAACGTAAAAATTAATTTCCATTGCTTAATTGTGAACTAAAATACCCTGAAAGTTTGGAAAAGATCCGATCACCAGTTTCGTAGAAAAAAATTCCCAACTTATTCCTAGCGTCTTAAATAGGGCTTCCGCTCGAATTAAAAGTAAACTTGTGAATGAACTATTTTTAGAAGAATATTAGAGAAACCCGTAAGCACACAGCTACTATTCCTCTCTGTTCAAGATCCAGACTGCCCCAGAATACCAGACACTGACGGTATCAGCGTTCCCCTGGTCGTCCCCGGCGACGAACTGTCCCAGATTTTCCTCGACTTGAGGATGATGAACGTTCTGTCCTGGAACATGATCAACATCCTCCACGACGATACGTTCGGTGATGAAACGAACCGCTGCCCGCGATAACCGCGTAACATCCTTCGGTATATCTAAACCGAGCTCGTGCTCGCGCCACGTTTCAGATAGGGACACGATTAGCAGGGTGTTGAAGGCCATATCGGACAAACTACCGAACAAGAGCCTGAATCTCATCTCCAGATCGATCTTCACGCTGAAGCACGACGAGGACCAGATTAGCAGGAAGGTCTCGGTGAAGAGCGTGCTGAGCGATTTCCGCGTGGAGCAGCTGGGCCACTGCTTCCTGGTGATCGCCACTGTCGACATGGTCGCGGACGTCATGGAAGTGGTGATTATTATTATTACCTCTGAAGATTATTGCTTGGCTCACGATCCGTTTCGTCTCGCATCGGTTGATCGAGTGACGAAGGTCGCAGGGAACCTTGGAGATCGCGTTTTAATGATTCCAGTCTGCTTGAAAATGTAATTCCTTACATTTCTGTGTCCCGCAGGCGAGGTCCTTGAACATGGTGGAGCCGGACAGCCAATGGTTGTACGTCGTTACCGACAGGGAGGTAGAGAACGCGATCAACATGACCAGCTTCGTGGAGTTTTTGGCGGAAGGAGGAAACGTAGCCTTCATGTACAACGCCACGGATATCGACACCGTCTGCGAAGTAATAATCGAATGTTCTTAGATAACTGACAGCTCCTCGCTCTATTTGCCGCGGGACTGTAACTCGTTTCACCGCAAAAAGCAAAATAATCTCGCGCTCCCGGTGCTGTCTGTCTCTGCCAGCCTCAAGTACTCTTAAATGTGACATTTAATTGTTGAAAGGCTCTGACTTCAGGCAAACCTAACGTGCTACGTGAAGGAACTGATTCAAGCACTAGCCAGAGCCCTGGAGTACTCTCTGATGAACGAGATCGAGTTGCTGAAGAGAGTTGGCGACGAGGATTACGAGATCGTCAAGCTGTTCAAGCGCGAGAGGCGACGGCAGATCTTGAAGAACATCCGAGTCAGTAGATTATGCTGAAGGGAGACTAACTTGGTACTTTCCTCAGGGTTTTCTCAGGGTTAATGGTAGATACTGCCTTCTTCTCAGGCACACCTCGCCCGACGTACATTTTCCTCGGAAACTGTCTGCGGGAGATGCCTGCTGTGGAAGTTCTCCTCGTCGATAACTTGGGGAAACTTCTTCTCCCACCACGAGAACGTGGCTCACCTCCTCGACGTAGGAACGTGGACGCCTGGGTTCGGCGGCAATTTGACGGACGTCCTTTTCCCCCATATTGCGCACGGATTTCGCGGCGTCGCTTTACCGATCACGACGTACCACGTGGGTAAACACTTGCCTCCTTGGAGGAGGGACCACGAGGAACGATAGCAGAAGTCGATGTTTCAGATCGCTGCGTGTTCGCCGAGAAATAAATTCTCCACGCTTTCGCTCGAAATTCCGCCCATTTATAGCTTCATCCACGATTCAGTGTCAACGCTCGTTGTTTGTAGAATCCACCGTGGCAGATCATCTCCGTGAGCAGCGCCGGCGAGAAAACGTACGAGGGCCTGGTGTTCGACGTGGTCAGGTATCTGAGCAAAAAACTCAATTTCACGTACACCGTGGTCACCCCGGACGTGGACAAGGATTCGGGGACCTGGAACACTTCTCGGTTCTTCAAACTGGGAGACGTAAGGACGCTCGTTCCTCTGCCTTCCATCCTTCGCTTTAAGTCAGGCTCGATCCTTTCTGCGCAATAGGCGAACTTGCTAAATTGTGCCCTTTATTTATAATAGGGGAGAGACAAACGTAACACTTTTTACATTTGGCTTAGCTACCAATTACCTCTTATATAAAATATAAAAACGAAAATTATGCCTTAGGATCTAGTGTGTTTCTTGGTCTGTCATTTGGGCACAAATTCAGCCTTCCATGATAAGTAGTCAAAGAGTTATGGCAATTTTCCGCAGTGACTGTCATTGTTACTTTTGCCCTGCAGGGGTAGGATTCTTTATTAGGATTTTTTATTATCAGAAACGATAGAAAGAAACATTTAAATAAACATATTTGAAGTAGCTAACGATAAAAACCAGCTTCAAACATTTCTTTGATACTGTGTACATATTTGATTTAATATGGAATCTCGTGTAATGGCCCCAAAAATAACTAATATTTATGATTTTTTTTTTAAAACTACTGTTAATATTGGATTGGACGTGTTACACTTTTGTTCCCAGCCATGTTTTTCATCATAGAACTGTTATAACATACAAACTATACAAGACTTATTGAAATCAAATACAAGAACTTATAAAGACATTATCTAAGAACGCTCTAACAAATAATTGGATCAATGTCAATAGTTTCAGTATGAATATTAACAAAAAAACCAACAGAGGAGACGCTTACCTGAGTGATCGAAATAACGAAATCAGCTTGCCCACGGCATACGAATCGTTATACATATTCCTCGGCGTCACTCCGCGAAAGAAAAGAAACACTAAACATGAATAACTATATAAAACAAACGTTTTGGAAACTTTTGTAGAAGGCGGGAGAAGTCGTGTTACTTTCATGCAGATATGGGTAAAAAAATATTTGAAATAAAAATTTCGTACACAAATTTTTATTTCAAATAATTTTTTGCCCATCTCTGCTTTCATCACGCCGTTACGTTTGTCCCCGCTCTCCCCTGTACCTATTTATTTAAATTTTTTTCATGATCTTACTCTGAACTTTCATTTATAATCCAACTGGTAATATTTCATTTAAGAGAAAAAAAAATCTTCAAGTAGAATGACCCCTCAAAATTCTATTTTAAAAAATACCAACAATCAAAACACCATTTTGCGTCCCCTTTAAACTTCACGCCCTACTTCGCCCACGTATCGATCAATCACGATCTCACACAGAAAGTTAAGGACATGAGGATGTCGAGCACGAGGAAAGTGCCGCGCGAACTGATCAGCCTGGTCCACGAGAAGAAGGTGCTGCTGGCCGCCTGCGCGTACACCGTCAACGAATACGGAAAGGATACGATCAATTTCACGGTGCCCATCTTCGTGCAGACCTACAGCTTCTTGACTTCCAGGCCCAGGCAGCTGTCCAGGGCACTTCTGTTCGCCTCCCCGTTCACCAAAGAGGTTCGCCCTTGCTCCTCGAGTTTTCCCCCTCGAATACTTTGATCCCCCCCCCGACTTGAAGCGACCGAACCGAGTTTCGAGAACGTAAATGAAAGAACCAAAGGTAATCGTAGATCTCGCCGCATTTGCCGCGCAGCGACAAGAATTAATCGACGCTGTTACGCAAAGGCTGCAAAAGGTATCTCATTCCTGACTCCCAGAGCGCTCGCTAATGTTCCCGGCATTCCGCCGCGTAATGGCGTACAATCACACGGAACTGTTAAAGATCGTCGTTCAGCTCGGTATTTTCAGCACTCGCATACCTCTAACGGGCGGCCCTTTGCCCTGGCTTTCAGACGTGGGCCTTCCTGGCGGTGTCCATTATCATAATGGGTCCGATTCTGTACCTGGTTCACAAGTACAGTCCGTACAGCACGAAAACCTCGGGCCTCAACTCCTCCTGGCAGTGCGTGTGGTACGTGTACGGGGCGCTTCTTCAGCAAGGTACGATTTTCTGGTCCCAGACAGAATTCAACGACCGAGAATCACCTAACATCGGATCGAGTGACAAACTTGCAGGAGGGATGTATCTACCGCAGTCGGACAGCGCGCGCATTCTGATCGGCGCCTGGTGGATGGTGGTGATGGTCCTGGTAGCCACGTACTCCGGCAGTTTGGTCGCTTTCCTGACGTTCCCAAGGATGGACGTGTCCATCCTCACCGTGGAGGAGCTGATCTCGCGAAGCGACGGGTTCACCTGGGGTTTCCCCAACGGCAGCTTCCTCGAGACGTACCTTCGGAATTCGGACGAGGAGAAGTATCAGATCCTGTTGTCCCGCGCGGAAAGGCACAACGACACGGAGAGGGAGGACCTGGTGGAGCGCGTGAAGGAAGGGAAGCATGCTCTGATCGACTGGAGGAGCTCCCTCAGGTATCCATTACTCGTTTCGAGCTTGCCTCTCGACTTTGACGTTCCGGGAGGAGAGAGGACCGGTATTAGCAAGTGTATGGGAGAGTAGGTTCCTGATGAGGAAGGATTTGCTGCTAACCGGAGGCTGCCACTTCTCCCTGAGCGGGGACGAGTTCCTGGACGAGCCGATCGCGATGATCATGCCCCAAGGAAGCCCTTATTTGCCTATCATTAACGCGGAGTGAGTTGCGGCGATAATTTCCGCGACGAAACTCGTCTTGCAACAGTGTGAACGTTACTCTGAAAAAGAAACTAATTCGCTATGCAGGCTCCACCGAATGCACGAGTCGGGGCTGATGCACAAGTGGATCTCTGAAAGGATGCCGATGAAGGACAAGTGCTGGGAGGTAGCTGGGAGTAATCAGGCGGTGAATAAGAGGAAAGTGAACGTCGCCGATATGCAAGGAATATTCTTCGTTCTTTTCATAGGTAACGCGACATCCTCGATCACCCCAACGGATAGCAGCCGATCGATCATCTATTTTCAACGTTTCAGGAGTGACGTTGGCTTTCCTGTTCTTATTCTTCGAGTTCTACTGGCACAGGCGAAAGGTGTCCAAGGAGCGGAAACTGATTCGGCCGTTCGTCTCGTGAACTTCGTTCCTAGGGCGAGCGTATAGCCATGCAAATTGTTTTCGCTCTTCTCACCAGCTTCCCGCTTGGAGAATTCGCGCGATTTCTCCTCGAATAAACGAACCAGTCCCACACTATGCCACTCGGGCGTTTATTCCCTCCAACTCGACGGCACCGCGTCCTTTCCCTCCCGCGATTAGCGCTTCTCCCCTTTTTCGGTTGGCTTGACAAAAAACCGTTCTCGGCACCGGTCGACGCCACCGGAAGGCCTAAAACCGTTGCTCAATCAGAGCCCCGTGGCTTCTTTGGACCCAGCGTTCCCTTTCTCCCTGAATCTCGGACAGCTGTACCGTGGTCCGCTCTTTTTTTTTTTTTTTTTTAACCAAACAGGCGCGAAGTGGTTCTCTCTGGCGAAAGAGTAAACGATAGCCTGCGGCTGTTCGGGAATTACCATCGCCATCACGAACGTCTAATTTGCGGGTAATGGACGGCACCGGATATTGCATGGATATCCACGCAACGTTCGATCCTTCTCGTGACGGATGTCTGCTGGCGTAGAGACATCTTGGAATGGTAGCAGAAATTTTTGGATCTTGTGGATAAAGATCCGGCAATTCCCAGTTAAATTCCTAAACGATGAAGTTAAATATCCTTGGAAGTTTCGCTCATTGCTGAGACTAGGTTTCGATGAGAATAGCGAGGATCGAAGATTTGCTGGGCTTCGCGGGCAAACACAAATCCTCTAAAAGACTAAGACACTCGAGGTTGGCGAAGGTGTCCAACGAGGTTCGTCGCAACGTGCAAGAGAGCGACAAACGAAGATTGAGCAAGACTTATGACGCGTATGATTCAGTTGCGTCTTGTTACGTTACGCTGGAAGTTGCCACAACTAGTTACTTTATTAAGATCACAGTGGCAGAAGAATGGGAATTGCAAGTGTGCGAACGCAGAAAGGTTGCTTCTACGGCACATCTTCGGGCGAACCAGCTCGTTAACTTTGCCGACGAAAGTTCAATCTACCGAAAACTATACACTCCTAATTAAATCCACCTTGAATAAAAACACTTCAATTATCTGATACTACGTTTCAAAAATTTCACCTCTCCATCGTCCTCGAAAATCTACGCAAATCATTATCTCCGAATTAGTGGTGGAGAACTATCGATGGTACTCACGATAGTTATCGATGGTTCTCACTATCGAAATTTGTAATGATATTACAAATTAAATTTGAGCTTCTGAATTTCAGCTGTTATTATTTTTGAATTGAGTAACCTACGATTTTCAATACCGATAATTATCGATAGTGAAAATAAGCCATCTATAGTTTTCGATAGTGAGAACCATCGATAACTATCGTAAGTACCATCGATAGTTCTCCACCACTACTCCGAATCCAACACTCCAAAAACCGAGTCCCCCGAAGTCTTTCTCTGTCTTCTAAATTGTAAATAATTGATTCCGGGGACTCCTCCGTTCTCCGCGGAGGTTCCCGTTCTCGAGGGAACCTGTACCCCTAGCTTCGGACCCGCGGGCAGAAGGGGGGAAGCAGAAGGGCGAGCGCGCGCGATATGACGGCGTACATAGACACGGGTTTATCTACCTGACGGCCTTGCCGTTTAAAAAATCCAAGAGTGGCCGGCAGGGCCTCGAGCGGTCGGCGTGCACCATCCGCGAGCCAGTTCCGACGCGAAGCGCGAACGACTAACACTAATCCTAATAGAGCTGTACCCGCGCCCGGCGTGTCGCGATTCCTCCAGGTTGCACCGAACCAACTCAGGGCAGCGTCTCTTCCATGAACGTCAGTCTACTCGTATCGATCCAACGACAGTGATCCAGCAACTCGGTCCAGATCGAAATGGGGACGTCCGGGTCCTGGCTGATCCTGCTGCACCGTACGTATTCTCGCCTTTTCCTCGTCTCCTTGTCGGGAAATATCAGGGAAATAGTAGCCCGGAGCTTCTGTCGGGCATTCAACTTCCATTCGAGCGATCGAGATTGTTCCACGGTAGATATTAATTATTTCCACTGTGTAGGTAAACGTAGATTTTTCCGTTTCACGATACTATACTGACAATCGATCCCAATGCTCGTCATTCAAAATAATGCTGTCTAAGATCAAGCATCCACGCCCGGTTCTTTGGAAACCCGACTATATCCCTCGATTTAAATATTCGACCAGTGTCGACGGTGCTCGTCCACGGCTACGACAACGTGGGATTCGACGGCTGGTATCAACCGGTTCCCCATCGGCCGGTCGACATCATCACGGATGTAATTAACGACCTGGCCGTGCGGATTCTGCAGCAATACACGAGCCACGGGAACGTGGCATTCTCACCGACGGGGGTTGGCTTCGTCCTGGCGGCGCTCTACGAGGGCTCGGCTGGCAGAGGGCGACAGCAGATCGCGGATGCCCTAGGCTTGCCACGGGACCGAGACGTCACCAGGATCGGATTCCGGGATATACATCGTAGATTGAGGGTAAGAATCGCGGGACCAGAGTCAACGAGCCTCGCGAAATCGCGCGTCCTTACGTAATCATAACTCAGACCCGTCGATTAACCGATTCCTGTTAAGGGGCCACGGGAGATTTGCCACGACGCGGTCCAACGGGAGGACTGCTACCTGATTCGAAGCCTGAACGCGCGATTTCTCCTCTTTAAGCGCTGGTTTCTCTCGCGGTCCATCGCGCTTTTCGAACGCCTCCCGCGACCCGAGCATGCGAAATAATCGTTTTCGTGTTTCAAGACGTATCTAAACCCTGACGCGTTCCTGGGAGGCTTGACGCTTAATCAGGAGTACACCAGACTGCGCGGGGAGTACGAGGATGTCTTGAGATTCTATGGCTTCGATCTCTCTGTCCCTGAGGAGTTCACTGAAAGTACTCCTGGGGCAGAGGCGACGACGTTGACTACCATGACTGAGGAACCTGGGACGGAGACGGAGATATCGACCCAGGATGAAGTTACTACGCCAGTAATGATTCAGGATGAAGCTACTACACCAGTAATAACTCAGGATGAAGCTACTACACCAGTAATAACTCAGGATGAAGCTACAACACCAGTAACCACCCAGGAATCGATGCAGGTTCCTGAAAGCACGAGCGAAGCGGAGCTGCCGACCACTTCGCAGGTCGAGCTTGTCGAAACGACGTTGAACACTGCTGACACGCAAGATAGGCTGACGCAGAGCACTCTCGGCGCCACGGTGTTGATGGACGTCACCGAACCTGTTGCTCCGTCTGGCCAGTCTACGACTTTATCGGAAGAAATGCCTGCGACGATGCTAGAGGAAACTCTGACGACTACCTTAGGCACTGTTCAACCCACGACGACGGACAGCTCGACAATTCAAAGTGCAACTACAGCCGGAGCGATTTTGACGAGTGCCGCTTCCACCACGACGTCTGAAGGAGTCTCAGAGTCCATCACTCCCGCGTCAGAGTCAACCACCGTGTTAATGACCGCGTCAACGGCGACAGCGACCACTACGGGCGTGCCGATGACCACAGCGGTTTCTATGGACGTCCCGGAGGCCTCGATGAGTCCGCCGATCTCGACGCCGGCGAACGAGGCGACCGGTGGATCGACAAACGGGCCACCTGTCGATCAGAATACCGTTTCAACGGACCCCGCGAACAATCAGACGGCCCCGGGCGAGATGGGATCTACCGATTTGCCGGGCACGACCGCGGTTACAGGTGAAACCGGGTCGAATGGACAGTCGACCACCGCTGTGCCCACGACTACCAGCGACACGACGAGTCGCAGGAAGCGCAGCGTCAGAGGCTCCAGGGGATACTTCTCCAGTTACCCAGGTGCGGTCGCAGGCTTCCTGGAATTTTTTTGTCGTAACTTCCTGATCGATGATGATGCGAGTGAAGAAATTCCCGGCCTTTGAACGGTATAGAGTAAATCCGGGAGACACAGTCGGCCCGGAGAGTTGGTCGAGTTGCTATATTTCAGACTCTGTACGTAAAAAAGCGTTAAAGTACAGACCAATTCCTTCTCTAGAAGCCAAACAGCAAATATTGTCTTAAAGCAAATATCGACCAGTATTTCTGAATTAGCATAAAATTCTGAACATATAGGTTTGTTCTGATGAAATAAGTAATTTCTATATTAGTTTTAATAGCCATTTTATATTAGAACGACCACGTCTCCCAGATTTACCCTATTCAGTTTTACGCTACTATCTTCCTAATTTCAGACGAAGGCATTTGGATGCAAGACCTGGGCATCTGGAAGCCCTACTCGACCAGCTTGGGGGAGGCTTCCGTCAGGGACTCGACGGAGATATCGTTTCTGGTGAACGGTTGCGACGTCTCCTCGGTCACAGCCTCCAGATACTTCGCCGTCTTGCCTTTCGCCTATTTTCCATCATTGCACGCGGTCGCCCTGGAATTTCCCCTTGACGTAAGGAGTTTTTAATCACAGCTAGTTCGTCGCGTCGCAGAGCTTCGGAAAGTTTTACACGTTTTAATCGCACGTTTCAGGACCCCAGGTATAATATTCTCCTGCTAATGTCGACGGACCGACGAGACACGTATCGACTGTCGAGGGACCTCGGCGGGAAGTCGTTGAGGTTGCTGAGGAAGCAGTTGCAGGCCACTTGGGTCAGGGCCACCATTCCTTCGTTCATGCTGCGCGGTTTTGTCACCTTGACGTCCTTCCTGCAGAGGGTACGAAAGCGCTAGAGAAAGAAAGTCCCTTCAAATCTCAAGAAACAGACGATTGGCCCGGCGACGAGTGAATTTTTAACGAGGCCAGCGTGGGGCAGGCATCGGAGCCCGAATCGTGTTTTTCAGTGGGCACCACTCTCGATACCTCGCCATTAGTCTCGGGCATTAAGCTCCTAATTACTTAATCGCGTTAGCCCCGCGATCTTGAGTGCACTTTCCGCTTCCCGTCACGGCTGCCTTCCACGAACAAAGATATCGGCATACGTGGTTTCCTTGACGACACGCAATTCACGATAATTCGGCGGGAGGGAAGAGGGGGGCGCGAAAAATGAGAATTGTTCTAATGGACGTAATTGAGGGGTACCGTTCTGACCGAGTTTTATGGGCTCCGCTGAACGATTTCGCTGGCAATCAACGCGTCTCGAGCCTCTGAGAGTCGCCTGTTCGGCGCTCTCAACAATGCCAGCGAATAAGTGGCTCTAAACTGAGACCAGTCGAAAGGAAGCGACGATTAATTTCGAGTGATTCCATTCGCAGCTGGGAATCGTCGACGTGTTCGAGCCGAGAGCTGCGGACCTGTCACCGATGACGCCGGATCTGGGAGTTTACGCGAGGGACGTGCAGCAGAGCATCGGGGTGAACATCAGGAACTACATGAAACCAGATAGAACCCACTCTCGTGAGTCGACCAATTCCGATCCTCCCTTGATCGTTCCACCTCGACGGGACTATTACCGATACTATCATCCAGGTTTCTGCTCTACGCTTTTCTACAGACTACTGCACTTCTTTCCTTCCCTTTCGCGTCCAAAGAGAAGAACGAACTCGGGCATCGGCGACGGAGAAAATATTTTGCTTTCATTCTGCAGCCTTCAGGCCTGAAGGCTCGATAAAAGCGTTTCAAATCCCTTCGATTACACAGACGATCATCTTGCATTGAAGGAATAAAAGGAGGTTCGAGAGTCGAGTTTTTACAGAAATTCTGAGCCCGAGAGTACAAAAAAAGGGGGATAGGATTTGTCGGATTAAAAGAGGGCAAGGAAGCGATCGACCATTGAGTGTTGGCCTGACGCAATCTACACTGCTATCGTATGAAATTACAATTCGTCGCGTGTGTCACTTGGCGAAGTGCGCGATGAACCGTGTCTGGCGATGCCTGGCCATTACTACTGGCGCGTATCTCGTTCTCCCCTTCTTCTCGCTCTCTTCCGAGCGTTCCACGCAAGCGTCATTATCGTCGCCAACGACGGTGTCGGGGCTATCTTAATGCATGGTTCCTGCCGAAATTACACGCACGAACAAACGTGGTAAGAGGTCCCACGATTATGCTCCTCTCTGCGGAGGCGCTTGGTACATTGGAAATCTCTGTGGAGGTCCGAGAATCGTCAGAGGGACATTGCCATTTGCTGTGAACCGCGGAGCTTGCAACTGAATGTTCGCCCCTCGTTGGGAATAATTGCTGTAAGAATCGCAATTAGCTTCCTTTTATTTCTTGCTCGTTTCTTGAAGTTATGTAAATCGTTGGATAAGTAACCTTCGATTAGGAAATATCGAATAGCTCTTGATCCGTGGCTCGGTCGTCGAAGAACCGTCGCTTCCGGTTTATCGTAACTGTCGGTGGCCAGGATCGGGAGAATATTCTCAGTATTGTTATAAAGCTGGCGGGATTTAATCGCTGATATCCGGTGGCTGACTCACCGGGGGAAATGGATAAAAAGACCTTGCGGTTACTCTCCGTTATGCCTACTAGGAATTCCTGAATCGTTGCGAGGAATGCTCGTAAATATCGCCTGTCTGTCAGCTCCCTCGTTCTTCCAGAAATTAATTATACCCCCCCTAATTATATTTATCTTTACTCTTTGCTACTGTACTCTGTTGACTTTGTCATAAAACCGTTCCGTTTTCCGAACTAAAATTCCCTCTTCGCCCGATCGCACTTGAATACTTGAGTAAGTCCTTCCAGGAAACGAGCTTCGGAGAAACATTTTTAAAAGATCTGTCCTCGCAGGTAATGGATTATTCGAGAGAGCTGGACCGGTGCCATTCACGGCCGTTCATCCCTTTCTCTACTTCATCGTCGACGCTGAAACTTCGGTGGCTTTGATCGCTGGCCGAGTGAACGATCCTCTGAACTCGCGAATCCTTTAGAGTTCTTTAGACCTTCGTTCGCAAGCTCGCTACGGGAGAAAGACAGTGGGACGAATCTTCGGTAGTAATAATAAACATACGTATATTTGACATACTTATAAATATCGTTATTATCTATAAACAATTATATATATATTTATATTTATTAGACCATTCCTAGCTCGCACACACCTATCTTTTAAGTACACGATGTATGGTCTCTGTACAAATGCGTGTGTTGTAAATAAAGGAGAGAAAGAGAGAGGGATAGTGGGAGAGACAGAGAGAAAGATAGAGAGAGGCAAAGGGGAGCGAAGGGTATTTAATTTAATCCTCGATTAATAAGCCTCGATTGCTAAAGGCGATCGGCAAGAACTTAGCATTTTACAGGCTCCGCTATACAAGTGGTGAATAAGAAACGGGCTTGCCGTTGAAACGGCCTGAAATTCAGAGTGTCCTCTGAGAATAAATCGTCAGAGACTTTGGTCTTTTCAACATCAAGCCAGCTGTTCCGTTAATCCTTTTCTGTCCTTTATATATTCATGTACAGGGTGGCAAAAGCGTGACGCGACGCGCCTGAAAACGCGTCGATTAGTTCCTCACTTACGCACGGGAAGAAATATATTATTATCTTACTTATATTTATATATAAATACAGTACTGCGTGCGTATCACTCAATGGGACAGGGATCCCTCCTCGGGATCGCTCTGACGGATGTCCTACGCGCGTTTCACAGACGAGGCGCTTCGCGAGTCTCCGTAAGTGTCTTCGCTTCCTGAGCAGCAGTCTTCGAGATGGAGGTTTCTTAAAACCTCAACAAAAAAAAATTAGCGTCCACGAAGAAGACACCTTTCCACTTTTCTATCTTCAACGGGCGCGTGACTTGGCGCGTGGAAAATTAGCTTCCGCCGACAATGGAAGCTCTCGCCTCGACGCACGATTTCTCTTCGCAAGGGACAATATCGCTGGTCCCGAAGTCTTACTATTTGGCAGTGATTTACACGTATAATCTCCTTGCATCCCATTGGAAGAGCTCATCTAAGAATTCGCGGAAACGAGCAGAGTGACATTCGCGCGAGACTCTGGGAAATTGTCTCGCCGAGCTGGTTAACAAGATTCTGTGGTGAACGATGGGGGCGGAACCGGGTCAGGTCACGTTCTTCAGGATCCACGGGACGAACTTCGAGATCCTCGTGCAGACCCCTGGTAAATTCGCCTCCGCGCAACCGATGCCCCAGGATATGATGCCCGCTAGGAAGTATCGGCCGTCCTTTCCTCGGACTTGAAGAGGGCCGCCCGAGTCTCCCTGAAGCACAAACGCGAAAGATTTTCAGACAAGGCAGGCTTATAGTTCTCCTTCTTTCCGAGGGAAACCGGCGATGCTGAATAGTATTCCCATTCTCTTTAATCTTAACTGTTACTATTATGTTTGCTGCTGTTATTATTACTATGATTCTTTTACATCTATTTTGTCACTATAATTAATATTTTGCGCTTACTTCTCTGCTTTTCTTTCGTTTAATTATTTTTCTTTTGTACGTCCTAATTATTTGTTCTATGCTTGTGTGACTGTGTTTTGTACTTTTTATAACAAAGCGTTTATCCCGTTGATATACTTAAATAAATATAAATATATAAGTATAGAGATAAGGCAAAGTCGATTTGTGGACGTACCTGACAGGAATCTTGACCGCCAGTCTCGTACCCAGCGCACAGGAATATGTCTGGTATGAATTCGTGTCTACCAGCCTTCAGGAACATTGACTTACATCTATCGTTACTCACTATAGGCACGGAAACCTGTGGGGTATCGGATATCTGAGTTTTCTATCCTAAGTACAAGTTCTGCCTGTCCTTAGCGGCTGTTTCTGGGATTCAAAATGCCCATGAAACAAGCCTCAGGTCTCGGGAGATTCGTGATACAAAGGCAGTTAGCTTGAAAGTCGTTAAAAAATAGTGATAACACAAGTTTCCCATAGGATTTACCTCCTGCAGCACCGAGGGCAGAGTGCCACCCTCGCTGAGCCTGCCCCAGCCGGTGACGGTGGCGTTTTCGCCGATCAACAGATCGTCCGTAGCCGGCAAGCAGATCGGCGAGATGTGCGGCGCGAACGTCAGCGAGCTCTCCAGCCTGACCAGCGCCAGATCGTACTCGTACGTGAAGAAATTATACTTAGGATGGACCACCTTCTTCGCGACGCCACGTTCCACGTAAGGCAGCCGTTCCTGCACGGACGAGAAGTCGTACTCGCCGACGCGGATACGGATCTGCGAAGTCAGCAGGCTGGAACACGACCGAAGAAACAGCCCCGTTGTAACTACGATCCTCTGGTCCACGCGAAACTGCGCGCGATTGCTAAGTGTCTAACGAGGGGAGGCCGCGAATGGGACGAGCGATTTTTTAACGAAACCGGGCAGAAAACGTTGAGGCCGATGTGTATAAACAAATTCTAGAATATTAGCCGTGAATGGCCGGCCATTTTTATAAAAAATGGCTTTAAACATTAATACATTCTGTGTTAACCTCTTTGAGTACGTCATTGTAATCGTTAAAGGGAATCTGTACTTGGTTTTCACTTTTGTCTTTGTTTCGCGTGGATTCGTATTATTTCGTCTGTACATTATGTTTTTCCTACTATATATATATATGGGGCTTAGTCCCGTCAAATTAATAAATAATAAATAAATAAATAAAAAATTATGAAGTCGTCGCGTCGGATCGATTTTATTCTTCATTAAATGGTAGATCTTGATGAAAGGAATAAAAAAGTCTTATATTGACACTATGGCAATAACACATAAGACATTTTTGATTCCTTTCATCAAGATCTACCATTTAATGAAGAATAAAATCGACCCGACGACTTCATAATTTTAATGTGTAAAGCCATTTTTTATAAAAATGGCCGGCCATTCACTAATATTCTAGAATTTGTTTATACACATCGGGCTCAACATTTTCTGCCCGGTTTCGTTAAAAAAATCGCTCGTCCCATTCGCGGCCTCCCCTCGTAAGTCACCAGCCTCTACGATACTACTCGCGACAGGCCTACTCACTCGTCCACGCAGTGTCCAGCCGTGGCGATCCAGTTCTCGTTCAGCACCGCCCCGCCGCAACGGTGGGTGCTGGAGAAGCCGAAGAACGAGGTGCGCCTCACCGACACCTGCCAAGGCCATCGACCGAACGGCGCGTCCTTGCCGCCGACGATTCTGGTCTCCGGCCGCGGGAACAGCGGCGGCACGCCGCACTGCATGCCCTTGCTCTCGGCCGCCGCTGAAACCGTCGGCACCGAGCCCGTCTTCGGGGTAGCCTCGCTGGTGGAGACGGTGGTGTCCGGCTTGGGTGTGGTGGTGGTGGTAGTCGTGGTGGTGGTGGTGCTGGTGGTGGTGGTAGTCGTCGTGGACGTCGTGGTCTTCTTCGTGGGTCTCGGCCTTGCGGACGTCTCGAAGTGGGACGTGGTTATGTAGTGCGCCGAGCCAACTGGCTTGTGGAACTCCGTGCTCTGCGAAAACGGGGACGCATGAGAACGCCGTCGATCGATCGATCCCTACGCGGCTATCCCAGCCGGCTGCTCTCCTAGGGGGCCACGTTCGTTAATCTTCTAAATCGCTGCACGGTTTTTCTCCACTTTGTAATATACGCTGCTCAATGGACTGTGTAATCGAGCCGAGGCCCCCGTCGGTCTTCTTCTTTGTCGCGATTAACAGTAACCGTGGCAAAAAGCAGCCGGGTCTTCTTTCGAAGCCGACGCGTATCTTCCCCTCCCCCCTCCCCCCACCTCGTGATTTCGCGCGATAGATAGAATCTAATAACACCGCGGCAATACGGGTTCCCCGATCGAGGATGTAACGCGATAAAGTCGTTCCACGGAGGATCGCCGATCCTTCGATCAGATACTCGCCGGAGCGTTTCATCGGCTCCAGGGGGGGACGGAGTTTTTTTTTTTTTTCCTATTACGGTCAACGGCGCGTGCAGGGCGTCCGTGAATCACGGATTCCTCGTTTCCTCGACCCGAACGGAAGCAAAGAAATGCGAAAAGCCCTCGATACCCTTGAATCTTACTCCCCGACTATCCTTGATTGAGGAATTATTCTGGTCGCCGGGCGAGATCGTTAACGTCGATCGAGGGAAGGCCTTCTACGTACATCTTGCGGTTCCGTTGGTTTGAAACTCGGTCGCGAGGGAAATCCTTCGGGGCCGTTCTGCAGGAGGCTCGGGTTGTCCGTCCAGTGCGGTTTCAAGGACGGCCTGGGCGGTGTCCAGCTGTTCTCCGACCAGAAATGGGAGCTGGAGCTGGAAGGTTTAGCGGTTTCCAGGGAAGCTATCGGCTTCGTCGACGACGACGGCCTCTGCTTCGTGATGAACGCTGGCTCTGTGGTGACTTGCCAGTGAGTGGTCTGTGGTACGGATCCGGCTGCGCTAGAATGAAAGAAAACTTTGAAGCTGTCGCTAGACAGCCTTCTTCTCTCTTTTCTTTAATGGGCGGGTCTCCTGTAACAGCCCACGAAATTTTAGAATTTTTTTTAGAAATCTATTGTTAATATTGGATTAAGGAGTCAGTCCACTATGACGGTTTGAAAAATGAAGATTTTTTTCTTCGTAGATACAACATATAATGCAATAAATCTTTTGGGTATTTATTAAGCTACTCTTATATTATACACAAAAAATTTGAAAGAATTTTTTTCATTTGTTTTTAAACTTTAAACGCGATTATCTCAAAACAACATTTTTTCAACTGGTGCAGGTGATTGCAAAAAAACTATTTGATCAATCAGTCTGAAATTTTTACACGTTATTCGGCACATCAGTGGCTATGGCCGGGACTACGGAAACCTTTTTCGATTAATCATTTCATACTTTTTACAAGGGAAAATGATTGAAAAATTGACCGTATTTCGAGACTTAAACTTCAAACCTCCCCCATTTTGTTAATTTTTTATCAGTAAAAATAATCCTAGTTCCGGCGATAACCACACTCATATTGAATACAACACACTTTGAATTTTTTGTTTCAAATGCGTCGTTCTCCCGGAATCAGTGTGATATATATTTAAAAAAAAAACTGTTAAAAATTTAAAATAGATTTTTTTATGCTGTCAATAAGTGTATTAATAAGTAGACAAAACATTATTTACGTTGGACATTCCGTTTACTATATATACAATAAATCATAAAAAATGATAATTCTTCACGACTTCACAGTGACGCCTTCAGACTGACCCCTTAAATTCTTTTGAAGAGTTTAATCCAATATTCAAAAAAAAATTTTAAACGCCAGTTACTTTTGGGGCTGTTAAACGAGAATCCCCGCTTAAGTCGTTAGCTAGATAATTCTATCTAAATTCTGCTTTCAGCTCTGACTAGATCGTGCTTCTGAGATTTCAATGATAGAACACACGTGGCGAGTGGAACGTAAGGACATAGTCGAATACCTGGGGGTGGACTGGCCGCTGTAGTGGCTCGGCATGGAAGTTGTGGAGGTCTTCGTGGTCGTGCTCGAGGTGCTGGGCTTCGAGACGAAATTCGGCCTAGAGTCTGCTTGGTCGTTGACGGAGGTCGGTCGGTAAGTGGTCGTCTTGACCGAGAAGTACGGTTTCGAGAAGTCCGTGGTGGGTTTCGGCGAGACTGGCTTGGTCGCCCACTGCGGGCGCTCGGTGTGAATGAAGTTCAAGTTGGAGTGAGGCTCCTTGGCGGTTTCCTGGCGAGAAACGAGACCGAACACCTCTAAATCTCCATGTCAAGGAATTTCTACGCCCTACCACGAACACGAGAGACTCGACAAGCAATCCTACACGGAGGATCCGAAATTATCTGATCCCCCGACTATTGCAACAATGCCCCACTTATCACGATAATTCTAAACTCTCTACTGCCCAAAATCAGCTACAAAAGCCTCCTTACATTTTCGTCCACCGAATTAACGCTAGGTCGATGCACCGACTCCTGCACACTAAGATCAGCGTCCTCGGTTTTCCCCTCGTCGGGTCTCGACTCGAACGGTCTTTGGTTGCTCGGCCTGCTGGGCCTGATCCCCTCATCCTCACCCGATTGCTGCTCCTTTCCGGGCAGTCTTATCGCCAACGTGTTATGGCCAGTGTCCACCTTATCCTTGAACCCCTGGTGGTGGTTCTGGACGTCGACGTGAGCGGTCTCCTTCTCCTTAACAGCGGTGTGCTGGCTATCGTCGGGCCTGGTCTTCTGTTGAGGAATCTGTGCTTCGTGGTGACCGGGTCTCTTTGTGTTCTGGCTACTCCACGCGGGTTCCGTGGTGGCGGGTCTCTTGGTGCTATGGAGGCCCGGTATCCTCGTATTCTGAGAGCCCTTCTCCCAAAGATCCGTGGAAGCCGGTCTCTTCGTACTCTGCGGATGCTTCTCCCAAAGCTCGATGGAAGCCGGTCTCTTCGTGCTCGGCGAGTTCTTCTCCCAGGCGTCGGAGGTGCTTGGCCTCTTCGTGCTGGTAGGATTCTTTGCGGAGAGATCGGTGGAAGAGCCTGGTCTCTTAGTGCTATGTGTACCTTTAATCCAGAGATCAGTAGTGACCGGTCTCTTGGTGCTGTGACTACCCTTGACCCAGAGATCGGTGCCGGTACTCGGTCTCTTCGTGCTCTGCGCGCCCTTCTCCCAGCTACCGGGGCTGGGTCTCTTCGTGCCCTGGGAGCCCTTGTCCCAGAAGCTCGACGAGTTCGGCTGCACCGAAGTCGGGATCCTGTCCTTGTGATCGAACGTTGGTTTCGCGTGCGGCCTCTTCTGCAGTGGCCTAGCGGAACCGGCGTGCAGCGGTTTGTGCGGTCTGCTGGACCCTCCGGAAGACTCCGGCGTTTCGGATGGACGATGGTGAGCCGGCCTCGCGGTGCTCGAGTCCGTGACGAGGAAGCTGGAGAGGGAGGTGAGCGTAGGCCTGGTCGCCTCGCTGCCCAGGGCCTCGGCCAGGGTCGGCCTAAGCGGCTCCGACGAGGGCGACCCGTGCTGCTGTTGATGGGACGCGGCGATCGCGTTCGTAGTGGAGTTGTGCACGCAACAGCTGCCGAACATGAACGTGTCCACGCACACGCCCACGTGCGTCCCCTCCGACTTGATGCACTCCCACACGAACATGCACGTGCCCTCCTTCAAATCCGGCCCGGGGACCCGGCAGGGCTTCGGGGTGATCTTGTAACCTGCGCGCAGAGGACAGTGGCCGTTCACGGCTCGAGTTCTTCGAGAAGCATGGGGGATGGGTGATTTGGCTTCCAAGAATGAAAATCTTCAACCACCGAATTCCAATGGAGCAGTTACGTCCGCAAGCTTTGGGATATCAAGCAGGTGGGTTCTAGCGAAGCTGACGAGGGTGTGAAACGCTACCTGAGGAGACGCTTATTGACCCATCAAACCGTTCCTCGATCGGATTAAGGGTTCGAATGTTAACGACCAGTCAATCGAACGATACGCCTACCGCCGTCCGAGCGAACGGTTCGTCGGCGACTCGAGGTGATTGATTCGCGCTCTTGCTCTTATTCGCGCGCGAAGCCGTGCTCTTCATGCGTCGCTAGCTCAAGAATATCGACAAAGTAGGCCAGTAAACATACAATTAAGCCAACCGACTAATGGGAGCATTTACGACCAGATTAGAATCGATCCTTAACGACGCTCGTAACGATCTACCAACGCGAAACGATACGCGCAGGGTGTAAAAATTCTAACGGTCTCGGCTTTCACGGATGAATGTAGGCATCCGGATCGATGGAGGATTTGCTAATGACCGGGGAAGAATTTTTTTTTCATAATCCCAATTTCGATGGAATTTCCCTTAACAAGTTTTCACTCCCTTTGTAAATAAAAACCACGGTGGCAAGTGTTCTAAGGAATCACTCATTCTAGTTTTACCTAATGTCCTAATCCATGGTTTGCTTCACCTCGACCACCACTTTTCTTGTACCCCACACAAGCGAATCCTACGCCCTTCACTGTTTCACCGAAGCAGAGAGTCGACGCGAGCTCCGGACGTTTTCCAAAGTTGACCCACATCGTGGTTAACGGGTGCGTGATAAACCACCGTTTAAGGGTTGCAACGTAATTCTCTCAGTAATTAACGAAACCGTCCCGGGAGCCGGCCGAGGCCGCGACACGTGCAACGGAAAATCGTTTCTCGCGTTAAACAGCGGATCGATAGCTCCGTCCGGCCGTTGATTTTCGTCGAGCACTCTGATTAATGGATCGTATTGTACAATGGTCCGGGGCCTGGCCGCGTTAATTGGGACGTCATTAGCGTTCGAAGATGGAATCTCTTTACCGGAGGCGCTCGGTGAAAGTGTACCCGATCGAGGGGCGGCTCGAAGGCAGCGTGAAACGGGGGAAAAAATGCGAAAAGAAAAAAGAGTGCACGGTAGGAAGGAAAAAAGGAAACTTAATCGTCGTGGCGAAGGAGTACGTGGAACCTGGGCCAGGTCGTTAACCGAGTCAGCGTAAGAGCACGGCTACGTGAATTACTGCGGCTCGCGGTCTGTACCTTCACGGTCTCGCTTTCTCCGTTAGAAATATGCTTGTATCGCGTTGCAAGCGCGGGCTGCGTTAATTAAAGAAAAACTTTATCGCGTCTAACGTTCGTTCGTCTTCGAGGGAACAATGGTGGGAGGTGGACGATGGCAAGGCTTCGGCGTTCGCGATGCTACGAACAGCGAGGGTGCAAATAACGTCTCCTTCAGGCACCGTGTTGATACTGTTGCGTCCCGCAAGCGCATCACTGGAGGAACTTAATTTACTTCCTTCAAGAAATTATTGAAATTTTCAACGCCTGTTAAATAATTGCGTGGTACGTACATGTATTAATTAAATGAGCTGCGATGACTAAATATGTTAAAATTCATTACCCTCCCGTTGCCAGCGTAATTAGTAGCCCAAGCGAGACATAAATTGCTGAGCGCGATTAGTATCAGGAGCAGCGGCCAGTTAGTACCGTAAACGGGAAATAAATTGTTCCAGGGAATCGCGGGGTTAAGTAGAAAAAGGCGCGGGTTTTCCAACGGCCGTTCGTTCCTCGAATCGGGAAGAAAGTCGCCCCCCTCGTTCGCTTTTCTTTTCCCACGACTGGCGCGCGTCCGACACGCACCTTGACCGAGTTCCTCGGGTCCAATTAGGCGTTACACATATTCAAAGAGGCAGCCGGGCGACCGATGAAGAAAGGAGAAACTGCGGGAGAAAGGGAGCCGAGGGAAAACGTTCCGCGAAGGGTCGCGTAAGGAGTCGCAATCGAGCCCAGAACTGGCTGCTTTTTACTTGAACCAGAGAGGCGAATAATTATTGAAGAAAACAGCGCGCAAACGCTTGGAGTAACAGTTATTTTCAGGCGGTGGATAATCGTTGCGCGAAACAGCCGCTCGATTACGAATAATTCGATCGTTCTTTTACGATCGAGTAACGGGAAGCTCGGTCGATAGCATTATCGTCGATTATTCGATGATTAGACGACCTACTGTACTGGATACAGAGAACCTCTCCGACGTGCAGTATTTTAGATCTAATAATGAACGAATGGCGTATAAATAACCGCGGTCCGAGGTGTATTAATATAGCAGAGAGGCAGTTTAGCTACTTGTTGCGTCGGGGTAGATTAACATACGCGATTCCCGTCTTCCCCGCGCGAATATAAGAATTACACATGTACAATAAACGTCCATCGTACCGAAGAGAAAGCCACCGAAAGCTGCCGCGCAGCATCCACGAAAGGTGGAGGAGAGAAGCAGAGTTAATGAGCGAAGCAGGCGAGGGGAGAGAAGCGCCCTGGCTACAGAAATGCTCGCGTTCGAACCACCAAAAGGAGTATTACTGACTGTGACCTCGATTTAGCGTGCTGAGGGACCTGGCGATGCCCGACCACCAGAGAATTGTGGCCACGTAACCGATCCACCGCATCCTGATCCCTGAAATCAGAAAACACACCACTTAACGCAACGCCTCCACGTCTTAGACCCGTCGCCCTAAAGGTAAACAGAGAGCTACGAGACTTCGGCGCATCTTTGCGATTCAAAGGAGTAAACGAGTACTCGGTGAAACCGAGTCGACTTTTTAACACCCATTAAGCGCGATGTAGCGAAGAGACAGGGAATAGCAATTCCTCGTTACACACGTCCTGTCGCGGGCAGACGGTATAATTCTCGCCCGGCCGGGCCGTCGCGCATCGACACCGCAATCCTGCCCGCCGTCCACGGTTAATCCCCGAGAACCACGGCGGAGCCACGGAAGCATGGAAATTGCTCGCGAGCCAGCCACTGAAACCCCTGCGATCCCATCAGCGGAGGCACGCGTGCGTCCAGTTATTCGCCGAGCAGTTACACCTGTACGACTGGCGTTATTGCCGTTTCCGCGCGGCGACTGGCACCCGCCGATTTCTGATGCACCCGGTGCGCGGACGCTCGCACGCCTCTCCTCGCTTCTGTTACTAATAAGCATGCCTAATGCTTCACGTTCCACGCGTGCCTTGGAGGCCCGCCAAGGTACGAACGCAGAGGTCAAATTTTCCCTCTCGAGGGTAGAAACGAACCGAGACCGCCTCCAGGCTGTGTTCCTCGACGCCCTCCTAAACGGATTTCGTGTTTCTCGAAGACGGAGCAGGTTGAGATTTAGGATCGACTGCGGAGGGACATTTCTTTGGGGAGACTGTTACAAGGGATCCAACGATCGAACTAGCATATCGAGTTCGAGTAACAGTTTAATTGGTACAGGAAGGTATGAAGGTTATCTGCGAGGTGATTCGAGGAATGCCGAGGATTCCTGGGAGCCGACGAAGCCGATTTCCCTCCGCTTACGAAACAACAGGCCGCCTTTCGGCGGACCGTCGAAGGAAGACGGATGTTCTGCGGCCGGAGCGTAGACAGGGGGAACGAGACCTGAATGCAGTTGACTTATTGCACGGTCCGAGCCTCTTTATAAGTCGATCTCGGTGTTACGACCTACATCTCTCGTTTGCCTTTTTCCGTACGTCGAACAGCGAACCCTGGCGTGGTTACCGGAGCAGGATGTCGAGGCTGCCGATCGTTCCTGCGGCTGAGGATTCGCGACGGGATCCTCTGGTACTCTTACTTTCCTCGGGGCCAGTTCGAGACCACGTCGACCGACCGGTACCTACCGCGAAAACCGATGCAAACGAGCAGGCTCGTTACCGTCTCTAACTTCGGGGGCATCTCTCTGATTGGCATCTTCTAGGAAAGGATCGATAGGGTTCGAGTCGAGACGAGGGAAACCGAGAAAGCGCGGCTTGTTGGAAAGCGGTTGACTTTATGCGGAGGATCGTCGCGTGTAACGGCCAGGTAATGGAACGGAGGAGCAACTCTGAAACAATCACGCTGTTAAACGCTTTTATCCCAGGAACGTGATAAATGCCAAACATTAAGCGTACGCCTGATCGCCCGAAGGGGTGAAAAATCCACGACTTTCTATTGGAAACGTCGATGGGCGAGAAAAAGAGTGGCATGAATGGATCGGCCACGTCGGATCGAACAGAGAAACGAAAAGCGAAGAGACGGAGGAGAAAGGAGGCGAGCTCGCGCGCTCGTGTAAACGCCGCGCATCGCCTTTACGACGGGTCATCAGCGGCTATTATGCAAATAAAAGAAATGCTAGCAAAACCGTCAGATATCGCGTAACGTTTTATCTCGAATGGATGCTCATTTCCATGGAGATTGCTCGAGCGTCCGGCCAAACGAGCGTGCGCTATTGAGAAATTCTAATTGAATACCGAAGGATGTTGTTGTGCTTTTCGTTTGTAACTGGTTCGTGGAAACGAAAGGGGCGTGAAAGGGCCCGGAGGTATCGATTTCCACGGGTTCTCCTGTCACGGCGGCGATATTTTTATCAGCCACGGGAAGAGAGGATATCGATTTTGCTCGGTTGCGTACGCGAACGACCGTACACTCTCTCCTGTCCTTCGTCGTTGAAATACGAGGCCCGATAACCACCGGTTGTCCCCAACAAAAACCGCAGGCGAAAGGCCCGAGGATTACCCTCGCCGGGGAATCGGTGCCAACCAGACAAATTGCCCGAAAAACCGACCGAGAAAGCCCGAACGTCTGCTCCATGACCCGGTATGCGAAACCAGAACTCGGTGACGAGGTGGTTCCATCCACGTTTTTGCTGCCGTCCACGCGTTGCACCTGCCGTTCATTGAATTACGTGTTTCAGCGGCTCGCTGGCGCGGTCGCGGGTGGTCGCGTTTCAAAGATCCAACGAATAAGGAAGCTCGCTTTTCAAACGGAGCAGAAAAACGTTCAAAGTTTCCCCCGATTTCGAAGCTTGCTCAGGTGCCCGCGATAAAAGGATAGTTGAACACCGCTTACCACACCCCCAATCGCAACCTTCCATCGCACGTTAGCGTTCTCCGCGAGCGCTGAACAATTGCGCACCACTCCGAAACGAAGCACCGGTTTTAGGTGGAAGCGAACAATCGGCGCTCGACCGATTATCAATTGCAACCGGTGATCGGCCAGAGAATTACGATGCAACGTCCCGATAATTTATTACCGTTGATGGGAAGGCTCGCGCTCGTGGGTGGCCGGCCGATAGACGGTGGAGCCGCCTTCTAAAAGCAACGATCTCGTTGCCCGATCCGAGCCGAGTCGGTAACGCCTCGAAGTGCGCGAGGTCACGCGAAACCGGCGTGTTCCTGTTCGCAGGAGAAAATGCAGCCTGCCGTGCCAGGCTTTTTCCACTTAGGAGCCGGCCGCGGCCAGACGCACGCGCTTCGATCGCCGAGCGTCGCCGAGTGGTACGCAAACATCAATCTCGATTCCGGAAGTCGGGCCCCGCAGGCGAGGTTTGCTCGACGGAGTGGCTAAACGACTGTCATCGTCATTGTTTTATCCACCGTGCCGTTCTTCTCCTGTTTGCTCGGGGATGCTGGCGGGACAAGGTAGCAGCAGGGTGTCGAATCAAAAGTACGATCTCTGGGAGCGGCGAGGAAGATGGTAGGGAGAATTCCCTCGGGCCACGGAATATTGCGCTCGCGGATAGAAAGTTTCGATAGCAGGCGAGCGATCTGGAAACAGCGAGGCGAAGCTCGTAACTCGAAACACCCTTCGCGGCATACGATATTGTTCTTGTTTCTCAACGTGAGACCATGCGGCATATTAACCTTTCAACAACCTCCTGCCTCTGATTTCCTTTCACCCGTGCGGGGAACCTCTTTCTTCAGCGTTCCATTCGCGAAATGGCCACTTCTATTTTTCTCCGTGACGCTTATCAATCGAAAACGAAAGTCCTCGGGCATAAGGCTGGCTCGCGGAGAGCTTCTTACGCAACGCGGGGAGGATATGGAACGAAATTTGAATTTTTATGGGAACGTCCAGCGAGACCGAGTCCATGGAGATATCTCGTTTCCAGCGTAAGCGTCTTCTCGTACTTGCTATTATCGTAGGAGAATATTTTAGGTCCGCTTAGTTCCTTTCGTGCGAGGCTATTCAGTCATTTAAACAATAACACGGTTTTTTAATTAGTAGTCACCTAATTTTCGATGGTTTAGGCTCTATTTCTTGTATTTTTATGTATTCTTTGTACTTATTGTATACTAAGGTGTTTCCCGTAAATTATAATGATAATAATAATAATAATAATAATTATTATTTGCGAATATCGGGAATTTCTCGACATTTCGGATCTACCGCGGAAGATAGAGGATCCGAAAGATCTGAAACATTCCAGGATTTTTCCCCCTTTTTCATGGAAATTTTATGCAAGGACTTTATGTAGATTTTATAGAGTCGGGGAAGATTCGTCTTCCCCGGGGAATTGAATTCTTTTGATAGCATTACGCGGAGCACTGTTCTCGTGATAGAATAACGCGCAGGTAAGAGAACGTTCATTTTAAACGAAGAAACACTCGCACGAGGGATTGAAAATAAAAGAGCTGAATCGTCGATGAAATCGTAATTATCCCTCCACGGGACATTTCGTGTCACCGTCCAACTACTTAGCAAGTACTGTACTCGCGAGTTCCGCGAGTAACGTCTCAATACGCGCGAGGAAGCTCCGGCGCGCAAGAAAAAGCGATGGAAACGGAATGGCGTGGAACGAGGAAAGCAAACAGGACTGGAGGCGAACGCCTTGAGGAAGAGTAGCACGCGAGTAGCAGAGAGTGCGTGTGCCCCTCGCGGTTGCTGAAGAACTGGGCCGTGGTCTCGCGTTACTCGTCTCCCGCATGGGGCGCACGAGCGCCCGGCAAAAACTGACACATATTTCAGGGCGGCGAGGAACGAGAACTCGGCTGACCGCGAACACGCGGGACATATCCGGCCAACCGAGCACTGAATTTCCCGATCAATGTCGCCAGATTTATAACGCGAATTCTCTTTATCGAGGCGGGGCTATTGATAATATTACGCGATGGTACTAAATAAGGCTCCGCAAAGAAGGGGCTTTGTAAAAACATAAGAAAACTGGATTTTATTCTTTGAATGAATTTCGTTGAATTTTCATTGAAAATATTTTTATCCTTTCGACTCGGCTCCCCCAAGATTAAATCCCTGGTTCGCCACTAGGTGCAGCTAGGTTTGTACAATAATTAATAAATCATTATTATTATTATTTATTATATAAACGGGAAAACCCTTTAGTATAAAAAGTAGAACGAATTAGAACCATAAATAACTTTGAGTAATATAAAATACATAATAAAAGAAATATTTTCTGCAAGTTTAAAGATGCCTCCTAATATCCCAAAAGAGTTAAATGCAATATTAACAATAGTTTTTTTTTTAAAAATCTAAAATTCAGACTCTTTGCTGACCTGCGTTTTTATTTAAGGTGATTCACAGGCATACAAATAATTCCTTGATTTCGCTGGTGAATTTTAATGCGCCGGCTCGTTGCGTCAGAGCTGCTATGCTCTTCAGGCCCCCGTTGTTCACATCGCGATTCGGGGATACGGACCCAATCTCTAGAATTTGTACGTTGGCGAACAATTATTGTGAGCGGGTTGATTTTTTTGCGCGGAATTCGTACGTCTTTAGGTACGGTAATGAGGTGTATGCGTTTTTTTGTAAATAATAGGGTTTTCCCGTAAGTTAAATAAATAAAATAAATAAAAATTTCGATGTAGACGTGTACCAGATGAAACAGTTCGATCGTCCTCGAGTTGGTCACTCGACGATACTCCAAGGATGCTAGGCGAGTCGATTCGATCGGCCTGGACCGGGACCGTTAAGCGTCCAGCGGCGAGAAAGAAACTACTACTACTGGTCTACCCTACATGCTTCGAATAGTGTTCCGATCGGTGGCCTCTCTGGGGCAAGGTCAAGAAGCAAAGAGTACAAAACTGTCGCTGACTGGTGTTCCCAGAACGGACGGCTGCCGCAGCAACAAGAGGAAGAAAAATGAACGCGCGCGGTGACCTACTGATTGCGGATTTTAAGCTGCGCACCCACTGATAAACTTAAAATCCCATTAATTTTCACGATGAACACTTAATACTCGAGTTTTATTGAAATTCTGTTGGATCCTCTGCAAAGTAGGCAACGTAATTTTCAAGCGAACGAGACATCTCAAGTACCTCAGTAGCACTTGCATTCATTTCACTGTTGTTTATACTTTCTGCAACGACGACAGTAAAAACGACGGAGTCATTAACATTCAGAGTGGCGACGAGAGGTTTCATAATGCTCGCGGCTCTCCATTCTACGGCGACTTCCTAAACACGTGCCGGGGATCTCTACGTGACAGGATTTCCTGAGCGTCTGGAAGAGGACTAGCGTCACCATTAAAACATACGCTCGCACATTTTCGGTCTATCCACGTAAATAAACCCCGGCGAAAGAATCATCTTCGAGATACTGATTATCACCACCCGCGGTAGAAACGTATGTGAATTCGAGTGCTTGAAAACGTCACGCGCAACCTCGTTCTCAAAGATGGTCCGCGCAATTGCATTAAATTCGACTGGAGCCTCGAAGCGACACTGTCCTCCTTAGCGCAGGGGCGAGCTAATTGGTCGGTTAGTGGGTTAATCGACGCGTTCTTTTCTCTTAATCAACGCCGTGTCACCGGCTGGATAAAGGGGATAAGTTGCGGTCGCTGTTTCGTATCTGACCTGGTGCGCGAGTCCAGCACAATGGAAAGGCCTGCGCGGCGTTTAACCTCGCGCCTTCTTCCGCGAATCCTAGAGACTCGCCCGAGGATCGGACGGGAGAAATATTCGCCGTCGGTGGGGAACGATTAAACAGAAACGGGAACGAGTGGCTTGTGATAACCGCTACTCGTCACGGAACATTTCTTCTCGGAGGGTGACGCGGCATTGGAAACGCGGCTATCGCTCAGGATCCTCTGAGAATCACGAATGATACTCTCGCAGTGAATCATCAAGTGGGCTGTCGAGGTGTTCTCTCGGGCATGATGGAATCTTTACACGAGCTTCCAAGATTCTTCGGGCGATGCTTCTGTAACAGTGCGCTTGGTATTCTCGATTCTAAGTAGTGGTGGAGAACTATCGATGGTACTTACGATAGTTATCGATGGTTCTCACTATCGAACACTATAGATGACTTATTTTCACTATCGATAATTATCGGTACCGTAAACTGGGGTGACATTGCCCACTTTTTTTAGTCTGATTGAAAAATTACCATATGATTGAATTCGCTAATTTTTTCTTTTCGTTTGACCTTGGAGAAATTATTGTTATCCACTACAAAACACCATTGTTCTAATTACTTCACAAGAAAATAAAATAAAGTCTTTCCATGCTATTCCCAGTTTACGGTATTGAAAATCGTAGGTTAGTCAATTAAAAAATAATAACAGCTGAAATTCAGAATTCCAAATTTAATTTGTAATATTATTACAAATTTCGATAGTGAGAACCATAGATAACTATCGATGGTACTTACGATAGTTATCGATGGTTCTCACTATCGAAAACTATAGATGGCTTATTTCACTATCGAAATTTGTAATAATATTACAAATTAAACTTGGGATTCTGAATTTCAGCTGTTATTATTTTTTAATTGACTAACCTACGATTTTCAATACCGATAATTATCGATAGTGAAAATAAGCCATCTATGGTTCTCACTATCGAAATTTGTAATAATATTACAAATTAAATTTGGGATTCTGAATTTTTGAATTGACTAATCTACAATTTTCAATACCGATAATTATCGACAGTGACAATAAGCCATCTATAGTTTTCGATAGTGAGAACCATCGATAACTATCGTAAGTACCATCGATAGTTCTCCACCACTACTCGGTACCATCAATTTCAATTCTACAGCAGCTCAGTGAATATTCTCCGGAGATATTGGAGGATGCCAGGTAATAATTGACGGCTCGACTCGAACGTCCACCGTCGGTGGTTCCCCAGTCGATGTCACGCGGAGGATTAAGAACCACATTATATCCTGCACGAGCTCGGTGCAGCCTGCGACACGGAGCGGCGACCGTCTTCGGCCATTATTCAACGGCTAATAATCCACGATAGACCGTAATTAGCGATGGCTGACATTAAGCGACTCCAGCAAGGTGTCCCGTGACACGGTTGTCAAAGTAATTAAGCCCTGATTGAGAGTTGACTTCATGGGCATCGTGATGCAGGGACCCCCTCGGAAGTTTTCCAAAGATGTTGTTCGATTAAAATTACCCCGATTGAAGACACACCAGGTCCTCCCTGCTTCTCACGTTCTCGAATTTCTCAGTTTTCTAATTGTTCCGCAACCTCGCACCTTCGCACATCCGTTCCGATGCATCGCAATTTCCAAGTCCGCGGATTATTTCCTATGGGCGGGCGGGCGGTTGATCTCGCGGTAATTTAATTTATGTCTTTCCTGGCGCGTTCAGGTGCCGACGAGGAGCGTTGCGCCGCTTTAACTAGCGGGCGTAGCAGAGCTTGCAGGAAATGGAAGATGATTAAGGGGGAGCAGAACGGAGAGTCGAGTTCGTCAGCCTTGGAATTCGGTTGCTACCGCGGTGCGATAGGAGGAGGCCGTTCGCTTTCGAGTAATGCCGCGAACCGAGATACGTAGTTATCCCTCGTATCGGTCGATTCTCACCAACGAGATCACGAATCCTTCGAAAGAGCGCGACTCGCGGGATGTCGTTCTCTGAAAAAAATACCAAGCTTAAGAAGACTTCCGAGAACATTGAAACTCGTTGCCGCACGAGTGGAGACCCCACGGAGTTATCTGCCATCAGCAGAGGCATCGATAAAATGCAAACTTTCCAGTTTTCGATATCCTGATGAACTCGGTACACTCCCATCAGGCGCGAGCAGAGTATAGAGAGCGTCGCGTCGATTCGCGACAACGGTACGCTCCTCGGGCAGCTCGGAGGCCGGTTAATCGACTCGGAGGGTGCCAATGCCGCGCGAATTGGAGCGAATCGTAATCGCCGCGGCGGTTTTTTGCGCGATTAATGCCTGTTAATAAACTTCTCGCGTACTTATGACTACCGAGGTGGGTTCGTTTCTTTTCTCTCGCCGGCCTGGCAACGTTTCGGGAGGCGTTCTAACGGCGAGAGGCCGCGGCTCGCGAGACAGTTTATTAGCGTGCAGTTTTATTAGCCGCGTATTATCTGCTATCAGCTCGGCGAGCGCTCAGCCGTCAAGCTTAATGCGCGCCGCACGTCCGTGTGCGCGGCCCGTGGCGTGCACGCTGTACGGGAAACTGGTCGCCGCGGTGTCGCTATGAATAGAATTAATGGACGGTCATTCTGCGCTTAATCGATGCCAAAGAGGACTGCAGGACCGTGAATTGACGAGCCGAGATGTTCGATATCGTTGCCCAGCAAGAATTTTAATTGTTCCCGGCAGCCAACCATGCCCGTCCACCGACAAGGAATTAGCGGCTACCCGCTGTCGCGTTTTCCACGATTTATCGCCTCCTTTCAATCGAACGAGAATCTATACCGATAATCCCACTTGCGGTATTAATAAAATTTCTGGCAACCACCTCTCGGCAAGCACGAGTAACCCTTCCTGAGTAATTTCACTAGAATCCTCTCAACATCCCTGGAGCTTTCAACGAGCTACGTCAGCCAACCCAAAGGGGAGTAGCAGGCAACGAGGCACAGTGGCGCAAAACCGAAAGGCACAGACGTAGCTTCGACCCGTTCCCGTTACGCGCAGACTAATATAATTACCCGGGGAGGCAGAACCAGTTATTAAACCGAGGCAAAAAATATCTGGTCGCCGCGAGCGGACAATGGGCGACGACCGTTGAAATTTCAAGACGCTCCTTCGGCGATGGGTGACGCTCATTAAACGGGGAGCCAGCGTGGACGCTTTATTGGCCGATAAATCCAGCGGGGCCCTGATAGCAAGGCGAGTCCCATCTTCCTCCGCGCGTGGGGCGCAGCGATGCGAGGTGCGCGATAACGCGGCCGGCAGCGGCGTTTTTGCAACGATAGGCGCGAAATCAAGCCATCGGGATCCCGTTGCACGGCGGTGCCGGCAAAAAGGGGGAGAATCGCGCGCGCCGCGCGAGTACGCCACGAGATAACACGCCCGGCCACTTCCTATAACGCGGCGATCGATGACGAGCCGCGCCGAGCGGCCAGGAATGATCGAGCACGACCGCGACGGGCCGTGAAAAGGGGACCGCCAGCGTCCTTCCAGGCGGATCAGGGCAAGCTTTCGATCGGAGGCTCGGGGTGTGTGGGACGCTTTCGGCTGGTTTCTTGGTGGCTTTCTTTTTGGCAACCGTCGCTGTGGCGATTGGTGTGGCTTTGGAGATTGGAGAAATTGATTGACACCGATGTTAAGGGGTTAAGAAAGCGCGGGGTAAACACGAACGCGGGGTAATCGCGATTTAATAAATAAAAACTGATGTTTCCTCTCCACTAGATAATAGTTTAGGTCGTATCCAACGCCGGGCAGAAAATAATAAATACAGAACGCTTATGCTATTCAAGATAAACACAATTTATTATTTTCATCATGTTTCAAGTAATATTTTGTCCATTTCAATTGCACGTAATTAGTGTTGAATTAATGATACAATTGTCTTTTATTTTAAGTTGAAATAAAGCACTTTTGTACCAACATTTTGTGACCAAGGCGTTGCTTGAATTATGATTCGAACCTCTGAAATAAATTCTTTTTTATTCTTTGATGTCGTGGGGCATTGACGATTAATCTCGAACCTTCGAGATTAGCAACGATAACCGATTTTGATGAAATTTTCAGCATGTATAAAACTTACTTCAATCTACAAAAGGGATTTTATATCATAACCTTTACTATTTTTTTCGATATTCCGAACAATTGCAATTTTTTCTAACGCACAAGAAGAGGAATTTGAAAAATACATTAGGTATAGGTTGAAGCAACATATTTTATGAGTTGACCATTGCAACCGCGCTTTCTGTGAGACTTCTGCGATATTTAGCACTGTGTTCGTGATTACCCCACGACAGTCGATTAATCACGAACACCAAGGGTTTTTCTTTATTAACTGTAAAGTTGATTTTTATTTTAATTTTTCAAAAATCGTCACAGTACTTTATAAATGAATAATTTAAGTATGTTTGTAAATAATAAACAAACTCATTTCTCATATAGTTTCCGTTTTGTTTGCTTTCTTGCTTAAGTGTTCGTAATTACCCCACTCTCCCTTACTCATTGAGAAATTTTTATCGCTAAAAGTGTTTTCGCCATTTATAAATAAATTCCCAAAGATAGTCTATTTCTTGACTTGGCCAATGTGATTTAACCCCTTAAATGATGCATGCTCATTTTTAAGGGAAATGAGTGAGAAGATATGAATTTCGACGGTGCGGAAGTGGTGCTCAGGAATGTTATTATTGCGGGACGTAGAGTGCAGTATATTAGAGACTCTAAACAGTTAGAATCCAATTCCATTCCGTGTCGTTGGAGTATAGTGATCGCGGCTCGTTCCGCGTTCGATCGCGAAATATCGAAGCGTGTCGCGAATACTGAGCGCGTGCGCACCGACAGGCGGAGCAACAATCTTAATATAAGCAATTAAAGTAATGGCACGCATTGCGTTCGTTGTAACAACGGCACGGTACGACGAGCCCGCCGATAATAATAATAACCGGCTACTGGAACGAACCCGGTGAAATCCTGGATCACGATACGCGACACAGCAATTGAAACTGATAGTTTGTTCAGTAAGGAGGCAAATTTACCGTGCAACTGCATTATCCGCGAATGTGTGCGCGTGCACGTGTCTCTTTCCTCGGGCTTCATCTCGCGCGTAACGTCGGTTTCACACCGACGCGAGCAACGTTCACTGTCCGCTCGACTGTAAGTAGTTGGAAAGTTGATGGACAATTTGTCCAACGATGGACGAGCGTTCACAGTGGAAACCGCTATGCAACCAATATCTCCTTGTTTCTTAATACTTTAATCGCCCAGTGAAATTTGATGGAGTTCAATCAAGATGTCAGCCGCTCGTCTACACTTTCTGCTTTCTCGAGAACTCGAGCTAAAGCCTTCAGAGGTGAGCCTAGAGTCAGTGGCGGATTTGGAAATTTGGCACCCCTAGGCTAACAATCCTCGAGGATATCTATCTCCCCTTCCGCGAAATATATTTTAATTTAAAAGAGTCGAGGCAATTTTAAAAATTTTAAATTCAACTCCGCCTCGAGTAAGCTCCATTTCAATATTTCTATAACCAGTGGCTGATCAGCAGTTGCCGCCTGGGCCTTCGCTCAGAAGATCCTCATCTCCAAAATAAAATTATGATCAGTTATAATTATTCAAACACCACATTTTGTTTTTCTTACACTTGGCTCGATTTTAATAAACTACCTCTTCATTTCCCCCCAAAAATGGGCTCCTCAGTTTGCCACCCGGGCCTTTTTCCTTAAATCCGTCACTGTCTATAACCAAAGCGACGCGAATGAAGAACTCGCGAAATACATAAATCGACGTGCAGAGATCTGTCGCCAGGTTCGAAGACTGCAGCGCAGACTATCGTAGACGGAAGTGGAGTGCGCTCGCAGCGCTGGCTAGCAACATAGTTGCTCCCTTTGATCTTCGCCGCTGCTCCAGACGAAACTCTCCTCGATCCAGAGAGTCGCGCGGCGAAGAAAACTCCGCCCGCGTGTGCCAGCATCTTTGCGAGCGACGATGCTCACGTCGGTGTGGACCGGGCATAAGGCTCGTGGCACGATTAACGGCCGATGAAGAAGTATTACGGAAGTGTGACAACGGTAATAGATAACTGGAAACGAGCGTCGACGTCACGGACGCGCGAGCACGGGACGTATCGCGTCGGGGGCTTTCAATCGAAGTCACGTTCGGCGTCGTTACGGTATTCAAGCGGCCCGGCGAGTAACGTGGAAATTATAGCATCGACTATCAAGCACTCGTAACTGGTAGCGGAATTGCTGCGCTTTATCGCGCGATTGCCCTCTCAGATTAAATCTCCCCACCCCTCGTCGCGATGAAACCGGCAGATTATGCCGTCAAGAGGCAGACCTAACCCAAAGTATGCAGCCTCCTCAGTGACACTCCTCTGCTTTTACTTTTCTTTCGAGCCTCCTCCAGAAGAAACCTCCAGCCTCGTGTTCCGCCAGATGTAGCCTGCAATCTTTCACCGTACGTAAAGAAACCCAACGTCTCTCGACTTCTCTAAAAGACACCTGCGAATCGTTCGCTCCTAAGAGACAGTTCTAAAGTCCCCGTTTTTTTCTTCTTCCTCTTATAATGGAACATGGAGACTTTATATCTTTGAAATAGCTCGCTCGGAAACACTAATCGTCGGTCATCCCGTTGACGGGAAACGAGGAAACGGTAGAAATATCGCGGCTGATTCATCGAATTCCGAGGCTTCAGCGAGGCCGTTGCTGAGGATGAAGTTGTACCGAGGCGAGAAAGGGAGATCGGTATTGCGGGATCGAGCGGTCAGAGCGCGCGAGGAACGAACACGATTTCCCGAAGAAAGCACGGAAGAATGAGAGACACGCGGAAGGAGTACCTGGATCTCCCGTGGGATCAGACTGGTCCGTGACTGGTCAGTCCTCGTAATTACTTCATCCGCTCCGAATCCTGGTATCCCGCTGCTGGCTGGCTACTTGGCGTCCGGGTGCCCGACGACGTGACGATCGCGTGCTTGTCGTCGCGCGGCCGAGTCGCCATTCTGATTAGCACAAGAAGACCCGAATTCCTGTTGCCTCCTCCTCTGCCGGCCTGTTCCTCGGTCACTCGTTCATCTCTGGCACGCCGATTTCCTCCGCAGTGCCTCCCGGACGAATCACTGGCCACGCTGCGAGTCGAGTGTCCACCTCACTGACCACGACCTGCCCCTGATTGATACCCCGGCGAGAATCACTTCCTCCTCCGGCGCGGAACTGAGCGAGTCGGGGGGATATGATTCAGGAGCCTCCGTAGCGAACCGTTGGTTACTAATTCCCGTGGATGTGGCGGTGATTGACGTCGAGCTTCCGAATTCACGTGAGATGAGTAAGTCGAGAGAGTGATCGGCTTTTGATTCGTCAGCGGTTAGAGCTCAAACTTCCCGCAAGGTCGTTGATTGCGGAGGAGGGCAAGGATCTCTGTGGCAAGTTGTAGCGAAGGTGGCATTGTAGAAGGATTACCAAATCGACCTGGATTCGTAAGTGGATGTGACTGGAATCGATTCGGGGCGGGGATGCAGGTGCAAGGACGATATCCTGGTGGCGCGGATGACTCGGCCGGTTCAAGAGTCAGGCGACTGCGAGTGCTCGAGGTTTAACCGTGACGGACGCCGGCCTGGCACTGAACGGCTTAACCGGTATACAACCACTGACCATCACCATCGCAGCCATCATCGGCCCTCTTCGTCCCCGTTCCTTCTCCCGGCTCCTGCTCTCTCGTCCCGTCTCTACCTCCTCCTCTCTTCTCCTTCGCCCTCTTCTTTTCTACCGGCGACTACTATCGCCCACCGTCGCTCGAGGATCTGCCGAGAAACCGTAAAATCCACTACCACCCCTACCGTCTCGGGACCTTCCCCAAGATTCGGGTGTCGAGAGCCTGGTAGCGGAAGGCGAGTTTCACGCAAAAATCCAGATAAGTACTCGGGCAATTCGAAGGCGAGGACTCGAATCTGTGGTCGTGACTGGACGAAACGTTTCTCCCGACCGACCGTTCGCGAATTCTACGCACGCCTCGAAAAACGGGGCGCGTTGCTGTAACCAGCGAAACGTCGCTCGTATCGCGAGGAACCTCCATCTCGACCAGAGTTCAGCCAGAACTAGGACGAACGCTTCTCATTGTGCCCGATGTGCACGCGTCTACTCGGGAGAGCGAGGGACGCGTTTGCATTTCCCGAGAGGCGAGAATTATTAACGTCCCTATCTGTCAAAATCACCGCGCTGCTTGCCAGCCGGTTTGCCTGCACGCGGGTCGACCGATAACGGGGACAAGGTGCTCGTACCCTGGTGAACCTATAGACCTTCCCTTTGAAGCTTTGGAGGAGCTTGAAACGCGTCCAGGTTTGCGTCCTTGCATTTCCGAGAACATTAATTACCGCAACCCTTGGCCATCGCCCTCGAATAACTTCTAAGAAACTGTCTTCAAGTCGATCTTCCTAGTCGCGGAATTAGCAGAACAGATTTCGCAATCGTGCTCTCCAACTGCTTCCAGCGCAGACAATGAAAATGATGTAACAGCTTGCTTTTAGCAGGCGCATGTTAACCCCAATGAGTTCAGCGGCCGTGACAGTCCGCGAGGACGACTGGCAGGAAAGCGGATCGCGGGCGAGCGGGAGGAAGGAAGAGGAGCAAGAGGAGAAAGGAGGCGAGAAGAAACGGAACGGTGCGCGGACGCAACGGAGAAAACACGCGGCCGGCAGCCCGTGACGCAATTAACGACGAAATTATTTCCACTAATTGCGAGGGAACGCAGGACTGCGGTTCTGGCGTCGCGAGCACGCGGTCTCGCCTGGCCCTTCCCGGAGCACGTTTTGCGAACCGTACGATGCGAAATTTTTTTACACTTGGAATCTGGACGGGCCGAAGTGTGCCAGCCTGTGATGCTTCTGAAGACACCGCGCGAACAAAGGGAGCGTCGAGGACTCCACTGACGAGGGTAGGTCGCGATCTGGATGAGTGCTTCCTGGGTGGGACCGAGCTCGAAACGTTGAAGAAGAGTGGCACCAATAAATCATAGAATACTGGAGGAAGATACAGGTTCAGAGACGTCTGACCTATTTCAGTGATCAGTGAACTCTACGTGGCTTGCAAGTAGTATAGGTAAACCACCCCAGAGACTACCGACGGAGACGGCGACGTTCTTTTTCATTTAGGTCTTCTGCACTCGTTGGAATTCTGACTAGGATAACCGTACCTAATATCGCTCGTGTTAATTAAATCGACTTAAATATTTTTCGTAATGAAAATAGCGTTTTTGTTTCAACAGGTAAACCAACCAATAATTGAACGCATACCAGTGAATTACTATTAGGCAAAGAAATGTCAATTATTAATTTAAATATATTATGTTTATAAATGGGGTGTAGTTGCACTTTTAATATCCCATATTTGTAGTTACGCGTATTAAGCAAACATCAATAAGTACAATTCTTATTAAAAGTATGCGGTCATTTACTGGGCTTCCACACGTTTTGCATTTTATAATCTTTTTTTTTTTTAAATTACGATAAGAATGAGTAATTATTTTTATAGAAATTTCAAGAAAAATAAATTTTAATGCACTTTCAACAGTTGTTTTGTTCTCATATATAAATATATTCAAGTATTAATCTCAGAGGTGCATAAATTCAACAATTCGGTCATTCACTGGTTGGTTTACCCTATGCGTATTCTATTCTCAATGCCGCCTATCGGAGAACAAAGGTTTCGGTGTGATGTTTGTTACAGGTGGGGTCGCGAAATTTGCGAAGCAACCGAAATCCACTTTATTTCTCCAATAGGGGAGACCGGGGCTAAAAGTTCCGGAGGTAAGTTGTTCCGATCGTTCTAGCTTCAAAATGAAAAAGAGCGTTGTACTTTAAATTATTTTTTCCACAGAGTGGCGTGTTCAACTTACACGGAAAAAATAATTTAAAGTACAACGCTCTTTTTATTTCGAAGATAGAACTGTCGGAACAACTTACCCCTCGGAACTTGTGGCCCCGGTCTCCCCTACCTACATCCGAACGTAAAAAACTAAAATATTGTCCAATAAAAAACGAAGTACCAATCACCCTCTTCCTTTTACCTTTTCGCACGCTCGATCCAAGAATAATTCGTGAGATTTTAGTGACAGCAACACGCCGCGGGGCATTCCGTCGATGCCGTTTTACTGTCGGCTTTGCGCGCTCCTCCTCGAGGGCGTCGTAAAGCCGAGATATCCGGATCGACGAGTTGGAAGGATCGGATTACAGGCGCCGATTAAAAGCGCACGGGGGAAATCGTGTCACTGTGCCGTTCTTTCGACACCGCCTCGTCACTCGGCGAGCAGCATCCGCGAAGGTTCGACGGCGGCGTCCGGGCAACCGGTACGGTCTCTCAACGGGGCTTAAACTCCGAAGCGCTCTGTCCTGGAAAACCAGATCCGATCGAGGTGGACTCGGCGAGGTCGGGGCCCCGAAAAAACGGTGAAAAACTCCGCGGCGGCCGGTGATCCTGGCGCAACGATCGCGGGTACATCCTCGTTGGTGATCGTGTCGCCGCGTGCGCGGCATACCAGCCGCGACTCTTTAATCGGCGCCGACCAGGAGCGACCGGGCTCCGCTGGAACAATAAATCAACGCGGAAAATGCGAACGCTCGGGGCCACCGCGCGGCAACCGGTCGCCGAGTTTTCGTGGTCCTGGTGGGAGCTGGGAGGCTTAGAGTCTGGCTCGCACAGAGATCGCCGCACGTATCGAGGATGTTCCTTGGTAGAAAGTACGGGGATAGTAGAGCGCGAATGTGGGCGGGTGGTATGCGCGCGGTAGGCAAGATGGTATAATAGAATCCTAATGGTAATTGATTTTGAAGCTGGTTCGTGCTCGCGGGCGACGCGAAGCGCAGCCAACCTGTAGTTCGGTATGTTCTGCGAGCGCAGGGGCAACGCCAGCTGAGCGCGAGTGCAGATTAGCGGTAACTCTCTCGCGACGTGGAGGAAGAGACGTGGGCCCATTGAAGTAAAGGCCGGTTCGCACGCGAGTTTGCTCGTACGGCTCGCCTCGCCGTAGGAGCCTCGAGGGTTCGCGAGCAGCGGGAACAAGACGCGGAGAAGAAAGGGAGAAAAAGGAGGGCGAAAAGGAGCCAGGAGGAGCAAGTAGGGCTCGTGTATCGAGAAAGTTATCGATCGAAAAGACGTCGTATAACGAGACCGCGACTGGGACAGCTTTGGGAGCCCGGGTACCTCTTTTTCTGAGAAAACGAAGGGTTCGCCGCTGGCTCGATGGTCCAGCGGCACGAGCCATATTAATTAATTCGATGCGCAGCGACGCGTGACAGAGGAGCACTGCGATCAAAGGGAAAAGCGAGGTAGAGAACACGGGGTATTTCATTTAAACGTGGACAAGGGTTTTTTATTATATATGCGCGAGCAGCCGGGAACGCAGCGGTCCAGCACGTGCCGCGGGTCGTTTAGAGAGCCTTTCGTTTTGTTTAATTAAAATTGAAACACTCGGACGCGAGTGCGACGTGCTTGACCTGGAAGCATCTAAACGCTGGAGGCTCGTGGATCTAGAAGATCGACTAGAGATCGATGGATTCCGTACTTGAAGGAGCAGCGCTAAGCGCCAAAAAACACTGCCACTTCCTTTAAGTGGCTGTTTCCCACACAGCCCGTCCCTTGGTTCGCGATCGATCACGACAACAGCTCGGCGGAACAATCGACGGACGCGAAATCGTTTGCAGAGCGAGCCGAGGAAGCCGATCGAACGGAGGGACGAGCAGGTTCGAGCTGCCGCAGCCGTTACTCCTGGAATACCTCGAAACACGCGAGATGAGCTGGGCCGTGGAAAAAGCGGCGGAAGAGAGGACGGAGGCCAGGACGATACGATGATTGATCTATCGACAGAGCCAGGAATGTTATCCCTCCTCTATCGTGGCCAGCACTCTCTAATGACACGGCAGCGTCCGCCTTTCAGCCTCCTCGCGCCTCTGCTAACTCGTCCACGGCTTCCAACGGTCCAATGGCCCTTTGCTACTTTATCCTGCGCCGTTTCCGAGACCTGCATGATCGACAGCTTTATGTACCTTATGCACGAAGATCTACGGTGGACGACGCGTCCAACGATATCGATAGTCATGCCCCAAGATTACAAGGGCAGTCTTAAGGGGAATATCCCGTATAAACGGCTTATTTTTCTATGAATTTTTCAAATAAATTATTCGGTTAATCCTCGTGGTTCATATTCTCGGGAATATTACTAACTAACGGTGTGTAGAATTTCAAGTTGATTGGTCAAATAGCTTTTGAGTTACGTCAAGGACCCAGTTTCTGATCAGTTTCGTATATAAATACCAAATAATAAGTTTATCACGATACAAATTTATTCCAAAAAATTCTTAAATAATTATGAAGTATTTTTAAATTTACACGCAAACATTTGATAGCTCATAGTAAAATGTTTTAGGTTCATCAGAAACTGCTCCCTTTGCATCTTAAGTGATCAGGAACTGGGTCCTTCACGGTATCCCCGGCGCCAATTTTGAAAACGCGACTCACCAACTGCTATATTATCAATTTACGAAGTCGAATTTCGGTCTATAACGTTGAGAATGTATTTTCGAAATATTTTAGATGCGATTTATGGAAACGCTTTTGCGTCCTTGACTAAACTTCCACTGACGCTACATCCATGGGTTCAGACCGAGCAGTCGCGGACGAAACTGCCGCGTCACGATCCCATCGATCATCGGCACCCAGGTGCCGCAGATGCGCTGAGATCGACTGGACGCGGTGGCGTTCCGCCTATTTTCGCGATACCGCGGCTGGCCTGGCGAACATCCGCTCGTTTCGGTACGCCTTTAATCAAAGATCATTATCATACGGTGATAGTGTGCCGTATGTGATAGGTCGCCGTGGATACACGCGGAGGCACGCCGTGACCGTTCTTACGTATTTACTATTACAGCACGCGTGTACCGTACCGAGATCATAATGCGATTCCGATGTAAATTATATCGGTCGTTTCGTTTCGCGGGAACTTGCTTCGTCCCTGGTGACGAGTCAATGCTACTCGCCCCAGTGTACCGTTAACCTGTGCCGTTCGCTAGTCCATCATTGAACAGGTGATCCTGACAATGGTGTACTGAATAATGGTCAGTCCTCGATAATTGGGAAGCCTCGTTGCGACTGTCGATATTGTAGCAATTATGGGCCTCTGATCCAAGCTAGTGGTGGAAAACTATCGATGGTACTTACGGTAGTTGTCGATGGTTCTCACTATCGAAATTTGTAATCATATTACAATTATTACAAATTTAATTTGGGATTCTGAATTTGAACGGTTATTATTTTTGAATTGACTAACCTACGATTTTCAATACCGATAATTATCGATAGAGAAAATAAGCCATCTATAGTTTTCGATAGTGAGAACCATCGATAACTATCGTAAGTACCATCGACAGTTCTCCACCATTAATCCAAGCACTAGCTGAATTTCTGTATTATTGATATAGGAAGTGGGGGAATGACGGGGTAGCGAGGTAAGACGGGGTATCTCCCTAAACCCCAATTAAAAGATGCTAGGCACGTGACAAATACATCTTTAGGAAGCCATTGTGTTATAATAGTGTGGTCGCTGGCAAAAGTGAGCGAGGGAGCACGCGTTTTTTATTTATAGCTTTGAACTGTTTGTGTACTGCGTCGATGTTATTTCGTGTGATAAAGAGATTTGAAATAAATATATATTTAAGAACGGTAAGTCTATTATTTTTCTTCCATGATAATCTTCATTTCGTCTATTTTAATGTGACATATTCAAAATTGAAGTATTTCTTTATTTGTTGTACAAATATGTTAATCTTTGGGAAACGATTCTTTGAGGCAAGATGGGGTCCTTGATACGGGGAATGATGGGGTACCCCGACCTAACCCTTAATGGACTTGTTCGTGTGAGATTAAGCAACGTCATCGGTCTCTATTATAATTTAATTCAAATAAACCATGTTAAAAAAAAACAGAAGAGGAGACTGGTCAATAGAAGTGATGAAAGACGCTGTAAATAAAGTTTTGAGCAAGAAAATGGGCTACAAGAAAGCTCCCCAAGCATATTATATCCCACGGACAATATTGGAACGTTACGAACTTAATTTCGGTCCCCATTTTACCTCATTTTCCTCCATTTTCGATACCCCGAAATCCATCTGTCCATCTGTTTTGTAAAGTTTAATAACTTAGACCTCAGATAGTCCGAAGTGTGTAACAAATGTTAAATCATTAACTTACAGTTGTATTTGGAGTAATAAAGACTTACATCATCACTTTATGTACATTTTTCCTTAGCTTCCCCATCATGCCCCTAGTTCCCTATTGTAGAAGCGACTTGCATCGGGGAAAGAATTTTCTTCCCGATTCACTATGCTCAGTCCTGTCCCTCTTTCTCCCATCCGGATCACTGATTTCCAAGGAGAAAACGATGACCGATTGGAATCTGAAAACTTCGCGAGGTATGCGAGGAGAGATTAAAATCGAAGCCGATCGAGGACGATAGCTCCGAGATCTCTAACTAAATCTGCTCGCGAGACCTAGGCGTGGTTTGATGTACCTAACACGAGCATCGTTAAGATCCACGACTAATTGCTGGAATCGCTTAGTCACTGGCTTAACAAGAGATATTCTGCGTTAACCGAGTGGCTTACATTCGCCAACAGAAACCGCGTGTAA
Organism: Andrena bicolor; assembly: GCA_960531205.1. Taxonomy (NCBI): domain Eukaryota; kingdom Metazoa; phylum Arthropoda; class Insecta; order Hymenoptera; family Andrenidae; genus Andrena; species Andrena bicolor. Next base: position 471,301 of record OY482667.1, read on the forward strand.
CGTGCCCGCGCGTATGTTTTGTATCTTTCTTAAAGCGGCCGTCGTTGTGTCACGAGGCGCATAAAAAGCCGTCGTACTAACCAGTTGCAATTTTACTTTCGGACAGCAGGGGACCTGGATAAAGGTATTCGCCCCAAATTTTCAATGAGTTGGAGCAGGGGATCCCGGATCGAGGGCCATAATTAAAGCAGCGTGCGTCGCTCCGGGCCCCCAGGGCGCGCGATACATCAACGTGCCCGAGTGATTATGGTCCTGGTAGCGAAAGCCCGGGCCTTATCGTGAATTAAATCTTACTCCCCAACGACCTGCAAAGGGCCCGGGCCTCTCCCCCCACCCCGCCCCCCTTCCAACGGGCCTCGTTTTTCCTGCCCGAGTGTATAAGGGTAACACAGCCAGCGGACTTGATCTCGAACGCACACTTTTTTAAGGGGGCACGACGCACGTTCTAATCGAGTGAAAGTGGCCGAGTAACGAGAACCCCCACGAAATTAGTTCTCGATTAAATTCTTCCACCGCCCCCTCCCACCCCGTCCGTTTCTGCCAGCAGAGAAAATACCACCTGAAATGATGATGGGTGCACGGGTGATTTGCATGATTCCTCGGTAAATCTGTCGGGCACGATTTGACGGAATGCAAAGCGAAGTCTGTGATGAGAACGAGCCGTATGAACCACCTTGTTTGCTCGAGTTCCGTCCATTTGCATGGGGAATGCGGCGGTTCCAGGTCACGCGGCACCCTTATTACGAGAAATCGGGATTAATTTTCGGCGGCAACGAGAGCCGCGGTTTCTGCATGCGTTTCAAACGAACCGCCCTGCCGATATCCTAATTTATCGCATCCGAATTCACGTTAGTGATAACCGAATTGATGATATCTCTCTTGGTAATATCCAGGATTCGAAACGGGAACTGCGTTAAAGATTATTGATCTGTTCGCTGTCCATTTACCTACTAAGAAATCTTCTCTGTTATCTTTGCAAAGATTCCAGTACCTAACTCCAGCCGATGGGGAAAAAAAAGGTGGAGTTTGCTCGGGTTCCGTGGGAAAATTCGCACGATTGGTGGACGGCGCGGTTACAGTTTGTTGCAGTGGGCGCAGTCGCTAGGAAACGTTTAATTTGTATCGACGCTTATCGTCGCCTTATCGGCACCTCTATCGGACCGGTGGCGAGGAACTTTAATTACGGAACAAGTGATACACGCGGCGCCGCTATGGTATGGCTTTTATCACCGCGCTCCTATGATGTATCGTAATGCGATCTATATTTAAGTCGCGCTCGGGACTCGGGGGAAAACGAGAATTTCGCCGGGGGCCGTGGACGGTATTAAAATCGGAATTCCTTCGACCGGACTCGGCGATAAGCTTTCCTGCAGTTGGCGGCACGGTGATTTCTTAACGACCCGGGATATGGAAATTATAGAACTCGGGGCTGTGAGTGGAGGCTGAATCGGGAGCAGTTTAGATCCGAGTTAATTACGCGAGATGGTGGATCGAATTTTCTCGCTGGCCGGTAGCTTGAAGTGGGTCTGGACTCGTGGCTGAATTAAAGTCTGGATTAGGCTCGTAGATCTAACAGCCAAGTATCGAGGATGCGCCACTGTATCGGGTTAGCTGTGGGATTAGATCTGTCGTCAAGCGCCCCGCTCGACTTTCCTCGGCACCGCGCGGGACGATCGGTTTCCGTGTTCGATATTTAATTAATCGGCGGTCAGGCAGGCGCGCACGCGTTTCTATAATTAATTACGCGCGGTTCGGTGAGGGCGCGTCGCTGAAAATCGATACGCCAGGCAGCAGCCTTCGAAAGCTCGTGCGCGTTCACCGTACGAATACCAACGGAGTAAGTCGTTTACCGTTACCGTTAATCGATGTCTCCGTGCATTACGTTTTACTCTTACTAATCCCCCAACGAAAGTCCACGCCGTACGGACGATAGGTAGATAAACTCTCCGGCGAGCGGGCAATTACCGGGGGCTCCCTCCCCTCCCGTGCTTCGGCATCGAGTTAATAACTCACGTTTTAAGAGGCGGCCGCGAGCGCGCAGCCTCTGCTGCATAGAAGATCGATAATTGCTTTTGAGTAACCTCCGCGCCATTTCCTGCTTCCTCTCTTCTGCGCACGATCGCTGTTTAATGCGCCCCGATCGTGCACTTTGACTTCTGCTACGCGCTGTCGAGTCTATTGGAAGCTGTACAGGCTGGCTCAACAGTGCCGCGTGAATCTTCGTTAACAGGGCGGAGAAGATTCTACCTGTTGATGCGGTGGATAAGAATTCTCCTCGGTTAGATTAGGAGCTCGGGAAATCTGGATGATCCGATTTCGAATGCGAGGCTATTAAGATTTAGGTTAGTGGTAGAGAACTATCGATGGTACTTACGATAGTTATCGATGGTTCTCACTATCGAAAACTATAGATGGCTTATTTTCATTATCGGTATTGAAAATCATAGGTTAGTCAATTCAAAAATAATAACAGCTCAAATTCAGAATCCCAAATTTAATTTGTAATATTATTACAAATTTCGATAGTGAGAACCATCGATAACTATCGTAAGTACCATCGATAGTTCTCCACCACTAATTTAGGTACCGTAAACTGGGGTGACTTCGCCCACCCGGGGTGACATTGCCCACTTTTCGGAAAGACTTTATTTTATTTTATTGTAAAGTAATTAGAACATATGATGTTGTGTAATCAATAGCAATAATTTCTCCAAGGTCAAACGAAAAAAAAATAGCGAATTCAACCATGTGGTAATTTTTCAGTCAGAGTAAAAAAGTGGGCAATGTCACCCCAGTTTACGGTCCCTTTAGCCGAGTTCCCTCCGAGTCGCCACCGTCAACTAGCAATCAGCTTACTTTTTTCTTTTTTTGTAGAGGAGTGGGTGTGAAGAGTTGCCTTTTCAGACTCGAAATCGTCGCCAGTAACTCTTGCTGGATGATTCGTCCACGCAGAAGTGGAAATGTCGCGATTTCGTGTTGACAACCACGCGTAATAAATAATCAGCGAAGTAAAGTTCGATGACGAGGGTTCGAGAAAGTCGTTTCTCGAGGAGGTATTAATTACGAAGATTACTGATGAGGATGATCGCCCTCGAAGTGGTTTTCTTTTCGAGAGATTTTTCGTCCCGTCCCGAATTCGCGGCGAGGCTCCACGAACGATTACGATCACTTAAAACCGATGCTTTATGGCCGAAAATCGTTCCGGGCACGGCGGAAGGGAAAGATCGACGACAGAGTCGGTCGAAAGTTCGAGTCCCTGTCGACGAAACGATTCTGGGATACGCGTAGGACCGTGTTCATGACCGACTTCGGCGGTTGATAGGCTCGCCCAGTCGAAATTACGCGTAATAATACGGTGCAGTTGCCATTAAGAGGATGCTTTATGGATGGCGAGAAGAGGAATGCATTTGACATGCTGTTAAGTTGAAAGTACTCGCTTTCTCGAGAGTATTTCTTCCTCTCCCCGCGTAATTTGCTAGCGCCTCGAAGAAGATTGTTACAACCTCTCCCACATATTACAATTTAACAGTAAAAACGCACAAAAATTCCACACCACGGAGTAACCCAACTGGCGCACTGCAATTTGCCAAGGTTTCGCGGTTTCCGGCGGAGGAATTCGCCTCGACGGCGCACGAGTTTCCCGGCGCAGTTTTCCCCCGCTTCGGAGAGGCTTTCAGACACGCGAGGCAGCGTTTTCCAGCGGACGATCCTGCCATCCAACAATAGGCTCGAAAGTAAAAGGGAAACGGTGGAGGCAACCCTATCTAATGCGAGCAGGCGGCCGTGTGCGGCGCGCTGCCACTAATTTGGTGAAAGTCGGAGGCGTAACAGCGATTATTGGCGCTGAATGGACACTCGGCGGATTCACATGTGCGGCCGACAATGAGGTTTACGTGGTCACGGATACCACTCTTCCCCCGACGAAATGGCAGCGCTGACCACTCTCTCGCGCGAGCCTGTTTTTAAGAGCGACTCGCTCGTTAGTTCCGTTTAGGCGATGCCATCGAGAGCGCATACACGCTTGGAGGCTGTGCGCCTTTCTTTAATTAGCCTCCGGGACGCTGGTTGCGATTAAATCTGCCACGGTTGCCCGTCGCGACGCGTCACGCGACGTGATAAATTCCCCGGCCAAACAATTAGGCGCCGCGCGAAAGATTAATAATTTTAATCCGGCTGGAGCGGCGCACCGGAGAGGGTTACGATAACGACCGCGACCTCGGTCATTTCGCGAATGCACGCTGATTCCTTCCTGTACAGTGTGCGATGTTGATTGGCCGGGGATACCGCGGGTCCGGGATAGAGGGTGGCGTTTATTTATGCGCTACGCGGCCACTACCGCTATGCAGTTAGGCGAGAGTTAAGCTGATTTGATTGTGAGTGAGGCGTAATTCGGAGGCATCAGTGTTCGTGAAGTATCTCGATGAAAGTAGTGGTGGAGAACTATCGATGGTAGTTACGATAGTTATCGATGGTTCTCACTATTGAAGTTTGTAATAATATTAGAAATTAAATTTGGGATTCTGAATTTCAGCTGTTATTATTTTTTAATTGACTAACCTACGATTTTCAATACCGATAATTATCGATAGTGAAAATAAGCCGTCTAGTTTTCGATAGTGAGGACCATCGATAACTATCGTAAGTACCATCGATAGTTCTCCACCACTAGATGAAAGTATTAAGTTTTTCAGAATTCAATGCGGGGCAGGTTTTTATTATTACACTAGCGAAATACCCCCGCGCTTCGTTTCGGGACTGAGAGATATTAAGGACTCCATGAAAACAGATTTCACCCCTTTTCACCATTCGCTTAAGAGTTGATTGGGGCAAAATCGTGAAATTAGTTTTCAGGCATTTACGTGAGTAATCTTTCGAAGCAAAAACAAACTTGATATCTAATCTGGCCTAAGAGATTTTGAGGAATTGGGGATGGAATTTCCAACGTCATAAAAGAAATATATTGTTAATGCCTGTAATGAAAATTCAAAAATCCCTTTTGTAGATTTGAGCTGAAAATTTCATCGAAATCGGTTATCGTTGCGAATCTCGAAGGTTCGAGATTATCCCATCCGAGTTGTTCGTCATTGCCCCACGACATCAAAAAATAAAAGAGAATTTATTTCGGAGGTTAGAATTATAATTCAAGCAACGCCTTGGTCACAAAATGTTAGTACAAAAGTGCTTTATTTCAACTTAACCCTCGGTTGTCACACACGGTCAAATTGACCCTGCGTTTTTTAAGCAAAAAACCATTTTGTCGGAACTCTTATTCATTCAATTTTTTTTTTAAGTATGATGACACTTTAAATGTCAACTTTCAACGGTGGGCATACATTCTACAATGTTAAAACATTATCCCAGAATATTTTACAGTTAATTTAACAAATAGTTTTTAAATAACAACTGATTAAAAAGTGTGATAACGACGTTCGAAAAAGTAGGTGTGACAACCGAGGGTTAAAAAGAAAAACCAATTGTATCATTAATTCAACACAAAATTACGTGCAATTGAAATGGACAAAATATTACTTGAAACATGATGAAAGTAATAAATTGTGTTCATAAGCGTTCTATATTTATTACTTTCTGCCCGGCGTTGGATACAACTTAAACTATTATCTACTGGAAAGGGAGCGTCATTTTTATTTATTAAAACGCCGTAAAATCGCATCCGCGATTACCCCGCGGTCCCTTATTTAAATGTGACGAATTTGTTGCAGGATAGACAGTTTTACGTATCGATTTCTAAAATCCGTTCCCCGGCGTGTTTCTCCTCCCCGTGCAAGATGTCCAGGTCGCTTTACATCCCCTAGGAGGACAGCGTGTCCACGGTAACAGTGTACACACGGCTGACCGATGCGCCGCAGGATCGGTACACGGTCCTTCGATTTGCATAAAAGCGTGGGCATACCCGTTCCAGCTTTGCGCGGCCGCCGCTCGAGGAGATGCACCGGGTCGCGACCAACAATGCAAAGAGAATGCGTGTACCGGTGCACCTGTCCGTCCCGTTTCGACGTAACTTTAATATGTAACTTCCGCCCACGCGTGCTCGCCTCCAACGAGCGTACGAACCACTCGGCTGTTCCCTGGGCATCAGTGAAAGTATCGATGCGACACTGATTCATCACTGTCCTCCCGTGTTTGACAGAAGGGAAACGAGTGGCTCGTTTAGAAATTGAAACGCCACTGCGCCGAGGCTCGCGGGAAGTTTTCTAGATCAGAGGGGGTTGAAAAAACGATTTCCGCGCGAGGATTTCTATTTCTCGGAGGAGCTTCCGGGTTACCTAATTCTTCGACGAGGATTAACAGAAGGGAGGTTAGTCGACGATCACGGGGTGTCGGATCATTTAATTTATTTAATCGCACAACACCGTCGTCCGACGCTCGACGAGACGTCGATCAGCGACGATCGTAGCCAGGCCCGCGTGCACGATCATTACGCAAAGTGCGATATGTTTTTAGTTTAATTGTACGCCACGGCGAGAGATTGTGATTTCTCCTTTTCCACGATGCCGCGCGAGTATAGGTAAGTACACAGGTACCCGGCGGACAACGTGCGAGCCTGGTCGATCCTATTCGCCGATTTTAAGCCGCCGTGAAAGCTCGCGTGCCAGGCGAAATACCTATTTTTCGCGATGATATTTCGCATGCACGGCTCGCGGAACGCGATACGATGAGAAAACGCGATAATACGCCGCGGCGACTGTGTTTATTAATAATGTATCAAATCCGTCACGGTGCAAAAGAAAAAAGTAATTGCTTCGGGAACGGAGGAGAATTCGTCCGGAGAAAATGGGCCGTTCTCTCGCGCGGGGCCGATGAAAATTTCAACGACTCCGTGAAAGCTTTTCAAGCGGAAGTCCGAGCGCGGAAGAGAAATGCATTTCTTCTTCTTATGGATCAGCCTCGATCCGCCCGGCCGTATAAGGTAAAAAGAAAATACCGATCGAGGTGTTGCCACTAGGCGGCACTCCTCTTCCACCGCGACCGATTCCTATGAACCACGTACCTACGTATGCAACGATCATCCTCTCCGTGGCTAGCGGCTCCTCGCCCAGCTGACACCGCGCCGGTTAATACCAGAATTTCTAATGGACTGAGTGCGCGAAACCGTAGAAACCCGACGACTGGCGAGATCCGCGGGAATTAATTCGAGACGAATGGAGAGACTCGCTATGACGAATCGGTTCGGACGATCCGCGGGGAAACGTACTAAGGTCGGGGCCAGATATATTGGCCGGTGAATTCGTTTTCGCAGCTAACGCACACCTATTCTGATGTATGTATCTTTACGCTAAGAACTCGGTTTGGCCTACACGTCAAGAGCTTGGCGCTATCCCCACCACTTCTTGCGCACTCTTTTTCTGGCAAGGCGAGAGCGTGTCAGAAAACGTCGAGAATAGAAGAATAATCCTCACGAAACTCACCGGCCAATATATCTGGCCCCGACCTTACAATTAGTGGTGGAGAACTATCGATGGTACTTACGATAGTTATCGATGGTTCTCACTATCGAAATTCGTAATAATACAGTAAATACTCGTTAGGAGCCCGTTTCTACCACGCGTTAGGAGCCCGGCGACTATCCCCACCATTTCTTAGAATCCTTCGGACGAGAGTGGGGGAACCCGGGAACGAGCGAGAGGCTCTTCCGTTTCCTCTCGCTCGCTCATTGGGTTTACTCACTCGCGCCAGTGGCCGCGCGGAATAGTGTCCAGTCGCGTTAGGAGCCCGCCGCCAGCCCCGTTCGTCGGGCTCCTAACGAGTATTCACTGTATTACAAATTAAATTTGGGATTCTGAGTTTCAACTGTTATTATTTTTTAATTGACTAACCTACGATTTTCAATACCGATAATTATCGATACTGAAAATAAGCCATCTATAGTTTTCGATAGTGAGAACCATCGATAACTATCGTAAGTACCATCGATAGTTCTCCACCACTAAAACGTACACGTATCTCTGATCCGGCGTGTCGTAACAGCCGCCTAACCGGCCTGTCGCCATTAAAATGCATCGTCCATCGCAGAAACACCCTTTCTAACAGTCATAGACCGCCCGCCATAAATTCCGCCGGTACGAGCAGGCTGCTCTAAATGGCGACGCGAGATTTCTACCGGGACAAAACGGTCGCCACTCACGAGATCCAGCCTTGCCAATCATCGATTCAAATCCGAATATCTGTGCTCCCCAGGCGGTCGCGCGCGCGCTCCCATTTCCTCCTGTTTCACCTAACAAAACCACCTACGAACCCACACAACCTCGGGCCGTACATCTTCTCTCCTCCCCCGATCGATTCTTTACCGTCTGTTACGTTTCTTCCACTCCTCAACCGGCCTCGCGCCGATACCAACGCCCATGGCGTTCACCCGCTCGACCTTCTTAAGAGAGATCCGTCCACTTTTCCGTCCATCGTCCCCGATCTCGTCGTGGCGCGTCTAAACCGACCAACCTACGAAACCACCACCTCGGGCACAGTTCTGATAGATGACACGCTTCCGATAACGAATGACACGCGATGATTCCACGGTGATAGCGCCGACGCCGATCCCTCCACGCAGCATCCTCGCTTGCCAATTTTTCCTGCTTCTCCTCTTTCTCCCGCGAGAAGGAGAATAGGCGCAGCTCGTTCGCGATTTGTACGAGCCTGATCGGAGGAGACGATGCTTGGGATCTTGATCGCGATTACTATCGGGAGTGATTGTCTTTTATTACCATCTTTCGCTGGCGAAGTCTCGAGCGGAATGCCCCGGTTGAATTTTGTTTCCTAGCTAAGTGGTAATGCGTTGGATAGAATGCTCGTGGGAAATTGCGTTTGGAGATCGGCGTCGGGTGTACTTGCTTCTTGTAGTTGGCTATCGGGAGGATAGTATTGGTTGGATGGAAGAGGATGTGACACCGTATTCAGCACTGTCGGAGCCTCGATTTACTTATCTAGAATTTTTCAGCGGTCATGGATCTACGAGCAGGTATCTTGATCGACAAACAAGCCCCGAGACAGCGTAAGTGATACAGGAGGATCTCGCTGTTGGATCTCCGATCGATAGCGACGGATCCATCGCTGGTGAGATCGTAAACTCATGAAGTAGCACGGCGATCATAATTGGAGTTATCATCGATGCATCGTCGTAAATCTTGAGAAGCCGCGCGTTGCATTGGGAAACGAGTTCATTTGCTCCAACGTCGATCGGCGATTTTCTATTGGAAATATTTAGATCGCCAATGGGAATGTTTGATAGGCATTTACAGATCGGTTCAAATATCGCAAAGAATAGAATACACCTAATTACACAAAATTAAGGACATTAAGTCCAGCCTAGATCTGGGTTAGTCTCAAGTATTTTCGAAATAGGTCCTACTTAGATCTGAGATAAGCTTGCGTGAATTTTTGAGACAGATCACAGATAAGCCCCGGTTGGGTCAAAGGTAGATGTGGATTTACGTTCCAGCGAGATCTGGGTTAAGTTTCAGATAAGTTTCTATCACGTCCGAGCTGGATATTAAAACGTACGCGCCTCTACGTTTTGACTAACGGGGAGTACAAACAATTAAGGGCGTGAAAAGTTTCTGAAACGACCTGTATTCGCGCGTGGCAACGCAAGGCGGAGCACGTTGAATGGCCACGCAACATCGCGATTGCTCGGATCGGGCAGGCCGATCTCGATCTTCGATCTCGCGATCAAGCTTGCTATAGGGGGTAAAAGTGACCCACTTCGGGCCTGTATACGTGCGCGAGAACGCCGCGGCGTGCCTGCATGCGCGCATAACATTCATTTTTATGGGGTGTCTCGTAGTCACGTGATGCTACCCGTGGAAAGAAACGAGAAACAGGGAACGCGTGTTTTCCGGGCCATGAATTTTAGAAGATGGCCCTTTGCAGGGATTACTCCGTGTCTGGCGAGAAGACATCTACAAGCTGTTCCTTCCGGTTAGCGCGCCGATGAATTCAGCGATTTTTAGGAATTTATCGCGACCAAAATAATTACATTAACGAAACAAAATTTTCTTCTATTTATTAAACCACATTTGTACGGTAAATAAAAAATATAAAATTAATCAAATTATTGCTTTTGAAAGCGATCTTGACGACATGTTTAAAAATTCACCCATTCTTGAGGATATGTAGTTTCGAAAAATGTTTAAAATAATCGCTTTTCAATCCGTCTAACCGGAATTACCCTTTAAGAGTCACAACCATAACGTGTAAAATATCTGTCGGAATACTATATTTGGTAAAGAAATTTGTAGTCACAGCACTTCGATGCTAAATGAAACTATACTCATCGAAAGATTGGGAAACCAAGTGGAGGCGTGGCTTAGATTTCAGCGCCGCGGTGGTAAGTTGGCAAACTATTACAAGTAGGCCCGGATCCCATCAAACATTCCGAATAAGTATTTATTAATCGAAGAAGTAAAAATTTAGTGTTCAAACAAATTTAAAAACACTCGTTTTTCACAAAATGTCTATATAAACACTGATAATTGTATGGACTTCGACGGATTTCGGCCTACTCACAGTAGTTTAATTTTCTGCCACTAGTTGGCGTATCGAAATTCTTGGTTTCCCAATACCTACAGAAGAATGAACAGCACCCTAGATTTCCAAATCAAAACACCACCACCTGTCCCCTCAGCTTCGATAGGACCTCCACCCATTTCCGGATCTAAAGTAAAAGTGAGGAATCTGCACAGCTCTCTTCGCCCAGTGCAAATATTAATTTAGCCCCTCGCGACGAACACGATTTTCAGCCGGCAGAACGGGCGTTAATCAGCGACGATTCGATGAATCAATAGCCCCGGTGCCCCGTTATTACGCGGCCGTATTAATGACGAGCATTAACAGCCCGGCTACGCGGAACACGTAATTACACCGCGGTATTAATGACCCCCATTAATTCCACGCTGAAAATCGCCGGGGCCGGTGATGCTGGACGCCACCTAGAAACCGGCTTTCGATTGACACACATTCGCTCCCCTCGCGGTTCGCGTACCCGCTCGCTCTCAGGGCTCGGCGGCCGCCTCTCGCTAATTGTTCCCCCGCGAAATTTATACGCCGCCAGGATTCGCGGCCACGGGCATCCGTAGCCTGGCCGAGGATCACCGTCGAAAATCTTATCTCGACGTAGGATCGACCGGGACCACCGACGCCGAGTCGAGCGCGACCAAAGAACCGTTCGCGAAAAATTCCACCGTCGTTCCCTATTAATTGCCGATATTTTAGGGAGACCCGCGGAATTAACGACCGCGGGGTGCATTTCTGCCACGGCCATTTCGGCTGCGCAACCGGTCGCCACCGGTTGCGTATCGTCGGCCTTCGTGGTTCATCGCGTCGATTTTCGACCGGAGCGAAACCGTACGATTGTTGGCATACATTCGTCAGGGGAGCCAAGGAAGATTCAACCGGTTCACCGTCTTCGAATTCATCGTGTTCGTGCACCGGGATTGCCGGTTTAGGCTAATTAGTCGACGCTCCCGAGGACACTTTATATCGAACGTGCTGAAATATGTGCCGAGAATAATTCCGGTTCTGGTGATCGATTCCCTTGAAATGCATCGATGAGCTTGTCGCCTGAAGTGACCTGGAAGCGGCTCGGGAGGAGTGGATAAATTTGAATATCGAACAGGTACAACAGTTTCTGTCTTAAAAGCTGAAAGAGCTCCTCGGCTTGTCGAGTTATTGCGAAAGAGCTGCCAGCTACTCGAACGCGTTCCCTGCCACAGTTGCAGAGGAAGACAAGGATTCAGCGAAATGGTGTTTCGCGTGGACTGCCAGCCAGCTCGTTTCTCGCGAATGCCAATCGATGAAACGATCGGGGATCACGAGCTCGCGATTCAAGTTCGATCCACGATCGCGAAGGTATCGTCGTCGCGTGGGGAGCAGATGAAAATGCGAGGCTCGTTCGGCCGTGCCTTCCCACGAGCGCGATGTCTCCCGTTTCACTTGGCACGGCTAACAGCTTCGTGGCAGCTCGGCCAGGCGAGATGTTAATTATTCACGATGATGCACGTGTTATTAGCCTCCCGGCAGAGAACGCACCTGGCAGCCGCGGGCCTGCCCCGTATATCCGTTTCATGGGAAACGGACGAGTAGCTAGTCATGATCCCTTCGAGCATCCTCGCCCGCGATTGCAGATCGTCACGCTGATCCGTGTCGCGGCTGTTAATGCGCCACGCTACTTTGCATATGTCACCGCGGAGATTTTTCTAACTGATGCCTCGAGACAGTGGATTTAATCGTTTATTTTCAATGCAAATTCAATGAAATTCATTAGGTGATTAGAAACATTAATTCTTCTTCGAATAAAATTCAGTTTTCTTTTCTTTTTAGGTATAGTCTCCTTATTCGGGTGCGCCACTGGCTTGAGACCCCCTTAGATTTTCTCTTTCATTTTCTGTACGGTTTATAAAGCTGCTTTAAAAAAATTTCAAAAGAAACCTTTACTTTTCGAACCATTACAGTGGTGTTCCCCCTTAAGACTGTCTACTTTTTTCTTTCGTACATGCTTCAACTAGGTATGTCGTGATTGAATAATCAAATAGGGTGATCATGTTTGTGTCTTTCGGCTGAACGAAACGTTTAAATGTAGAAATCATTGGAAACGAAGGAAACACGTGTACTTACACCACAGCTAAAAGAGTGAATGGTTGCAGCCGGTTAAAACCGGCGTGGGGATAAATCGATCTCGCCGATTTCACTGCCTTCGGCCGTTTAAAAAGCCCGCTGGGCGGAGCAGTGGAAAATTGAAAAATTCCCTGACGAGATAGCGCCTACACCGAAAACGTTCTCCCACGAAACCTGGTCTTTCGTTCCTCGAAAGGTCAATCGATAACTGCTGCACCTAAAAGGGCGGAGACTGAGGAACTGTTATCTTCTAATCTCTAAAAACAATCTCGCGAAAGAGTTTCCGTGTTATTTCGCGCGAGCGTTTTTTATATTCCACGAGCAGGATATGCCCAGGGGACAGAGCGATATGGCAGCAGCGTTCGATCCAACAGTACCTATCATCCCCTCGGCTCCATATATATCAGAACCGTGGAGAGGGAAGCGCGGCAGTTTTGCGAGCCCACGGTTCAATAAATTTCAGCGAGCCTCCAATTGCCGCGGGAAACAGGGTCACGCGATTGCTAATGATCGTAGGATCGTTTATTTCGAGCCGATGTTGACAGAAAAATTCATACTCGTGACTGGAATGACGGATTAGCGGGGATGGAGTGACTGGTGTGCGAGAGGATGGGCCAATCAATGAATAAAAATTCTAGAACAAAGCGGGACGAGATAATTGGTCACCCTCGCGAATGAATCTCCCTTGTTGCGTCATTAGAGTGGCACCGCTTTTCGATCACCGGGATTACGGAGGAAGAGTTGAATGGACCACGGAAACGAACGCTGGAATTCAAAGGTTCCGTCGTTGCAGCCCGTAACAAGCGATCTCAATCTCTCGCCGGATGTTTCCACGAGGGGCCCGCATCCCCGTCATTTCCGATCGGGGAATCGAATCACTGCCGCCTGTAATTTCACTCGATTCCCCGGGGATCGTTTCCCCGTTTGTCGTAATGGACGACGCAGTAGCCGTGAGAAAAGGATAGTAAACGTCACAACAACCCTATTTCCTCTTTCGCACCAGTATCATAAAAATCCTCCCGCGTTATGCCTAGTTTCCCGGCGGGATCGCGAGAAAAAAAAAGAAAGCCCGCGAGAAAGAACCCAATTATACCGTCAAGAAAAATCGAGTAGGTATCGATCGCGCAACAATAAAGCAATTAAGCACTCGCGAGCAGCGCTTTACGCGCTCCGCGGGCATAAAAACAGAAACGCCTCGTCATCGGCGTTGATACATTCCCGGGTCGTCTTTCACTCGACTGTTTCCCTCTGGGGGGATCCTAATTGGACGAATCGGTGTGGCAGAGGCACGCGTGCGCCCGCGAGAAAGCAGCCGCACGCGAGTGTGCGTTAGACGGGCAGGCATTAACGAATTCGCGAGTATCCCGAGGGGGATTTTGGGTCAATCGAGGCGAGCTTTGCCAGGTGTATAGAGGACAAATCTTTTGTGGTCCGGGGACCGTGACGGTGAAACGGTCTAACGGGCCCGCGATGGAGGGAGCGAGAGAAAGGGGGGCCCCGCTGGAACGAGAGAATCACAAATTCATCGCGGGCAAAAGCGGCTCTAATTTGTTCCGAATCGGCACATCTGGCGAGCCTCGAAACTAGAGCGGAATGGCCGATGCTCGGGTGACCAGCCACCGCCTGCATCGGTGCCAGGGGGAAGGAAACCGAGCCACTTTGCCGATTCTCTGTTGTGGCGGCCGGCTGCTCCGGTTCCGATGAAATTAACACCTGCGACTCTCGACGAGAGCGAACTCGTGTCGCTCGGGCGCGATTTAATCGGGACACCTGGATATCCCGATATCTCTGCTTCGACCGAGCTGCCGCGGGATCCTCTATCAACTCCCCTATCTGTCTCTCTCTCTCTCTCTCTCTTACTTGGAACAAAAGGATCCCCGTCTCTCTCTCCGCGACCACGGTGAAATTTAGAAAACAGGATTGATCGATATCTCGGCTGGTAACTCGAGTAGGTATCTCGTGTAAGCTTATCGCTCCGTCACATCGAGCGGCTAAACCCGCTAAACTCTTGTTAGAGCTTGTTTAATGGGGATCTCATTGGAATTAAACGGATATTAGCAACGAGGTGCGCGGCTCCTTTTTCACTTCCACTATTGTTCCACAACGATGTTCTCTTTTTTGGCAGTGCAACAAGATCGCGTGGCGAATCGGTGAAATTCTCTGATATAGCTAAGTAGTCACTGGAAGACTTCAGGTGCTTCGGATGATTCAAAAGTCAAGCAGGTTTGAGGGTTTCTCAACGTCAGATTTGGGAAATTATTTAATAAAAACTATAAGGTTATACTATCTGGCGTTTTACTTTCGTGTTAAGGTACGTTTGAAGTAATACTCTGATTTCTTCCCATCTTTTTTATCGCACATTATCGTTCTAGTGCTCCAAAAGGGAGAAACTAAGGTGTGTTTTCTTTATTACTTTTGTCGCTATGGGTGGAACCACAGAGGCCCTTTACAATAAAAATTAGGCAGAATGACAGCAGTTTGAAAGAAAATGTTCAATTTTTGCTGTTTTCATTCCTTGGTATTAATTTTACACAATATATAGACTCGCCCGTGTTTCCAACCATAGCGACAAACATAATACAGAAAATAGACCTTAATTTTTCCATTTTGGCTGACTAGAACAGTTCCCACACCGATCGCCTCCTAATTACCAATGGTTCCCGGAAATATCCCGTCGAAGCAGCGAATTCCACGGAACGCTTTAGCACCGTCATTGCGAAATGATTATCGACAGGCAAGTAGGCGACTGGAACAAGACGAAAGACGCGCAACCCACTTAAAGAAACCGTGACGGAAAAATAAACGTACGAAAAGGCTTCCGCGGGAGTGCATTGTGCGTGCCGGCTCGCGAACTAACTGGTTTTCTCTTCTGCACAGGTGCTTTTACGCGCGATTAGTCGGCTTCTGTTAAGGCGACGCGTGTCGCGATTAAGCGGCACGTACACCAGCAGGCACCGGAGATTATATTATACGACAGGTACGTAATGGCCAGTCGTGAGTGCATCGAATTGGGTCGATTCGATTTTCAAAACGAGCGGTGGCGGCTACTTGGCCGTGCGGCACTTTCACTGATCAGCCTTCGCTTGCGCTCGGTACCCATCCTTCTTGCCATCTGGCTAGCGAGACGATGATTTTACAGTTAATTGCGGTAAGACGCGGTAAGGACGCCACTTTCTCGCCGGGGATATTCGAGGATGCAATCAAGGGGATTGGACAGCGTCGAGGAGGATGAGGACTGGGGACAATCGAGGGATCAAATTAGTGGTAGAACCGAGGTCCACTTCGGAGAAGAGTGGTCACAAGTGGGGAGGCATATTTTTTTTACAGAGTTGTGCGTTGAATTGTGGTTCTAGAAGAATCGAGATAATTGGCCACTCGTTTTTTTCAGTGTGGTGTTTCATTAGATAGCTTTTAGGATGAAGTAGGTAAAATACTTATTCCGCACTCAAACGTCATCTGAATATTATAATTAACGTACTGTGATATGCATCAGCTGTTCTCTATTTTCCCTCTGCACTTTACTAACGCGATTACTTCGATTACCGGAGCTTGTCAGACAAACTGTTTTGTGTACCCTGCGTAGTCTGTTCTTTTTTCTTCTTTTTGTTTTAATTATGCACTCTCTTACTCCTGTACACTAAAGGGAATCCCTTCCCGTTTACAAACAATAAAAATAGAAATAAAAAAGACTCTTTTTTTGTATAACCTGAGTCAGATTCGATGAATCTTCTATTTGGGGGAGTGATTTCGGCCAAAGTAGAAGCAAGAATGGCTTTCCTTTATCCCGGCACTGGGGAACTTTTCCCAATTGTAGCTTAGTTCAACAATGCCTCCGAGACGAAACGGAGGCAACTTCCAAACTCTGCTTCTGGAGAAGCTCTTGTATAACGGAACACACGAAAGCACTATCTTAGTTATGGCATAATATTATCATCCACAAGGAAATTTTCCCTCCATTTCCTCAATTATTACCCTCCTCCATCTACTCGGATACTTTTCGCTTCGTTGTCCAACTCCCGCCCTCTGCTCCGAAATTCCGCGAATTCCCGAGGATCACTCGCAAATGGAGTACCGTGAAGGACCCAGTTCCTGATCACTTAAGATTCAAAGGGAGCAGTTTCTGATGAACCTAAAACATTTTACTATGAGCTATGAAATGTTTGCGTATAAATTTAAAAATACTTCATAATTATTTAATAATTTTTTGGAATAAATTTGTATCGTGATAAACTTATTATTTGGTATTTACATACTAAACTGATCAGGAATTGAGTTCTGATCAGGAACTGGGTCCTTGACAGTACTCGTCTTTCAATTTACCCCAAGCTCCCAAATTCTATCGCGCCCACTCAACGACTCGCAAATAAATATCTCTGTTTCAATGTCAATGTTAACGAATCTTTTACGAAACCTATCACGTACGATCCTACCAGTCGAGTTCGACAGTCGAACAAGTGTCCACGTGTAGACACACACGTGGCTCCTGTTCAAAGGACTTGGCCACGATGTTCTGTCGCCAGCGGGAGAAAGTAACATAGACAATAAGATATTCATTGTACGCGTTGGAAGGCGGGGACACGATCTTCTACGATTTATTGCCCTGCCCGTGTACGCGATGCTCCGCCGCGGTTTTTCTATCCCGTCGTTTCTCCTGGCTCCCTGCCCTCCC
This sequence comes from Andrena bicolor, assembly GCA_960531205.1. NCBI lineage: Eukaryota > Metazoa > Arthropoda > Insecta > Hymenoptera > Andrenidae > Andrena > Andrena bicolor. Next base: position 488,594 of record OY482667.1, read on the forward strand.
CGCCGATCTTCTTTGTGAACGTCAAATTTTATCGTTCCTCGAATCACCGTCAAACTCCCCGTCTATGTAGTTTATTGGCACCGTAAGTCCTCGAGAAGACACCGGTTTATGGACTGTTGATTATTTCCGGTGATACATTCGTCGAGGGATCGGGTCGACGTGCGCGTCGATTATGCTGCTCGATTTTATCGTGATAAATTTATTTGCGTTTCCGATCTGACCGCCAACCGGTTCCCTCGACAATGCGTAAGCGCGAGTTTCAGATAGCGCGGGCAAGTCCGGTTTAGAGAACTGCCTGGATTACCAGATCGTTAGATCAAGAGAGTCCATAAAACTCTGTCTTCTAACTGAGACGAGTGGTTTTCACGATCCTTCAACTAATACTTTATGTAAAGAATAATCTTGTTCGTTGAAATCGAGAGATCCCTCGCGGTGTGAAGATAATAGCGTCGATGCGATTACACCGAAAGGCGTAAAAGTCAAAGTAAATGTGCATACCTGGTAGCCTTAGGGTTCGAAGAACGAGAGTAGATGGATAATTATGCAGGATCGTTGCGGAGATGCATATCTTATTACGACTCCAAGTATTTAACGTTGGCGTTTTATTTTTGTTATTCGAACCACAGCGCCTCTACCGATCCACAGAAATTATGTAAGTCACTTTCGTTTCGCGTTGGCGAGAGGAATATTAACGACGGCGTTCCCTGGTGACGCGTCGGATGTGTAATTAGCTTTATAACAGTCATCTCGATTCGAGGTATCCCCGATTCTAAACGAGCCTGCGAGCCTCGTCGATTCGGAAGTCAAGTAGGTCGAACGCCTGCTTTTAAGAGCATCGCATGAAAACGGCGCTAATAAGCTCGCTAATTACACGCGCCGAGACTCTCATTCGAAATTCAGCTTTTCCGCGGCGATAAATCTGCGGTGGTACTTTTTCATTTCTGCTTCGATTCACCAGCTCGTAAATACAAGAAATTTCCACGCTCCAAATTAAAATCTCCCAGAAGTTCATCGATAAAAACTATTAATTATTATTAATATCAACGGGAAAACCCTTTAGAATACATAAGTTTAGACAGAATAGTACAGTAATTAGGAATTAAATACAATATAATAAAAAAGAAAATAAAATAAAATAGAATAGAATATAACTGAACAAAACAAAACAAAACAGTCTGTAGACAACAACGAAAATAAGCAGCCAATAGCGGAGATAGAGTATACTAAACTAAGATACAACTAGATAGTTGCTTACGGATTAATAGTGTTCCCTGCGTGTAAAATAATATATTCCTCCTTTAAGTATCCGATAAGGAACTATAGATCACAATCCCAGCAGTCCTAATTGAATTTACAATGTCACCCAAAAGTTCGCAGATTTGTTTAACGGTAAGAAGCCGCTGGGACACCGGAGCGGATGAAGCAGAGAGCAGGACTCACCGATTTGAAGCAGCTCGTTCCTGGCAGCCGAACGTTCACCCTTTCTTCATTCTTCAGCACTCATTCTTCGGTTCCTCCCCGGCACAGGACAAAAACCGACGGTCCCCGCGAGAACCCCAGACACTCGTGCAGCTCCTGATCACGACTGCGGTTCACATGTGCCACTGAACTCGGACGATCCACCCCGGCCGCAGCTGAGTCCCCGCTGTTGAAATCCAGTCGGATCCAGTCCGTGGCCCGATGACTGGGCTCGATGATTCACCGGGTTGGGTTTTTCGATGGAAATTGAGTGACGAAGAGCAAAGGGCCGGCACCTCCGGCTGACGAGCAGACGGCGACGGCGTTCAATTAGACGGCGCGAGTCGATCGAGATCCCTTTTTCCGTGAATCGTCCGAGCTAGACGCTCGATCGCGGACGATCGCGGTCACGTTGCAGCCGGTACCTTCGGGGTGAATGGGCGAGTGGTTGGACGCGGTCGGGACGATATCATCCGGCGGCCGATGAATCGGTGGATCGCGGTAGCCACGGAGATCCACGGAGATCGACGGAGGCCACGTCGGGGATCCACGTGCACGCGGTTCGACTACCGGTCGCGCTTTGAGGATCGGCTGATTGCGTCCAGCGTGGACGAGGAACCCGAGGAGGAAGGCAGAGTAGGGAGCCGCTACTGCACAACACCACGTGTCGTCTCCCGCCAGGATTACCCCGAGCAATTTCACGCGGGCCGATATCCTTCGCGTCTCTGCAGCGCCACGGTCAACGATTTCAGCTGGGGCAGTTCATTGTTTTCACCAGGAGGGGAGGGGAAATGATGCTTGGTAGAAAATGGTTCCGGAGGGGCGGAAGAAATTGATGGGAGATGGAGGAACGAAGGGGAGGACTGTACGTCACTGCGCGTATTTTGCGGAGCGAAGGTAAATATCACGGACTAGGTACACACCACGTGAAACGCGACCGTTCGGTACGATGGCCAACGTTGTACTGAGCACGACGTGCCCTTCCATACAATTCCCGTGCTCGCTGTCCCTCGCAGGCTGAAACCCTGGACAGGACGCAACCAGGGTACGTACGAAGCTCGATGACGTCGAAGGATTTCCCACAGCGACGGTGGTGACCACCCTTTTGGAAGACAAGGCGCGGGCCACATGCGTTCGTGTTTTTCCTAGGCTCGATCGAGCGTGACGATAAGGAAACGCTTTATCAACGTAGCGTTACGGCATCGTTCGGCACGATACAGGTACGAAATACCTTTCGAACGTGGATCGGGAGACAGATGGAGCGGGACAGAGGGACGGGAGCATGGGAGTGGAAGAGAGAGAGAGAGAGAGAGTGGCGGTGAAAGGGTGAGGAAGGGGGGGGGGGGGCCGTTATACGACGCAAAGAGAAGATCGTAGATATATTTACGTATGTACGATGCGCGTATACATGTACGTAACTGCCTACCAGTACGGTCCCTCTCGCCTTTGGGCGAAGTGGGTCGACCTCTTGGAGAACAGTCGAGGCCGACGGCCTCCTCTCGCGCTACCTGCTGCACGGACCACGTCTAGTCCTGCGTCTCCTCCCTCTGTGGACATTGCTCTGCCACGATGCAGGTGCCTCTGGGATGCTGCCCCGTGCCGAGCTGAATCGAACCTATACACTCGGGTCCATTCAATTATCCAGACCTAGTGTAGCTGCTGGACCAACGAACAAATGCTAGCTTTAATTTACGCGGATCAATGCTTGGGAATGCGAGACAAAAGCCTACCCGGTTTTTCAGTGAAGGTGTCAACTAGTGGTGGAGAACTATCGATGGTACTTACGATAGTTAGCGATAGTTCTCACTATCGAAATTTGTAATAATATTACAAATTAAATTTGGGATTCTGAATTTGAGCTGTTATTATTTTTGAATTGACTAACCTATGATTTTCAATACCGATAATGAAAATAAGCCATCTATAGTTTTCGATAGTGAGAACCATCGATAACTATCGTAAGTACTTACGATAGTTCTCACTAATGAAATTTGTGATAATATTACAAATTAAATTTGGGATTCTGAATTTTTGAATTGATTAACCTACGATTTTCAATTTTTGATAATTCAAAAATTCAGAATCCCAAATTTAATTTGTAATATTATCACAAATTTCGATAGTGAGAACTATCGTAAGTACTTACGATAGTTATCGATAGTTCTCACTATCGAAATTTGTGATAATATTACAAATTAAATTTGGGATTCTGAATTTTTGAATTGACTAACCTACGATTTTCAATACCGATAATTATCGATAGTGAAAATAAGCCGTCTATAGTTTTCGATAGTGAGAACCATCGATGACTATCGTAAGTACCATCGATAGTTCTCCACCACTAGTGTCAACGAAGGTTCCTAGAATCTTGGGATCAAGGCCGTTTGTTCCGTGATGTTCCTTCTTTCTTGGTCGTTTCTGAAGCTCCGAGTAGGATCCGAAAGTATCGCACGAAAGCGGAAAGTATCGGAGAACTTTCTTCCGGGTTGATGAGGAAATAAGGGGACTGTTGTTGCGCGGGATGTATGGAGACTTGTGAAATGAGCTCTGCTAGGTGGATAAGTGGGACTGTAGGTGGGATTGAGGAACGCTGTAACTCGGCGTGTTCAGCAAAGTAATTTGTTCTGTCGCGGTCGGTTCGTGCGTTGGAAGTTTAGAGTGCACGACGACGGTAAGACGCGAACCGCCGTTCGCCGGACACCTTGGGTAGGATTTGAAATTATTTCAGCCTCGGTTCACGGTCGACGGTGTTGCTTGGAGCTTTAATTCCGAATTACGAATGACGATCAATCTTTTGATAATCGCGAGCCAGGGCGAGGCTCGCGGTGCCGTGAAATAATCGGAGGGCAGAGAAGATGGGAAAGAGAGTTGGAGAGGAAAACGAAACTGCGTTAGTACGCCTCTATCAGCCTCTATCATTAATATTCGTTCGCTGGCTGATTTCTATGTCAATGTTTCGAATTGATATATTGTTGCACCGGCGGACAAACCGAAACATAAGGCTGCAGCTCTCGACGCCACTCTCGCCAGTTTTTGAAGTTTTCGCTCTAGTTCACCAGTCTAACGAGTACCGTCTTCCGCCAAGCGGTAAGAAAAATTTCCTATGCCCTGCACAAGTACGTCCCCGTTTAATTGCTCCCCTGTTCCCTCGTATATCATACGAACTGTTTGTCCCGCACAAGGAGAAACCGTCCTCGGAGGTTGGCCCAGCCACCCACTGATCCTGATTAACACTCTTCTTCAACTATACACAGTTCAAACTTATTCACGCAGCTAGTTCCTTGCAAAGGTAGGTATTATACGAGATGGTTTCATTCTAAAGTTCCAAATGCAAAATGGTCCGTCATCGAAAGGAAAATTGAACTTTTTGTAAATTTAAATATATATACTGTTGGACATTATTTTCTGCCGAATATATAATTATGTCAAAAAATAATCAAGAAAGAAGTAAATGACAGAGAAAAGAATTTAAATAAGATACAACTTTAGAAACTCGTTCTACTTTTTGTACTAAAGTGTTTTCCCGTTTATATAATAAATAATAAAAATAAAATAATAAAAAAATAAAACTTATAACAAGGGCTAATTTATTTTTCTTGGCGATAAAGTCTATCGCTTCGAACAGTCACTAATTTGCATTTGTCGAATGTGAAGGATCGTTAACAGAGGATTGGGTCCCGGTGGGAGTAAACGGACCAGAGAGCATGGACGAGCACGAGGATAGAAACGGTCGAGAGGAGAAACTGTACGATTGTTCGTGGCCAGTGGAATTAGACGACGAAGGGGATTGATCCCGCGATAAAGTGACAAACAGACGTAGCGTTGCAGACACGAGGCACGCGAAGATATTGCATCGTGTGTATCGAGCGCAGCCGGACGCTCCGCTCGCCAAATGCATTTCCTTTCTCGGCTCGTAACTGGTGCGTAAGCCGCGGAAATAATGGCCGATTCTGCATACGCGTTCCCCGCATTGTTACCAAAGTTTCCTCGGTGATTATCTGGCACAGGAGAAATTTTTTTAGTTTCGATACTCGATGGGGGATCAGAGTCGCGTTACATCGATCACTTTGCAAATACTGGTACCGTGTCTAGATTAAAATACCAGCTCAATTGTATCTCTGTATACTCTGAGAAAAAAAGCTGTTCCGCCGTGGAGAAAAGAATGCCGCGTTCGATCATTTAATACTTTGCCGGTAAAAATAATTACCCTGTTCGGATGTTGAAGACATAAAGCCGGGATTCGCGAGCTGGTGGGTTGGTACTAAATAAACGACCAGCGGCCGACAATTCGTTAGTACCGTTGCTCGTTATCGTTTCGTTTTTATCGCCGGTGACCGTTAACGTCGCCGTTCGCGCGGCATATCGCTTCGATTCCGTTTTCACCCACGAAATATCCCGTACATTTGTTTACCGATAATTTCCGTGCCGGTGAAAATCGCGGCGGCGTTAATTAACACGCTCCCCTTGTATTAACCGCGTCCACTAATTGCGAAAGCGTGAGCCGAGATGTATGGCGATGGGCTAGATACACGGGCCAGAGCGAAAGAGAGAGACGAAATGTTATAGGAGGCTCGCACGGCGTCCCGCCGTGGTATAAAAATCCGGCGATTCAGAGTGGAAATGCGCGTAAACGCCTAATGAAACCGAGATTTTTTTTCCACCGGGTGGTAAACGGGTAATTGACACAATTAATTAACCCCTTTTTCCCGCCCTCCTCCGTTCCACCGCCATTCCAACCTCCTTCGACTCTCCCCTTCCCCAAAGAAATTTCACTTGTAATCTGCTATTATCATCTGCTCGTAATGGAACCTTAACGAACCTCGAATTACTTTAACTGCTACGAGACGAGCATAATAACGCGAGTCGCTACTCGCGACGTGGGAATCGTTAATTCCGAAACGACCGGGTATCTCGAAATAGAAACTGTTAATTTACAAGCAGCAGAAATTTGCATATCGCTACCCGAGTACCTACGTTTTACTTAATTATCCCGATAGCGTCGTGCCGTTTCTCCATTAACGGAGGAGGCTGCGTAGAGGAGATCGAAACGCACCGTCGGGAGAGATGCATTTTCTTTTCACGGTACAGTTGCGTCGCAACTTGCATCGTGCACCGCGGTTGATTCCATTGTTTCCAGCCGGACAGAGGGGTCCGGTTGAAAAAGGAATTTCTCCTGGCGTCGACAATCGCTTTCTTTTTTGCGCGGCCCGTTCGCTCGAAGGCGCACGCGATCGATGCAACCGAGGATGCAGCTGTGCCCGCGCCAGTATTTTGTCATCAAGCTATCGGGGGTGGTGCACGCTTCCGAGTAGCAAGTCGGATCAGGGAGGTCTTTTCAGGGGATCGAGGAAGGATTACGCGCCCCTTTGACGCGGCGGGGTCACACTTGCATGTTGCTCGATGCATTTTTCTTCCTTGATCCGACAGGGACCGGCGAGCAACGTCGGATTACACTTTGATCCTTCTGAAGAAGTTCGATGCACCCGAGCTTCTTGGGGCAAGGCAATTTGTATTCCGAGGAGGGAAAGAATAGTTTGGGAGCTGAAGCAGTAGCGCGCGATAGCAATTATATATCGTTCGAGGCATTGAATTCTTTAATCTCGAGGCTGATGATATTTCTTCAATAATGCCTACCGCGATCACGTGTACAGTGCGAGGTGGAGATTAGAAACTAGTCGACGAGAAAGCGCAGTTGGTAGCGACTTTGCGGAAGTTTTACGATTGTCCGCGTTGCAAGTTGCGCGTATCCGAATTCAATTTCCAAGCAACACTGCACGCCACGACCCACTTGGCGAATAAAAGCAACGGTGCAACAATGGCCCGGCTGCGATCGAAATCAATCTTCCCTCGACCCTAATTTTCACTTGCATCGTTGCAACGCGATGGAAGATGAACGCGTCCATTCATCCACGCGATACCATTACCGCGTAATTGTATCACGCGAAATTCGTGCTTATATTAGAGCATAAATCGCCGGGGCAATCTCGGTCTCGGGGAGGGGGCTTTGCATACGGTTAAGATTCAACAGGGAGGCCTCTGCGGGGGACCAGCTCCTCATTTCGAATGCACCGGGGATGCATGCAGGGCCGATTAGCCGAACCGGAATTTACCACGCCACTGGGACGACTTAGAAGACCCTCGTCCCTCGCCAACGACCCACCACGCGTTACACGGATCCTCGAAAATTGCTGGCCAGCCTGGCCTCGTTAATTGCGGCTCGTTATAACAACGACGGAGCAAAAAAAGGACTCGCGGGGGAACGAGGTTTCAGCACTCGAGGATGCGCACAGGGCACTGCTATGGCAGAGACATGCGTGAAGGTGCAATGGAAATGGTACATCAATTTTCCACAAGTAGACCCCAGCTCCAATAGCGAGCTTCGCAAGGGTCCTCTAAGGTAAAGAGCCAGTAGTTGACCATCAGTCAGTAGTTGACCTTTGTTCAGAAAAACATGAAAAATAAGGTTTTTAGAAGTGACGACCTTTTGAACAAAATGCAGTTAGAGAACTGCACTCTCTAACTGCACTTTGTTGAAAAGATCGTCACTTCTAAAAACCTTATTTTTCATGTTTTTCTGAACAAAGGTCAACTACTGGCCCTTTACCTTAATTGCGGACACTGTCTACATAACCGTGGCGAAACTTTTAAGTGTTCTACCACGTGCTACTCAAGTGTCGTAGAAGAGTGTCCTCTTTCAGCCTTTTAAACGTGATACGTAAAAGTTGTTTTGGAACAGATCGATGACTTCAACCACCTATTGGGAAAGCAAGTGGAGGCGTGGCTTAGATTTCAGCGCTGTGGTGGTAAGTTGGCAAACTACTGCAAGTAGGCTCGATTATTAATCGAAGAAGTAAAAATTTAGTGTTGAAAAAAATTTAGAAACCCTCATTTTTCACAACATGTCTATATCCCTTTAGCGCCCGCACCTAGATGCCGTTGAAGGAAAAACATCCCGTTTTGTTTTTATCGTTAAAAATGGTCTGAATTTATATATTTTTATACAAAAAAAATTAATTTCTTTTTTTCAGAGGTCAAAATACGTAAAACCAAGGAATACAGGGTGCAGATAGGTCCAACTTTTTTCAGTGAATAAAACTACACTAAACATGTTTCACTTAAACTATTGCAAACAGCGAAATGCGAGTGCAAACGGCGAAACGGCAAATAAAAGGAATGTATCATATATGATACGTTTGGCGCTAAAGGGATACAAACACTGATAATCGTATGGACTTCGCCGGATTTTTACCTACTCACAGTAGTTTAATTTTCTGTCACTAGTTGGCGCATCGAAATTCTTGGTTTCCCAATACTGGCCACGTGCGACAACCGCGGTAAAACCGGCGCGAGGCGTTCCGATGCCCCTTTGCATTTTCGAGGGACCGTGTGCTTGCCTCTAATTGACGCAGCCGCGATGGCAGGTTTACGGCGATTTTAAGCGGGATTTCCACGGTATAACGAACACCGTTGCATCGGGGTTTATGGACGAGGCGCAGTTAAATCGTTACCCGTACGCACGGAACTCGCCGCAAACGATTCCGATCTTCGGTTTCGTACTTTTAAGAGCGCCTCACTGCCCTTTCCTTCGAGAGGCACAGTGGCGCTGTCGTTTTCGCCTACCCCGTGACTGTGTTTCTCTTCTCCTCCTGCTTCTTCTTCTTCTTCCTCCTCGACGGAAGTGGGTCACTTGGACCATGCTCGGCCGCCGGGACAACCGCTCTTCTCTGGATTGAATTTATTCGCGCCGTCCAATGGATCGCGGGTAATTGCGTTCGATATCGATCAAACCTCGTCTCTTTTCTCTCCCTCCTCTGGCCTTCCGCTCGCCGTTCCCTTTGGCGTCCGTCGGCTCGTCGATAATTCGTTTAAACAGACGCTGAAAATTGATTCTGCTCTCTTTGTACGCTCTCCCTGCCCGTTGCTCGCGGCTTCTTTTCAGAAAAAGAAAGGGAGCTACGTGCCCAGCGCTTTTGCATGCGTCGAACGCGGTCGAACAGCTATCGGACCGACCTCCTCGAAAGGTAATAAGTGGGTCGCTGGTACGGAGAGACAACGGCTCGTCTCGATAATGAATTCGATTTATTTATAAAGGCGAGTGGGCCGGTGCGGTGCTGGCTACGAGGCGACGCAGACTTTAGAATTTCATTACTCTTAGAAACTCCATTACGGCCCACCGTTGCCTTATGAAATTCTTAGAAGACACCTCGGTAACTCTGTTAGGCAACGCGATCGAGGCTCGTGTCCGCGTGGCTCTACCGTAGCGCCAGAAATTCCTGATAAACTGGAGTTCGATTCCCTCTTCTTAATTATCGACCACTTGGCCGGGAGCACGTCCCTCTCAATTGTGCCTCCGCTGCCGCGCGCGCACTTGCGTTTAATTGCATTTCAAGGGCACAGAGACGCCGGAAGACGAGGGAGCAAACGATCGATCCAGCCGATCGATCTCGACATCCACTTCTTCCTTCTCTGTCTTTTCCCGTAACAAGTTCGGTGTGGTTAAATCAGGGGCCCCGTTCTGTTTTCCTGCAATTACCGCGCGCGTGCTCGATACGCGGCCCCTACCTCCACCCACCGACAGATTTCCAGTAAACTTAACAAACGCGTACGCGTGCCCGGTGAGGCAATAAATTTTAATAATTAACTCCCGCGCAACGATGACCGCCTTTGCTCGCTCCCGTCTTTTGATACAATTAAAATACAGTTGGGTGGTCTACGATGAAGCGTTTTCTTCCCCGCGGATCGTGCCGAAAAATCGAGTCATCCCTCGAGGCTTTTGGAGGGTTGCTCGCTCCGGGCAAATAAGTAGGTATCTCTCCAATGGAGCGGATAAGATAATTGCAAAGTGTCGAATAAAGTATTCCGTTTCGCGTGGATCACGCGTGTAATCTTGAAAATTTCACACGCGACTCCCGCGTCGATGCGGAAAAGTTGGCGAGGAAATTTAGAGTGCTCGGTGGCCTCGACGGGATAAACTCGTTGTCCCGGGGCTCTCGGATACTTTCGCGCTTGTTTCCTGGAGGCTAGCATGCCGCGCGGCCATCTGTTAGGGAGTCGAGATCAAGAACCACTAGCCAGCATCGATAACGTCCTCGCATTCCTGAAACGTGTCGCAGAGACGCGGGTAAAAAGTCGCGGCAGCACGCGATAACGGTTGCTGGGGATCTTCGTCGTGTCACTGGGTCGCAATACACATTTTCTAGCGGCATTTTCTGGCCCCGCGTCGCCGCTTCCACGGTCGAAGGGGGGACAGCGAATGGAGCGATAATAAATACGAGGAGCAACATTTCCCAGCGGAGATATTAATTCGTCCCGCCGCTGCTGACTCGTCGACGCGATGAGACAAAAAGACGATTCTCCGGGGACGCGATATTAACCCGAAGATTGCTGTCTTTTTGCGCTCGACCGCGCGAGCTATCGAGCACGAATCGGCGCCGCGGACGTCGAGCGACGTGGCTTCCTTGAGAAACGGATCAGTGGATGGTAAAAATGGAGTGTCGAGTTATTACGAAGGGAGGCGATGAATCTGGGGTCAACTCTTGAAAGCAATCATTTCTTAAATGCGAGGGCTGGCGCTGATGAATTCTAAAACAAATGGAAAATAGTGCGGAAGGAGGTTGAAGTAGTGGTGGAGAACTATCGATGGTCCTTACGATAGTTATCGATGGTTCTCACTATCGAAATTTGTAATAATATTAGAAATTAAATTTGGGATTCTGAATTTCAGCTGTTAGGGTGGATGTACCAGTAAATGAACACGTACCAGTGAATGAACATTTTTTATTAAAATGAGTAAAATAAGTTATTAAAGTAAGTGACTAATTAATTAGAGACTTCTTTTCATTTCTTGCTTCATATCCAAACATTTTTTTGCAGCACGTGGATTGAATCGCGCTGCAAACATAATTTTATAATAGTGTTCATTCATTAGCCTTAACTGTTCATTTACTGGTGCGTTTACCCTATTATTTTTCAATTGACTAACCTACGATTTTCAATACCGATACTTATCGATAGTGAAAATAAGCCATCTCTAGTTTTCGATAGTGAGAACCATCGATAATTATCGTAAGTACCATCGATAGTTCTCCACCGCTAGCTTAAAGTTCCTGTTCCAAACGTGGAAAATGATATCTCGCTAATCAATCGAGTAGGCGGAGACCATCATCGATGGGAACGCGTTAAATCTACCAACCTCGTCCCTACTTGGCTCGGTGCAATTAAAGCCGCGCGGATTTATCATCGCGAGGCCAATTTACGTGTAAAAAAGTGGGAAACGAGAAAACGTCTGTCCGTTCCGTTCTGTAAAGCCGCATTGGCCCAGTAAGGAGGATCTCCGCGCCAACATTCGGCTGTAAAATCGCCATTCGTTCCGTGCACTGTCTCTACCAGTCTCGCGCACTCGAATCTCTCGATTTATCGCGGCTTCCGCCAGCGTCGACGCCGAGCACGGCCGTGGCAAGCCTTCGGAACGGGCGCCTCGCACCGCGTTGATATATTCGCCACTTTGAGATTCGATGTCCCACTGAATTACGGGGCCCCGCGACCTGGACACGATCCAGCACACTTTTCTGCCCGTCCACGGGATTCTTCGCGACGTAATATTCAAGAAAACGTGGCGACGCCGTGCGAACTCTTCGCGGTCTTGGGATCAATGAAATGCAGGCCTGCGAATTCTTCCGGGCCGGTGGTCCGTGCCGCGGAGTTGAAGGAAAGAGTTAGCTGTCAATTTATTTATTTATTTACGGGAAAACCCTTTGGTACATTCAGAATGGAAAAGATCAGTAGAGGAATCTTAATATATAAAGCAGAAAAATTCTATTTATTTGTGTGTTTGTCTGTCGCCTAAAAACTTTCGAACGATATACTCTGGGATCACGAAATGTGCCTCGGCTTATTATGTCTGACTAATGCAGATGGATGTGACAATTTTTACAAAAAAAAACTCGGAATCTAAATTTCGGGCGAAGTCGAGTAGTAAAGCTAGTAGTACATAAAAGTACAAACACAAAAATAGAACACATAAAGCCAAAATGAAATAGAGCGAAGATAGAATACGAGCAAAAGGAATAAGGTAAAATACAATAGAAAATAATAGGAGTTAACGAGAACAATTAACCGCCTTACTCGCAGAGTGCTTGAAAAAGTATAACGAGTGGCAGAAGAAATCAACTAAATGCGCGACAGAATTAGAAGTTTTACACAGTCTATCTACACAGTTGTTCATTTATAGTGAAGTGCGTCTGTTGCCACAGGGCAGCGAATCTAACTTCATCTAATTTTAGAGTCTACGATTTTTAGGAGGAACTTGTTGACACCTCATTATCGCGATTAAGAAGACAAGCGTCACTTCTTTTGTCCCAGTCGTCGCTGGTGTAACAAGGCATTATGTAAAACCAGCGATTTCACGAATTACGAGATCAGAGGCGCGATAAAAAGATGAGGAGAAAGAGGATGAAGGTGCTTGTTGGCGAGGCCCGGCGGTTTCGTAATAGACTCGAACGACAAGAGGAAACGGTGAAGAAAAGAGTCACGGCTGAAACCAGCTGCCATTGTTTGTCACGAACAATGCTCTGAATATTACGATTGTGGAGGCGCGTTTTTTCAGGGGAAACAATTGCGATGTCTGTGTATGAACGGTCGCGGCCTTTTTCTTTTAAGGGTGACGAGACCTCGAAGACGACAAGGTCGAGACGATTCGAGCTTACGAAATCTGACATCCTGCTTGAAGAAACCTTTGTCATTTTCTAATTTCTAATCAGAAAAAAAGGGAATATTCTTTATCTAAAAACTCTTCCTTCACATTAAGCTTCCTTACTCTTAATTCCATGCTTGTTTTGCAGCATTCAGCGGGTTCCACGGAGCGAGGGGATTAAACGAAGGTACGTTCGCGGCTAGTTTGAAACTCGATCGAGCATCGTCGAAGGCGCTCGATGGGAAGATACCAGAGAAAGTTTGTCGCAATTGAAACCCGATTGCCCGTCCAAGGTTCCGCTTTATTCTTCGGTAAAACGGCTCGCTCGAGACCGCCTCGCCCTCAATGGCCCCGGATAATCGAGGCTCCGACTTAAAGCCGCCCTTTCACCGGAACGGCGACGGAAAACTACGCGAGATCCGCTGGTCGTTATCTAATTTTCTACGCGCGGCTCGCGATCGGCGCTCCCGACGCGGTGGTCTCGGGGTTGCAATTGGAATCACCATAAAATTTAATCGCCCATCCTGCGAACTCCGTGCAAACGCGACCGAAGGATCTCGAATACAACAGCCCGCTTCGCCAGGAGTTTTCATTTATCCAACGTCACGTCTGCTTCGAATAATCGGGGCTCCGCTTGCATTGTTAACGATACGTTTTTGCCCGATGATATACTGGCTATAAATCGTCCCAGTTTTTCGTTACCGAGTCCACTCTGCTCGGATCTGCATCGTTCACCAATGCAAGCTCCGTCGCACGGAGATTCTTTTTCTTTCGAAGCTTTGGAGCAATCCGATCCCGGAGAGAGTGATCGATATACTTTTTTCCTTCCGCTCGCTTCAAGGACGAAGAATCCGCGAGCGGAGAAGCCACTTTCTATTTCTCGAAGACACTTGGGGAACGTCTACGATATCAACGAGCCGCAAAGGTTTAATGCCGCGGCATTCCGTTGCTCGGAACAATCGCGCTACGCCCATAATCGTGCCGTTTAAACAGCGAGACGAGCGGCAAGCCCAGGTGTCCCTGTTCGCGTGCAGCGATGCAATTTTCGGGGATGACAGCGATAAGTGGCTCTCGTTGGAAAAAGATTCTGGCCCCCGAGGGTGAGGTTGTTAGACATTCCCTGGCAAATCGTTCTCCGTTTGCGCGTGAGAAACGAGATTGGGGCTAGTCGAACGTGGAGACCAACTTCTACCATTTCGAGCGCTGGATTCCTTGAGTGAATAGCGTGCCATTTGTTGCTTGATAACTGAACAGGAAAATGAGTAAATAATTCTTCAACTAAATCTGAATTATCTGGATTCAAAATCTAAAATTCTCAGCGTAGCGTGGCACGCAAGTTTCTTCCTTGAACGCGAAGCGGTGGAATGGGTTTTCAGTCGGGAGCGAAAGAAATCGTCCGTCCAGCCGCCTCCGCGACTTCTGCGTGCGCGACAATCCCCGTTTCTGAGCGAGCAGACTGTCACTGGCGAGAAACGAAAGCCTCTCTGTCCGCATCGGCGCGTGTGAGTTGGCATAATGATAGAGACAATGCACAGTGGTGAAAGTTTTGCACGCAGACGGGATGCAGAGGCATCCCGTCCCGTGGATGCGCGCCGGGGACAGAAATCTTTGTCTCGAAGCGATTCTGATGAGGGAACGCTGCCAGGTATGGATTTCGCGGCGAACGGCAGACACGAACACTGGGAATGTTTCGTGTTGCGCGCACGTGAGGAAAATCCTGTAGAAGATGGACGAATGGATGTACTTGTATACGGCGCAAGCTTCAAAGAATTAAACTAAGTAACGTGTTCTTTTTTTCTCTGCCAAGAACAATTTACTTGAATACATTGAGTCTGTTTTAGAAAAATAGACATAATTTCTTTGATTAGTTGCTTCTTCGTTTTCTAAATCGAATTATCTCATCGTTCCACTACCTCATTAGTGTCAATCAATCCACCGATGGTAGAAGAAAGTAGATGCAGCTTGCGGTTTGAGGCTTGCGGCTTGGAAAGCAACAAAGACTTTCCCGATAGAGGCATGAATACGAAAGTAGGCTTCGTGCACCCCCTGTGAAATCTTCCCGCGAGCGTCCCTGCCCGTTCTCTCTTATGTAAATTGGGTCAAGCCAATTTCTATGCAAAGTATCGATACATAGTGCGAATTCTCGTCCAGCGACCAGCTACTCGCCCGAAATGGTCGCGTCTAATCAGAATGCAGCGGTGTTACAACTGAACGTCATTGTCGGGCAAGCTGACATCCTCGGTAACCGAGTTGGCTGGTTCGCGGCTCGACGAAATCCCATTTAGAGAATGACAGTTTCACTGACTCGAAATTTCACCTGATATTCGCTGCCAATATTAGGCTTCGTTTACGATTGGCATCGTGGGAAGCCGATGACTGTTTTAATCGATGTCCCTCTGCTTGTAATTCGACTCCAGAATAATGGTGGAGAACTATCGATGGTTCTCACTATCGAAAACTACAGATGGCTTATTTTCACTATCGATAATTATCGGTATGAAAATCGTATGTTAGTCAATTAAAAAATAATAACAGCTGAAATTCAGAATCCCAAATTTAATTTGTAATATTATTACAAATTTCGATAGTGAGAACCATCGATAACTATCGTAAGTACCATCGATAGTTCTCCACCACTACTCCAGAACCATTTAGAGGTTTCGTAGGGAAGATTTCAATCCAGAGCACAGTGCCAGCTCACCTCCACGCCATCTAGAACGCATCACCGCGTATATTTCACCATCGAAGCCTGGATTTATCGCCCCGAGGGTAGGGCTCCTGCGTGGAAGGCGCGCCTGGCCACCGAGAGGCTCGTAAGGTCTCGCCGAAAGCTCGCTCGAAGCCGGGGCATATTTCTCCGTTGATCCCGTGACACGGTCGCGATATACAGTTACGAAAGTTGCGTAACAGGAGGGCCTGGAACGTTGCACGGTATCGCGTTGTAAATATAAAAAAATAACGGTACCGGCTACGGGCGGACATTGTTCGGCCACCTCGAGCACCTCGTTATCGCCGGTACCGAGTCGATACTCTGGTTTCTGGTTAATTAACGGGTGGCTTTTCGGATTACGCGCTACCCTCGACCTCGTAAATTCGACCGAGCTGTACTAAGACTCGATAGCCAGTCCTTTAACTCGGAGGAAACCTTGATGGGACTCAAGGAACAAGCGTAAGGAAAGCGTATATGTACTGTCTAAGAATAATTAATCTCCAAGAATTTCACTACAAGTCTTCATTTTCCGCGAAGGCCAAGAAAGGTGTCTGATAATATAGAGCCTCGGTAAATTAAGAAACTTTTATCACCCAAGGGACTGGTAAATGAATTACGCTCAACACGAAGGATTGAGCGTAATTCGTGTTTCGTTGCAACGCCGAGGGATCTCACCTAAATCATAAGTCAGCCGCCGCGGTCAGATCGCTTGACACGAATTACTTCGTCACTCCGAGGTCGTCCAACAAACCCAAATTTACTTAACTGTCGTTGAATTGACTTTACGCGACTCCCGGCCGAGAAAGTTCCGCGACGGCGCCCCGGGGACCAGATGCCGCGAAATTAGGTTCCCCTAAGAGCGTGATTGCTTGAAGTAACGATATGGTTTGTACGCCGTGACACCGGCGACGACTCATTCCGTAACTCGTGCCTGTGAGCGTAATTGCAGGCCTGTTCCGCGTCGCGGCGGATTGAAACGTTTCGTTTGACGACCGACCAAGTTTTCACGTAGTCGCTGGAATCTCTGAGAAGAAACTACGAAACGTCTTGAGTTTCCTCCGACTGCAGCTTCACCGAGGTCTGAGCTAGCGTTGACTATTCTACTGTAGTCTAATTCATGCACTACTTGCACTACTGGCTATAAATTTTCACTGCAACCTTCCACAGAGCGGAGCTAACACTTGTGAGACTCGAGTGGCAATAATCAGTTTATTGATAGCTTCTGTTCTTTACGGCGCGAGGTAACAAACAGCCAGGTTTGGGTTCTCGCGCCAATGGGCAGGAATGTGTCGGAGTATTATAATAACTGGGACGCGGAGGACGCGTTTCGAGATAATACCGTAATCGTGATACTCAGTCATAACTCAGGGGCATCGATTTTATGGAAAATACGCCTGTTAGCGTATTCCATTGTTTGCGTTCGCTAATTCCGAGGCGTGTTCGACCGGTGTTTCGCCGTTTCGCGCGGAGAGGCATTAACACCCATGCTTCATCGACCGTCCTCATTTCCGCGCTGGTTCCGCGAGCTACGAAATGTTAAAGCGTCCTCTCCTTTTCTCTCCCATCCACCGCCGCCGTCCCGTCACACTTCCCCTTCTTAACTTCCACCGCGAACAGGTAGCAACATATTTTAAGGCTGCCAAAGGAAAATAATGCGTTCCGCGCGACTTGCCACGCTGCACATGCCTCCGCAGCCAGTGTCGTATATTCCGCGAGCGTTGCGTGCGAGGGGAAAAATGAAACACGCCCGTTGGACCGTGGTGAATTTTGGCGGGCGATTATTCTTGCAAATATTCTTTTAGGAGATTCTAGGAACCAAGTTCTTTCATCGAAGACTTGGCTTCTACCCACGAAGGTGGAAAACTTTTTCTCTACCAACGCTCGAACTTATATTTCCCCCGGATTAATCGAAGCTACTTACACTTATATAGTCATCGATACTTTCCTCCTTCTTCGACGTTGCATCTAATGCAAACACGACTATCGCCCACGTATTCAATTTTCCCGTCTGTTAAAAACCACCGCCGCCCATCTGTCAACGCACTCGGTCTCCCTCGCGAGAGCGACTGATCGACCTCGTTGCCGGGACGCGTAAGTACCCGTCGTACAATGCAAGACAACGGCGGGCAGACAGTCCCTCCTAGGAAATTAGCATATCCAATCCACTCGGTGGTTCCCGTTTACCCTGGCCTCGAGTCGATTCGTCGCGTGACGACGTGCTACCCTCCGCGAACGATCAATTACCGTGATGCGTTCGAGGCAAGGTACCGCGTCTCCCCCGTGCGGAACCATCGCATCGCGGTGATTCGATTCCGTGGGTTCCATCGAGGCTCCATTAAGCTGGGTTTACACCTGAAGAGTGACTCGGTAGAGTTGCTAGAGTTCCGTGGCCCGATTAAACGGAGACAGTGCGTTTCGCTAATAATAGACGATCGGTGCTCAGATTAAAGGGGATGCGTCGCGTGCACTTTACGTTGTTATGGTTGCAGTGCTCGTTTTGTCGTCCCATATAACGGCGAGGAGAGTTCCAAGTACCTACGTTTTGCTATGCTTCATCGGCACTCTGGCTGGAGATGGTATCCGGAATTTTCAGGAATGAGATTAACAGCGAATGTCGTGCTTCCAGCTTTCACCTTGTAATCGACGACCTTGCAGCAAGAAGGGTGCAGATATTGTTTATAAAATTGTTGCTTTGAGAACACTAAATGAAGAATATATATTTTCACAATTCTGTGTTATTCAAGTAGTGGTTATCGAGTCGATAAGTTTTTATTTCTATTTTTGGTGAATTTTTCCAATCCGGAGCTACCCAAAAGAAAAATATTTCAGAGAATATTAATGGGGCGTAACTGTTAAACATGAAGTTGAAACCATCTTGCTCCAAGGTCCCCTCAGTCACGTCTCAAGCTCATTGATAAAGTTAGTGGAATTATAAAGAAGTATACTCGAGTTACATCATTCAGGGCACCATCGTTCTCCAGTTCCCTCGTCTTCTTCCTCTACTTTCCCGTCGTAGGTGCTACTTGGAATCGAATTTCCTGCGTCCACGGACATATTCCACTTTTACTTTCCACGAAAATCTCGTCGACCAGCGCTCGAGGCTCTCCCTAATGGCCTGCTATAATCACCATCAACGGGGATTATCGCGGAAGAGCCGCTACAAGGAAATGGAACGATGACGGTGCAGCGCGTTCGGAGGCGAAGGGGTGTTTTTCGTGCAACCTCGAAATACGCAACGACGGACGGATGGATAAGTAGGTAAGTAGGCGGCGAGAGATATTACCTGGTCGTTTTGTAATAATCAATAGATTTTTTCCACCGGGCTAATGCTCGACCGCTGCGGTTTCGCCTTCTCACGCCTCGCAGAACGTTACAAATTGGATACACGGGTCGGGTTTTATGCGGCCTGAAAATTGAATTGCGTGCCGCGGGAAAAATTAGCAAGCCTCGATCGAAACGTGCAACCGCTTGACCCAATGTCTTCCTTAATCCCCTCGATTCTAGATCACCAAGCTCAATAAAGGAGCTGATACTACAATCGATACTTTCTCACAGATAATGACCGTAGAAACTGGATTGCCACTCTGTTCTCTCCGCCGTGAATTAAGGCAGACACGAGCAACGAAGGCTCCATTAGCTGCCCAACTAAACAGAGCTGCATCGAAGCTGATGGACGAAGGATTCAACGTTCCGTTCGATCTACACCCACGAGTGAAGAGAACAGAAGGAAGGATAGAAGGATAGAAGCACTCCGCGGGATGTGGTGGAGAGAAAATCCATTGAGCTTTCTTTTTCGAACAAAAGCAACGCCTCGCGCGGAAACGCGACTCAGAGTTCGCAGAGTTTTGCTGTCGTGGGCGCAACGACGAAACCGTCCGGGACAATGAAACGTTTCACCTTGTTCCGTGGCTTTTACTGCCTTCACCAGTGTTGGAAGTGACGCGCGACACGGCGCGTGTACCTTGTCCCAAGAACAATGAATCGTTCTGCCGTTTCCTGCGGCTCGGTTTTAATCAAACTCTACGGCGAGTTCGATTGTTGGCCGCGGACGGGAGCGTGCCAACGCGGACGAGACAAAGGGGTGCGAACAGAGACACGAAATGGTATGGATCTCACAGATCCATCGTTCAGTGTACGGGAATGTTGCGAGGTTGATGATGTTAAAGCGTTGCGTACAAGGCGTAGGATAGTGGTGGAGAACTACCGATGGTACTTGCGATAGTTATCGATGGTTCTCACTATCGAAATTTGTAATAATATTACAAATTAAATTTGGGATTCTGAATTTGAGCTGTTATTATTTTTTAATTTACTAACCTACGATTTTCAATACCGATAATTATCGATAGTGAAAATAAGCCATCTATAGTTCTCACTATCGAAATTTGTAATAATATTACAAATTAAATTTGGGATTCTGAATTTGAGCTGTTATTATTTTTTAATTTACTAACCTACGATTTTCAATACCGATAATTATCGATAGTGAAAATAAGCCATCTATAGTTCTCACTATTGAAATTTGTAATAATATTACAAATTAAATTTGGGATTCTGAATTTGAGCTGTTTTTTTTTTTTATTTTTCTAACCTACGATTTTCAATACCGATAATTATCGATAGTGAAAATAAGCCATCTATAGTTCTCACTATTGAAATTTGTAATAATATTACAAACTAAATTTGGGATTCTGAATTTGAGCTGGTATTATTTTCGAATTGACTAACCTACGATTTTCAATACCGATAATTATCGATAGTGAAAATAAGCCATCTATAGTTCTCACTATTGAAATTTGTAATAATATTACAAATTAAATTTGGGATTCTGAATTTGAGCTGTTATTATTTTTTAACTGACTAACCTACGATTTTCAATACCGATAATTATCGATAGTGAAAGTAAGCCATCTATAGTTCTCACTATTGAAATTTGTAATAATATTACAAATTAAATTTGGGATTCTGAATTTTGAGCTGTTATTATTTTTGAATTGACTAACCTACGATTTTCAATACCGATAATTATCGATAGTGAAAATAAGCCATCTATAGTTTTCGATAGTGAGGACCATCGATAACTATCGTAAGTATCATCGATAGTTCTCCACCACTATCGTGGGAAGCCAGGTGCATCCACGGTCGAGTTTGTAAATGTGGACACCGATGCGAACAAAACGGTGGAAAATCGATAGAATTTTGCATTGAGTTGCACAGGTTTCCTCGTCACCCCAGGGGTACTGTGCCTGGACGCGTTCCCGTTATTTTACATGGCGGGGATCCCCAGGAGGCCTACACCATGCCACACGGTTCTGCCCCGTGTGGAAAAACAAAAACAGAATAGGGAAACGCAATATAGAGCGGAAAAAAGAGTATAGTGTGTATATAGAATCCTTGAGCCATCAGTCTCGTGGATGTATGCAAATCTCGTAAGAAGTTCATCTTTCTGACACAAAGTCTTAACGTGTAAGACGCCACGGACGATATCAGGGGCAAGTTTCGAATACCGATAAGACGAGCAGCCTCCGTATCTGCGTTCCAAACGACCCGTATTTTTCTAAAATGCCGTTCGTTCGATCACGTGCCACGTGCAAGCTGCACTGTCTGCGTCACGATCAACGATCGATTAGCTTGCGAAACTTTTGAGAAAATGAATACGAATTATCGGTACTCGTGGTGCACTTTTTAAATACAATCCAGCGAACGTTACGAAATTGGGAGAAACAGAGTGAGTGGAGTAAGTGGATGGCCTATTCCTTTTTTTTTATTTAGAGGGAGAAGAGGTAATAGAAGGAAGAACCGTCGACTCCGTCGATGAGAGTGGTCGCGAATGGCGACCCCCCGTCGACGGGGGCCACGGTTCACAGTTCACACCCCGAGATCGTCCGTGAGCATGGTGGAGGAAGCTTATCTCTAAATACCGGCAGATCTCCCTCTGTTTCTCTGCCGGTGCGTGTCTTACTGCTAGATCACTTAATCGACTACCTGCTCGTGTACCTCTTCGATGGAACGGAAATCGAATGGAAACGAAGAAGAACGCCACTAAACACGTTCGAGCCCGAGGTGCGCGGCACACACCGATCACCGGAACTCAAGAGGTGGCCACGTTACGGAAACAGGATCTTTTATACCCCTAGATATTATTGATTTCCTTCGCTCGGTCCTAGGCCGGCGTTGCACGTGCGCAGACCTTTCATTTCGGCGCACGAGCACAACGCGATCGGCACGGGGCGAGGAGAAACATTTTCAAAAGAAACGCCCCCGCTAGCCCGTGACGCGATTGTTTTGGACGGCTGGCACCGTGGGCGGTGAAAAATCCACGGCAGACGATAAGAAGAATGTGGCGAGGACGTTACGGCGGAGATTCTATGTATTGTACGGATGGCGTCACGGGGAAAATATCGCGGGGTCGCTGCTATCGATTGCGAGATGGGTCGAAAATGTATTCTGCGATGAATATGAAGGGGATGGAATTTTTTCATCCAATAAAAATTTTGCTTGATGGCACTTTTTAATCTTTGATTTTGAGAAATCTTTGTTATTTAAATATACATAGTGCTTATCAAACGAGCACTAGATTCTTGTGTTAATGCGGGACCTTTGTCGTTGAGCATTAGTCTTTGGGAAGAATGGGCGCAATGCTCGAAGTCTGGCGCTATCGAGGTTCGAGATTTCATTTAGTGGGTAATTGGTACTTGGTGGTAGGGACTTACAAAACCGCAATGGTTTACAAATCTGGTTAGAGATCCCATGCAAATGAAGAAGGAATGCTGTACAAGCATAGGCGAGGTATAGGTTAGACCTATCACCTTATGGATGCTCGTGTCGCCACCGAAACTGTGTTACCGACCCGTAATTTCAGGACTGAATGTAGTGACATCTGCTCATGAACAGCGTCCAACTCGGCAACTACTCTGAAATGTGTGTTGAAATGCTGAAAGGTGTGTGCGTGCTTGTATGGGGTAAAGGACGGTACAGGACCCAATAACTGTCACGTACTGTCACCCTAAGCTATTTTACGTAAAATAACGAATAAATCTTATAAACTGATGCATAAAAAAAATTTAGCATACAATTCACACTGTTATTTATACGATACAAGAATAAGACGATAAAAAATTTTAAGCGGATATTAGGAGAATGAAAACGATGACTTTCTTACTAGCGAAAGAGGAAACAAGGCGTCAAAGAAAATGTTGTAATTGTAATATTTAAGCTATTAACATAACAAAATATAATATTTTAAATAATATAAGCATCATAGAAAGTAATAAAGATTCGAATTCAACGATACATTAAGTCTTTTTACTTATTAATTGGGTGACAGTGAATGGTACAAGATTTTCAAACATTTCGGTATTACTGTCAATGACAGTAGTTGCTCATGTAAATAAATACATGACACGACGTAACCTTAAAATGACAGCATTAACGTTAGCTCCGCGTTCTAAAAGTAACTTAACAATTTCTTCATATCTGTTTTCAAGAGCAAGGTACAGTGGTGTATGACCTTTCCAAGATGCAGAATCAACATGAGCTCCACGTTTTAAAAGGTGGTCAACATTAGCACCATAACGTAAAAGCAATTTGGTAATTTCTACGTCGCCTTTTTCAGGAGCAACATGCAGCACTGTATAACCTTCCCGACATGTAGAGGTATATGCAGAATTAATATCAGCTCCATGGTTTAAAAAATGCTCAATGATTTGTAAATTCCCTAACTCCCCATCCAGTTTGTGCGATAATTCTTTTATCCCATCTACTAATATCTTCTTAAATTTTGCATAACCCGGTGTTGCATTGAAGTTTATACTGGATAAAAATCTCATATATTTAAGAATCGGTGCCGGAGTGGAGCAGTGAAATGTTTTCACTAAAAAGGCAGTAACGTTCATAAATGCTGCTTCTTTCTGCCTGTATATAAATATAGAGTTGTTTATATGATTCTGCCATAAAAGTGATCCACACAACCATGTTGTATCCCAAATGTTGTATCCGTGGAAAAAAGTCTGCGGACGTCCCTGCAACTACTGCGAAATATCATGCTAGAAATGTTGTATAAAGTATGTAAAGTTAATTAGTGTACAGTCTGAGTGCTGGTTGTTAAATAGTATTAATTTTTTACATCTATGTAAGAATTTATAAATTGGTAATAAACTAGACTTAAGTCTACTTAAAACAAAATGTTTTATATTCTCCGCATCTCTCTTACAGCATATTTGGATGCGAATTTTCGGCAATTGGAAGCGAAAAAGTTCGCATTCAGTGCGCACTAGTGCAGGTTTCCGAATGTGCTATTAATCTATTACCGACTTTCATTCGTTTAAATCAGTCTCTACCAAGTTTTTATTATCTTCCATCGTAAAATGATCTTCATACGACGTTTTTAACAGAAGATGTCCCTGTTGTAAAAGTTTTTGCGTCATCTACTGTAGTGAATACGGCCTCTCGCCCGCAAATTCCTTAAAACGCTTAAAACTGAAGCTGAAAATCTAAGCACTGAATTGATCGGTGAAGAAGGATGGCATGGATAACTGATAAGGATCATTTCGAAGGGGATAGGCTGGAGGATTAAGGGTTGCGAATATGAAATCGGCCGAAACTATTTCATTGTGTTGAACACAGTATCATTTTCATCGGTAAAAAGTTTCACGTAAAATTTCATTTTGTTATATTGGCGTAAAGCTATGGAAGCTTCTAGTGCCAGTGATTATCACTGAGTGATAGCAAGTGTTGCAGCAAAGCGAGCTTCTAAGTTAGCAGCATGATTTTCCTGTTCTTTTTTTAAGAATTTGACTGACGGGATTGGAGGTGCCGTGAAAAGACTTGCAATGCGCACTAGCTTACAAAGACCAGTGGATAATCAAATTCTTACCATTGATTTACGTAAAACAGGATGAACAGAAGAATCACGCTGCTAGCTTAGAGTACTAAGTGAACAGTACCGATACTCATCCAGTAGATGGCGGCATGCATGATTTCCTACAGCTGCAGCCGCTGCTGCATTTGCAGTTTTGTTTACAAGGTACTTTAACGTGACGCACTATTTGCGTCGTTGACGATAGTGAAGGGGGTAGCCGTAGCAATTATGAATAGTATTTTCTATGCAAATGGCAACGCCGCTGTGGTCGTAGCAGTCGCTGAACACGCTGTTAGGTAAACTGCGATTACAAAACTTGTGGAGTGAAATAGAATGCAGAGATCACATATTGTTAATCTGACCTGGTCATTTCTGTAAGTAGTTTGCGTAATCACTGTATTACATCTAACGAAACCGTCATAGATGCACCGCACTACAAATATCCAGCCGATAACCAACCTAACATGCTTTCGGATGTACATTCCTCATATTCAGTTTGCATCATCTTTGCAGCACAAGTGGAAATGAGAATGCTGATAATCTGTGGCCAGAGCTTTGTCAGAAGGATCAAATCAAGCATTCTGCACGCAAAAAACAATTGACGCAAGCCGAGGAAAGCAACGCGACTATGAGCTTGGACGACTCAGAATATCCTGAGCTTGGCAGCGCGGCTATTAGGAGTAAGGCTTCTGCCACGCAGAAGAAACCCGGCGCACAGAGCCCGACTATAAGAGTTTTAGTACCCACAGAGTTCAGCATGGAGCCACAAAGGTCAAAGTTCGTGAAAAGGTACAAGAGAACAGAAAAGATCTGTATCAATCTTCAGGAAGCTTTGCAGGTGATTATCGAGTTTAATAACGGGAGACTGTCTTGAAAAATTTCTGAATTACTACGTAAGCTTATTTGCAGAACACTAGATGTATAAACAAAGGGAACAGCAAGGGACTACCAAGATTGAGGATTAACATTTATAAAGGAAATTCTGGTGTAGCATCGAAGGGAATGGATAGGGATGCAGATTTCAAGTTCAATAAAGTTAGGGTGTCTATCTCGAAAGATAAGAAACCATCGAAATTGAAGAGAATAATTCTGTCGAGTCGCGTTCAGACTGCGCAAACCAATGCGGAGAAAAGAGAGGCTTTCGAGCACGAGAAAATGGAGGCTATTTGCAAAGAAGTCGACTCTATCAACTTCAATGCTCTAAAGATTACAGCAGATCCTGAAATAGACGTTGACTATAACAGACACATGTGTACAATGACGCTGTATGGCAATGATTATAGGGCCAGCGACGAAGGGAATGTTCCTGAAACATCTGTATACCACAGACCAGATATTATAAAGAAAATAAATAATCTTCGTATCGAAGGAAAGAGCGCGTCGAATCAACTAGTTGCGAGTCATAGTCGAGCACATTTTAATCGCGACAACAATACGATTGGAGATGACATTATAGAACAGACGCTTTCTCTCGAAATAAAGGAAGACGTTAAACAAGAGAACAACATCGAGTTGGACGATAGAAATTTTCTGAAATATTCTCACAATTTTAGAGAGTAAGTATTTCAAACGCAACGTGCGTAATTGTGTATTTACTCGGCGCTACTGTACGATACTGTTATATTATTAATTTGTACGCTCGACTCCTCAGTCTTTTTAATAAACATTATATTATTTTGTTACTAAAATGTCTGCCCTCTAATTTACCCTGGTTCCATCGCAAATCTATACGCTGCTTTTTATAGACTTGTCTGGAATATCAGTTTTGCAAGTTGGTGAATCTTGCAGATATTACACGAATGCGTTGACGCCGGGCCTGAATGATAGCCTTGAGAAATTTCTGCGCGAGATCACGAGACTCCAGAAAAGATTCCACGAGAAGAATCCAAATAAATCCAAGTACAAACGTCGTTACTATTCGGGATTTAAGGAAGTTCGCAAGCATATAGAATTGAAGAAGATTAAATTTGTGATTATCGCTTCTGATGTTGAGAAGGTCGACCTCGAAGGTGATTAGAAATTTTCTCCTTAGACATTTAAGCCATTGAATTTAAACGAGTCCTAGGCGATTGCAGACGGATTGAACGACCAGGTGGAAAAGCTGCTAGATTTGTGCAAGAGGCAAAACATAGTCTTCTGTTTCGGTTTGCGAAGGCGAAACTTAGGATACTTCAATCATGGAAGAGGACTTGTGGCCTGTATTGGCGTGGCAAATTACAGTGGCACCGAAGTAAACGAATCAGTGTTACTCGAGGAACAACGCGGAAAATGGAGGTTCAATAATTTTGTACTTACGTGCTTTTCAGGAACTTTACAAGAATGTTTTAACGGAACTGGTGCACGCGCGGAACGAGTTCAAAGTGCGAACCGGGGCAACGGCTGCGACTATCGATATATCGAAACTGATCTCGGAAGATTATCTGCTGTCGGAGAATATCAACGTGCTTTTGCAAATTTTATCCCCGATTAGCATGAATATTTAAAATCGAATTAATTCTACATCGATGCGTAATGTATGAATTGATCGATAACAATATTCATATTCAGTGATTGTCTAATTTTTACGTTTTTGTATGCTTCATTACAATTGAATAAATCATGAAATATTTTCCCATTCCGTTTGATTTTATGTTTATAATTGAGAGAACTACATATTTAACAACACGCTGATCGAAGTTGAGAGTAATGATATAGTAATTAAGTATGTAAACCTGAAGGGTGGCATCGTTTTAGATTTTAAATGATTTTGATAACATTTCATTTTAATTCCTACCACTCGTAACATTGTAATCTTATTTCAAACTGCGTCGATAACGTTGGATGTGACACGAAAATGGTAAGAGGGCTCGCGAGCCCCCCGAGCGTGTGACCACAGACCATTCGTCGATGGTGTGACACAAAATTACATTGGACGATAAGTTTATTCCATACCTGGTTTGTGATTCTGCCTAGCATAGGTGTTACCATGCAGCTCAGAAATTGTAGCACAGACCAGGTATAGAATAGACCTTTCACTCTATTGTCTTCCGTGTCACTCGATTTTGGGGCTCAAGAGCCCCATTACCATTTCCGTGCCGCATCCAACCTTAACGGCTAAGCATGAAATAAGAGTGCAGCGCTATAAGCGGTAGGAATGGAAGTTATAATAGCGGTAAGAATTTACATACAGGGTGTCCCGATGTCAAATTAATACAGCATTTTTAAAAGGCAAATAAATTTCTTAATTTCTTTATTAATCAGCAACTCTACAGACTTATACAACGGAGAAGCATTGTACAACTTCGCTCACGACGTAACGAATCTCTGCTATCTTATAATTCCCTAATAAATTATTTGCGGACATGGGTTTATATAACTTTTCAACTTTTTCAATTGTTTTCAACCGTATGCCCGGGATATGTACTCTGTATACAGATATACACTTTCCTTTATCATTTTGAACCCTTCCTATAATAACTAATTAAAAAATGATTAATCAATTATGGTAATCTTATGATATGTGTCTCGTATCAAGCAGCAGAGTAGTGGTGGACCCATGCCTACATATACGCGTAACTCTACACAATCAAATCGTTCCGAAGTCTTTAACAATTTTTCCTGACCAAAGGGTTGCTTTCCTTCATATGGCTTCTTTCAAACATTATCCCTTTTCAACGTGCAGAGTACGTTGATGTAAAAAAAATTGGTAAATTTGTCGAAAAGCTACCTATTCACCGATTTCAATGACCTTCACATATGTTTTCAATGTCGTCATTCTCAATGACATTTCTCTTTAAACTTTTTAATTCTAGTGTTAAGTAAAGTTTTTTGCGAATATTTCGTAATCCAAAGCCGACCGCCAAAAAGTTTAAAGGGAAATGTTGTTCAGAATGATGACTTTGACAACATATGTGAAGGTCATTGAAATCGGTGAGGAGTTTCGAGATGTTTACCAAAAAATTTAACATTAATTTTCAATGTTATAAACAATTTCGCGGACAATTTTTTTTACAAATGTCCACCGAACCAGAGGTGTAGATTCATCCCCCAAGAGCAACGACCAATAAATTTTCTACACACTGTGCAATGAATGTGGAAAATGAGTAGATAGGAGTCTTCTGTGGGAGCGAGTACTGTTAGAAAGAGTGACGTGTGACGTGATTTCGGTGTGACTGATTTTTGGGGTGTGTGATTGTGGCAAGAGTGAGGTGTCAGGCAGCGCGCAAACAATGGTTGAGGGCCTCAGCCTGAGGGGGTCGCGTCGCGGCAACAATAATCTGTATAGACCAGGGGTGTCGAACTTCCCCACTTCGAGAGCCGCACGAGTCAGGCCCCCGGTCAGCCGGTTCCCCCACTTATTTTTCTCCAGGCGTTGCACGACACACGGCAGGGAGAGAGTGCGGCACCCGGAGGAGAAATTCAGCAGAAGTAGGTGTGGAGGGGGCCGTTCTCCTACGGCTCTACGGAGCAGGCGAAGAGGAGAAGGAGCCACTGCGGCCCGCGAGCCGCTAGTTCGACACCCCTGGTATAGACGGTCATCAGGTAAGTGGTTGGGGAAAACCCAAGTGGTGTAAACGATACTCCTGCAGGTCAAGATACTAAATGTCATTTTCGCTTCTCCTTTTGGAACCATTTTAGCTTCCGACCTTTTGCCTGCTGTCTAACATCTAGACCAGGCCTTCCCAAGTATAGAGCTGTACGAGTACTTGAATATTCGGGTAGCTTGAAATCCGAACCAATCCGAGACTCGGTTTCCAAGCCGAGCCAGGTACCCGAAAGAACCGAGCGGCTCGGATAGAACCAAGTACTTGAATTTTTCCAAACGGCCCGAAAGAAATCGGGCAGCTTGAAAAGCAAGCGAGTGGGCCGTAAGAAGCCGGGTGGCTTGGAATGAAACGAGCGGTCTGCTCGACCTTCATTCGGACCGCTCGTTTCATTCCAAGCCACCCGGCTTCTTACGGCCCGCTCGCTTGCTTTTCAAGCTGCCCGATTTCTTTCGGGCCGTTTGGAAAAATTCAAGTACTTGGTTCTATACGAGCCGCTCAGTTCTTTCCGATACCCGGCTCGGTTCGGTTTTTCAAGCCGAGTCAGGCTCGGCTTGCTTTTTCTGGGTACTTGAACAGCTCTATCCAAGTAGGGGAAATGTTCTCCCGAAACACATGTTTCGGTTCTCCCTCCAACGCTGCGCCTTCAGCTAAGGTGGGACGATTCCTACTGTCCTCTCTCTCTCTCTCTGCTTCGAAGCGGCGTTACTGTCTCCTCTGAGAGAAGGAGTGTTGGAAGGAGAACCGAAACATGCGTTTCGGGAGAACATTTCCCCTATTTGGGAAGGCCTGATGTAGACATCGAAAAAATAGTTTGGAATGGTTTTAAGAAAAAATGTTTTCAACAAAAGTTACTCGTTTTCTAACGTGGATTACGAAAATAATTGGTTCCACCCCCGTTTTAAATACAAGGAGAGATGATGCGAGCCAGTATCAATACAGATTTAAAAGCACAGGAAATTTGAAAATCCTGGGCATTTCTCCCTTCTTAACGGTATTCCAACCCCTTCGAGTGTCAAAAACCATAAAATTCACCGGTGTTCGGCGAGTTGCCAGCGACTGCTGGACAGCAGTGTTGCCCGAGCTTCGAGAATTTTTGGATGGTCTCGTTCAAATTAACGTCGCCAAGAGTTGTGCGGAATTTCCCGGCCCAGGTAAGCGAGCCGCGCACTCCGCTTTTATGATCGGTCTACCACTCGCACCCCAGATTATTGTAATGAGGTTTGAAAACAATGTCGACTGTCAATGTTCCATTTTTCAGAACCACAATGAGTATCTACAGTTCTATTTCTGTACGATTGTTCACTTTCTATTTAGACGCGCGCTTTGCATTTTAGTGAACACTGAAAATACTTAGGGATGGTAAAGACTTTTCACGCCTTCACGTGGCCCATCCCGTTAACTCTATTACTTCAATGTTTTCATGTTTTAACATTAGCAGATTCACTTTGAAGTAACGGGGGAACTAAAGTGAAAGAAAGGCACTTGTGGTGTACATACTATTGTTTAAATGTTGCGCCGAATACAGTAATTCGTCGTTAGTGTCACGTTTTTACCATGCGTTATAATCACGCTCACTATCCCCACCATTTCATGGCATCCTTCAGTCGAGAGTGAGAGAATCCGATATATGCGAGACAGAACAAAAGAGACGACGCGAAGTTGTCGTCGGCACGAAATAGTATCCGCATCGCGTTAGTATCACGCTGCCAGCCCCGATCGTCGCATTACTGTATATTGTATAACATTGTTAGGTTTAGGTTTAGGTTTAGGTTTAGGTTTAGGTTTAGGTTTAGGTTAATATTAAAAATTAAACCTAAACCTAAACCTAAACCTAAACCTAAACCTAAACCTAAACCTAAACCGAAACCTAAACCTAAACCTAAACCTAATCCTAACAATGTTATATACAGTAATTCGTCGTTAGTGTCACGTTTTTACCATGCGTTATAATCACGCTCACTATCCCCACCATTTCATGGCATCCTTCAGTCGAGAGTGAGAGAATCCGATATATGCGAGACGACGCGAAGTTGTCGTCGGCACGAAATAGTATCCGCATCGCGTTAGTATCACGCTGCCAGCCCCGATCGTCGTGATTCTAACGAGGCATTACTGTAATCGTTCAATTGGTTTATTACACACGCCTCACATAGCATGTTTATATTTTCAAGAGTAAAAAAACGCTCTTTCACGTTCGTATTTATTGTTTTACTGTATTATTTCCGCATTCAACGGCTGGCTATCCGAAATGAACTGAGCATAGCTTCGAATATGTTTCATAATCAAAGTAATAGGATGGACAATTTTGAATATCTCAGAAACAATAAGTTTTAGGATTAATGCACTTTAGTACTTTCATACTCAGAATTCGCTATTCTATTGAATTTGACGATAAAAAATTTGACAGTCCATTTGAAAAAATAAAATTGGCCTCACATCCAATCTATCCCTGTAAATAAACTAGTTTCACCGTGTTTTGTGTTTCTTACAACGAGACAACTTCTATAAATAATATTTTCGCTTATTACTTGAAATAATAGATATTTAAGGGAAACCGAGTTAGTGGGACACCCTGTATAACACAGCTTCTATACTTTTCTCGGTGATACCGGCAGCTTTACCTGTGTCAATGCTAGAAATACATTATGTTTGCCGCACCCACCGCTCAAAAATCCGAGAGGGCGCTCGAAAACCAGTGGTTGTTTCAGAATATCGGTACTTCAGAACGGTGACACCGAAGACAAAAGAGTGAAAGGTCTATTCTATACCTGGTCTGTGATTGTAGTGCAGGTACACTCGTTTGATTAGAGAATCTTTTGAATTGGGTAATGACAATCTTAACTTGAGCTCCTGATTAGTTATTGTTTGTACTTTGTAGTCGAAACCCGTTTAAATCCTTATCTCATTTTAAACAATGAATATATTGTCGATAAGGAAGTCACCAAATCTTACGACCGTGTTCGTTTTCTCGTTCATAGACGTCGCTAAAGGGCCCTATTGCAAGTGCAGTCATCTTTATTCAATCTATTTCGTGACTTGGTATGATTTAAGTTCACGTAGCATAGCATAAGTTCAGGTATCGATCAAGATAAATCGAGCAAAGTGCCGGACTACAACACATAATCAAAGAAGCTGGCGATACTTAATAACTTTCTCTGGGACCCAAACACCCTATTTATCTGGATTCACTAATGCCTCTCATCATGCCAGCCAGTGTTCCACAGTATAACCTGAAAAAATTGATAGACGCTCGTAGCAAAAGGTATAATAACAATGGCACATCGAGATCCTTGAAATCTGATTCGAAATTCGCGGGAACTCGATAACTCTGTGCAGAAATTTGTTATTCAGGTTGGATCCGGGGGAGTTTCGATACTTTCGTGCAAGTAGACGCAGAAACACGAGCGGGCGGGAAGTCGGAAAGTTGTGACGGAAATTGACGGAAAGTGCAAGAGGAAAAGAGGCGGCATCGATCGCGAGGCGTATGATTCGCGTGCCGGGACGTCCGAAGGGATTGATGTGACATCGTTGGATGCACAACGGGTACGTACCGGTTTATCGTTCTATGGAAACAAAAGTGCGATGCATCATTCTCGCGATGGGCCCCGGGCGCGGTTACGTCTGGCGGTATTAAAGAGTTTACGTGTACGATCGTTTGATAAATTCCCTTGGAAATGTCTCCGAGGATGCAGCGATAACCATCAAGGGGGCGCGCTATTAGTAAAATTACAAGCTGCGCTAATAACCTCGTTGTTACAAAATATTACTATCGAATTGTCGCACGAAATACAGGGGCACGCGATGCGGCGCACACGCACATTTTTCGCCCTCTAATAAGCCACTCGATTTATCTGTAACGAGCCAAGTAGATTACGGTATTATTTTTTCATTTCTATTCCGACGCGGACGAATTCGCAGCATTCACGCGCACTTTAATTCCTCCGTGAATTGTCGCGGCCATTTCCATAATGTGTGCCAGATTATCCCCTCGTCCCCTCTCGCCCTCCTCCGTCCCGTTAATTCTATCCCCTCACTGGCACATTAATACTATCGTTTCGTTAATGAAATACGCGATTTAATTAACTACATCGGCGTAATAGAAATTCGGTAAACAATAGCAGGCTCAGTGAAATACGAGCGATCGAATAAACAACAGACTAACGACAGGCAGCCGGACAGAGGGAGCGTTCTAAACGCAGGATCGTCCGGTTTAAAGTTAAAAACGTGTCGCGCTGGCCAAAAGAGATTGCCCCTCGGCTTCGATCCGCCATGTTCGGCTGTGCGTTCGTAATGCAATGTCGTTTCGTTCGCTTCCGCTTCGCGTTTCGTTTACTCCTTTTCAAAGGCATCGCGCGATGGGAACCGGCCACGCTGACCTTTGTGGCCCCCAAGTCAAAAGCGTTTTCGGTCCATTTTTTCGCGCGATCCACGCGATCCACGCGAATCTTCTCGATTTCGGTTGAACGCTGCGGTATCAGAGACGCGATCTCCCCCTCCCTGTATATAATAGAAACAGAGTCGCGCGACAGAGGAAAATATTCTGCGCAGTTTCGCGTTTCCATCAATCGAGATTGGGTTTCCCTGTTCCCGCGGGCATCCTGTGCAGACTGATTCAGAATTGAAGCAGAAAGAGTAACCGTGGATGTCTGGCTTAATCGTTCGGGGAACATTGAATTCTCTGGTAAAATGTGCTCGTCGTGTTTGCACAGTAATAAGCGTAGGGGATCGGTACGGGATCAGTACGAAATAGGCAATATACAGTAGATTCGCGGTTGTGTAGTAAAGCCGCGGGTGCTTGAGCTGAATGTGTGTGTTACTGAAAACGTAAACAAAACTAATCGACAACAAGGTAGGTATGTTCGTTTGAGGTTGCCAGCCATCGACACGCCGGATTTCCCACATCAATTATTCTGTCCTGCAGAAACCTATTCGTTTACAACTTCATTAAATCTCTCTCTCTCTCTCTCCCTCCCTTCTCCCCCCAAATTTTAATAACCATTCAATGTCGTACCGGTATCACGGAAATATTATACAGCTCTGGCTGCATTAAAAGGGTTTTCGAGGCCGAGTGTTGTCCCAGCTTATAATTCATGGCAGCTCGAAGAAAACGTTGGCTTTTCCAATTTCCTCCGTGATATTCGCTACCAATTCGCTGATTCGCGACGGCCAAAGACGAATATCAAACACGTACGCGGAAAATCCGCATACATTAGCCCGAACAAGGGCGATACATCAAAACGTAATTTCGTTTCGCACCTAATGGATATTTCATTCGGCCGGATCGATGGAGCAGCGGCGGTCGCGACGAAGGGCGGCCCACGGAACCGCGATTTCTGCTCCCTCGGGTTTTTCGTCGCCGCTCTTCTTCACCGCAACACGCGTTTTCCCTTCCGTTCGCGACGAACGTCGGATTATCGCGCGCGAGAGTCTCTGGTCCGCGGGGATTGCGGAACGATCGAGATTAATTCTCCGCGTACACGGCCTGTCTCCTTCTATAATTTTTCAGAGGATCGCTTTGAATATTTCTTGGCGTTACGCGCGGACGTCGGACGTTTATCCCGACGCTCGCTTCCCCCCTTCCCTATTTCGATGGCGATTTTTATCCGAGCAGACTTTATTTCCGTAATACGGAACTCTTTCGAAAATGGAACACTGCTGTGATAGGTGGGATTGAAAAAAAGGTAGAAGGTGGTGTAGTCAGGGGTCGAATGAAACTTATGAATAAAAGTTATTTATCGGATTTTTAAAAACTATTTCTTCTCTGTTTTAAGTTAATTTTGTGTGTTAATACTTTAAGTCTGTTGTAATACTTTAGGTTTAACAGTTATTTTATATTGGATTTGCAAAAGCTCTGGAGGCTCATATACTTTTGAACAGATATTTAACGGTCAAATATAAGAGTTCAGGAATATTTTTTTAATTCGTATTTAAAGAATTGGAGGCAGGATAAATATAAAAATAGGTACCTGCGCTTCGCTACGGCAGTAATATTGCAGTTATTAAATTTTTTAATTTTTGCATTTATCAAGTTTTTCCCTTTGTTTTTTTTTCTCTTCTGCTGAGTACTTGCACTTCTCCTTTAACTTTTAGCATTGTAATCGGAACTCAATGCTGAAACTTTTCCTTGTCATTTAATTTAATTTCGAAAGTAAGTGATAGCGCCCTCTGCAAAAGTGTATGGAATAAAAGTTTCAGTTAATACACTGCGTTATTTAATAATTGAATAAAAATTTTAACAGTTTCATTCGACCCCCGGTTGATGGGTTTGGTGAGTTTTGTTGGGGTCGTTGTAGTATTCATATTACGGTGCAGATGCTATACATGATTATGAGATTGTATCGTTTACGAGTCGTCAACGGCGGTATTACAGTGCGAATGAATCCGTGGAGGACGCGATTCCGTCGGAAGATTGCATCGTTTTCAGTTTACGCTCTCATCGAATTACGCTTTCCATCGATTTTATACGAGGCGGGGGCGAACGAGCACCGAAGACGAAGGTGAATGGGCGTCAGGGTGTAACGAAGAATAATAAATGGAAAATTCCGAGGGAAGGGTGGTTCGTTTGACACATCGAGAGGTTCGTTGTCAGCTCTCGGATAGCGGGGCGTTCATAAATCATAGTCCACGCGACAAGGTGTACTGGGTGTTTCAGAACTATAAACATAGACGATGACAGAACTCCTAAAATGATACACAAGAGTATTCTTCCTCTTATTATTATTATTACAAACGGGAAAATCCCATAGTTTACAGAAATCGAACTAACGCGGTCTCACAAATTATCTTAAATTTTAAACTTAAACTAAATCTTGTTATAAGTCATGTCTAATTATGTTTTAGTATCGCCTCTAATTCATAGAAATATGATTAATCGGCTGATCTACGATTTTAATAATTCGACAGTCGGGGGATGTTTACTACAGCTTCTTTATTTTTTTTTTATTCCAAGCTCCCTGAACCAGCTGGCTTTCGCACCCCACTTCTGAAGCACCCAGTACAGAGTTCATGCGTCGCGCTCATCGACAGGGAGCCTCCACGGCGCTTTTACTCGATATTCAACGCAATCCTTTCGCCATTTCTCGCGCTGCAACTTCCAGTTTAAATGCAAATCCGAGCCGCAGGGTCAGCCCTGTCTTAACTTTAATCGCCGCCGAATCGACTGCCTCGCGATCCCTCGCCCCCCGGTGTCCCCCGGTCTAATTTCATTAGGTCGCGGCTAAAACAAGAGAGGTGGACAGGTGTCCGAGCGGTGGCCGCGAGTTATTAAGAAATTTCACGCGCTTAATTGCAACGAGACCGTCAACACCCCCGTGCTCCAGCGCCGCCGGTGTACGTTCTAATCTTTCCCCGTGGCCGGCTAATGAAAATCGAAGACAACGCGGCGCGAGGAGGGGGAGGGGGCGCAAATTAGGCGCAGCGGAGGCTCGATCCCTCCGCGTAACGAACGTAGGCGCCGCGCGGGAAAAAAGATCGAAGCGCCAGAAACGGCCCAATTACGAATCGTAATTACAGATTCCAGCTGGTTCCGCGGACAGCGATGTCTGATTAACCTCCCCCACGCTCCCTCCCTCCTGCTCCCAGCTGCCTCGACTCTGACGTTGCAAGTTGTTTGCCTCCCCCTCCCCCCTTGCCCCCCGTGCTCGTACCGAGGAGCTAACTAATCGAACGTAGCTGACGGTTGGCTCGGGGGAAAATTGCTTTTAGAGAAAGCGAGAGACGCCGGCGGTCTCCCTTTTGGGAATGGGACCGTTAATGGGGTTGCGGGGTCGATGGGCCGCGGCGTGTCCGGCGATTCCGGCTGTTTAGCCGGGGGAACGATGAAAATTGTTGATAAACCGAGTGGTCCTGTGCCGGTCGACCGATTACACTTCTCCTGGCGGCTGGATCGAACGGACGTTGCAGCTTTTCGGGCGTGCAGATTGAATTCTAAACTGGCGGTACGTTGTTTTTCCGTCTCTTTTTAGGGTGGGCGGATCGAGGGGGAGGTAGCGATAGGGTGAATTGTGCCGCGGCAAATAGCGTTCGCGCGCTGCTCGATGGCACATTGCGGTCTCCATATGCAAATCAACGTGGGGGGGTCACGATACCGAGCGTAATTTACGGGCCGAAACCGAATATCCCCGGAAAGTGCGTCGCAATTTGGGGTCGAAGGAATAATACGTTCCCCGATGAGGTAATCCCGCAAGATCCGTATTCGTTGGTCGAATGTGCCGGCGAACGGCAGCGCGAACGTTCTTACCGGAGACTCGAGTCACGGTTTTTCGCGCGAAAGAGATCGATGTGCGCTGGCGAGATCACAGAGTAGGTGAAATTTACGGGAGAGACCGTGGTTGAATTGATCCCAAAGCGGCGGCGGCGGCGGTTCGCGCCTTATCGTCCGCGAAAAGGTGTGGCCCATTATCGGCCCCCTCGATGGCGCGCTTAATATTCCTGTGAATTATTCCTTGCGATCGAGTGCAGCACGGTAGTCGCCGGGGCTTCTTTGTTAGCTCGATCGCGGCAATATTGATTTTCCTCGGTGCGTAGGAGCGGGCGGTCGAGGAATGGTAAAAGGAGCGGGGCCATACGTTCCGGGACACTGTACTTTAGCCGGAGTCTCGTCTGTCAACGTTGCGTATCCGGGAAAATATACTCCGCTCCGTCGACGGACGAGGCGAGCTCGAGTGCGACGAGAAGGTGGGGGCCAATTTCGTCTTTATTTACCGTAGCCCGAACGAGGAATGTGTACGAAAGTTGCGCAGAGGGCGAACAGCGGACAGTTGAACAAGAGAAGCAGCGCGAGAGCGTCGTATCGATGAGGAACGAATAATGATTCACCAAGTATCGTGGCGCCCCCCTTCCCCCCACTCCGCGATCTACGGATGACGCGCTGCATTCTTCGCCGAGAGAATTTCCGCCAAGACCTCGACGGAAGAGGAGGAACTCGGTTGCTCACGCGACACGCTCCGACCAACTTCCCGGGGCCCCGTTCGATCGGCAAACCGCGGCACTTGCAACTCCTCACCGAGAATCGCGATCGAAAAATAGTTGGAAACTATACTGGCACCTCCGGCTCGCCTCCGCTCTCCGTCTTCCCCTTATCGACGACGTTTCCGAACCTCGAACGAACCTTACCCTAGACTTTGCGGCTGAGGTCGAGCGTTCCAGCTCGAGTTCGGTAATGAATGGAATCGAAGGGAACTGTATGTTTCATGGCCTGCTACTCCGCGCGCCTTCTGAACGTCACAGCGCGTCCATAAAGCTCGCTGTCAGATTCCCGGCAACAGGTTGATGGTCGTGGTAGTGTGGCACCTCTGAAAAGTGCCGGTCGATCGATCAGTGGCAAGTTTTTCCGCCGAATTTAGCCAACGTCGATCTTCCCTTGGACAAGCTCCCTCAGCTTCCAACGTTTCAACGAGTTTGATTTCGGACCCCGTGGAATTCAATTAAACTAGCTCCGGGGTCCCGAAGGATCGGGATCAGGGGTCTCGGAACCGAAGCAAAGGTCAATTAGGTGCGCGACTTGACGCGTTCAGTATTCTCGGTTCAAAGCTTCTAGCTATGGGAAGGTGCTCTGGGTTTCAGTTGTAGCTTATTAATCGAGCCATCTCACCCCTATTACGTCGTCGGCGTATCGAGGCGAAGAATAAAGGTCCGCGCACACATATCTGTCCTGAGTCAGTTCCGTTCCGGCGTGCCAGTGGTAAGAAGAAGAGACCCTCTGCGCCCCTCTTCTTCTTACCACTGGCACGCCGGAACGGAACTGACACGGAACTGACCCAGGACGGATATGTGTGCGCGGACCTTAAACGCCGAAGGACCCGGGGAATCCTGCGCTGCATTCTGATCCTCGTGGTGCACGGGCGAACTACGTGCCGCCGCGGCAAAAGTACGCAAGAAGAAATTAAAAGAGGAAAAAGCAGAGTCACGGTGCCGAAGGAGGGGCGAGGGGGGCAGGGGGCCGCTAATTCACTGGGAAATCACTATAATTACGGTAATTTCTCGGGCATAAACGTGCGCTGGATGCGACACCGTGCGATCCGGGAGTTATTAGCGCTCCGCCTTTCGGAAAATGTCCACGTTCTACCCGGCGACGGTTACGATAAAACGCGCTTTACAGACAATCGCGTGTGCAATCGTGGTGCAAACGTGATTATGTTGTTGAAACTGGGTGGCGGTCGCGCGAGCCGTCCACTACCGCTGCTCCCAAATTCGGTGATTCATCCTATCGACCGTATTCCCTCGGCGATTAGTTCGCGGAAAGAAAGTCAAAGGCGCCGTTAACTTTCACGAGGCATCTATCCTCCGTCGATCCCAACAAACTCGCAGCTTCCATCTAGCCCCGGGATACCTCAGTTCCGAAACCTCGAAAACAGGTGTTGCAGCGGTTCATTTCAAGCGAGCGAGAAAAAAAGGCAGTTTAATTCCAGCGGCGCGGCGGGGCAATCAATGTCAGTCTTCGAGTGTTGATTAAACAAACAGTTCCCAATGGTGGTGCAATAAAAATCGAACGCCGGGGGGAACAAAAAAAAAAAGAGGAAAAGAGAGAAAGAAGCGCGAGGTTCGCCGGATCGACAGCCGTACCTGAGGGAAGATCAACAAGTAGTTAGTGGTGGGGAGAGGTCTGTTTGTATGCTGGCGATGGGATTGGCAGCGCGGGGGTTAGCGGCGTGGAGGGGCTGGCGGCTGGTCGGTCGGGGAGAGGGGAGAGAGAGCGAGAGAGAAGGAGCGAGCGCGGGTTGTAGAGTATTCGGGGCAGGCGGGCAGACAAGCAAGCGGACAGGCAGGCAGCGAGTAAGCGAGCAGGCAAGGTACCGTCGCGAACGAATCGCGGCGTCCTCGTCGTTCAGTCGGGTAGGCGCGTTTGTACGACGTTGATCATCTGGTAGCAGCGGTTCGCGCGTGTTGTGCTCGGGTGGTAGGCGTCCGATAGTTTCTCTAGTCCCGTCGGTATATTTTGGGTGCGCGAGAGTGTAACGTGTGTTCTGTTCCACTGGATAGAGAGAAGCAGAGGGATCGTGAGAGCCATGTGCGCCGGTGATGTACTCTAGCGATTGTTGAAGCGACTGTGGTCAGAGCAGAAGGACGGGTTTCCAACGGGGTAGAGAGGGAGGCGAGAGGAAGGAGAGGACGGCCGGACGGGATCCAGCCGTGAGGAAGTCGAAGCTGAGAGGCCAGTAGGATTTACAAGGGAACATGTCGCGGGGAGAAGCTGGCCCATTCATCGTACGGACCTGGGCAAGGCCCCGGCGTCTCTTGCTGTCGTTTCTGCTGTTCTGGGGAACTATCGGTGAGTGGATTATGCCTTTCCAGACGTTACTACGACGCTATGCTACTCCCGACCGTGGATGCGTGTGCGTGTCGGTGGGTACGCGCTACTTCGTCTGTGCACGCTAGGTACAAGGAGCGGTGCGTGTGTGTTGGACGTTTTATCTCGCTGCGCATGCGCGCTCGCTCGTCGAGTGCGTCGACGAGGCCAACCGTACAATCATGGTGGGGCGAGCTCTGGGGCCTTAGGCCTCGTTCGTAAATATCGACCGCGATCGCGTATACACACGAGTGCATACATATCTACCTACGTTTTCTTGGCGTTTCGAACGTATCCGTTCTTTAATTCTCTCGAGGCGAAATATCGCGGTGGTAAGATTCTCCTACGGGGGGACACCTGTTTGGGTAGGGTTAAGCTATTGCATCACGGCGCATTAGACTGCTAGATCGTTGGAAGGGAACGGCTTGGGAAACGCGATAAGCGGAGACGCTGTCGGCCTGGGCCGGACGCGCAAACCGCGACGTCTTCTTTCCACTTTCGTAATCCAAAACCAGTAGCCCGCCTCTGTTTTTCTTGGCGAGAGATATCGGATAGCAAGGTATCGGGTCGAGCGATACGAAACGCGTAGCCTGAGAAAACTTGGGGACTTGTAGCGATAGTACCCGTGACACTTTCGTAGAAAGGTGCGCGTGTACACTTGGTTTCGTGGGAATTTTCGAATACCGGATTAACCCGCGCCTCATCCTTGGCGGCTGTCGTAAAAGTGAGAACCCAGGGGAACGACGTTCAGGCCAGCGGGCGTCATTAGAAACATGACTTTTCGAATCTCGCGTCTTTCTCTACGCCCTCCTCGGCTTTAAAAGAGCGACTTTGACTCCCGTAGGAATATCCCCCGCTTCCTCGCGTCTCGCAGCGTCGCTTTAGGGGCATCCGAGCGACTCAGGTATCGTCGAATAGAATTTCATTGTTGCTTTCTCGGGGACGCTCGCATAAAAGTGGAAGGGCAAGAGACAAAGATCCGCCGAGACGTTTACTTGGAAGTATCTGCCCGTCCCACTGCCAGTAGGAGAACTGGAATCCACCGTAAATTGTCTCATCGACCTGCCGACTAATTCACAGCCGCGAAATTCACTCTCCGTTGAAATTCTCAACGATTACACGTTCGGGGCCGGGTCCTTGTTGCAGCCAAGTTTGAAGTGACGCGAGATATATAAGTGGAGTGGACGGAGGAAAGAACCGCCGAAAGGGGACACTTATTTGCCCTCGTCGCGTCTTTTCCACCCCCGACGGAAGAAAGTGGCGCGGACAGGCGGCGAGATGGAAGGGAGGGCAGCGTTAGTTCAATAAAGCTAAACTCGTTAATCGACGCGAGAAAGAGATTCGTTTGGACGTGGCACGGCTGAGGCAATCAGGGTCGCGTTCCATTTCGTCGAGTTGGCCGCATAAGGATTCGGGGGCCCTGTAGAGAGAAGAGCGAGATTCGAGAGGCCTTCGAGGAACCTTACTCGGCGTAATCTTAAACCACTGCCAGCCGATTTCGAAGTGCTCTCGCGGTGCATTCCTCGGATTTTTCCCTCTCTCCGTCTCTCCCCCTACCGCGACCTCTTCACCCCCCTATACCCCTCAGAGTCTTTTCCTTCCCACGAAAGAATGCAGCTTTAAGCTGCAGCAACAGCACAGCGTGCACGCCACGCAGTATGGCTTCTTTCTTTCCCCTCTTTCGCCTCCCCCTTCCCCTCCCGCTATCCCTCTCTATCGCTCAGTTGCTGTTTCATCTCCTCGAAGAAGACGTTGGACCGTGAAACGGACGTAAACAAACCGATCTGTATTATGCAAAGCGTCCAACACGGCAAAGGCCGATTCGAGAGGAGCGTGCGCCGGCGACCGGCGCTTTCTGTCGCCCGGAGGAATCGCGGATCGAGCGAAGCCCATCGGTGGGAGAGACAAGGCCCGCCCGGTTTTCGTCGCTGTATTTTTAAGCGCCTCGATTCGCGACTTATTTTACCATCCGCGGGCCATCGATTTTATCCTCCCCCGCCGCGGCAAAACATTATCACATTACGCGCAAGTGGGACGGAATTTAAATGGAATTATTTAGTGCGCTTAATCGCCTGTCGGATAAAAGCCGTCGCTTTATTTCTGCGCCGATGTCCGAATTCCGCTACGTCGCGCGGCTGTTTGTCAGCGGATAGGTAGAGCGGTCCGGGAGGGGAAGGTTAATGGTCTATCGAATGGTGTAGATCGTGTAGCGAATGCTGCCTTACTCCGAGGGGTGTTTTATAGCCCGCTCGACGTTATTAGACCATTCGATGCTACTTTGCCCCACTGCGGGTAGCTCGAAATCCCCAGCCAATGTCGAAAAGTTGCACGAACTCGCCGTCCCGGTGGAATATCCGCGCGACTATTTTGCTTCCTCTTCCCTGCCAGAAGGTCCGCGTTCAGAATGATTCTTTCATAGAGAGCGGCCCCCTTTATTCAGCCGTCAAAGAAGCATCCCCCCCCGAACCGGGTCGAGATTACGTAAGGAGAAATCCGACCCAGGATATCAATCCCCCGCGATCCTGTCTGCTCTTTGTGGAAAAATTAAACGGATTCGTCGGCGGGTATCGTGGAGATCTCTACCGGGTTCTATGTATGTATCTACGCGCGACGAGCTCTCTCCGTGCTTTCAAAGAGCCTCCCTCGAAAATTCTGCGCTGGGAAAATCGAGGTCCTCCGCCGATCCAGTATTTGCACGGCAGCCGCGAGTGAAAAGTAAATTCGATTCCACGGGCGACCGCGGTGGAAGAAATCGACGTCGGGAAGGGTTAAACAACGAAGTCCTAAACTTTCCCCCGGCTAACTGGGGAGAGATGGGGGTTTTAAAAAGATTTGCTTCGACGCCCGCGAACTTGCCGATTTCCCTGAGAAATCAGGAACGGAGGGATACGGAGTCGAGAGAAATTGGTGGGAATGGTAGTTAGTCGATCTCAGCGCTGGCCATATTGCCTCGAGTTTTAAGGATCCCTGATTTTTCCCTGGGCCCGGTTGATCCGGCTGATCGCCGAATGGGAAGCATGTGGCGGACGGGACGGTGGAAGGAAATAAATTAGGAGGAGCAACGTGATCGGCGAAGAAAAGACCGGTCGCGTCGTGGCACCGGGGAACAATAAAGACGTAGAGGGAGGCCGAAGGAAGAAGACACGAGGCTGGGAGTGCTGGGACACGGCGGTTAGAAGGAACCCGGAGAAAGGGCAGGGAGAGGAGAGAGAGAACTGGAGAGGACAAAGAGCGGGCCGGGGTCGCCGGCCGTTTGTCGTAGGTGCAGCCTGTATAGAGGCCCCAGTGTCTTTCAGTTTACGGCTCCGAACTAACGACCCTTCACGGAACCTTTTCACTACTCGCGAGCGAAGCCACCGTAAAACTTACCGCGGGCCAATCTTCCGTGGCAAGCTTAACTAACTTTCCTCCGATCACCGGGGGAAAAATGGCGCGGAAGGATAAACCCGATAAACAGCTACGCTGAGAAATGGACGAGGGATTTGAGAACCACTGCTTCGTAGGACCCGTAGGTGGGCCCACGAAGCCCGCTGCCAATTTCTCTCGTTCCGAAGGAACTCAAGCTAATCGCGCTTCGAGTTGACGTAATCTCTGGCGATAAGCTAGCGTCGATACCGTATCTGTGATAAAGCTTGAAAACGCTGCGCGTTCCACGGCGTCTCCCGGCGATACAAGCGTCGCCTTTGCTGCCAGCCTTGGGTGCGTATACCTGGGCACGGTGGAAAATTCTGGGCCGCTTTGTCGCTGAAAAAATTTCTTCTCTGCGGCGGGTGCTCTCTGCTCGCCAACTAAACCACCGAATTCCAAAGAGTCTTCTGGGAACTACCGTCAAGGACCCAGTTGCTGATCACTTAAGATGCAAAGGGAGCAGTTTCTGATGAACCTAAAACATTTTACTATGAGCTATCAAATGTTTGCGTATGAATTTAAAAATACTTCATAATTATTTAAGAATTTTTTGGAATATATTTGTATCGTGATAAACTTATTATTTGGTATTTATATACCAAATTGATCAGGAATTGGGTTCTGATCAGAATCAACCTAAAACATTTTACTATGAGCTATGAAATGTTTGCGTATAAATTTAAAAATACTTCATAATTATTTAAGAATTTTTTGGAATATATTTGTATCGTGATAAACTTATTATTTGGTATTTATATACTAAACTGATCAGGAATTGGGTTCTGATCAGAAACTGGGTCCTTGACGAATAGAGGTCCGGTAGGGCGTTCGCGTTGGAATTTACACTTATGTGTTCGATCATTATTCTTCAGTTTCGGCGTTTATAATTAGCTACTTTGTTCCCTATCCCTCCGAAGTTTCCCCATTCCTCTGGCGCGACTCGCAGAGCTGCAAG
Organism: Andrena bicolor; assembly: GCA_960531205.1. NCBI lineage: Eukaryota > Metazoa > Arthropoda > Insecta > Hymenoptera > Andrenidae > Andrena > Andrena bicolor. Next base: position 533,490 of record OY482667.1, read on the forward strand.
TCCCTGAAAGTCTCAGAAAGTTGCTCGGCCGCGCGTAGAGTAGATCTCGAGTCGACTTGAATTGTGTCGGCCGGGGAGGGAGGGCGAGGAGGCGGTGGATTGAGGAGTGATTCATCCTCCGCGATGTGTAATACGTTCTCGTCGCTTCGCGTGAAACCCCGTCGAGAATGACGGAGATTTTGTTCCTGGTGTGTATTCCTTCGTCGACAGGCAGCTGCGTTCTCTGTCCCGGGTCCGTAAAATTGGCACCGCCAAGTGGAAATTTTTATAAAATACAAAACAGTTCGTTTATCCATCCTCCAAAAAAAAGTTATTACTAATTCATTATTGGTGCTGATGACAAATTATTTAATTTGATTATAACTTTTTTTACTAAACTATAAGCCTGTTTCTATTTTATAAAAATTTGCGCTTCGGGGTGCCAATTTCACAGACCCCTCTGTCTCCCACCTTTTACCGCAGCTTCTCTTTCTCGAAGCTCGACGATCGTAAGGGATGCGTGTCCCTGAATCGACGTATACGTCGGCACGGCGAATTTGTACGACACGATACTCGAAATTCCGAGTGGGATCGGTGCGGCTTGTGGACGACTAACGGTGGAGCGAACGGGAATCGAAAGGGAGTGCAAGCAATCTGGGGAGGGAGGGTAAACCGTGAATGAGAATAGGCGACTAGGGTGGAGTCTGAAGCTCTTGTGCGAAGTCTTGTGTATTATACGTGAACTGTTTCGAAGGGAAATCCTTGACACGTTCGGCGGATTCGAAAAATTCAGTTGCATTTCATTTCCGTCGCTGGTGAAACTGTACCGCGGCACGGATCCCAGCTTTCGACATGAACAAATCTTTGTTCGCAATTAACAGCTTGTATCGCGCATGGCCAGGCCTCTATTCGAATCGCTTTGTGCGCGCAAAATTCACTTTAAACCGGTTCCGTTCAATCTCGCGGAAACACTCTGTATTCGCGAGCCTGCCGCCATTTTTTTCCACCGCAATCGCTCCGTGACGCGTCAATCAAAATCACCCAGCGACGCGCTGATATTAACCGTTTTGTTTTTCGCCCCCCGCATCTTTCGATTCGCCTAGTCCCGCGTGATCGATGCTTTTCGATCCCTTTTTTGGATCGGTCGCGGTAGTCAAGGTTCCGTTTATGATGGCCTGATTCGATAGTTACTTGAAAAGTAGTGGTGGAGAACTCTGCCCTCTTTAGTTAAAATGTCCTATCTAGTATTTTGAAAGAACCGAGCAAACTGAAGTTTTATCATTTCCTTTGCACCATACTTATTTTCCTTCTTTCAAATTAAAACATGTCATTATTTCGTAATAGCCTAATATCATTTTTTGTAATAGTTATCGATGGTTCTCACTATCGAAAACTAAAGATGGCTTATTTTCATTATCGGTATTGAAAATCGTAGGTTAGTCAATTAAAAAATTCAGAATCCCAAATTTAATTTGTAATATTATTACAAATTTCGATAGTGAGAACCATCAATAATTATCGTAAGTACCATCGATAGTTCTCCACCACTATTGAAGAGGAAACAGAGGAAGGACAGGTATAGTGTATAAAGGAACATAGTATTTGGTACGTAAAGTGATTCTCTCGAGGAAATTCCGCCACTACAGGCCCCCACAGCTGCTTGTCCATTTTAGCGTGCTCAGACTTTGATCGACTACGATGATGGAGGAGGCTTCAAGAACGGTACCCTTCAATCTTCTCCCCATCCTAACAACCGTGGACGCCGAGAACGAACTGCTACAAAATTTCACGACCTTCTCCAACTGCCTCTTCTTCATTCTCAATAAAAATGAATTATTTTATCCGAGCATAAATTCTCCGCGTTCATCGGTCCACCAAATTTCTAGGGTCGCTAGGTTTCTGCATAACTGGGCCCGATTCTTCCTCCTTTCACAGCCCCCACAAAACAACCCTTACTGATTAACACTATCCACCGCCAGGTTCATCTCTCAGTGCATTTACTGCTCGACTATATTTCTTCAAAGCACCGTGCTCGAAGAGCAGTTCAACCTCGGTTTAGCGGCATTAATACGTGTAATTCGTGTCACCCGTATTATCGTCGAATCTGTTCTAATTGGTCGTTGTGAAGGGGAAGGGGGTTGGGGCGCAGGGGCGATCGAGTTCAGTACACCAAGGGGAGGTGGGCGACGGGGTGACGCGGAATCGCGAGGCGAAATACATTTGCATTTGAAAATCGTCCGTCAGCCGTTTATGATGAACGGGATTCGTGACACGCGCGGACAACCGATGTGATTCGCGTGCAGATTTTGCTAGCCTCGCGTTCCCTGTTTAATCCACCGCCCCCGAGCGCCTTGCACGAGACTCCCACGTATCGCTTCGCCGGCCGAAATCGACTGACCCACATCCAGCTGTTCTTTTTCTCTTCTTCTTCTTCCCTCCGGCCCGAAGGGTGGTTGCGTGCGGTCGACGCTCGAGAGCAGGACGCAATTAATTTTAATTAATACCAGCCGGCCGGGAAAATACATTTCCCCGGACAGTCGATGCTAGATAACTACCGCTGATAACGACAAAGCGCAGAGTAAATCTCGCCCCCGCTAGCCGACGAATTCGCGACGATCTCGATGCAAGATTGCGCTCGCGGAAATCGCGTAAACAACCGCGTTATCGAAAACTTTCTCCCCACACCCCTCTCCGCCCTGCAATATTTATCCGTCGTTTCGGATAATCCGGCTATCCGAAAGAATTACGCTGAACGGCGCTACGTGAGATGTTCGGTCGCGATTATAGGAGGAGATTGCAAATAGACGGAGGGTCGGCTGCCGGAATCTCGAGCAGGGCGGAAAAGCTCCCTGGAAATTCAACGACGGAGGTGCCGCGGCCGAAAAAATTAGCGCGTTCTACCCCACCTCGAGCGCTCCTCGGGCGCAAAGTTTGCGCGTTCCCGACGCAAAGCGAGCGTTGGACGACTCGCTGCGTTCATAGTTCTAATTACCCTAGCGAGGAGACATTGCCAGAGAAAGAGACACAGTCCTCCCTTCCAGCCTCGCGCCGTTTCCTCCCCGAATTAATAACTCACGGCCCGCTTAATTCCTCGCTGTTTCGCGAGAGATCGACCTCGGTCTCGCGGTTATCTAGCCAGGTACCCCTGAAAATTTTCGCCACCGAGAGAACCCGCAGTTTAGCCGACGCTGTAAAAGAGTGGAGCAACCCGGAGAGGGTTGCTCTGAATTCCTGAAAGGTACCCGCGAAAGAGAATTTAGAAGGGTGCAACTGGATCTCTGCTGCGGGAAGCTCGTAAAATGAATGACTAGGCATTGACCATGGCGGAGTTTCTCCTTCCTTCGTCCCCTTTCACCTTAAAATTCATCTTCCTCCGGGGAAAGTCGAGCGTAACGAGCTCCTTTCCTCCGCAATTGCATATAGACATCGCGAAGGCGAGTTTAATCGAGCGGCAACGGAGCCACGCGACTAGAAGTTGGCCCGCAGAGGCTGGCCCAAGGTTTTAGGGTGATTTGACGTCTCCTAATCTTCGTGGAAGGCAACGGTATCGAGCCGGAACGGTTACCTTTAATCGACCGTTTTTATCGTGCCCGGTCCCCGGCCGTTGTTAGCGCATTCAACCCCATTTAGCTTCAACTTTTACGACCTCGGTATCCGTAAAGGAAAGCGAGTTATATCTGCTTCCGTTCGTGTCCCGATAGTTTACCGAGGGAAGATTTTTATTCCGCCGTGCACGAAAACACCGAAGACACGTCCCGCGGAACGTTTATCGAGCGAAGGGCGAAGCTGGTCGAATTGAAACTGCCAGTCGAATCGGCGAGCAAACGGTGGGACGCGATCTCCTGGATTTTCCCCGTAGCCCGAACCGTCGTGGAATTTCCTCGGTTTAACCTTAGTAGTCGGAAACGCGGAGTTATTAAACGTCGTAACTCGGCGTTGGTGCTCGGTCGCGCGCTCCATCAAGCTCTTCTTACAATTAGTAGATGCATTACTGGGAGCTGAGTCGAGGCTGCAGGACGAGCTGCACCAGTATGTAGGAACGAGGCCAGGGGAGTCTCCAGCGAAAGGAAACTCACAATTTCGCGAATACCACATTTCAAGCTGAAATAAAGCGTAATCCAATTTAGAGGTATGGTCTCGTCGGCATAAGTCGCGAGGTGGATTTAGGATCGCGCAGAAAGAACGCGGAGGGAAATCGAAAGGGAAGTAGTCTTCTGCTTAGCTCGTAAGTAGGAATTAAAAAGTTGCGAGGAGGAAGGAGCGGCAAGATAATGCCTCGGTGGCTGGGGGATGGTAAGTTTTAAAGCGAAGGATTGAAGGGAGAAAAGAGGTGTTTCGCCAGCAACGCGATAAACTCTCGTTTTCCTCCGGTTCTCTGGTTTCAGTATCCAGCGGGTCGACGCGAGATCTCGATACCAGCACCGCTATCTGGACTCTAGTCTAGAGCAGCTTCTTCCCTCCTCTCGAGGTTGCTCTTGATACGGGTATCGGGGCGCGTGTTTACATCCTTATTAACCCCTCATTGTCAGCCGCGGTTCCTCCCAGGTTTCCTCGTCTTTTATTCCAGCGCGATCAACCGCGAACGTCTCTGGAATCAAGCGCCGTGCAGCTGCTCTTATTGTCAGACCACACCGTGCATAAACGTATAAACGCCGATCGGCGAGCAGAGAGATCTCGAACGGGGCGAGTAGCGTAGCGTCGCGGCGCCTTGGAACGATTCTCAGCGCGGCGCACTCGACGACGCCTCCTCGACGTCTCTCGTCTTGCCTAACCGTGAATATCGCTTGCCTCCGCAGAATTTCCACGTCTTTACGCCCTTAGTCTTCCTACCTCTGCCTCCTCAAACCCTCTCCTCTCCCCTGTTCCCTCATCTTCTCTCTCCTCGAGAGAGTGTGACGCTTCGACAATTAAGAGGGAGAAATTCTTCCTCAGCGGCTGGATCAGTATACAACAGACGACCATTAATCCTCTTCACTGTACCTCGACGAAACTCACGCAACGGTGGTTCGAGAGACTTTATAGGTGATTCGTTGTTAGACGCGAGCCATTGGGATCACCTGGTTGGAAGGAACCCGAGGTCAGCGACTGACGCGCTAGCTGTACTAGGTAGTCTCTAGCAAGCACTGGCCTTCCCAGCTCCGCAACTATTACAGAAACACTATGTGTATAAGCTAACGGTTGTACCGGTACCAGCTCCTCGTCTTCTTTCCAGTTAACGTTCCCTTCTCTCTCTTTCCCGTCGCCAGCTCGTTGCGTGGCTGACTCGCCGCGGTTACGCCGCGCGCAGGTTTCCATGAGGACTGTGGACAACGAAGCACACGGTCGCTTTAACTGGCTCTCCGTGTCGGAGAGACCGCGTCCCGGAATGCCGTGGAATTCCAGGTTTTACAGTGGATTTGATTCGAATCTTCTCGAGCCACCCTTTGAAGCCTGAGAAACGGTGGCTGCTCCCACCTTGTCTGTAGATAGTCCACGCACGGTTTTACGTTCCTTTCGAAGGACGAGAGTCGGACGCGGCGCGGAGGATAGCTCGGTACCCGCGCCGAGAGCCGAGCGTCGCGTGCAACGGCCACGGGGAAAAGAAGAAGAAGACGATGACGAAAAAGCCGGTTGCGCAGGGTATGCGGTTACCATAGAATGCAACTCGCTCGAGAGGCAATCTTCACGGACACGCGGTTGCAGCGTCGTTGCATACGCGCCGAGTGCCAACCTTTCTCTCTCGCGCTCCAGCGTTACCAGCTAGCTCCGTCGATCCTTCGTTTACGCGTTCCTCCGCCTTTCCGCGCTCTATTCCCCCGTCGAGCACTCCTTTCGCGAGCCTTCAAAAGAACCCAGCATCCCCGAGAGCTAAAATTCCAGGATTTCCGCGGGAGAACCTACCTGGGGCCAACTAACCGAAAAATTGATTACAAGCGAAAGCACCGTGAAAGTTCGGAATCGTTGGAATATTTGTACTCAGTGATTAAGGTCGGGGCCAGATATATTGGCCGGTGAATTCGTTTTCGCATTTAACGCACACCTATTCTGATGTATGTATTTCTACGCTAAGAACTCGGTTTGGCCTACACGTTAAGCGCTTGGCGCTATCCCCACCACTTCTGGCGCACTCTTTTTCTGGCAAGGCGAGAGCGAGTCAGAAAACGTTGAGAATAGAAGAATACTCCTCACGAAACTCACCGGCCAATATATCTGGCCCCGACCTTAGGTACTGCGTTTTGTACTGTGGCTCTTGGAAAGCCCCCCGAATGATTCGGAAGAAGCGGGGGTCTGAGTTCGCTCGCGAAATATCACTCTTTTTTAGCAGAAACTCGCTGTTCGCGCGCGTTTCCGTATCGATTGGCGGAGGACGCGAGGGGGTTACCTCGGAAATGTCAAAGGGCAGAGAGCTTTCGATAGCCTGCATCGATAGGGCTGCAAGCTTTTTCTTTGACCGTGTCGCGCACACTAGCGCGGCGACGGTTCTTTTGCCTCCCTCTGTTCCTCCCTCTCTATTGTCACTTTGCGACCAGTAGTCGCCTAACCCGTCGTTCATTTAATCAAAGCGGAGAGCACGGAAGAAAGACGATTAAGGGGTAGCTCGGCGGGCGCGACGAGCGTGAAAGAGACGGAGGCTTTGGCAGGGTTCGAGGAGGGGGACGGAGGGCCTCTGGTGCTTTTCGAGCCTCGCCTCTGCCGGCAGTCAAGGCGAACGAATTTCCTGTCGCCGATGAAAGACCCTCTCGATTACAGGATGACTAATCCAGGAAGACGAGCCGGGGCCGATTCATCGACGGCCGCTGGAAACCGTCGTCGCGACGCGGCGCGCCCCTCCTGATTGCAAAAGGGGTCGCCCGCGCGACTTTACGCCGCGGCTGCGGGTTTATTCTCCAATTCCTTCTCGCCCGATATCGCGGCGCTCGACAAGATTAAGAGGGGCGGCTCCTTTACGAGCGTAATCGACGCGGAGGGAAGAAGCCCTCGCCGCGGGAACGGGACCCCGCGGCGTACTGCTCGTATCTCTCGATTACGATTTTACGGTTAACCGACCGTTGCAAGGCGAAACCGTCGTTGCATCGCGCGCGCGTATTCCGCCCGTGCGAGGCAGTCGGACGTTGAACGCGGAAACGGGATGATCCCATCGTCGCGAAGGCGTTCCCGATTGATGTTTCCAAGTATCAGGTGCCACGCGACGATCCGGGCCGTGTAATATTCCAATGCGTTCTGCCTCGCACCACTGTCTACCTCCCCCCCCTTGCGAAAGTGTTGCAACGAAATTGCAACGTATCGCTGCGCTGTCTGACAGTCGAGGGGGAAACGAAGCTGCCAGTCAAACGTAGGGAATATTAGCTGACCGGGGAGTGCGCTGCTCGGCGAAGAACGGTTGATTAGAACGTTAGGCTGATTGCAAGCCTATAGCGACGCGCGCTTCGAACACGATCGCTGGGGTCGAATTCGAAACGGGCGAACGCGGCTTATCGTCCTCTTTTCGATGCGACGATCGCATTAATCTGATACGCAAAGTTACTCCAGCCGCTGACCAGTCGATAAACCGTGTCGCCGCGCGGAGTTCCGCGAAAAATTCCGAGCGAGCAAGTTCCCTGATTTATGGCCGTGGTGTACTCGAGGCCCTCGCTAATTTCGTACGTTCCACTCCGGGATTAATCATCGTAGCTGCGCATTACGCGCCTCGAACATGCCGCATTCCGTGTCGGGGCGCTTGGGAATACCGAATTTTTCCGCCGGGGCTCGTCCTCTTCCTCCCGCTGCGTCCTCGCTTCCGACCCCCGAGAAAGAGAATGGAAGCTTTCGCAGCTGCTCCCGTCGACGGGGGGGCGTTATTTCTCCTCTGCTTTCTATTATTCCGAGAGGCAGCGCCAAAGCGAGGGATTCCAAAGGCAGTCGCCCAGCGGCGTTCTCGAACCTTTTATCGTCCACTCGCGACTCGCACACGATGTTTACGTCCGGCGGGGCAAGTGGCCTTCGCGAAAACGCCACCCACAGCCGCTAACAGGTGTCGCAAATATCCGCCCGCGAGGCGCAACTTTTCCACGGGAAATCCTCCCGATCCGACGCCGCCACCCCGTGGCTCCTTCTTTCATCCTCTTTACGCGGCTCGCTAAACTTCCCTCTTTGAGTACTTTCTCCCTTGTTCTCGCCTGCCACGGCGCAAGATCGTTAAAGAAATAACAACTGCCGGGCGATGCTCGAGAATACCAGTGGCAGTCGCGATAGATACATCGTGCTCGAGCTTCTCGGCGGCTGAAATGCCTTCGTTTCTTGTCGAAAATTGCGACTTCCTCTTGCCTGCTGGGCCACGTGTGTTCCTCTTCCTGCCAAGCGGGGTATAGGTACACGTTTATAGGAGTGGACCGAGACCCTTGAGTTTCAATTTATCCGCGTTTCTTTCCATGGAAGCCTCGACTACGGATTCCTCTTCCAACACTCTGCACCCTCATTCCTGAAGCAGCCTGTACAAAGGAGCGTTTTCTCCAGCTCCCCTTCCTCCGGTGTCGCGTTGGAAGCGGCGGCCTGTTTCCTCGCGAGCGGCAAAGCGCAACATGTACGCGTCGACCGTGCCGTTCCGTTTCGTAGCTCCAAATGTTCCCGTCCTCAGTGTACGTGCTGGCACGTAGCGCGTGTTTAAAGCGTGGACGTGGCTGGCACCTCTAACGAACCGGCCCCGTAGAAATTAAATATTTCGCCTCGTACTTTTTAACGCGACACCTCGCTCACGAACGCACGCTTGCGCTCGGCCAACGTTCGAATCCCCCGGACTCTCCTCCCGCATCCCCTCGGACCCGAGTTTCCTTGATCCCTTGAATTTCTTCGTAAATCAAAGCGCGAGGAGTTCTCCGCGGCGAGAGGGAAGTAGCACGGGGAAGGAGAGGCTGGCTGTATCCTAAAAGAGCACGAGGATTTAATCTCCGGAAGCTAGTAGTTGCAGGGTGGAAGAGAACGAAGGGGCTGTGCTCGCTTATTTTTAGATCTTGCGCCTAAAATAGCGCATGGAGAAGAGCGGATATCCATTCGGACCCTCGGCGCGGAGGCACGGAGTCTTTAGCCGCGATGCTAATGGTAAATCGATAAGGAAGCTACGCTCCAGGGAAACAGCGTTCACATTGGATTCCTGGAGGAAGTTAATTAACAATAGCCGAAAAGGGGAATTTATTCCGCTACTATTCTATGGTCCGGGGGCGTCGCTGATCGGTATTGATAAGTTTCCAGGAGAAGCAGTTTAATCAAATTTGGATCTCATTAATTAGTGGCTTCCTGATTACATAATTCGTTTTTTGCCGGTGGTTGAAGGAAGGTTGAAGGTAGAACGTGTAAAAAACCTCGTTCAGATTAGTCAAGTCGCTTGAATTCTGAAAGTAATTTGACTAATAAGAGCGAAGCTTTAGACGCGGGGATATTGGAAGGTAGGAGAAGAGTAGTATAGGGTAAGTCAGGGTGAGATGGTCATACGGAAGAGATGGGCAGTGAGAGTATTTTTTTAGAAGGAAACGCCTGATTTCGCTGCCGCGATGTGGGTACAAAGTGTCATAGAAAACTAACATTCTTAGTTCAAAGTGTTCGAATAGAACGTTTTTAAAGGTTTCTAAATCCACTGTGAAATTTAGTGCTTCAAAATGTTTGATTAATATTTTGGTCATCTTGTTTGTGTTATTTATGCTGAATATTTTTAATTCTCAAGATCTATTTTCGATAGTGCATTGTTTACAGTATTTTTAACTTTAAAGTATTCGGGGTTACGTTTATTAGTCTGAGCGAAAGGGGAATGGCTACCTTACCAGGGCTTTAAGGGATATATGGGCAATGACACTTTCTGTTCATTTGTAAAATTTGTGTATTAAATAATAATTTTTCGTTTATTGATATTAACGGACATGTAGACAAAGGATTGAAGCTTTGTTCTACATAATTTTCGATCAAATAGGTTGATTGTAGCAGACTTTAAACGAAACTATGACCATCTCACCTGGACTTGCCCTATGTATATAGAAATGGGTAGATAAGGATGCACTTGCGAGAGACCGCGCTCAGTGGGGGAAATGCCCTCGAGTGGGGTGAACCCAAGGGGTGCGTTCCAGTTGGGCCCAAAGCGAAAAACGGGGGTTGCGGTGGCTTTGGGCCCAACTGGAACGCACCCAAGGTATCGCCACAGTCCAGAAATGAAAAATTCTTCGGTTAGGGGAGAGTGGGGTAATGGCGAACACCTAAGCGAGAAAGCAAACAGAACGAAAACTATGTGAGATACGAATTTGTTTTTTTCTTTATAAACATACTTAAACTAGTCCTAATTCTGTATTTATTACTTTCTGCCCGGCGTTGGATACGACCTAAACTATTAGCTAGTGGAGAAGAAACATCACTTTTTATTTATTAAAACCTCGTAATCATCGCGTTCGGGATTACCCCACACTCCCTTACGCCAAGCAGCGTCACGATGCGTCGTTCACGTTACAATTAGTCACCGTCTTTCTTTGGACATCCTGTGCCCCTCTCTCTTACCTACTTCCGCCAAGATTTCCCGTGAAATCACTCGATGACGATATCACAGATCGGCGATAGCCGTTCGTCGAAAGGCTTCCTCGCGGTCCGCTTGACCGTCGCGCTTATCAGGGTGCGGCACTCGGCCAGGTAACTGTACGAGCAGCTGCGTGAACGAAACGATAGCTCCGTCGCGATTAAAGCCCGCCGATGGGGTCGATCGCAGAAGCTCGGCCGCGCGATTTATCGTCCCCAGTCACATTAGCGGTCTGGGCGCGTTTCGCGAGTTGTTTCCGCGGCCCAATTTACGCGGGGGGGTGGTGGCTTGAATTATCGTCGGTGTAGCAGCGCAACAGTCAAGTAATATCGAAGCACGTGGACGTGGTTATCGCTCCCGGTACAGATACAATCTCCATTCCTCTTCGATCTTCCATCAGTGGCTTTAACAGTATTTCCAACATGCTCGCAAATTATCACTAATACCCACAGAACCGGTGATTGCATTCTGCTAAAATTAAACCACCCCTAGGAGGCCAAACGACCGTAGCCTTTATACACCAGGAATTTCTAAGAAACGCTCGGAATTTCCACGCGTGTCCCATTCAAGCTACCGGCCCAATTCCGAGAATGACTCATTGACCGAGACCTCCGGTCATCTTGCCCTCCCCGAATCGCTCGTTCCTAGCCTCCGAGCGGCCATCGAACGTGCATATCGCACGGTCATCGTCATTACAGACCGCCGTAGGAAACTCGGCGCGGCAGAAGCTCGCCCTTTTCGCCGGAGCTTTGTTATCCGTAGCTTTCCCCCTCGCCTCGATAACGCGGCTGGTTACCCCTCGCAGCTGCCACGAACCGATCCTACGTATTTATTAATAGATCACTTACGAGGCTTTCTTCGGTCACGCGCGCGCGCGCGCGCACGCATCTACGTACGTGCAGGCGTGTAATCGAGCGATAACGGACGAGTGATAACCGTAGGATAGTAGGAACGAACGAATGAACGTAATACGCCGAGGAGCATCCGGTTCGTGGAAGTCCGCTCGACGGTTGACTCACACACAAGGTATATACCTGCGGTGACGTCATCGAATTCTTGTCGCTCTTGTCACGCGTACGATCGTTAGGCTGTTGTACGAGTTCCTTCTCTGCCTGCCCTCTCTCCTTCCTTCGCTCTCTGCAGCTCTCTATGCATACGGATTCTCGAGAGCCCGTCGCTCGAACGTGCTCCTCGTGCATCGCTGCTCGGTTGGAGTCGTCGACCAGCCGATCGCACGACTCGGCTGAACGCCGGCGAACGATCGATTTTATGGATAACGGTGAACGATCCAGGGGGACGAGTAGGTTGCTCGTCGATCGAGCCCCAACGAGGCGTCGTCGTTTTAACGAGCGACGACCTTGGCGATGGCCAGCGAACCTGCGGGACGGATGAACTCTGTAATTCGCGGAGACGCGGGCCGCGGTATCGGTGCCGAGGACGAATCGACGCGTCGTCGGGCCCGCCACCGAAACGCGTATACCTCACCGAACATTGCGCGCCGCGGTCGCCGACGTGGCTCACCCCGCTTGCTCGCCCTTCCGACGAAGATTTACGTTTCCGCGTAATCGCTCGTAACCGCGATTGAAATGGACGAGCCTCGGGCAGACTGGGTGGGTATGTGGGTGTCACGATTTCGGGGGATCCTGATACTCTGGATGGAATTATTTATGGGGGCATACTGAGGACCCCGATAGCCTTGATGTTGGGGGATTTGTAATAGGATTCGAGAGTGGGTACCAGTGGCGGATTTAAGGAAAAAGGCCCAGGTGGCAAACGTTCTGAGGGGCCCATTTTTGGAGAAAAATGAAGAGACAGTTTACTTAAAACGGGATAAGTATAGTAGGACAGAAAAGAAATATAGTGTTTGGTTAAAATCGCAATTTTCTTTTTGAAGATAGGGCCGTTTGGGCCTTCTGGGCAGGGGTCCATTTTTCGGGAAAATGAAGAGGTAGTTTACTTAAAACGGGATAAGTATAGTAGCACAGAAAATAAATATAGTGTTTGGTTAAAATCGCAATTTTCTTTTTGAAGACAGGGCCGTTGGGGCCTTCTGGGCAGGGGCCCATTTTTCGGGAAAATGAAGAGGTAGTTTAATGAGAACGGGTCAAGTGTAGTAGTACGAAAAAAATGTAGTGTTTGGATTCCTATACCTAATCATAACTGTATTTGGTTATGGGGCCCTACCGGGGCCTTCTGCGCAGGGGCCTAGGCGGCAACTGCTCATCAGTCGCCCTGTTAAATCCGCCACTGGTAGGTACCTACTGGTAATACTTGAGTACTTGGAAGTTTTCCGGGAGGCGAATGCAGCGTCCACGTTGCCCCATAATTTTATTCTTTTACTCCAGATTTTCACCTTCTGCTGATTTATAATTCTTATCTTGATCTTTTCGCTCTGCATCAGTGATTCTCAACCTTTGGGTCGCAAAGTGTTTTCTGGGGGTCGCCACGGTTATTTTTAATCATAATTCGTCACGGTTATATAGTTTATCCATCAGGATAGAATTATAGAATTATGTTTTGAAATAAATATTATTAATGTATTTTCTTTACCTTATCATATATGTAAGCTTTGTGTATGTGTCGGGGACCCAGATTTACTCGGGACTTGAGAGGTTAGAAGGAGGGACAGCCAAACTCCTGGTTAATTACACTGATAATTCGTGAGTGAACTAATGGACAGAGCCCTTTAGATACTAAAATCTGCAAGTGCGGGTTTCTATAAGAATCTTGTATTAAGATAAGACAGGGAAGCACAAACATTTAATTGTTGATTCTCTATATTTTTAGGCGAATCAACCTTGTGTTTTGCTTGAGAAACAAACCCCTGTAACATATTATCGCAGGTTATTTGAGTAGGTATTATAAAAAGGGATCGCGTCTCAAAAAAGTTTGAGAAACACCCCTCTACGTCGATTGAGTATTTACTTCTCCCTTTTCTCGCTTTCGTTTTAGTCCCAGCGACATCTGACCAAGTTAACACGCTAAAATAGCACACCTAAATCCTCTTTCCCGTTTACAAAATGAATAATACCAATAATAATAATCTCCTCCAGGAAATTATACTGATAACAACTTAACGCACGCGGTACAACATTTAGGATGTATCGAAATGGCCCCCGCATCCGCCATCATATGGTATATAGAACGTGGATGATGAAGCGTGTCCCGTATCGCGTCTACCCCGGTACCGCGAGTAAACGAAAAATCGTGGCTGAAAAAGCATTTGCCTGTGTATCCAACGCGTACACATATACACACGTTCCAGCCATCAAGTTCCGTTTACGCGTGCACTGTTGTTGGTACCGTGGATCGTTTATTATCCGCGGCGATCGAGCCGGCAGAGTCGCGCTCACGCACCTGTTACCCTAGCCACGTCGCTTCCCATCGACGCCGGCCAAGGATGGAAATTAAGCATCCAAGAGGGGGAGAAAGACTAGCCACGGGGGTAAAATATTTGTCGGCGGTGAGGAGCCCCGTTGGGGGAGTCGCTACTTAATTGTCCCTTGATCCCCCGGCATAACGTGAGAAAGTCGAACAAAGGGCTCGGTCGCGATCGTGAGAAATGCGTCTGATGCACCGCTCGAGCCGCACGGTCGCTGGTGACCTCGTTAAACTCGGCAAGGTGCATCGGACTCTGAAGCGCTAAACCGATTCCCCGCCATTTCTCCTCCGGTGGGGTTCGTTTCGCTTCTTCCGCGCGGTCTAGCCTCTGGCGAAGCTTGATCACTTTTCTTCCGCTCGTCGGAGGAAGGACCTGGCAGATGGAGTATTCATCGAACTGATGGGGACCGGGGGCTTCTGGGTTACGATTTACGATCCCACCCCGACAGTCGTCACAGTCGACCTTATCGCTTTCAATAAAATCGAGGAAGAATCGCATCTCCTCGCAGTCGGGGGAACTCCGCTCCTTTGAGCCCCGTGGACGGGCGGACGGCGGGGGAGGGGGTGGGTGGATGAAAGGCGATACTCGGACGAGTAGTAGGTAGGAGTGAGGAGGCAGGAGGCAGGGCACGGTGTCTCGTGACAGAGCGGCGTAACGAGGTAAAGTAATGGAGATTGGTGTGGACCGTGAGCTCCGCGCGAAATGGCTTGCCCGTGTCCCCCGTACGTCTAGGAGCTGTCGCAAGCCCGCGTCGCGACGCTCGGCGACGCGTCGGAGACCGCGATCGCGCAACTGCTCCCGCACTAGACTGGGAGCGAGCATAGCGAGCCGCTAACTCATTAACGTAAGTAGCTGGCAGCGAACTGGGGGGTGGTGGTGGCAGTGGGGGCGAGGGAAGGAGAGAAGCCTCTGCCTCTATGCCCTCCAGAGGCACGGACGGACGTCGGCCGTCGGGTCGCGAGCGACGGCAGCCAAGTTACTCCACCGGCGAACCAGGCCCCGGCCATTGTGAATTGCGAGGTAACTCGATTAGCCTCCGCAGAATCGGGTCGTTCCGTGGCAACGGAGAGCTCTGCGGAGAGAGAGGTGACGCGACGCGAGGCGACGCGACGCCACGCCACGGCTAGGTATCGTCCGTTCGCGATCCTGCTCTCGAGGCCGGGCGATCTGACCGCGATTCGCCCCCGTTGCAAACGCGATCCGAAATTCCCTCGCAATTGCCGCATTGTCCCGCGCAACTGTGCCCTATGACTACGTAGTTACGCGTCAACGCGCACGCTGGCCTCGGCCTGGGTGGCAGGACCGCGGGTGACATTTGTTGTTGTAATGCCCGGCCTGATGAAAGCGTATTCGACTGATTACAGGAGTCCTTTTCTATGGGAATCAAAGGGGGGGCTTTGCTCTGTATTCACGGCTCGTCCTTTTCGTCCCGCTAAAATTCCGCTCGCTCTTTTTGACACGTGATCCTGGAAACCGGGCCAGAAGATGGTTGGCATTCGGAATTTAGGAAAAATGGCATGTACAGCTAGGGACAAAACAGAATACACACCCTTTAAAACAGAATAACTTTTTCTTTAAAATCGGTCCAACCGACTTGAGTTTTATCGAGAAGCTAAGAGGATTAGTTTACTAAGCGACGTGTTTCGTCATTTTGAAAAAAATTGCGATTGGTCGAAATAGGGAAGAAAATAGTGAAGGTCGCGTTTTCAAGTTTCTTTTTATCTGGGCCTGTAATGAATATTTAAAAATCCCCTTTTGTAGATTTAAGGAATATGCTGAAAATTTCATCGAAATCGGTTAACTGAAAGATCGTGTTGTATATATTTTGAAGTGAGCGATTTTCGATCTTCCTCTGCGATCTTTAACCCTCGGAAGGCGTATGGTGGATATCGTCGCGTGAAACGAATGCAGGGTCAGTTCGACCCATAGCAACATTTCTATGATACACCGGTTTCACGAAATAATTTAATATAAAATGAATTAAATAATTAAAATTTCTCAAATTAACTACAATTTATTAATAAAGAAATACATAATGTACATTATGTACATTTGGTACATAAATAATGTTACTGCAATTTACGCATCATATACTATATTTTGCCATTGCCAACACAAATATGATATCGTGATAGACTTTGTCAGAGTTCGATCAAAATGACCCTGCATTCGTTGTACGAGGGTTAAGATCGCGGGTTCGAGTCCCATCGCCGGGCTCCGTTTTCTCCATCTCCAACGCGGAGAACGCATCACAAGTAGTTCTGTCTAAAAAACAATGCATGTATCATTTTCGAACGCGAACGTCGGAAACACGATCCCCGGCTCGCGACGGGTGTCGCAGGTCTCGTTCGACAAATACTCCGACGGGGCAAATATTTGCACGCGGCGTGCCGATGCGAAGAAAAACGTCGCCGGACCTGGCGGATCCCATCGTCGACCGAGCCTCTTGCCAGCCGGCGAATTAACGCGCCGTTGGCGAACGAATCCTCGTCGGACCGTGAAATTTGGTTTAATTCCAGGGGCCAGGAGTCGATCTCCCTGGAAGCATGCGCGCTTTTCGATAGCAGCGTCAAGGCGCGATGCGCTCGGCCAATTTTCCTCGATTCTTAATTGAATTTCGTCCAATCCGATTTCCAATTGGCGCGGCCGCGCCTCGTCCCAAGGTATTACCTCCTTTGTTTACCGAGGGAAAACTGGCCGCCCGCTGGCGAGCTCGCGAGCCACGCGACGATCCATCCACAGAATTCCAGCCCTCGATCCGGGAACAGGCGTCGCGCGAGCGGTGTCCCGAGCTCGATATTCTCCTTCAAAGAGGCCCCCATTTATTTAGAACCTGAAACGAACCCGCCAATTTCAGCTTGGAGATCGATTAATCCCCGAATCACTTAGGGTTGCCACCTTCTTCATAGGAAATTAACGTAAATTTGCTTTCGTTGGGTATAAAAAGAAGTACTAGGAAATCTTTAACCTTATCAGTGTTTATTTCTTCCAAACATATTTATTATCGCTGTTAGCATTGCAGAGCAATTTTTTTAAATAACTCGCTGATACTATTACTCAATATTCATATTAAAATATATGAATAATTCATTCTTTATTAATTTAAGATGATTTCTGTATGTTTGCGAGCTACGTGCAATAACATTGCGTTACGTTTCACGCGATATCGTTGATCGTGAAATAAAGTATTTTCGCATAGGTAGTTTATTATTATTCAAAAGTATAGACTACATTTACGTTTAGTAACCCGAGATACTTTATTTTAAACTACGGGTGGCGACCCTAGAATCACTGCCACGCTTTCTACCACCATCGTTTCGGTCGTCCGTTGGAACGGAGACGGGAACAAAAGAGGCTCGTGCAGGTCCAGGAAACGTTCTCGTTTAAATATTTATCCGACACGAGCGTTTCTCGCAGCCAGCACAGAGTCACGCCGCTTCCACGACCGCGTTCGACTTGACCGTCTAACCGCGGTGTGTTTTGTCGGTCCTAAGCTGCCTCGCGTTCTCGTGGAGCGCGACGAAAAGCAGGCGAGAAATCGTGCTTTCACCGAACACTCGATGGCCCGAGACGATTTAATTGCTGGCTGGTCGCCGAGGAGAGAGACGGTCGTGTTGTTATTCGTCGGGATCCGAATGAAGGAGATCGCGTAGAACATTGCCGAGTTCGATACTGCAGGATGAAATAGTAGAGAAATATCGTGCGCGCGGGTACATTGATTTTTCCAGCATCCTTGGCGCTCGCCCCGCTCCCGAAGGTTGGCTTTCAGAATTTATTAGCCGGATCACACGCGCGATCGCGCCATATTGTCAGGAGTTTCACGCGAGGCCGGATGAAAGGTCTACTGCAAGGGGGTTCACTGGGCCAGAAATTTTCTTTCTTCGCATTGACGTCACGGGAAGGTTTGCTCGCGGAATAAATGCACCGCGAGCGACGCTGTCGATTCTCTACCCGTTGAATTTCCCTCGAATTAATCCCGCTCCCCCTCTTCCGCCAAACGTCGCACCTACGCGATGCTTTAATAGAGCTCGAACTCGCGGCGAACGGAGGCGGGTTGCATCCTCCTCCTCGGCCGCTTTACTCTTTTTTTCCTCGAGAATCGCTGATGTCTGCGCTGGCAGTAGAATCCAGGCGCCTTAGATCGGTAGGAAGTCGATTCGTTGCAGGCTTATTCCAGCGCGTAAATGAAGGTTCGAGGCGGGAGATACCGCACCGTCGCGTTCTAGTTTTTTCGCGAGCCGCTCGTAGAGACGGTTGGAGCGTTATCGCGGGCATTAATTACACGCCGCTCCGTCTTGTCGTCGCGTGCTTTGCGCGCAAACATCGTCGTTCGAAAGGCATCGCGATAATTGCGTGTCGCGGTGTAGCGACTTCTGCCTGGGACTCGCGACGAGTCGAGTGCAACACTTGGTCCCACCTAATTGGAATCGTCTTGATTTCGCTCTCCACCTTCCGCGGGGCGCAGCCGACTCTCTCTCCGCGCAGAGTAAACAGGCGTGTTCGATTCTCGTCGCGGAAACGGCGGCCCATCGGTCACCTCGCGCTCCCATAACGAGCAGAGACGCGCGCGAAATTTCGCGACGGAGAGGGGCGCCCCGCGACTATTAATTGCCCGATCGTCGCGTAAATCACAACCACGCCGAACCGGGCTATCGATCTTCTTTTTTTTTTTTTTTGCCACCGGCGATAATTCACACGGCGTCGACGCGGCGTCGTAATACTTTATTATTAATACTTTCCTGCATTGCGACGACACGTGGGGCGGTGGTCGAGGGAATCGGTAAACGGGAGGGAAACGGAGATCGCGAATGTCAAGCAGATGCAAATGTCGAAGGCTGTCGGTGCATCGACTGGGCAACTTTTCCTCTGCTCTCCACTTGGAGGATTCATGAACGCGGGGCTATTTGAACTGCGAAAAATTACCAAGTCCAGCGCGGCAATCAAAGAGGAGGGGACAGCAGCGAGAGGCGAAACTCCGAGCGGCACCTTTCAAGTCGATCGATGACTTGCCACTTTAATTTGCCGGCTCGATATCTTCGTAATATCCTATTAAATATCGCTGTATCATTTGCGGCGCCCAGAGCAAAAGCAAACTAACCTACATTTTCTGGGAAATTGAGATAGTAGCAATAATGTATTCGAGTGCCTCATTTGTGCTTTCCTCGTCCGAGCGTCCCCTGCTGGTACGTATATCCACCCTTTGTCGAAAGCACGTGGATTTCGATGAAGCTCCATGGAAGCTTTACTAGCCGCTGTTTGCGATTCGATTAAACCCCTACAGAGGGTGCGGGGGATCTCCCCCTCCTAGCTTTGATCTTCTCGTTGGAGCAGCCCGCGACGCACCACCCAAAAATAACATACGGCGATGTTTTCCTGCCATAAACACGGGGCTGAAAACTATTAAGCGCAGCTGTTGCGCGATAACCGCGCTACAATGTATTCATGGGTGTTCTTTTTGGGGATGACTGGGCCGCTGGTGGAACGCTTGGGCACGGAGGATGTGGGAAGATGCGACCACGCTCTGGTCCCCCTGTACCTTTTCGAAGTTGCCAGGTCGAGCTGACGTCGCAGTGGAATAGTTCCGGGGGATTAGCCTCCGTGACAAATCCCAGCGACGCTCTCTCCTCCGCTCCGCGTGGAGCGGTCACAGCCGGTGAAGCTTAGCGCGCGCACCACGTTTGTAGGACGATGAAGTATCGAAGGACGATCTTGTACTTGCTACGGCTAGCTGGGACCGCTAAAAATACACGGCTCGCGTGCAACGACGGTTCGATGGTCGCCTTCTTTGCGCACGCACTGCTGCATAGCCGCACGATACCGGCTGAATAGCGTTCTCGTGCGCGTCAATCATCGCGGAAAAAGGCAAGGAAACTCTCGACGCCGGAAACGCGCTATTACCGGGCCCGTCGGCTTTATTCTCGCGGCCGCGGTTAATCTTGCCCGCCGGTGGGATCCCGGCCGTCCCGCTCGTCCTCGAAATTGAATCGGCTGGACGTTGCAGCCGTGCCGGGGACATTTTTCGGGGTCGCGGCTGCTATCGGGGGCTGCTTCTTCTTCTTTCGTGCTAGAGACCGTCGGCTTTTTGCGATCGATCCTCGTGTCGCGCGGTCACCCGGTGACAAATGGTGCTGGAGGAACAGGCTACAGTCGCGGCAGGATCAAGTGGTCGCTTAGGGGTGCTGCGAAGGGCAAACACCGTCCTTCCTCGCGGACCGTCCACAGGGTTCCTCGAACGGAACAATACATATAACGATTGGCGGTTTCGTTAAAAAAAATCCATACTTGAGAATCGATTCTAATGAAACATCGATACATGATAATTAATTATTTCCAAAAAGAATCGAGGAACCGGTGCGAAGAATGATAAAAAATGTGATCGAGAAAATGATAAAAAATAAAATCGATTAAATGGTAAAAAATAGAATCCATTAAATTGAGATAAAAAGAATTTTTATTGAATCATTACATTGGGAAGTGTGTGTGTATTTTTTATCATTTTCTCGATTACAAATTTTTATGATTCTTTGCATCGCTTCCTCTATTCTGTTTGAAAATGATTAATTTTCATGTATCGAGATATATATATATATCGATGCAAAGAATCATACAAATTTGTAATCGAGAAAATGATATATATATTAAGATATATTAATATATATTTTTTAATATATCTTAATATAGATCAATACTAAAAGCCTCGACTATATAGAATCGCCGAATCCAAAAACAGTAGACGTCTGCCTCCGAATTAGAAACATCCGAAGAGTGTCCCTCTGCACCTCCCATTCCCAGCGTCCGCGTGACAATTACACTTCCAGCACGAATTTCCCTGAAACCAAGGGGGGGGGGACACGATGGACAGGTGCGGTGCAGCATCCTCGCACAATGCGACAAACACAGCCGACTGCACCCCGTCGAGGGGAGCGAGCCTGAATTCGGTGTGAACGCCCCTTTGATATCGACGCTGCTGTCAGCCTCGCCGAGAGAGAGAGAAAAAAAGCAATAGACTACTGGGCGACCGACAAAGGCAGGGGGTGCAGGGGATCAGAGTAATAGAACAAAGTGGATTCTCGGTCTATGAGTCATCGTTGCATCGAGAGACGCGCGCGCGTCCGTTCCATGTACGCGTGTACGCGCGCGGGGATCGCAGCTGCGAGCCTCGTATCCTCCACCGTTTAACCAACAGAGAGTAGCTCAAGCTAGAGAGAGAGAGAGAGAGAGAGAGAGAGAGAGAGAGTGAGAGTGGGAACAGGGGAGATCGTGGAACAAGCCGAACAGACCGAATGCACGGATAAAGTGGACGGGTCCCGTCGATGTGGCGCGAGAGGGTGGACGAAAGTGGAAATATCGGGGGATGGAAGCTTGTTGTTGCCCTTCCGCGCGGGGTCCGCTCGACGGGGAGGCGGCGGGCGGTGGTGGAAAAAGTTATCGATTGGTATCGGTAAGCCCACCCTCTCAGAGGTGGCCACGATTCTTCTTAATCCGCGGACGTAAGCGCTTCTCGACGTCTACCCCTCCTTCGATTGCACCCCGACACTCTGTTTATTCGCACGACAGCGCGAGAGGGAAAGACTTTCTTCCTTTGGTCGCCGGGGGACTCGTTACACGCAGCCTTGCTTCTGTTCTCCGAGTTTCAGTCACGTTCCAATCCGTCAGCATTACAGGCTCATACCGATGACGCACCGATACACCGGTACGTAGCGTCGGCTTAGTGCTCTTTAAAACGGACACCGCTCGAATCGTCCGATGAAGTTGTCCGACGAGCTCGTGTGCCCTCGATGTTTAAGACAAAGTAATTGATCGATCGCCTAGGTAGACAGTTGAAGCGACGGAGCTACGGCGAATGAGCGCGAACAATGTCGCGGCCCAGTTTCGAATACCATTTCCAATCGCGTTTAATTCTCTCTATATTTAATAACGATTAACGGGAATTCGAGGGGACAACTCGAAAGTCGGGACAGAGAAGTTCGCTGAGATTCGTTCCTTATGCATGGTCCACGTCGCTCCATAATTTAACTCGTGTGCATCTGAGAGTAAGCTCTCGTATTAGCATCGTAATTTAAAATGATAATGGACCTTACATACCCTGGCTGGGGTGTAAAGTTGCTCGATTGGCCGTTTCGCTTTGTAGAATGGTACCTTGGAATTCCTGGCCGCTGATGGGACGCGTCTTTTCGCGCGCGTCAAGTGGGGAAAAGTGAACCGTCGAGGAATTATCTTGAATCAGCGACGAGCGGACCCGTCCGTCCCCCGTCTCGTCGCCGGTGATGCGTAAACGAGCAGCGCGAGCCCGTCAATGACGACGAGTTACATACCGTGGCCATTGTTGGCGCCTAGCTAAAAATAAATCCGCCTCCACCCTTTTCGCTCTCTCTTTTCTTCGCTCCTCTCCCTTCCGTCTCGATCCTCTCCTCGCGTCCTATGCACGCGCAGAGCTCTTCCGTTTCCGACTGCAGATCTTCTCGGAAATTAAAGGCGACGTATCCGATATTGCGTACGCGATACCTGGCAGAACAGCCGCGGGGAATTAGAAATTGAAGAATTTGATGGATTAAGCAAGGGTTTATTTACGTTGAGAAAAAATGGGGCGCCTGAGAAAAAAGTAAAAAAAGGATGGAATCCTTGGAAAATTGGCGAGAGGTCTAATTCAGGCGTCGAGAGGAAAAACAGACGAATCCATATTTTATTTTGTGGAATACATAATCATATAAAATAGGAAAAATTAATTTATTTTCAATGTGTGTCAGTCCATTTTGCTCTTATTGCGTGAATTTATAGATTCTCCACAGTCTGAAGGTGTTCTTTTATTATGGAACATCACCTGTGACAAAAATAGAGAACTCCGCACGGAAGGGACCATGAATCTTTCACACATAATACTATTAATAAACGTATTCCGTTGTTATCGCCGGTGGAGGGTGCATAAATATGTATTAAATCCGGCGGGGAATGAATTTTTCGAGCTGGCGGATCCCGTCAAAGGCGAGACACTGCTCTCGATCCCCATCAGCGGGTTCCCCTGGCTGGCTCGGCTTGCTGTTCGTGAATATTCATTGGCTATTTATCGAGTCGCAGTTAATTTGGAAATTAGTTCTAATTTCGCGGTAATCGATGCGTTCGCCGCGACACATTTCGCGGCTCGATTGGCATCGCGGGGGCATAAATTACTGATGCCGCGACGCACGCGAATTTCCATCCCCGAACTATGGCCCTCTACCCAACCCCCAACTCCCCCAGAATTCGCTCGCCACCACAGAGCGCCGGAATTAAAGCCACGAATTTTTCTCCCAACTTCCCCATAAACTCAAAAAACTTTCGGAATCGCGTGCATACATTCTGGGAAGAATTGCCGGTGGATTTTGAAACCATCCACAACAAGGCACAGGCTCGTTCTCCTCGCGCGCCAATTCTCAAAAACTTTTCCTCTCCTCTCGCTGCATTTGAGTAATTATCTGGATGATTTTAAAAAAATTCATAACTCCGATACTAAATTAAAACATAATATTCAAATTAAAATTTTCGACCGTAAATATTAAATAAATTGGTTTCGGCGCACTGATTCGGTCACTATAATACGATTAATTTATTTATTTAAGAATAAAATAAAATGACACAGCTATTTAGCAATATTATACTTTTAATCTCACTTTCCTTGAGGAGGGTCCAAATCAAGAACCGAATCGTCGGATTGCTTTATAATTAATTGCTAAATAGCTGTGTCATTTTATTTTATTCTTAAATAAATAAATTAATCGTATTATAGTGACCGAATCAGTGCGCCGAAACCAATTTATTAAATTAAAACATGTATTACCTAGTGGTGGAGAACTATCGATGATACTTACGATAGTTATCGATGTTTCTCACTATCGAAATTTGTAATAATATTAGAAATTAAATTTGGGATTCTGAATTTCAGCTGTTATTATTTTTTAATTCACTAACCTACGATTTTCAATACCGATAATTATCGACAGTGAAAATAAGCCATCTATAGTCTTCGATAGTGAGAACCATCGATAACTATCGTAAATACCATCGATATTTCTCCACCACTAGTATTACCTGCTTCCTTACCGCTTTTACAAGAAGTTTTACGTTTTATTGATTTCAATCTTCTTTTTTATTCTGTACCAATTTTTCCTCCCCAAATCCTTTCCTTTTGAGACGCCCTGTAAATACCGGCGAAGGGAACGCTCGGGGTGAGAGCGCAGAGCCGCGGAGAGAGAGCTACGGGGCAGCGCGTGCGAGTGGCGATATCGCGTGCTCGGTTCGACACAGTTCGCCAGGCGAAACTCGACCGCCCGTAGATAGCAGGCCAGAGCGCATCCTATCTATACGCGCGTATAAAGTTGGCTGGTCGCGGCTCGATCGAATCGCGGGATCGTAATTCGCAGCGCGACATAGTGGGCGAACGGGGCAGCGTGTGTCGCCCGCGCTCGTTTTTCCATTTTACACAGGACGCGGTTATCGGCTATCGCTATCGTTACGGCCGCATTATGCCGCCCGATCAAACTTTACGCTTATCAGGCCGCTATCTGTTTGATCCGGGGCGGGAGGGCGAGCGACAGAACGCGGCGATCGATTGCTCGCGACTTGCAGCCGTTCGAGGCTTCTCTCCTTAGAAGCTCGTCGCCCGTCGTCGTCGAACGCGATCGATCGGCAGAGTAACGAGAACGGGGAGATCGTGGATTTTCACGGAATCGTAGCTAATTGCGCGGGATCGATGGCTGATCCACTCGCAGGGATCGAGCTGCAACGGTGTTCTCCGTGGACTCGTGATTTAGTCCGGGGAAGATGGATGATTATCTCTGCCCCAACGATACGGGCGATATATCATTCGTAGGAGCTGCTGAAGCGGATAAGATCGTCCAGTGGTGCGATAGTAGTAATACACTTTTATCGCATCTGACTCTCGTATGGAATAACTCGAAGCGTCAATGGGTGGAATTGGAGGCGATTAAGTAGTTGCGATGTAAAAAGGGCAATTATCTATTTGCGCCTACAATGAGGAGATAGCGGAGATTTTTCGTGCCACTGTCACGCTTGGGGAGAGATAATCCGATGCTAAAATCGTGCAATTGTTCAAGCGATTACCCACGTGAACCATACCTGGGACAGAGTTGTAGATGCGAGAGCAGTCGATGATAGTGGTGGAGAACTATCGATAGTTATCGATAGGTTCTCACTATCGAAATTTGTAATGATATTACAAATTAAATTCAGGATTCTGAATTTGAGCTGTTATTACTTTTTAATTGACTAATAATTATCGATAGTGAAAATAAGTTATCTATAGTTTTCGATAGTGAGAACCATCGATACCTATCGCAAGTACCATCGATAGTTCTCCACCACTAGTCGATGGGACTAAAACGGAAGAATAGTCTAGAAGAGCCTTGTAAAGACAAGCTTGCAGACTCGTTTCAGATATCATTGCGAGTGTTCATCGCTCGACCCGCTTTGGTCAGAACCATCTAGATTCTAGCGTGTACAAGCTGCGTGCCCTCGTTATCGTTTATCGGTGTCCTTAGGATGGTCACCGTACCGTCACATCCACGACATCACGTTTCTCTTCGCGATATTAAAAGTCCGAACGGTGCTCATCCCCATCCATATCTAGCCCGCCTCGTTCGTTCGCCACACCGAGTACTCCTTGGCGTCATTTTTCGAGTCAATCCAGAAGAATCGTCAGGCCCAAAGTCCCGGGCGATTGAATCCGCAACTAGGATTCGGCGGATCGGACAGCGGTCAGCCGAACGTCGGCCGCGAGACCGAGAAGCAGAGAGACACGGAGCGAAATGCCAGCGTGACGATGAAACGCCTTTATGATCGCAGGAATTACGAGTCCCGTGGGAAATATCGCGGCTGGGAGGGACCGCCTTTACGCTTGGCCTCGCGCGCGCGGCAAAAAGAATCGCGAGAAGGGAGCTGGTCGAAGCCGCTGCATCCTCGAACGGGATATCAATCTTCTTGCCGATGGACAAACGAGATCGGCTGGTTCTGTGCTCCGCGCGCGGCATCCTCGACGCACCTCTGCGCTTCGCTGTAGGAAGCTCCGCCAAACCGCGCTTCGCCTCCCCGAGCGAAGTCGATGACTTTTTCCAGTTGCCCATAGCGCCCGGGAATGAAATTCCATTTCCTCCATGTAAATTGCCAAGGAAGACAGGCGGCTACCGAACTCGCTACCCCCGTGACGGGCCAACCGTTCCACTTCGCCCGACAGCGAGCCTCGTTGTTGGAAAGTTTGATTTCGCGGGGACAGGATCGACGGGGAAACCGAGGGGAAACTTTGTCTAGCTGCGGAGCAAAGATATCCGAGGGAGTTTTTCCAGCAGCCAGATCGAGCGGAGAGTCGCTCCTACGCGAGTAATCCATCCTTCTTCCGTTCGTTTCGCGGAAAGTTTTGCGCGCGAGCGCGGCGGTAGTGGAGCTCCCCAGGGGGAGGTGGAATTTTTGAACCGTGACCAAACGTTAACCGCCCCCGCGATTACGGGGAAGCAGAAGAAGGCGGGGTGGCTCGAGGTGGCACGGAACCTACTCGAACGGGAAATTACCCTGGAAAGCGGCGCTCGCAGCGGCGCTTCCGGTAATTCGTACGCTCGATAATAATTGACGTAACGAGGACGTGTCGGGCGCCGATCAATGGCCCGATCAGTGTACGCGTAGCCTGGGTATATAGGCATGTATTCCCGTGTGGGGCAGAGACGTGGAACGTCGCCGTGGCACGCGGACCTACCCTCCGTCCCACCCCCGCGATTATACACCGCGGCGACTCTATCCGCGCGAGAACCTCGACTATTCGATCTTACACTCTCGACGGCTGTTACGTGGCTGTATACGAAATGCCTTCTTCCAACTTCGGGAGTCTAGATCGTCTCGATGAAGCTTAAGAGAAATGGGAAAGACTCGCTTAGCACCGTCTTCGATAGGCAGCAGAAGTTAAATTGCATTTACTTACTATCGTGAACTGCCATTAACTGGTACACGCACCCTCGTCCCGTGCTATTATTTTTAGCCCCGCAGTCTATCCGCGCCTGTGATTTACGAGACGCGCTTTAACAGCGTAACACGGTTACGCGAGACTAAGGGGTCGGTTTGTCGCGAGGAACGCGGAAACTTTCCGCGCGATTCAACGTTTTGTTTCGCGCGTCGTTGCCCGGCCTCTCTCTATGCCCCACCGCCGACCGTTGTTTCGCTCCCTCGTTCCATTCCATAAATATACGCCAGTGTAAAGACTCTCTTTTCGAGGTTCCCACCTCTGACCGAGAAGACGACCCAGTTTCAGCGATCGATGCCGGACCCGCGCCTCTTACCTTCGAGAGGGGAACGTATTTGACAATCACTCCGTTGCAGCTAGTCGAGAATAATCGCCGCGACCGAGATCGCTCGTCTCGCCCGGCGATTCCCCGATCGAATCGTCCCCGCGTGCTCCGTATAGCGTCTCCGGCTTCTAGAGCTTGCATAAATAAAGAGGATCGGGGGACGATCGACTGCGGGAAATAGATGGTTAAATCAGGCAACTTTTAACAGACCGTATCGACCCGTCTCGGACTGGGTCAGTGCGCGAACTTGCGAAAACCGTGGGAAAGCACTGGGCCGAGGGTTCCCCTCGAGTTTTGCCGCCGGTCGGCGGAAGAATCGGGGGAACCCGTGCGATCGACGTTATTCCCTTTTGATTCTCGATCGCGTCGCGCCGTGGATTCGGTGTGACGGGTAGGAGGGACGTGCCTCGATCAGCCCGGAGGCGTCGAATTAAATGGGGCGTCGGAGATGCTCGCGGCAGCCCGCTGAAAGATCCTCTCTCCACCCGCGGAACAACTGGCAAGTAACTGTCGAGGAGGAGGACATGGGAAAAGAGCTATCCGGCCCGGCAAAGAGATCGCGGCGAAATAAAAGAGATACAGGGCGATGAAGGAGGCAAGGGGGAGGTGGTTGAAACTTCCTACTTGGCCAGATTGAAATTGTTTTTCATCGCTTTCCCAACGAGGGCAAATCGGTGTTGGCGCGATGCCTCCCGGACAGCTTCCATCCTCACCGCTCCCGCAGCCTCGTTCTTCATCCCCCTACCATTTGAAATTATTGGCCACTTCGCCTCCTATTCTTCCCCAAAGTAGTTGCAGCGACTGCTTTCGGCGATTATCCCTGACACCCTCGAAAGGGTTCCTAGGATTCCCGAGCAGCGGTACTCGATTTGCGACGCGGCTGGGGAAGCCGACGCACGATCGCGCGACTCGATTGCCAAGCTCTCTCCGCTGCGAGGATTTCTCTACGCGGGAACACGTACGACGCAGGGTGTCGCAGGTATGCGCGGCGGGGACGAAGCGATATTCGGCGCGGGGAACGCAGATGCGGCTTATTTGGTGTATGCGGAGCGGCGCGTGACCGTAGTCGAGCCTGGCGCGTGGATCCAGAGAGGGTTGCTCGTCGCGGGGGTTGTCCCCCCCTCGGCGGAATCGAGATTCTGCGGGATGTTACAGCCTGTTACAGTCTGTTTTACTATATCAAATCACGCCGGCTGCCTCTCCCAGCCTTCCTTTCCAGCCGGTAAACTCGTTTCCCCTCCACGGCGGGCGCGCGTGTTAGGTCAGGCCGAGGGAAACGGGGCCAAATTCGAAGGGAGAGGGTGGCCGATCCTGTCCACGGGACGGCGACGCCCCACGACTCGCAAATTGATTCCCCATTTGCATAACATACGCCTATTCTCCGTGCCGCGTCGTGACGCAACGCGGCGCACCGCGTCGTGACTACGCGCCCACATCGCTTCCGGTCCCCGTCGTCTGCTTACCTAGGCGAACCAGATTCCTCTTCGGTGTCTTCCATGGGCAGTTCGAGAAACGCGCCGCAGTGCCGTAGATTCCTCGGAACTCTCGGAACTCTCATAAGTTAAGATTAGACGCGGTTAGAGCTCCTCCTTGGGACACAAGGGACATTTGCATCTAATATCGGTGTCGGTGCACATCCTAATACGGGGACATGTGATCCCCAGGACAGGCTAGAGTCAACGTAACGATCGAGGGAACGGCACGCGCGCGCCGTTCACGCAGCAGACGAGTGATAAAAACTGGGCCGATTTATATTCCGCGGGCGGGCAAGGGGACAAACAGAGCTGGATTGTCGGCTGGGAAAAAAAAGGGCCGTTTATCGTTCGGCATCTCTTTGAATTACGGGGAACAGCGGTAGGCGGCCGCGCGTGGTCCGCTTACGAGATCCGGATATTCTGGAGAGTCTTTGTCGGGGTGGGAGTAACGCGAAAATGGAATTTTCGCTCTGTTTTCACAGCGGCTGTATCGCGCCGTCGCGCCCGGGGTTTAATCTGCGCTGCAACAAAGCCGATTCACGCGAAACAATTTGTTCACCCCCGCGCGACCATCGTACGCGAAACGGAATTATTAAATTTTAGGAATCGCGCTGGACGAGCCGTGGATGTTTTTACACGGGGGATCGATCTTTACGCGAGCTCTCCCGGTCGAGAGATACTCTCGGCTCGAGTGTCGGGCACGTGGAGGCAAGAATAAAGTGGCCTCGAATGTCAATGTCAAGACGAGCGGCGGTAGTTTCTTTTTAGCAAATGTCCACTGACCCAGATGCTTTGACTCAGCCGTGCAAACTGCGATCACCTTTTTTCTGCCCCGAGCAACGGCGATATTCCTCGCGTGCGGCCGTTAGCACCGGGCGAAAAAAAGAGAGAAAGAGAGAGAGAGAGAAATAAAAAGGCCCCACTCGACCGTTCAACCGTCGCGCGGCGGGTCAAAGAGGCACGCGCGGCCACGATTCGCGTAGCTCGCGGCGGTCTTTTTCGAAAGGGTGGAAATTGCTCGGGTCAGCGATCAGCGATGTCGCGCTTCGACCTGGAAACCTGCCCGCAGCCTCCCTCTAGCATTCGATCCCTGTCTCGTCGAAATCCGAGGTATCGCGGAGCCTCTCGAGCACGCGGCGATGCGCAATCCGTCCGCGCGTGCTGCGGCCACCAACGCGATTTCTCTCTCGATCTCTCTGGATTCTCGACTTGAAAATATCCCTGGTCGAACGAGTGGCCGCTGTCGCGTTACTCACGCTCGGCCCAGCGCGACGTTCTCCGGCTCCTCGCTTCCTTCCTTCCCTTCCGCGCTGTCGGCGATAAAATGCGATCGCCGCGCTCCGCCACTCGTTCCGCGTGGAATTTTTAATTTAGAGGCCGAGACGGGTCTCCGGGATACAAAAGTTTCTCGAGTGGCCGTAAAATCGCTCGTCGACTCTAGGAAATTAGGAGCCGCCGCTCCACATCGCGCGCCCCGTTGTACGTGGCCGCGTTTTCGCCTCCCTCGATCGCGCGTTCCCCCAACTTCCGTGGTTGTGTCGCGTATCAACGCTTCTCGCAACCCTCGCTCGAAATATTCTCTCTCGCTGCGACGCGATTCGGTTCCGTCTCCTGCGTTTTCGATACGCCTGTCGAGCAAGCGGCGACGAGCAACGCTTTGGATCGAGGGCGAACTTAGGGTCGGGAAAGGAAACGCGTGGGGCCGCGCTGCGGATTTGGAGGCGCAAGCTGGGCGATCGAACGCGGTCGTAGGGTAGTAATTCCGAGCCTGGCCCTTTCCCCTGGACCCTCTTCCGGTTCAAGGAACGCCCGGCCGTATTGTGTTAGGAATATCATTGAATCGCATTGAATGGTGCGCGGAGGGTCCTAATTCCTGGTTCCTGCGTTCGATGAAATCGCCTTTATCCCCATGCCTCTTATACTCGACCGACTCGTCGCTGCCGCATTGCACGTGTCCTTTTTTTCGGTCGTCACTCGTCTCCCTGTTGGAGGGAACGCGGGGATCCCGTCAACGGGGGAACAAAGTTATCGCGGTTTAATTGTCCGCGGGCGAAATCGCGCGGCACGCGATTCAGCGCGGTTATGCTTTCGAATAAACGTCGGCAAAAGTTGCGGACGCGGAAAGCTCTGGTGCGATACGAGCGTTATGCGGGCGGTGCGGAGCGACTAGCGAAAAACCGCATTGTCTATTCGCGTCGCATCAGGGCGGTGGTTCTCTTCGGTAACTATGCACGATCGTCGCACAGTGTTCCGCGTAATGGAGAAAAGTCCAGAATCCGAAGTGTTTGATCCACGAATTCTTGTATCTTAAAATGTTAAGAAAGGAACGTAGGTTTCAATGTTACACATAACTTCTGCTGAATTTACTAAGTTATTGTCAAAAGTGATACTAGAAATTCATTAGAAATTTCGGTGCACATTTTCAAACACGTGGCATTGGCAGAATGTTTATGCTTTTCAATTGATTTTTATAAGTTGTGTTTAATACTGACATACCTTCGAAACTGCCGAGTCAGTTTTTTACAATATTAACAATTTGTACTATTTCTTTATGTTAAATGTTTATCAATTTCGATGGGACTTTTAAAAAGAAATACCTCCCTGATTTTTTGTATATTAATTTAGGGAACATTAAACTTTATATTAACGTCAATTTTAACTGCCCGAATCTGCTCGAAGCAGAAAAAGTAGCCAAAATCATTATTAACACGTTCACAGCTCCGGCCCTTCGCGTAGTCTCTAGGTCTCCTCGTGCACAAGACATCTTATGTGAATCTACACATCCGATATGCTTTTTCCAATTGTTTATACGATATCTACCATGAATTTTCCATTCTGGATGCTGTCTTCAGTTTTAAAATAGCAGTCAAACGCGATAAAAATAATTTGATAAAAAAATGTTTCGAACAAAAGTTAGTCAGTATACAGTTGGCAACAAATTGCAAAAGTAAATATTAATAAAAAACATTTTATTCACTGAAAAATCAAGATCGCCTTAATTTTTTTAATGTAACCGTATATATTCTCTTTAAAAAAGTAGGTATTAGGGTACTTAGGACGAAAACTGATTAGTTCAGAAGTTATGAGTTTTCACCGAAACGCCCATATACGCGAAACACTGTGCGTCGTCGCGTTTCGCGGAGCTTGGCGTCTAATTAGCATTTTCTCAGAGGGATTTCTGCACTCGCCAATATTCCATTTGCATCGTGGCACCCCTCGGCTAGCTCCCCTCGTCGCCCCCCAATTTCGACAATCCTATTTATCGGCTCCGCGAGCCCGTCCCTCCTCGCGGCGGCGCTTCGAACTCTCGGGCAAAATTAAATTCCGCGCCGGAGCCCCCCCTTGACGCTCGCAAATCACTCGCAAGCGACACTCGTCGATTTCCACGGAAAGCCATTAGGGCTCCCTTTGCCGGGCGCCAACATCGAATTACTCCATTATTTCATTCGCGACGATTGTAGGCCCCCACTGGCGGTCGAGATACACGAATCGACGAAACGTTTGAGCGAGCTCGTCCCGATTTCAGAGGGTAGAGGGGATTAAAACGCTGCTGCGCCAAAGTCTGCGAGTCAGAGTCCCTCTGCGGTTCAATTTAATCCTCCCTGGCACAAACCTCTCGCCTCCATCGGTCTCGTCCACGCACAGGCGCTGGATCGTCGCCGTTCCGCGGGCTCAAAGGACTGGCCGAAGGATTTCCTACCCGTCGAATTTCACCTGTAACGCGTCCCGCTGTCGGCTCGCGGGACGGCGGCCCCCGGTCGATCGACTCCGGGGAATAGTCGCGGGCATAAATTATCGCGAGTTTGACGGCGGGAAATTGCGTGTCTCGCGAATTTCGGCGACGCACACGTGGACAGTGTCGCGTTCGGCCCGCGGGCACACGCTTACACGCACGATCGCTCGTTACGCGCACCGTCGGTCAACCGTGGGCTCGGGGCACTGCGGTGAACGGAATTTCTGGGGCGCGTCGATCTCGCGTTTCGACTACGCCGCGATAGGGAAATTCGCCGAGGAACTTTTTTCTCGTAATTCGCTCGCAAGTCGTACCGTCAGCGATCAAACGGAATTCAGAAGGATCGCTGACTAGTCTCGCACCTTTTAGCGGATCGAATTGTCCCTCGTCGCGTAATCACGAACTGGCGTAGGTATCGCGGTTAATACAGAACCCCTCCGCTCCGTGGCCCATCCCGCCAGGAGACATTTAACCAGCGCGCGCCACGTGGAATTACGTCCGCAAAGAATGCAAATGCCGACCCAAATTCGCCCTCTTTCCTGCTCGCCCGTGTTACACCAGCCGCGGCGGCGTTACGCGGGGCCGTTTCTCGCGGGAACACGCTTGCACACCCCGTCTTGCTGAGAAAATGAAATTCAAGAGGCGAGGCTCTCGAAGCCGGTGGTGCACCTCGAAATCATCGGCCAGCTCCCTCGGATTCTCCGTCCCTTTGCCCTCGATCCTGGATCCAGGAAAGTGGGCTAATTGTAGGCTGTCGCGGATCGATGCGTAATCGGGACTCGGAAATTAAAGGCATTCCCCCTGTGCGGCCGATCGACTACCCACCGGTCAGCGGCGATAAGTCGCGGATAAGCGTTATCCTCGCTCTCCATTTTCTACCTGATCGCGGGCTCGCGTGGCCCGCGAAATGGCGTCGATCCCCGAGCAATTGCATGCGATTGATCCTCCCTTTATTTTTCCGCGGCGCGAGTATGCGGCACAGCTTGTTCTCGCATTGAAAACGGTGAAACTAGAGAGAGAAAAGGGAGAAGCGTTGATACAGGCTCGGCTGGCGAAGGTTCGGTCGGAGGTGCTCGAGGGTAAGCTGATGGGGCAGCGAGTCGAAAGGGGCGTGTTGCCGCTCGCGCTTGTACACGTAGGACGCATTAAATAGTGACGGCTGGAAGAGCGAGGGTTCCTTTGGGAAGGGGATGAAACTCGACGCGGAAAACGCGAACACGCTCGCCCGGCTGGCCCGCCGTTGACCGATGTTGCACCCTCGGAAACATCCCTCTGCCGCAACGTTTCACTGCCGAAAACCTTGCGGAGGGAATTCTCCTCGGAGGGCTGGAGATTTGGAGTGGGGAGAGGAGGGATGACTCGACCGAGTGGCCGAGTTGAGTCACTCGACGAGCTCCGAGGGAAAATCCGCAGGTTTGGGATGGTTTCGGGTTCGCGACCGACCGCCCCGTTGAAAAAGAATCCTGCGGCGGGGATGGAATCGGGTTGTCCGAGCTGCGGCACCCCCCCCCCCCGGACGAGGCTAGTCCTTGGCCGTCTGCACGCCACCGACCAACTTTGCGCACCGCTTTTATCCTGGCCGACGAGGGCCGATGGAAGAGTAGAGAGAACAGAGTAACGCTGGCCTGTAATTACTCGCCAACTCTCGGCCCCTGGATCGCTGGCCCTGTCATTCGGTCGCTTTTTGCACGTCGACCACCGGCGACCGCCGTTACCACCGTCACCACCGTCATACCACCGCCACCAACGTTGGACGCCTATCGACGCGGATCCTTCTTCGGCCGCGTCAGTCGAAATATTTTCCCCGCTGCCAGCCGTCGCGGCTTTACGAGGCATCCTGTCAGCTGACGTTTTCACCGTATTCGAATTAAATAATGAATCGAGGATAGGCAGAAGAGAAATGGCACCGATATCCGAATAGTACAGGTATACCAATGTAAATTGCACAAGCGTCGCATAGCGGGACAAAATTGTAGAACTTTTCATAGAAGATGGAGGGAGGAATTTGTTTGGAGGTTGAAATCTAAGGTGTCGCAGAGTAAGGGGAAAATATTGAAAGAGTATGACAAACAAATTTTTACATTAAAAATAGTGGTGGAGGACTATCGAAAACTATAGATGGCTTATTTTCAGTATCGATAATTATCGGTATTGAAAATCGTAGGTTAGTCAATTAAAAAATAATAACAGCTGAAATTCAGAATCCCAAATTTAATTTGTAATATTATTACAAATTTCGATAGTGAGAACTATCGATAACTATCGTAAGTACCATCGATAGTTCTCCACCACTAATTAAAAATCCATGTCAAATGGTCCTGAAATTTGAGGCAAATTCTGCGATCAGATTTGAATTCAGCGCGTCGAAATCTGTCTAACTATAAGAAATTATTTAGGTATAACAAGTGAAGGAAGCACTTCGATATTAAAACGATTTTAAAATCAATTTTCTTCGAAAATCTCGGCTTTGACATATATTTTCAAGGTCGAACCTTGTTTCGCATACTTTCCCAATATTTTTCCCTTACTCTGCAACATCTTAGCTTTAACCTCCAAGAAGATTCACCCGTCTATCTTATTTCCATCAAAAGTTCTTCTTCCTTGCCACAAAATAAGTGGAGTTTGCCCGACTGTGCGTCGCTCCTAGCCGCCCCGCGAGGGAAAACACCGAGCCGCTTAAAATTCAGCGGCGCCCCGACGCTGCGAAATTTCGATAAAAAGTCAATTGGAACGGAACAACAGGGTCCACTATCGATGGACGGCGGATTAATCCGATTACGCGGCGATCGCGTTGGCCAATGAGTTTATTTATCTTCGCGCTTCACGCTCGTCCAGCTATATTCGGGTGCCGGTCACAAACTCGCCGCTGCCGCGAAACAGTTTCGCGGGAAAGTCTGCGATACAGCTGGGTAGGTGACGTTCGTCCTCGATCCCCCGAGAAAATTAAAATCCTTGAGCGTCCGCGGAGGTAGCGACGAAAAGCCGTAAAAAAATACGGCTGCTCGATACTCGCCGTTTACAGTTTAATCTCACTGGCTCGTCAGGACTCGCAGTCGCTCGCAGGATGTTTCTCCTTCTCCCTCTTTTTCCGCGCGCGACACCCGCGTCACTCTTCTCCTCTGAGTTTTCAAACGTGCAAGGGAAGAGAGCAACAGTAATACAATATGCAACGGCCGACTGTAAAAGGTTGATGAAAATGTTACCTCGTACATGGCTGATCTCTACCCGCGGCTCGGTGTACACACAAAAGGAATGCTCTATGGCCGCGTTATTAAACCTTTGTCGTGGGCCGTTTACCTTCCCTTTTTCTCCCCGTGACAAAGATTAAGTTGTCGTTGCCGCTGGTGGCGTTCTTTTTTTTTTCGCCGGTCCCACGCTGCCCCTCGTCGTTTATTCAGAGCCGAGTCGCCACCGAATGTCCAACCCTTTAGGAAAATTACATCCCGCTGCTCGCTGTGGAATTCGCTCGATGGCACGCTTGGTCGTCGAGTAGAATCGAGAGCGACTCCTTCCCCTCGCGTTTAGCCAATTCGCGGGCGACATCGCGGATTAACCGCGATTACCGCGGCTCGTCGCGCGATAGGGCTCTAACGAGCCGTGGAATTTCTGCCAACCAAGCGGTTTTCGCGCGCGATAACGAGGCACGGAGAACGCGTGCCAACCTTTAACCTATCCCTATTCCAGGCCGCCACCGATCCGCGCGTTTTCCTCTCGCAACTCCGCATTCTTTGTCTCGAAACCGCCGAGGCTACTGAGCCAGCGATGCGTCTCGGTTGCTCGGGTTACACGTTCATCGACCACAATCCTCCGCGAGTGAACCCAGAGCTGAAGTTGTTAACCCCTTCGCTGCGAACGTGTCTGTGGCAGGGCTGGCTTTACGGACAGCTTGGAGTAGCAATTGATTGATATTCCATTTCTGTATAAAGCCAGAGCTGTTTAGTCTCGATAAAAGCGAATTTAAACGGGGTTGAAGAGTGGGTTCGATGGAGTACGTGAGATTGAATCTTCATTGCCACGCCTCTTCAGCTATTACCTGTTCCTCCGCCATCAAAGGTGTGCGTGTCAGAAAGAAAGCTTAAGAGACCCCCGATCTAGTGTCATCGAGGGACCTGCGTGACTGGGAGCAACGTGAAACATGACCCAGTATCTCGCGCAGGTGTTTGGGAACGATTCCCGCATAGGCTGTCGCGTACCATCGCGTTCCCCACGACCCTCCGCGTCACTTCCCACAAGGTCCTGCGTTGTGGGCTCGAAGCGTCTGCCTTTGAGAAACTTCTGCGTACCCGCGGCGCTCTAGGAAAACAACAGCGGACGCGGGATCCACTCAAGACCAACCGCCCTATTCGTTACGATTAGGCGAGGCTAGAGGTGCGAGGATCAGCCTGAAATATCTAAGCGCTGCGGGGATTAGCGGAGTGGGTGTAGTAGATGTGTCTAAAGAGAGGCAAAAGACGCTGAGTCTCGCAGTATAAAAGGTGTGAAGGGTAATTATGAGAGAGACGCGACACCAGTGGCGGATTTAACAGAGCGGCTGATGAGCAGTTGCCGCCTAGGCCCCTGCGCAGAAGGCCCCGGTAGGGCCCCATAACCAAATACAGTTATGATTAGGTATAGGAATCCAAACACTACATTTTTTTCGTACTACTACACTTGACCTGTTTTCATTAAACTACCTCTTCATTTTCCCGAAAAATGGGCCCCTGCCCAGAAGGCCCCAACGGCCCCATCTTCAAAAAGAAAATTGCGATTTTAACCAAACACTATATTTCTTTTCTGTGCTACTATACTTATCCCGTTTTAAGTAAACTGTCTCTTCATTTTTCTCCAAAAATGGGCCCCTCAGAACGTTTGCCACCTGGGCCTTTTTCCTTAAATCCGCCACTGCGCGACACTGCAGCATAAGATGGGGTTCGACTAATAATACTTATCCTTGGAAAAAGTTTCCATTGCGGAATTTAGACCCGGTGACAATTTAGCGCAAGCTGCGGTGCAACTGGCCCATAATTAATTTCCTTCATCTGCGAATTATCGAATCAGTCGCGACTACGGAGGCGCTCGTAGTACACTTCGACTTCCGCGTGATAATAGATAGAAGTGATGAACTTCCGCGTACGTAACAACAGCGGATGAAGCGCCAGGAATACCAACTCCCACGTTCCCTCGCGCAGACACACGCCCCGCGCTATCAATCACCCACTTGGACGTGCCCATTTCTGCCACCTATATCTCTGCCACTCGACGCTGAAAATCCCTCCCACACCTCGAGGGTGGCTGGGATCTTTCTGAAAATTTCCCTCGCCGTCCCCAGCGTCTCCCTGAGCCAAGAGGACGGGAAGGCTCCGGCTGAGCTCGGCACACTTTGCAGCCGTCGCAGTCGGCCGTGTTTTGCGAGCTTCGCGAGGAAGGCTTCCTCGAGGAAACTCGTCGAGCGGGTTCGACGAACCCGCGAGCACCGCGGGTCGCGCGCCGCGCACGGCCGGCGGATTATTTCGTTAGGGGACGATCGAACCCACCGAATCCAATATTACTCGCAACAACATACGCGTTTCCGACTTCCGCGGCTCGGTACGGCGTAACGGATAAAGAGCCTAAGCTACTTAGCGTAAGCTAAATCCGCGTCGTAATCCTTGGCTGGTGGATCTGGACTGCGAGGAGAGTTCGTTGCCCGCCAACTGGGTAAAATCGAGTGAGTCCTCGAGTGACGTTCGGCGACGATGCTCGCGCGGGATCGCCCGTGAATGACGCTCGTCTCGGCCGACTGTCTAGTTGGACGCAGGCTTGTGGACCAATTAATCGGTCCACGGGTTTCGCAGAGCACCCTCCGCCGAGGGGTGGAACCCTACCGATCGACCCGATGG
This sequence comes from Andrena bicolor, assembly GCA_960531205.1. Classification (NCBI taxonomy): domain Eukaryota; kingdom Metazoa; phylum Arthropoda; class Insecta; order Hymenoptera; family Andrenidae; genus Andrena; species Andrena bicolor. The sequence goes on from OY482667.1 coordinate 571,749, forward strand.
AAATCAAATTATACGGAGGCGAATTCGCGTTTCAGCGAGGGCACTGGCCTGCACTGGTCTCCCAGACGGTTGCCCTTTCTTCCAGCTCCGCTGCGATCGTCCGTCCTCCTATCATCCCCCTGTAAGATGCACTCGAAGCACCGGGGGAACCGATCCTTCCGTCCTGAACGAGCAAGCTCGTCCTCGTCGAGGAATAGTCACCGTTTTCATAGATTGCATATTTAGGAAGATGAAGAGCAACCTTGTGCCTCAAACGATCATCAGAATTTCAGCTAATTGGCTTGCCTAGAGGCACTTCTGTTTGTTCCTCGAGTGATCGCAAAGAGAGAAGGAAAACTATCGGTGGAATAAATCCACAGCTCTATAACCGCGCCGATCAGACATCGGCGCGTCTGTTTTCCAATCTCCGGCGCCACACACGAGCGAATCGCATCAGGAAGCTGCTGACAAAGGTTCGAGAGCGCCTCCCCGGTTCGTGAGCTTCCGCCTGGGACGAGGTTCGTTAGTCGAAGGAGCGCGAAAGCGGGGCGAAACGGCGCACCCTTCGCAGAGCCGGCGGAGGGTGCGCGGTCCTAACGAACGGAGTCGGGCGAAGAAATTAGGGACACGTGTCCCGGGATTGAAAAAAAAAGAATTACGCTTGGAAGACGTCGAGGGGGAATGGAAAAGCACTTTGCCCGCGTTGACTGTTGACTCCGGCTCGTGCGCTCCCTTCTCGAGCACCCTGAAACTAATTCGAGAAAGTCGCCGGTTACCCAGCCTCGCAAAGTATCGCAGAGTTTGCGCGCGCGGCGCTAAGCCGCGGCGATTCTGGCGGCGCGCAGCCGCTCAGAAAAAGAGGAAACTGCTTTATGAATCCGCGGCGCTCCCGGTATCGCGGCCGGCGATAAAACCCCGTTTATCGCCGGCCCCGCCGCGTTTATTGTTTCGCCTTCGTAATCTCCAGTTCCGTGTCGGCTCGCCGGCTCAATCGGAACGCGGGGGAGCACTTGGACTCGCGGGGCCACGATCGATAGCGCCGCGCGATAAACTTTTCTTCCTCCACAAGATCGCCGTCCTTGAAGGACCTCGCTGCTCACTAGCGATCGAGTTCTGGCGATTCCGCCGACACCTGCATCCCTCTGGAGAACAGGTAGCCAAGCTGCTCCGCGCACTAGCTTCGAAGAAACTAAATCAGTGATTCCCAAACTGTGGGTCGCGAAGTGTTTTCTGACAGGTCGCCACTTATTCATTTTGATTATTAAGTTAGAATTATATTCTGAAGTAGGCACAATTTTGAAAATCGAAGTTTAAATTCGTTGTTGGTAGTCAGCAAAATCCCTGGAATTAATTGTTTAAATTGTCGGACTGACATATAAATCCGTACATCGAAACGTATGGGCTGACGCGTTAATGAATTTCCACTTCTTTCAGCTCCCATATCTCAGAAACTACTGAATTCTCACCTTAACTTGAAAATTTGTTGTGATTGATGTCTCATCATAAGCTATCATTTGGCACAAAATTCAGTTCCAAAATCGTGGAGCCAAAAAGAGGCTATTTCTTGGGTCACTCTTTAGCTCTGAGTATTATAAAAGGGAAGCGCGAGTCAAGAAAGGTTGGCAAGCACTGAGTTAAATAGATAGCGCCCCTTAAGTAGACTCCGAAACATAGAGACCTCGGGGAGTCGTCTTTGGGGGAATCCGAGGCTAGGACAGCTGGTCAGCGCGCAGTGAATCCGAAGATCGTGGGTTCGAGTCCCCTTTTCTCCTACATTATTATTCTTGTAAATCCACGTTCGCCACTTCTAAGAGCAACTAGATAGTTGTACGCGTCAGAAGAAAAAGTTGCTCAATGAATATTTATAGAGTCACCCGGTTTGTTCACCCAAGCTGTAAGACTGTCTGAGGCGGAGATACGGCGAAATATCGCTGTTCGCGAAGTTGCCACAATGCCCGGCTCGCGCAGAGTCCGCCTTCCCTCGCACTTCCGTCACTTCCGTCCGCCTAAGTAAATGTACACGCGGGTACCTGCGTTTGCCCTCTCTGCACGCCGCTCCCCGTGCATCCGTTGTTTGCTCGACGGTAGAAAAATACGGCGGTGGAAGGAATCGAACGGTTCCGAGACGGTTGAACGAGTTCGGCGCACGTTTTTCGTATTGTTCCAGCGCGGCGGAATAAAACGGAGATACGAGGCCGCGTGACCGTGCCCATACGGGCGCATATCGTTGGGCGGGTCGGCATAAGGGCGAGGAAAAGTCACGTCCCCTCTTGGCTCTTGATCTTCGATAATAGAAACCGTAACGGCGACGCGCGACGCCTCCAACACGGTCGAATAGTACCCCGGCGGAACGTGTTGCGCATACCAAGCGGCTGGGAAATATTGGCTCCTTTAACACACATTCTTATCGCAAGCCGCTGATTTCTCCGCGGGAATCTGTTTCCACTGGCGGCGGGGGGTGCGAGCAATGGTGGAATCTCGTGTGTGAAAGAAGCTTGCGGTTGAGGGACGAGCTGGGTAGTTTGGAAACGGAAACGGGAAAGCAGAACAAAACGGTCGACCAGAGATATTAGCGCCGCGAGCTGCGACCAACCGCAACGCGAAATAGTTTTCCGTTTATCTGGAGCCTGGAGTGCTGGATTTTCCGCTTTGGATAACCTCTGAACCGATGCAACCCGCGTCCACCAGCTAAGGGGTCGTACTTAAATTACGTAAAGCTTTTCCGGAAGAGGTTCGCGAATTTCTTGCGTTTTCTTACAAGAAGGGGGAAGTCAAGTAAATCAAACAGTACGTTTTACGTAATATTTTTTTAACCCAATTTTCAGTAAATACAAATTCTATCACTAACCGTTTAGCGTCCAGTGTGGCGTATACGTTACAACATTTTCAGACGTAAAAAAATCGATAGTCGATAATTTGGGCTTCCAAAACAGTTTAGTTCTCTACGTGGCTCCGAGATGCAAGCCACTGATGCGTTTACCGTTGTAAATGATGTTTACAGTAACCATGGAAACGTTTCTGGGCGAATGCATGTTGGACATTTTTCGATAACCTGAAACGTTGCTCTGGTTTTCTTGAAACAGTTGAGAGTAAAATTATTTTGTTTACATTTTATTTGGTAGATACGTATAAATTGTTATACTAAAAGAATAATGCCTGTAAAGTTTGAAAAAGAATCGCTTTTCTAATCCGTACACGCCCAGTTTTAGGGGAAAACAACGATGAAGTGCATGTATTGAGACCATTTTTCAGTTAACTAATCGCAAGAAATCATTTTTTCGGTCGAGAAAAGTGTCTGTTCCTTAAAGGGTTAATGCCCGAGAAAAGTAATTTTAGTTTAAATTTCCCGAAACCGTGTCAAAATTACCCTTACGTAATTTAAAGACGACCCCTAACGGCGCTGCTTCCTGCGTTCCACGGAATTTCCCTGACTTCCTTCGCGACACATCGCGAATAATGTTTCGCGTTGTCCGAAGGAACTTGTTCATCTTCGACAATTTGAGAATTGCGTTAGACAAGAACCACTCCCAGAATCCACAAGATCCTTCTTCCTATCGAAGCGTCACCATCGCCGCGGGTACATTTACATGGCTATCTTGGTTCGCAAAGCGATCGGTGGTTATTGACGTCCATCCAGAACAAACGATGGCGACAATAGGGGCCCTTTGACGTAGCCTGCCTTTGAATACCATCCGATAAGCGATACGATCCGACGCGACCTTACGAAAACACGAGATGATTAGCGGTTTCGCGCGCTATGGAGATTGGGTCGCGTATCGTTAGCCGGGAGCCCGATGGCGTTGAATCTCGTTCATTTGGGAACACTAGACACTGGGGTCGCTCGAACAGAAGCCTTCGATTTCGTCCTATTGTACAGCCAGGAGGTTAATGATCGTCCACGAGCGGCTTATCCTTAACCCTTGCCTCTGCAAGTGAAAATTCACTACCGTTCGCCGCGTCATTGCCTCTTACCGTCACACACGTCCGCGTTCCTCGGGACTGAACGGCTTGAATAGACCTGATTACCGAAACGGAAGAGCCGCCAGGTGTCTATCAACGTGAACGAGCCTCGCAGGAGGAAAATGGCCCCACCCAGCAATGATTTTCGCGTGCCAGGCTTCACCAGTCGGCCGTTTCTTTCAGCAACAGGTGGCCTGCTTTTCCGAACCCCTGGGGAAAAAAAATCGGGACCAGTTCCGCGCGATGGGTGCCTCGATTTCCATCGATCTCGCAGGAAACGCGATCTCGAAGAGCCTTACGCTCTTTCTCGCGGTCTCAACCTCAAAGGAGTTGCACCGCGCGCAGCTATGAAGTCCGTATCGCTGTTAGGGGAAATTCGATGGGGAAGTTGCGGCCACGGTGGCGTCCTTGGTGCGTCTGATTCAGCTGCTTCGCCCCTAAAATTGATTACAGTCTACCGTGAAAGTTAAACGGTTTCGAACTCACTCGCGATAGTTTCTCTGCTCCTAAAGCCACCTCCCAGCATCCGGTTGTCTATTCGTTTTATTTGCAAATCCTCGGCTTCAGCCTCCTTTATTCATTCCGTCGAAGGTACAGGAACTTTGGAGTGGCCAGTAGGGGATCTACTTAGATCGTGGGAGTTCCTCCTTCTACTCACACGTTCCGTCGGATTTCGGACGTCCATCGAGCATCGATCGCCGTGGTCCGAGAGCTAGAAAGGAAAGGGAGAAATTAGAGAAGCCAAGCCCCTCTCTTTCTCTCTCTCTCTCTCTCTCGATAATAATAGGAAAAGGCAACTCGAGCTCTCTTTGACGTCCCCGGTTTCTTCGGCAATTAACGGTGGGAACGGTGTAACGGGAGCGTAGCCGCTGCGTCCTCCAGTGACAGAGGGTGAAAGCCAGGGGAGGGACAGGCGCTCGTCCACGGAGGAGACTCGGGGGATTAAAGGGGAGGAAGACTGCTGCGTCGCCACCCGACGGACCATTCCCCTTGCGGACTCTCGCTTTCCGAGCTCGGAGGAACCGAGCCGCGAGATCGAATCGAGGATCGAGCGCGGCCCTTCGGTTCCAACGGAAATAGCCATGTCTGGTTAATGAAAATTCAATCGACGGCCTCAGCCGGTAGCGTTAATCTCGAAAATGGAATGGCCCCGCGCGCGGCTACTGCTGTCGTTAATTATCGCGACTGAAATTGCGTCCACGCTCGAGCGTGAACCGCGCGTGGGCGCAGCACGATCACGGGGGACGTTCGTTTTGTAATTCCCCACAAATAGCTGACAATGAACCATCGATCGATGGACACCGTCGATCTCTGAAGAATATTAGGAGCACCCAATTCAGGGGAATCCTATTTTTCCGGGTTAAAAACATAGCAAAATTTCGAATTTTTTTATCCGATATTTGGACCATGCTTTTATTCTTCCTTGAAGAAGTTGCGGCGTCTAGATGGATTATGCATAACTCCTATATTTATTATTCAAAAATAGTAATAAAAAAACAGCAACCTCGTAAAATATGCGTATAAAAATGTTCCAAATTTCAGATGAATCGGAACGTTAGTTTCTGAAAAAAAAAATCCCACATATTCATATATTTTTAGCTGAGAAAATAAAATTTCCCCTTAAGAAGGTCTCGCATCCTCGACGAAGACGGTTCGTCGGAATGTCGTCGCCGCCCAACCTTGCGTCCCCTCCGAGATCTTCAAAGCGGCATATACGTAGGAATAATTAAACGGGCATTCGTGTGCTGGGTAAACGAGATCGGGCGTCGGTCAGGAGTAATTAAGCCGCGGCGTACGAAACCGCCTCGGAAGGAAGCTGCCAGCCGTCGCAGGAGCTTTGAGCTCGTCTCGAATCCTGGCCAGACTGCTTCGAGACCCAGGCGAGCCTGATTATCCGTCTCCGGTCGGATACCGTGTCCCAAGGAATCTTGCCATCCCCGAGGGCCGGGGCCAGGCCTCCGGAAAAGTCGACGGAGTATCTCGCGACAGGGATTTTGGGAAGCTCGTGAACACCTTCGTAGCGTTTACGTAACCTGGGAAAGACTGGCGCGATACGGAATTTCGTTATCGGCCGCGATAACTCAAACGTTATTGCAAGATATCACGGAAGTGGAGGGGCTCCGCGGCTTTTTGCGGCATCCTCCTGGGGATTTATGCGCGACGGGAGTATTCGACGGTGCTCGGTACTTTATTAATTTCACCCGGCTAACGAATTTCGCCGGTGCTCGCGATTCCCCCAGCGGTTCTTGCCTCCGTTTTTCGTGAGCACGCGAGGATGCCGAGGCCCCCCCGGCGCTCCGCGCCATTATTTATTCATTTACTACCTTAAACAGCGCTCTTGGCGACCTTCTCATTTGCAATTCTTAGCCGGGCGAATGAAGATCTCGCGTGTCCTTGATAAAATATACAGGGAGCCGCCGCGGAGAAGGTCAGGAAGCAGCCGGGGCTTATCTATTCGTCTCTTCGCATCGATATAGCGATGCCTGGTTACTTGCACTCCCTCTGTCCTGTCCGCCTTATCGCCGAGGCACGAGAGACGCCGGAGCTAAGCGGTCGGGGGCGAGGAACGGGGGCAGAAGTGAAAGAGCGCTACAAAGGAACGGCGAGCGCGTATCGAATGTAGCGTGTCCGAGGAGAGAAAGGGAGAAGGGATGTTTGGTCGCGAGCGATAGAACGCGCGTCGTTGGCCGCTCGGGCGCGTTCAATTAAGCGCGTATCGAGAGCTCGCCGAACCGGCTGACCTCGCCAAGGCGTCGATCAACGAGAACCTTTGTTCCTCTTTCGTTCCGTGGCCACGCGTAACTCCGCTCTAGCCTACATTCCCAGCTGCGTGCGGGCCTGGCCGCGACGAACGCCACCAATTCCAGCGGATTCTCGTTATCCATTTCCACCGGCAACTCTGCTCGTTCAAGTATTCATCGATAAGCCTCGGCGATGGAACGCTGCTGGACGTCGTGAATGACGCCGCCACGGAAGCATCTGTACATATTTTACCATCTGCGCTTGTAGCGGGATCGTTGCAGGCTCCATGTCCATCTTCCAAAATCACTGTATTTCCCGCCAAGCAGGGCAGAATCTAGATTCTAGGGTGTGCAAGCAGGTTAATTGGTAATTGATGAATGTTAAAGTTTCCGTAAAACGTAAAGGATTTTGTTGCTCAACGAATATATCCACTGCCGAAAATTATATATTAACACGTTCCGTGCCACGTGTACCATCGATGGTACACGCTGACATATTTAATTCGCGGAGCTCCGGCGGGCCATCAAAAGCAGCGCCCAGACATATTTGCTTTCAAAGGGCACCGCCAGCACGCAGTTCTCTGCCTATATCTCTTTTGTTAAATATTTGATTTCCCTCGTTTTTCACGCAACAAATTCCAACACGCGATAACTACGCTAAAAAAGCTAAATTACTTATGAGCTGATGATGTAATTAAATATTGTGTGATAATATATGAATCTTTAGTCAAATCATCGAATGACCTGAATGAAAAGTCTAGTAAAACCGGCTCGGCACGGAACGTGTTAAAATACTTATTTGTAATTAAATATAAAGGGCGCAAAAATACTGAGAAACCTCCGTCGACCTCTATTGTTCCACATCCAGCCTTGGAACCAGCGCTCACAGAATGCAGGACTTCCCCGTCGTAGCAGGTATCCTGTCTTCCACCCTGCTTCTTACAAATCTTTCCCCCTCGAGACACGACTCACCCCCTCAGACACGTGGAACGACTGGACGGACTTTCGCACCTACTTTCTGGATTATGTCGTCGGGGTGAGTTGCTCGATAACGCCGAAGCGGCACGCGATAAGGTCTCGTGGCTCCCGAGGCGCGTCGAACGGGAAGAGGGATTGTCACGATTGACAGGGGGAGTCACGCGAAGCTGCAGTCTCACCGTCGGGGCATAAAGGATCGAAAGTATGCCTTGCCTTTCCGTTGCTAATAACAAACCTCCATTCGGCTAGGCTCCGCTAGCCGCGACGAGAAAGCAAAGGGGAGGGCACTCGGCGCGCAAGACGGTAAAGCTTAAAGCTCGCTCCGGTTGACGCTGAAACGTGTCGCGACCGTGCTCGCTCGTGTGCCGGAGATTGCGTGGGACACGCTCGCTCCTCGCGCGGCTCGAAAGACGTCGCTGGCGCTAATGGCAGCGGAACGTATCTTGGCCGCGATTGAAGCGGAGCAGCAGCACTCCGTAATCGAGTTAAGTGCATTATCCAGCGGGATCAGGCCGGCGGAACGACCCGTGAACGGGAATGCCCCGAAAACAGTTTGGACGCGCTAAAGCGTCTACTCCTCTCCTTACGTAACGCGCATTTACGCGATGGATCGAGGCCCAGATATGTTCCCCGTGATATTCTTCATTCGCCATTCCCCTACCTCATTTTCAAGATCACACTGGGGACATTTGAAGCCTGGGTCGAAGAGTTACGAGAGCGTTTCTGCATCGATAATCGATATAGGTACTCAGTGGCGGAATTAAGAAAAAAGGCTCAGGTGGCAAACGTTCTGGGAGGCCCACTTTTTCCGGGAAAATGAGGAGGTAGTTTACTAAAAAGGAGTAAGTGTACAGAAAAGTATAGGAAAAAAAATATAGTACTTGGAAAGAATCTTAATTTTATTTAAGACAGGGCCTTACAGGGGGCCTTCTAAGCAAAGGCCCTTTTTCGGGAGAATAAACGGTAGTTTACTGAAAACGGGCTCAGTGTAATAATATCTACAAAAAAAAATATAGTTTGGGATAAAATCATAATTCTTTATAAGGATGGGACCCTGTGAGGGTTCTTCTGGGCCCAGATAGCAACTGTTCATCGGCCACCCTGTTAAATCCGCCACTGTAGTACCTGTGTACTTTTAAATGGAGTGCTACATTTCAATGAAATTATAAACATAACAAAAATATTTCTGTTGATAAAGTTAGGTGAATCACCCTTAGCTCTATCGCCCTTAGCTCTACTTGTCTGTGACATAAAGCTTGATAACAACAATACCAGCCCCCAAACCGCCCCTGCGACTAACACTGCATTAACTCGGAAATTCCCTAATGGAAGTCCATTTGTGTAGGTTTTTCGACTAGCCGGGGCTAGGGGCCAGAATTGGGCAGGGGTCGCGCACGGTCGGGAACTTTCCCTCATTGACGCTGATAATCCCAGCGAGGATCTGTCGTCGTGGAGAATGGGATCGTTCGATACCTACTCGCGAAGCGTAACGATTCGGAAACTTTGATTACACCTGAACGAACCATCGACACAGTTCGTGATTCCCCTTTACTTAAGCCGCGATCGTGCCACACGCCATTCCAACGGCCGTACGGAATGGCCCTCCATTTGCATTTCATTGCACGCGTCATAAATAAATTATCGCCGTAGCGATTCCGCGGGATCAGAATCACGAGCCGTGTAAAAGTGTGCGTTTGGCGCGAGCCGAAACACCGCGGGCAATATTGCCGCGCAGAAGCCAAACGGCTCCAGGCTTTTGTTGTCACGGTGGACGATGTCACCCAAAACGCGTCAAAACTCGCTGGGGGACGGATTCGATAAATCTTATCGACGCCGCTGCTCCGCGCCTTTGATAAACGCTTTGGTTTCGATATCCCCGTCGAATCTATACGCTCGAATTCGTTCCGCAATCTCGATCCGGGCGTGCCCGAATCGAACAAAAACGATCGAGTCTCTCGGCGCGTTCCGTTCCACCGGTCTCGAACCTTTGCCGTTGAAAAATTTAAAGGAAACCCCCCGCGAACCATTTACAGGGACGTGGAAGCTTTGCGGTGCGAACGATACCCGCCCGCGAAATGGCCAAACTGCGTCACGCAAAAATTCCACGGATAGTGGAGCTCGCGACCGCAGAGTTCGGAAACGAATTCGGTAACTGTTTCCTCCTCTCCTCCATCTCGACTCTTCGCTTCGGCGAATTACTCTGGTTCCCTTTTTTTTTTGTTTTTGACCATTTGAAACTGAGGGACCAGTGGATCTCTTTACCGCGGAGCGAGACGCCGTTGAAATTTGAATAAGTGCGGGGAAAAGGAGCGCAAGAAGCGTTCCTCGGCGATAAGTGCGAGCTGAAATAATGATTAGAGGGTTGCTGCCGAGAAAGCTTTTACGCGGCCGACAAGAAACAGAGAACGAAATAGACTGGCGAATCTGCGGGATTCCGCGGCGCGCGTCTTCCACCGGCTGCAAGAGATTCTAACGAATTCCACGTCTCCTTTCTCTGTTCCAGCCGATGCAACCAGATTGAGGCATTCGAGACACCTGGACGCAAGATCGCAGCTCTCCACCGACGAGGAATTAACGGTGAGTGCTTCTCGATTCCCTCTTGATTCGATTTCTCGCCTTTCGAGAACGGCCCTACCCTCCCGCCGCTTTCCAATTCTTCCGCCCTCTGTCTCGCCCTCGCCGATACACCTTGGTCTCCATTTCCTATCCTCTCCTCTCTCTCAGCCACGAGAGACTCTATCCGCGGCGTGGATAATAGATTCGCCCCGCCGAATCCCTCGAACGGCGTCAAATATTTACGCGATCCGGCTGCAACAACCCCGCGGCTTTCCTCCAGCCGATTTTCTTACGTCGACGCGTAATGCCCCCGTTCGTCGGTAACGGGTGAAGAACGGTGGCGTTTTATCGCGACACGTCGCTTAGGTATTCAGCCCTAACGATATCGGGGAGGGAGAAGCTGAAAGAGGATCTCGCGGTATCGAGTTTTAGCGAGTGCAGGATTGCCCGCGATTGGGACGCGAGTTTCGAAGAAATGTAGCCGATCGCGTGCGCGTTGGATCACGAACTTTTATTAATTTGCCGAACTTGTGGATTTGCAGATGCAGCAGGTTGAAAACCACAATCACAAGCCAGTGTTTTCCAACTGCTCGAATTACGCGCCAGTGGTGAAGGAGGAGGAAGCAGCGGGCACCGTGGTCATTCAGGTGCACGCTGAGGACAGGGATCATCCGGACGAAGGAGGTGGGTTGATCGGATCGGTCGCGTGGCAGGGCGATGATAAAGCATGAATATTATAATAATAATAATAATAATAGTAGGGTTTATTGACGGAAATAAATTCCACTTTTACAGCGAAAAAAGAACTGCAAGGGTAAAGTTAAATTTGGGTTGTTCCCCGTAACGCGATGGTAATTTTAGATTTAATTGTGTTAGATTTGAATGAGTTACCGAGTGTCTCGTATCGCCCTCTTATGAATGTAAATAAAGATGATTTTCTCGCGCGCAGGGACGATCACGTACAGCTTCGTGACCGCTCCTGGCGAGAAGCTGAAATTCGAGATCAACAACCGAACCGGATTGATCAGGACGACGCAGGTGCTGGACAGGGACGAGCCTGCCCGTGAGAAGGAAGCTTATTTGACCGTTCTAGCTACGGACAACGGAAGACCGCAGCTTGACGACGTGTGCACGTTTAAAGTGACCATCGAGGACGTCAACGATAACTCGCCGGTTTTCGACAAAGTGGTATGTCTCTGGTGGCATGTCGACTCGTCTCTGGTTCTCTCTACCGTGTGTGCCTTACCGATCGAATACATCAGTTCCTTCCACGCGCTCTCTATCGACGGCCGATGGTATCGCTCGACCTGTAGACACCGGTCGCGGTTAAATTATCGATTAAATCGTAGGCGAATTACCGGGCGCGGGCAAGCTTATCGATTTACCGACGCTAGATAAGCGAACCCTTCCCCGTATTACCGACGGTGGCCAAGTTGCTTCGCACGATCACCACACACCGTGGTCACTGCCCAATCAAATCTTCCGCGCCGTTCAGTTTCTGGCTCGTCCGCCGAACCACCGTGTAGCATACCCCTACTCTAATACGACTGTGCTACTAACCACCTTTTTGCTTCGATTTTGTTTCTTTTTCTGAACCCAGGTCTTCCGTGGATACGTATGGAAGGTTGGTCTCGAATTTTCCCGTGTGAACGTAGTCTCGATGTGTTTCACAGTGGGAATGCGAATGCGTCTGTGTCGTTCATTTTCTGTCCCCGCATCCGATCGCTTGCGCGGCTCGAGTGGTACGATCCTTTCCGCTTAAGGGTTTACAACCACTTTGGATTCTAAAAATATCAGCCAACTTTAAGATTCTTTTTTCGAGAAATAAGGAAAATAAAAAATCTTAAAGATAACTTATGTTTTTAGAATCCAAAGTGGTGTAACCCCCTTAAACCCTCAAACACGAGATAAGTCTCATCGATCTGCCCCCTCGAGGTCAACAGTCCCGGTAATAAAAGAGCGCTGCCGAGTGCCGATCGTACCGCTCGTGCCGCGGCTTGTCTCGTCGCGTAGCGTACGCGCGTTTAGATCTCGTCGCATGCACGCGTAGGTGTTTAGCTGGATCTCGGGAGAAGGTCGCGTTGCGCGCACGAATAGCGAATTCGAGCTGCTTCGATCGTGTTGCACTTGAGATATCGTCGCGATAGGCGACCACGTGCTTCCCTGTATAAACCAAGTGTCTTTCTGTTTTTTTTTTCGTCGCGTAGGCGTACACGGAGTCGGTGCCCCAGGACCTGCCCCTGGGTCGGGAGGTGATGAGGGTCTCCGCCACGGACATCGACGACGGCAACAATTCCGTCGTCTACTACAGCCTGTCGCCGAAGAAGCCAGAGGATGGGGTCTACTTCAGGATAGACCGTAACACGGGGGTGATATTCCTCAACAAGACCATCGACGTGAGTTTGCGGGGATCTTAATGTCTCACCCTGGTATCGACTGTTCCTTTATATTTGATCGTTCCGTTGGATCCCTCAGAGGAACCCAGACTACAAGTTCAGCATGACCGCCACGGCCGAGGATCAAGGCGAGAATATCAAGTCGAGCTTGATAGATCTAGACATTCGGGTGGTGGAGTCTCACAAGAAGGCCCCAGCCTTTCAGCCCAGATCTTCGGAGCCGATCCGACTCGCGGAGAACTTTAGCGACTTCGATAAGAGTATCGTTCGACTGCAGGCTGTTTCCAACAGCGGAGACAACACCGGACTCCTGTTCGAGCTCGTTCAGGGTAGAACGGAGCAGACTAATAAGGGGAATACGTTTAGGTATGTGTGGAATATCATTCCCTTCTATTCGATTGCGAAACTGTAACGCTTTGATCCTGATCGCAGGTTGGAGTCAACCAAGGACGTGGCTGATATCAAGCTGGCCCAGCACCTCGATTACGAGAGCAACACGGTGTACACGTTGATCGTGCGAGTGCAGAACAAGTACCAGTTGGCTGCTGAGACGGTGATCGATATAGAGGTGTTGGACGTGAACGATAATATCCCCGTGTTCCGTGAAATGAAGAAGGGGAGCGTTCTGGAGAACGAGCCACCGGGTGTTCCCGTGATGCAGGTCAAAGCTATCGACGCTGACGGGACTTCCGCTCACAATAAGGTACCGCGTGGATGCCTAACATTTGCTTGCCTCGTCTCTTGTGCCACGTTTCTTCATTCTGCTGTTCTTCCGTTCCGTTCAAGGTTACCTACGAGCTGGACAACTTTCGGGACTTGTTCGCCATCGACAAGTACACCGGGAACATCACCACGCTGACCACGTTCGACAGAGAAGTGGAGGACACGTACAACGTGAAGGTGATCGCCGTGGACAACTCGCCCAGCGCCCTGTTCAAAACGGGGGAGCACAACAAGGGTCAGCAGGTGTTCCGCATCGAGATCGCGGATAAGAACGACAACGCCCCGCACTTCACCCACGCGGTCTACACGGCCAACTCGATCCTCGAGAATGCTAATATCAACGCGCCGGTCACCGAGGTGAAGGCCATCGATTCGGACACCGCCAGCCCGGTCACGTACAGTATCATATTCGGCAACACCGACGACAGCTTCTACATCGAAGGGACCACGGGCAAAATCCGCGTGAACAAGCCCCTGGACTACGAGAAGATCACGGAGTACAACTTGACGGTGAGAGCCTTCGATGGCCTGTACAACGACACCGCCCAGGTCAAGATCTTTATCGAGAACGTGAACGATAATCCGCCTGTGTTCGAGGATTTTAATAAGAATCCGACCATCGAGGAGGAGAAGCTGGTGGAAGGTGAGTGCCCAGGACCGTCTAGTTTTGTCGCGATTATAAAGGGATTGATTGTAAATATCGACACATTTGTTTATCGCTTGCAGGTTGCATCACGACAGTGGTCGCCTACGACCCTGATATAAAGGACAGAAGCGCGGACCAGCATATCGCGTACTTTATTGTGAAGGAGGACCAGCAGCCTCTAATAGGGATCGACAAGACCGGTTGCATGATTTTGAAAAAGCCACTGGATCGGGACTCGCCTTTGGGCTACTCCATGTGGACGGTAAGTGTTCCTTCGACTTCCATTCCATCCTTTACGAAGAAGTTACTTCTGTATTTTCTTACACCCAGTGGCGCACTTATGATTTAATCTCGGGGGAGCCGAGTTGAGGGAATAAAAATACTTTTAATGCAAATTCAACAAAATTCATTAGTTGATTATGGAAAGTTATTTAAAGATAAAAACCAGGTTTCTTTTGTTTGAAAATTTATTTAAATAATAAAGTCCAGTTTTCTTTCCTTTGAAAATTTATTTAATAAATAAAATCCAGTTTTCTTTTGTTTGAAAATTTATTTAAATAATAAAGTCCAGTTTTCTTTCCTTTGAAAATTTATTTAATGAATAAAACCCAGTTTCCTTTTTCTGAGTGCGCTACGGCTTACACATCGTTCCTCTCGTACACCCAATATCCTTACAATCACGTTTCCGTGGAATTCAGGTGATAGTGATGGCGCGAGACGAAGACGGCTCCCCGACCGCGCTGCGCGAGCTGGTGATGGTGAACATCACGTTGCTGGACATAAACGACAACGCGCCGTTCCTCGACATGCCTTACCCCGTTGTTTGGGGCGAGAATCAGCCACCAGGGAAGATCACGGAGCTAAGGGCCAGGGACTGGGATTCGGAAGAGAACGGGCCACCGTTTCAATTCCAGATCGACGACAACACCGCGGACGATGAGATTCTGGCCAAGTTCGCCATCCGCGACGCCGATCTATTCGCGCGAGTGGTGTTCGACCGCGAGGAGCGGAAGAGCTACGACATCCCCATAGCGATCACGGACAGCGGGCAGCCGCCGATGACGGGGACGTCGACGCTGACGGTGATCATCGGCGACCAGAACGACAACCCGATGTCCGAGGGCTCCAGCTCGATATTCGTTTACAACTACAAAGGCGAGGCGCCTGACACGGAGATCGGTAGAGTGTACGTGAACGACGCCGACGACTGGGATCTACCAGACAAACACTTCGCCTGGGCCTCGACCAAGGACGGCTTCGAATTGGACCAGGACACAGGCATGATCACTTTGCTGTCTGGTACTTCCAACGACACATTCGTCCTCAAGTTCCTGGTGACGGAGCACAGCCAGCACATCCGTCGCCACCAAGTGAGTGCGTACGTGAACGTCACCGTGAAGGAGCTGCCCGAGGAAGCGGTGGCCAGGTCTGGCTCCGTGCGCTTCTACGGGATGAGCGCCGAGGACTTTGTCGCGCCTGACGACACCGGCGTCAGCAAGAAGGAGGTGTTCCAGGAAAGGATAGCCAACATGCTGAACGCGTCGGTGGAGAACGTGGACGTGTTCACGGTGCTCCATTCTCCGCACCACAACAACAGAAGTCTGCTGGACGTTCGATTCTCGGTGCACGGCAGTCCGTACTATGCTCCTGAGAAGCTGAACACTATACTTGCGCAGCACTCCAAGGGGATCGAGCGGGAGCTGAAGACTGAGATCCTTCTGGTGAACATCGACGAGTGTCTGTTCGAGAAGCTGCATTGCAATAACTGTCGCAGTTACTTGAACGCCAGCACTGTCCCCTATTCAGTGTACACCAACACTAGCTCGTTCGTCGGCGTGAGAGCTGTCGTAGATCCCCAGTGCACGTGCCACGTCGCGGAACCGATCGTTTGCCTGAACGGAGGCACTCCCCTAGCTGAGCGTTGCGAGTGCCCGCCTGGCCTCGAAGGACCAAGGTGCGAGCTGCTGGCTATCGGCTTTCATGGCGATGGATGGGCAGTAATGCCCCCGCCTGGGCAAGCTTGCGTAGATAATTATTTAGGTAAGTACAGTTTCTTTAAATTCCCCGTGATTGATCATCCATTTCCATTGTCTTTTCTCTTCATACTTATTCGATCACGGTAGGTCTCGAGATAACGCCCCACATGGACAACGGTTTAGTGTTTTACTTCGGCCCGATGACGTACAGCCCCTTAATCGGAATTCAGGACTTTATGGCGCTGGAGGTTCGACAAGGATTCGCTGTTCTTTACATGGACTATGGCACAGGCACTGTGCGGCTTGATCATAAGCGAATCAAGCTCACCGATGGCAAGAGCCACAGGATAGACGTTTACTGGTCGAAGAATGTGAGTGTGACTCTGTTTCTGTAATTGCATGCAATTAGTTGAACATCGGTCTCCATTTTTCTTGTCCTTATTCTCGACAACGTTGACCGCTCTCCCGTTGGTTACAGACGATCGAGATGAAGGTGGACAATTGCGGTATATCCGCTTGCCTGTGTCTAGCCGCTCCCCAAGGTCCCAATGAGTTTCTGAACGTGAACAGCCCGATGCAGATCGGAGGGACCCTTACCAATCTCACGTATCTAGCTGCGCAACTCGGATGGGACCACAAGCCGACCGACAGAGGCTTCGTCGGTTGCATACGCAACTTGACCTTCAACGGAAATGTAACGCCGCAAAATTTTTATTCACCGTCATTGACCAGGAGAAACGGAGGAACTCGCTTTAATCAAGCCTGTCGATCTTCCCCCTGTTTCAGACGTATAACTTAGGAATGCCCTCGTTATCGAGGAACGCTGATCCCGGCTGCGATCACGGAATGGCCAAGGCGGTTTCCTTCGGGATCGACACGAACTTCCTCGTAGCGATACTGGTCTGCGTGGCGATCCTGTTGATACTGTTACTGGCGGTGGTAGTGCACAGGCGGAAGACAGACGACTTGTACAAGGACATGGACGACATCAGAGAGAATATTATCAATTACGAGGACGAAGGTGGTGGTGAAGTGGACACTGGCTACGACTTGAACGTTCTCAGGACCATTTACGACGCTCCACCCATTGATTCCAAGATCGCCCCTGTTGGCTTGCAGGGTAGAGGTAAGCTGACGAGCGAACCGCTCGATTAATCCCTTCGTTAGAGTTATATACAAGGTGATTCACGTGATTCTTCGTTCGCTGTAAAGCTCCCGACGAGGTGCCAGACATCTGCGGCTTCCTGGACGGCAAGAAGGAGAGCTGCGACAAGGATCCCGACACGAATCCCTTCGACGACGTCAGGCACTACGCGTACGAGGGCGAAGGCAACTCCGAGGGCTCCTTGTCGTCCTTAGCTTCATGTAAGTCTCCCATTAGAACTAGATTCCGGCTTATCGGCAAGGAAACCTAAACCAGACCTAACAGCGCACAAAATTCCGTCCACAGGCACCGACGACGGAGACCTGAAGTTCAACTACCTGTCGAATTTCGGGCCGAGGTTCCGGAAGCTGGCAGACATGTACGGAGAAGAGCCCAGCGACGAGGAGAGCGACGGTGTCGGTGAACGTGAGAGCGAGAGCTGGTGTTGAGCCACGAACACGTTCAAGTTCCGACGAAATCATTCGCGAGTTTCTCATTTTTTGTACTTAACCGACGCGGGGACACTCCCTCGCGTCCCCTCGCCGCCGTAGCTCGATCCAGGGGGGACCAAGGGCCTTCCCCTCGGTTTCCTTCATTCCCCTCGAGTTCTACGTCGCCACGAATGCCAAAGCGGCAAAAAGATGGACAAGTATGTATTTTGCCAATGACGATGGGACGCGTTGCTCGGATCGGAGACAAACGCGACCACTGATGCACGTAGGAGCGTCGTCGCGACGAACCGCTGCAGGATCGTCGCGGTACACGCGAACGCGTCGAATCCGCGCGCGGTTCTTGGACGACTCGCCGTGGCGATCGATGGGCTAGCGTCGTGGCGGGTTCCCTTCGTTTCCGGCGACGACGCGAGCGGGTATCGACGGATACGGTGAGGGTAAACTAGGGTAAACGACGAGACGAGCGATATTTTTTTATTTCTTCACGGCTCGTGTCGCGGCAACAGGGGATCGCGTCCTCTTTTCTGTTTAATTTGTTACTTTTCTTCGAAGATCGTCGGATAGCGATAAACGGTCGCGATACCGCCCGTTCCCGCGGTTCTTAACGTTCACGCCGGTCGACCGGTGAACGCGCGCGATCGCCCGTGTAATGGTACCGACAAGTCGGGCGCACGCTGTTCTCGTTTATTTTAACCGTAATAATAATAAGAATATCGATAATAAACCGTGTTTATTACACCACCAATTTATGATACATTTGTGTACAGTTAATCGCGTAATCACGTGCGTTCTAATAGCGAGCGGAATGACGCGAGGCCATCCATCCACTCATCGATTGCTCGTTACTTTCTCGAGCGGATATATTTGGATCGCAGGAGCGTGTGTTAGTTTGGCAATCATTCGAGTTAACGAGGTTTTCCGACTATTTTTTTATACGTTACACTATACAAATATATATAAATATAGACGCAATATGTACACACACGGATTTAACTGCGAGCATACAGGATGGTCCGTTCGTCACGGGCACCTCGAACACCTCTGGCGTTTCCGCAGATACGAAGACAATGTCCAAGGACAGAGAGCTCGAGATCAAATCGACATTTCCCTTCGTATCCACAAAAGCCACGGAGACTTTTAAGATCCTATTGTCCGCGACGAACGGGGCGCCCTTGTGTGTCGATGGGAGGCGAGTGACGAAAGAAAGGATGGGAACACAGGCAGCGAGAGAAACCGAGAGAGAACGAGAGATATAGAGCAGCATCGCTCCGTTTATTTAACTTATAGAATATTTTATTAACCGGATACGTGTGAGTGAGAGAGAAAATCGTGTACGATATTGTGCGAGACTTCAAAACACAACATATGCAAAACAAAACTATACATATGAATATAGATATAAATATACAAATGTAGGATACGAATATATTAGGTACAGAGAGGTGCGCGTTTGCGCGCGAATATGCCGCAGCCGCGGCACGGTTTCCAATGGATGACGAAACGCGGGAATCGCGAGCACGGCATGGTGTATACTTGCGTTTCAAGGAGGACGCGAGCGGATCGGGAGACGACTCGAGAACCGACGAGAGGAGATCGAGTGCCATACCACGCATCCGACTTCCTTCATTTCTCGTTTTTAGTCCTTAAGATCGATGACACGAGATCTTCGAAGGTTTCACACGCGAGCAGTTTCGAGGGGACGATAGACTTCCGCGGCGAAGTCGCCTCGCCTCGAAACCTCTGCCCGCTTTGCCCCCCTCCCCCCCATTTCCTTATCGCTGAACAAACGCTTACCGCTCGCGTAATCGCCTCCCCCACCCCCACCCAATCTCGATGAAGGATTTCTACGCCTCTATATATATATATGTATACATATATGTATGTATATTCGTGTACCTATGTACGCGTGTGGCACGCACGTACGTACACGTATATATGTGATAATAATTTGTAAGCTTTTTTTGTACGATATAACACAGCGACGATATATAATGTATGATATACGCAAAAGCCCAAACGAGAGAGGGAGAGCTAACGTGTAATTTATACGATTAAAAAACGAAGAGGGAGAGAAAAAGTGCGGATGTGCAGCTTGGGCGAGAAACAAAAAAAGCGTGTGATCTCAGAGGATGCGAATGTGAGACGGGTGAATCGTGCGTGTCGAGATGTATCTATCCAGGGGCGAGATTTCTCGTAGACGATTGCCATTGTGAACAACGACGAACCACCAGTAGCGCGAGTTGTTAAGCGGAGGAGAGCGAATCGCCTGGCGAGGAAGTAACGCGTTCCTCGCCGGTATTTAGCAGTCCGTTCCGGCGCCGCGAAGAACGATTTTTTTTTTTTCTTTCCGCGGGAGAACGTCGCGATGAAATCAAAAGAGCCACCTCCCTCCTTTCTGTTTTCGAAGAAGCTACTATTGTCCAGCTTGGAAGGAGCTTGCATCGCGATCCTTGGCCCGCCTCTGGGCTTCGTCGCGCGAAGGCCGCGGGGAGGGGACTCTCGCGATCAAGTTCACTCGAACACTGCCCTAATTATACTAGAGAGACAAAGAGAAAAGACAGCGGAGCGCGCGAGAGACTCTTCGTTCCGGCGCTTTCCACTCGATCCGATCGAATCCACTATCCTATAGCTTAACGGAGGAGCGAGGGATCGCAATTTCAGGAGATACGGACGGAGAGCCAGGAGAGACCGAATCTTAGACAGAGATGTATGCATACACAGGCTTCTTGTACATTATATCCGGGGTCGGCGCGGGACAGAACGGTCCCGCGGACTCTTCAACATGTGATAGTCGATATGGCAAGGCATATGTGTGCACACCTTTTATCCTTTACCCGCGATACCCATCTATCGTCGTCAGAGATACGTGTAATTTCTTTTTTTGTAGCAATAAAGTGAAATTCGAATACAAAAGTCCGGAGGATCCCTCACCCACTCGCGTCGGGTATTTTCCGACGAACGGTTCGACGTGCGAGGAGAACGGCGAGCTTTTAATTAACAGGAGTCTCGTTGGGCTTCGTGGCCCATCCGCCAGGAAATGAAAAGGAAGCCTTTTCACGTTCTTCGATTGAGAAACGCTCCAGGACAATATGCAGCAACATTTTTATTTGCAATTTTACAGCACAATTTCTGAGAAATATTTAACGAAGGAGGATCAAAACTGGACCATTTTTAACTTGCATGCTAGATAGGAACAGCCCTAAGAATGAACTAAAATTCTTCTGGGTGACAAGGATGCAGAGGAATTAAGGGAAACGATAGGATTAGGAGGTCTATGCAACATAAGTTGTTATTCTACTACCAATTTCCCTTCTAACGATACTAGTTTCAGATCAGAGGTGGAGGATCCACGCGAGGGAAGCCTCTACGCCGGCGCACCACCCTCAGCGTCCTCGAGGATCCCCCGAAGAGGCAGTGAACCTATAAAAACATCCCCAAGCTTTGGACTCCTCGCAAACGCGTTCACCCCGGTGAACACTGACGATCGAGGCAGCTCTGTCCTTTCGCGAGAGACCATCTCCTCCGTGATCCTGCAGCCGCCATGTAAGTAGTTCCGCTGCTTCGAACAGGCTTCAGACAAGCCTCGAGAGTGATCGTTAACAACTGGACAAGGCGTAACGACCGTGGAAAGATTTACGATCGACATCGTAAAACGATCTATCTGGTCGAGGAGGAAATTGGACGGTGATCGGTGTTGGTTAATGGTGGTCACGGCTCTTTATTCCCCAGGTATCGAAAGATTCGACTCGGCTTCCTCGCGATAATCTTTCTGCTATGCTTGACCTTGGACTCGGGGACGGAGGCTCAGCTGAACTTCTCCACCGGATGGGGGAAGAGGAGTCAGAGGGTGGGTGTCGTCGGACAGGGTAGCGCGGATTGCGGCACGCGGGCCAGACCCTCCCTGGAACAGCTGCTGGCCGTTTACAGCCTCATACAGGTACCGTGACCGTGAATAATTATCGAGGATAAAGCGAAATGAACGTGACCGTGCGTCCTTTGCAGGCGGAGGCGCAGAGAATGCTGGACTGTCGGAAGCTGAACGAATGAATTGGAGATGACCGGCCGGGTTTGGAGGGACCGTCGAAGACACTGGACCATTCGGGATACTCGTTCCGTACGAATCACTGGCGTCTGTTAAGGCAACCTGCTCGAAAACGCCGGACGGGAGCTCCTCGTGCTTCCCCGCCGCGTCCGCGAGCAAAGGTTGCTTCCAGAGATTCGTGAGCGCTCGTGTCCTGTACAATTAGCGATACGAACGATAATACAAACAATGAGTAGTAAAGGCGAGAATCGATTTCCTTCCGCCCACGCAGTCCTCCCTCTTCGCAATCAGCGTTGACTTTATACCGATCTCGCGATCGCAAGCTTTGTTTAATCGCTCGGTTATTGAGCGCTAGCTTAATCTCCTCGTCGGTCCATTTCTTTCCACGCGTCTTAACGATCCTGCGAACGTATATATTCGGTTGGAACCTTCGGATCGATCATTCCGCCACGGCATCGTTGAACGGTTTCTGTGTTAACGTTCTCCTCGGTAGAACGAAGGCTCTGTCTCTTGGTTCCGAGCGCAGGTAAGTCCACGATCTTCTAAAATCTCTCACGGTCTCTCTCTCTCTCTCCCTCTCCCTCTCTCTTTCTCTCTCTCTCTCTCTCTCTCTCTGTGTTAAATGGTTCCTCCCCTATCTGGCAGGATAATCGAGGCGTACCGCGAACTTGCACCCGACGATGTGGAAAGTTCTGTGCCTTTTAGGCGTCTTGGCCGTTCCCTTGAAATCTCATCATCTACTTCGTCGAGATATCAGGGGACTAAACAATAGAGGTAAGTGTTGCTACGATGATCGACGCAGAAAGTATCTGTACCAGTGTTTTTTCCGTCTCCCCCAGAGGTCTTGGAGAAGGTACATTTTTCTTATTCCGTGCCGATCTGGCAATATTCGCCGGACAACTTAATTTGCGAGCAGCCGGGTTACTTTCCGGACCCGCAACACTGTCAGTACTTCTACAAGTGCACGGTCGGCCACACTGACCATCTATTCCGGTTCGTCTATCGATGCGAAAATGGTCGCGTTTACTCGGCGGATACCAACAGGTGCGTGGAAGCTACTGAGAGCAACTTAGTATGTGCTGAAACGCCAAAAGACGAATCCTCGATGGAGGTCGAAGGTAATAGACACGTTTGGAATAGAAAATTAAAGTCGGGGAGTGCGCGATATAGCTACGGAGTGATGAAAGCGGGTTTCGTTTCCAGATAATCAAGCGGAGCCCAATCAACAGACATCCGATGAAATAACGGTTAAGAAACCTTCGTCGCAGGATGATCCGACGAATGAAGGCGAAGAGAAACAAACACCTGCACAAAATTTGGCTGCTCAAAGCGACGGGAGGGCCGTGAACGCGCCGACGGAGAAGCCTGTAACAATATTCTCGATACGCACTCCTGACAGCATTAAGCTTCCAAAGCTCGAACTGAATGTGTCCGTTGAAAAAAAGGTACCGAGCTTTCAAGGTATTAAAAACACGGGACAGAAGCAGTTGAAAAGTCAGCTTTTCGACGGTGAGAAAGTGGATGAAGACACCGTGCCTGTACAGAATAAGCCACAGTCGATTCCTGAACAACAGACTATTTTACCGCCGATTCCTCAGCTGGAATCTGATGAAAAGGATGAGGAGGTTCCTACTACGACGGCACCGATTTTGACGACTACGTTACCATCGATTTCTGAGACGGAAGAGGACCGTACTGCCGCGGCAGAGGTGCAAACTGGCAGAGGGCAACCGATCACTTCGAGCTTCACAACTTTACACGGGCCAGAACTAAAAGAACCTACTGACAATACGCAAGAGGTAGCCGACCAAAGTGTGTGCTACGACGGGAAAAACAGCTCGGACTGCGTCGACGAGGCTTTCTACGGCGTTCCCGAAGACTGCGCCAAGTTCTACAGATGCGTATCTTTGGGATCGCATTTCGTCAAGTACGAGCTCCAGTGTCCTTTTGGAACTATATGGGACGATAGTTTGAAGACTTGTAACTTCCGCGCCGCGATCAAAGAGATAACGTGCAAGGACAAATCTCTGCCTGCTACGCCAACACCACCAACTTTTACCACAGCAACAGCCTCGACAACTCCACCAGCTTCGTCGGATGACTCTGATACCGATTGCCCATTTGACGACATACCAGAAGATTCGACCGGCATCATTTGCCCAACAGGCTTTCGACAACACCCAAAATATTGCAACATGTTTTATCAATGTATGAGCACCGATAACTTCGAGGTGAACTTTACGTCGCTCGTCTGTCCCGACGATATGGTCTTCAACGTGGAACGTTTGCATTGCGAGACGAACGAGACACGTAGGCAGAGTTGCAGAAATTTTGAACCGATAACGAAACAGAACGACGGTCAAATCGTAAGCAGAATCTCGGGTCTCTCTCTTTGAATTAGCGACGCGCCCATTGTTTCCATAATTGATCAGCCATTTCTCTGTTCCAGCTGATCAAATCGAATCTGGAATTATGCCCGGAAGAGGGTCGCTTTATTTATGGTGAGCGTTGCTCGAGTCGTTACATCGAGTGCCTGCGCGATGAACATGGAAAGCTCGAGGGATACCTCCTCAGATGCCCGCGCGGGATGATGTATTCTAGGGTCAGAGACAATTGCAGGCCTTCCTCGTTCTTCAACCATTGCCCCGCTCTAAATTAAGAAACCTCGATTCACGATCTAACGATATTGCGAACTTATAGTTATTAGCTTGTGTGTATTTAGTTAGAAATTGCGACTTGTCGCGAGATAGAAATAACAGAACATTTAAATCTGTGTGCCGACGATCGACAAATCGAAACCGACTAGAATCGATATACCGTGATTACCGAGAATCGATATCTCAGAACCGGGTAACCTCGATATTCCGATGGGGTTTATTTAAAAATCTCACGCGCAAACTTATAACGTAATCGTGATGTAACTCGCGTGCGTGTTTGAAATTCATGGGAGCGATATATCGAAGCGTCCAGATCGAAACACTGGAGACGCGCGAGAGATTAGCGAGTGTGCGAGTGCGCGCGGTATCGATAATCCGGAGCATGTACCACGGCTACGCGATTCCGGTTAAGCTTGCACCCCTCTCCGATGTAGTAACCGATTAATTTAAGCTACTCGCCGCATCAATAATAAACATGCAAGTAATTTGCTGAAAAAACCGTCGAGATAAGTAAGCGCAACACTCCGAATAATTTATTATTTCAAAGGGCGAAAGGTAACCTATAAATCAGTGGTTCGAGGTCGTCGAGATCGCGCGAGGAACCACGGAACGATCGGAGTCACGTTATTTATGCCCGATTGACGGCAACGCTGTCGGAACTCTGTACAGGAGAGACTAACGATGTACACGGCACAATTTTCCGGCCTGTTATTCAAGCGGTTTAACACCACTTACGCTCAGAATGGTACCAGATTCGCATCTTCTTTCGGACACCGGGAGAATTACGGTAAACTGCGCGAGTATCGCAAGAGACTGAGCCTGTGGTTGAAAGAGCAAGGCGGCCAGGTAGCGGAGGCCTGCGCCAGGCAGTTCGAATTCATCGCCGCGCAGCGTATAAGGAGAAGCCTACAGATATTTCACTTGTACACACGAATATGGGACGAGGTGGCGCTGAAGGAGTTCATGAAGTCGTGGAGGAATCGCACGCTGAGGAATACCAGGCATTTCCTGATGAGCTCCATTGGTATAACGATGTACAATTGGGAACGAGATCGAATAAGCGAAGAGGAATTGAATAGGTGAACAGTAGTTCCACTGTCGTGGATATTCTCCTTTGCGTGTTTAACGAGTCCGTTTATTAGTTACAAGCAGGAGATGGAAGGGATTTACAAGTTGAGACACTCCACCGTTATTTGCCCGAAATGCCATCAAAGAATCGTCGTAGACATCCATCAACCCGGCGTAAAGTATTGCGAGTGTCATGGAACTAAATTCAATGCCACTTCGAATCGAGATCGTATGTAATGAGCTTCGAAAGGTTTCTCGCATGTCGGTGGAAGGAATTATGACAAATGGTAGTTTGTTCTGGTTTAATTTCAGCAGATGGATGGAGCCCTTACATCGAGCGCCAGGACATGCTCATATGGAGGAGGGAAGAACCGAACTCTGGAGGATTATTCGCGTACAAGGTTTATGGCTCGTTCGCGGACGTTACCGCGGACGATTTTTTGCAAACGCAGATAGACGTCGATTATAGAAAAGAGTGGGACTCGACTGCTCGAGAGTTACAGATTATCGATACCGATCCGAAAAGCGAAACGTCCAGCGATAACCGGAGCGACGTTATATACTGGGAAACGATTTGGCCTGTACGCAACAATCGGCAACTATTACCCATATTGATCGCGCCCGATAATCCGCAGGATTGTAACGTGTAGCATTGCATTTCTAGAGGCTATTTGCAAATAGGGACTACGTGTATCAACGAAGATGGGTCGTAGATAATGATAGGCGATTGATAATTATCATCAGCAGAGTAACGGAGCATCCGAGCGCGCCGACGAAGCCGGGGATATATAGGTACCGCGAAGATTTAATAGTACTTTTACCAATACTAAACAATGTAGATAGTACATATAAATGTGATATCGTTAAGTTGGTCGATCGATCTTTTCTAGTTTCGTATTTCATTGTGGAATCACCTAGTTCAATAAGTATTTGGGCTGCCAGAATTAAATATGAAAGTAGGAGGGTCTAAGCTTCTCCTTTATCAATGAATAATCTGAAGTGTCTACATAACAGAGTCACAACGTATTGGTCGTACATGGTGATAAGGCCTTATAAAGAATTCCACCAACCAGGCATTGAATTTGGATTGACCTACTTCGACGATCCTGGAGTAAATATTCCATCCGCCGTTACCTCGTGGGTCGCGATGACAGGTACGGGAACATCGATTTATCTACGGGAACATCGATTTTATTTCAACAGAGAGCTTAATTTATACTTTTATTCGTAATACCGTAGGTCTGCCTGACTTTCTGATTCGTATGAGAGAAGCGTCAAAGAATTATCAGTCGTACAGGGGACTTAAAGAAGGCGTGGATGCTACCAATACCGATTACATTACTTTGAGGGACGAAAACATTCCCGAAGGTAACATTGTAGATAGGAACACACAGAGCTCCGGAAGAGGTGACGTAATGAATGAGGAAGCACAGTGCAGTAGTATGGAGCAAGCCGAGATACTAAAGTTTAGGGAACAACAGCAGCAAGATAGTAATATAAACGATGAAAGCGAAGATAGTGCGACAAACTCGAGCAAGGAAGGCAGAGGTTTATTAAACTATTTCTTCCTTACGAAATTGTTTGCGTGACTAATGCAGGCACAAGTAAAGGAATTGGTTTTTCTCTATAGGATGATTTTAAGGCAATTCTGTGTGAGCAGAACAATGACTCGACATCCAGAAACTGGGTATATATATATCGAACACATTTGTGAATATCGGCACATTGGATCACATTATATCGACGCGCGTCAACTAAACGTTTACTCGTAACGAAGTGGGATGAATATTCGGAACTGCATACCAGACGGCATTTCGCTCGCGATCATAAGATTCTGTTTAGACTAACAAATGCTAACGAACATGAGACTGAACATTCTTCATCTTCAGTTTTACTCGCATTACTCGCTTCATGAGAGAAGAGAACCGAACGGTCGCATCAAGCTTGCTAAATTTATACGAGAGACATTGTAATCGCCGCGCAATGGAAGCACTAGAATTGTACAAATCAAAATATGTTGTCGGCGTCCGTGTACATTCAGTTGTAGTATAAATATAAGTAGATTTGTAAAACGTGAACAGCTGACTAAGTGTATACATTATAATATACACTCGAGTGGGCAGGGAATCCTTTTTAACAATGCAAATACGTTTTGTATAATATCAAAGCTTTTATTAGCACATCACAAAATGTGTATAGCATCAATCAGGCATGATATTGCAGAACCACTTTGTACACTGAGACCAGATTAACGTACACTATTTTGAGAAGTTATGCATCGTGTAAGATGGTGGTAGGAGGAGGAACTATGCAAACAAAGCAATGTATCACGTGCTTGAAGTCTCGCATTTATTTGCAATGTCATCCCATCCATGTGTGTTCCCGATCTAAGGAATCCGTCTATGTTGTTATTTCTACATTAATAAAAAAATCTTTGACACAGAAAGCACAGATTCTCCTGCACTACATATCCTCTGTTACAGTAGCGCATCTTAAAAACATATCTCCTTCATCGTCGATCTGAAACGAGATCTCCTCTGGCAACTGTTTCGGTTCGGACATGAAACCAAGACAGTCCTCGTCGTGACACTTCTGGTACAATGTCTTGCTTCTTGCGTTCACGATCCAGAAGACGTTATTACTTTTGTGGCACCTGCCAATGTTTTCGCAATATCTGTGGAATCGGCGGAAGAATATCATCTTGTCATGTTTCTAATAATATTTAACAAACGCAAGTACCTGTACTCAGTGGTCTCGTAAACTAACATTCTCGTGGACTCAAAGTATTTACACAGACGGATTTTCCCAGGAGAGATTAACTGGCGAATATATTTATCCAAAGCCGGATATTGTGATTTACAGGTATTCGTCTTCGGATAACTGTACCGCTGCGGCACGTTTTTGAAGCAATTTGCCCCCACTCCTTCGATCACGGAATATTCCAACAGTATTAAATCCTTTCTGGTAACGAAGTAAGATACCAACGAGCTCAGGAATATGCTCAACTCTTTATCCTTGTGTGGGGTAGACGGAATATATTTGCAGTCCTCGGAGACCGTTAAATGCGACTGTTTCCCCCATTTAGTGGACTTGTATACCCTAAAGTGTCTATTCTTGGTGTAAACCGCGGTGTCAATGAACAGCCTCCTGTCTTTACTCGTCTGGATGAATAACTGTTCTAGCTTCTCTTGGCTGAAGCAGCTCAGGGCACTGTGCCGTGTCTCCTCCATCGACACACAATCCATGATATCCTTGCATATAGATCTGACCAATCTACCAACATGATAACTGTCTTTAAACACTATGTCCTTAATATTGAATATAACGTGCCTGCTGAACTTTACACTGGTACTGGAATCAAGGTTCAATACGTTATATGTATTGCACGGTAAGCCCCAATGATAAAGGAAATATGCACAGAATATATCAATAATCGTATTCGTCATAGAAGGGCCGTCGCTGTTCGGATTTAGCTCTATCAAATACTCTAGATCCAAATACAGACGACAAGGAGAGTACTCTGGAATTATCTAATTAAACAGGGCACAGTTAATGAAAGTGGTCGAGCCAGTAGTCTATACTGCAAACGGTATACCTCGTACGAGCATCTCATTTCAGGTGGCTTGTCCACGTAATGCCACCAGTACTTCTCTGGGTGAGCGACCACGAACTTTCGGTAACCATTGTCCCTCTGATAGACAAATGTGCATACCATGTCGAAGTCATCGCTCTCCCTGAAAGCTTTGGCAAGTGCGTCGGCCTGCTTATCGAATTCCCTCCAGAAATGTCGCGGGCCCATAATGTAGGATGGCATTACTCGAAATTCTTTTACCCAACTTCGTGCAGGCTTCCTTTTTTTCTTTTCAGCCATCTCTAGCAGTTCACCACTGTAGAATATACTTGTTGGTGTAGGGTCCATAATTATTATTCGTTTGAACTTGGATGAACTTGAATAGAGGCACGTGAATAACAAGACGCAGTACGCACGTGAATGTACTACGTTGTTTCGTTTCCCGCCAAAGTGCACGCATGTACTTGAAAATCGTACTGGTCAAATGGCATTCTACGCAGTTTCTCAAGGAGATGTTTTATTAAATTGTATCTATTTCGCAGATTAAAGAAATTGATGGAGTTTGAGGAATTATTTTTATGCAATGACAGTCCAGCAATAACGATTTCTTAAAATAAATAATATCGATGGAGGTGGAGACGTAAAAATTTGATTCGCGAGGATACAGGGTTGTCTGAAGATTTTGACAGTTCATTTATTTATTTATTTTTTAGAATCTAAGGGTATAGTCTCATTGGAGACACGTTACTGGTTATTATGCAACTATTTCCAATAATAATATTGGTTATTTATTGCCGTAAGGAGCTATTTGAAAAATTGGACCGCCGGATAAAACGGAATGCATACCTCAGCAAACTTCCATAGAAATTTGGTACAGCGCCATCTGTTCGAAGGAGACCAAAAGCCATCTTTTGAAAGAAAATCATACTGCTGTGGATTGATCGATGTCACTGACGGAAAATATCGATAATTAGCGCTATAGACAAATGTCGATGAGTGAATCACGGAACATCGATTGGAACAAGGTGAACAATTTGTGAAGATTCGATTGTTTCAACCTATTTTGTTATACGGAGAACGTATTAATTATTAATTGTTAGATTATTAATAGTTCTTCTCTTCTGTTTATAGGTAAGCAACATTTAAATCCAATGCATCGAGTGTGATCACCTGCTGCATTTTACACTGCATTCAGCAACGTGAAAATGATACAATAATTGTTATATGGCCTACATACGTCATGCATATTAACAAATCAATTGTATAACTTCCACTGTATTACACTTTGAGTATTTCAATAAAATACAACAAACTGATAACAAAGTATTATTATTCAACTAGCCCTTAATATCTATTCCCTTTTCCAATATCAAATCATATGCACAAAAGATAGTCTAAGTTGCTTTTGAAAGACGTCGCTGGAAAGTGCCACTTTCAAATAGTGCCTCGTACCCCTTGTCGAGACCTCTACACCTCTGCGTTAAACAGTTCTGTGGTTTCGATTTCCTCACAGGAAACGCTAACTTTGTGCCACCTCTTTCGACATCATGTTCTCCTGTTACGAAGCTCAGTTTAGAGCGTTCAGGAAATTTTGGCTAGATTTTGGAGCGATGTATCAGGAGAACATGAAGCGAGAGGAGGTAGCCTGAATTTCATCGTCGAAGGCCTTTTGAAAACTCTGCGCCTCTACGTCGAATAGTTCTCCGCCATAGATTCTCTTTCCGAAGACGCTAACTTTGTGCCACCTCTTTCGACATCATGTTCTCCTGTTACGAAGCTCAGTTTAGAGCGTTCAGGAAATTTTGGCTAGATTTTGGAGCGATGTATCAGGAGAACATGAAGCGAGAGGAGGTAGCCTGAATTTCATCGTCGAAGGCCTTTCGAAAACTCTGCGCCTCTACGTCGAACAGTTCTCCGCCTTGGATTCTCTTTCCGAAGGCGCTAACATTGTGCCACCTCTTTCGACATCATGTTCTCCTGTTACGAAGCTCAGTTTAGAGCGTTCAGAAAATTTTGGCTAGATTTTGGAGCGATGTATCAGGAGAACATGAAGCGAGAGGAGGTAACCTGAATTTCATCGTCGAAGGCCTTTCGAAAACTCTGCGCCTCTACGTCGAATAGTTCTCCGCCTTGGATTTTCTTTCCGAAGGCGCTAACTTTGTGCCACCTCTTTCGACATCATGTTCTCCTGTTACGAAGCTCAGTTTAGAGCGTTCAGGAAATTTTGGCTAGATTTTGGAGCGATGTATCAGGAGAACATGAAGCGAGAGGAGGTAGCCTGAATTTCATCGTCGAAGGCCTTTCGAAAACTCTGCGCCTCTACGTCGAATAGTTCTCCGCCTTAGATTCTCTTTCCGAAGACGCTAACTTTGTGCCACCTCTTTCGACATCATGTTCTCCTGTTACGAAGTTCAGTTTAGAGCGTTCAGGAAATTTTGGCTAGATTTTGGAGCGATGTATCAGGAGAACATGAAGCGAGAGGAGGTAGCCTGAATTTCATCGTCGAAGGCGTTTCGAAAACTCTGCGCCTCTACGTCGAACAGTTCTCCGCCTTGGATTTTCTTTCCGAAGGCGCTAACTTTGTGCCACCTCTTTCGACATCATGTTCTCCTGTTACGAAGCTCAGTTTAGAGCGTTCAGAAAATTTTGGCTAGATTTTGGAGCGATGTATCAGGAGAACATGAAGCGAGAGGAGGTAGCCTGAATTTCATCGTCGAAGGCCTTTCGAAAACTCTGCGCCTCTACGTCGAATAGTTCTCCGCCTTAGATTCTCTTTCCGAAGACGCTAACTTTGTGCCACCTCTTTCGACATCATGTTCTCCTGTTACGAAGTTCAGTTTAGAGCGTTCAGGAAATTTTGGCTAGATTTTGGAGCGATGTATCAGGAGAACATGAAGCGAGAGGAGGTAGCCTGAATTTCATCGTCGAAGGCGTTTCGAAAACTCTGCGCCTCTACGTCGAACAGTTCTCCGCCTTGGATTTTCTTTCCGAAGGCGCTAACTTTGTGCCACCTCTTTCGACATCATGTTCTCCTGTTACGAAGCTCAGTTTAGAGCGTTCAGAAAATTTTGGCTAGATTTTGGAGCGATGTATCAGGAGAACATGAAGCGAGAGGAGGTAGCCTGAATTTCATCGTCGAAGGCCTTTCGAAAACTCTGCGCCTCTACGTCGAATAGTTCTCCGCCTTGGATTCTCTTTCCGAAGGCGCTAACTTTGTGCCACCTCTTTCGACATCATGTTCTCCTGTTACGAAGCTCAGTTTAGAGCGTTCAGGAAATTTTGGCTAGATTTTGGAGCGATGTATCAGGAGAACATGAAGCGAGAGGAGGTAGCCTGAATTTCATCGTCGAAGGCCTTTTGAAAACTCTGCGCCTCTACGTCGAATAGTTCTCCGCCATAGATTCTCTTTCCGAAGGCGCTAACTTTGTGCCACCTCTTTCGACATCATGTTCTCCTGTTACGAAGCTCAGTTTAGAGCGTTAAGGAAATTTTGGCTAGATTTTGGAGCGATGTATCAGGAGA
Organism: Andrena bicolor; assembly: GCA_960531205.1. Classification (NCBI taxonomy): domain Eukaryota; kingdom Metazoa; phylum Arthropoda; class Insecta; order Hymenoptera; family Andrenidae; genus Andrena; species Andrena bicolor. The sequence continues at coordinate 604,160 of OY482667.1, forward strand.
ACATGAAGCGAGAGGAGGTAGCCTGAATTTCATCGTCGAAGGCCTTTCGAAAACTCTGCGCCTCTACGTCGAACAGTTCTCCGCCTTGGATTCTCTTTCCGAAGGCGCTAACATTGTGCCACCTCTTTCGACATCATGTTCTCCTGTTACGAAGTTCAGTTTAGAGCGTTCAGGAAATTTTGGCTAGATTTTGGAGCGATGTATCAGGAGAACATGAAGCGAGAGGAGGTAGCCTGAATTTCATCGTCGAAGGCCTTTTGAAAACTCTGCGCCTCTACGTCGAATAGTTCTCCGCCATAGATTCTCTTTCCAAAGACGCTAACTTTGTGCCACCTCTTTCGACATCATGTTCTCCTGTTACGAAGCTCAGTTTAGAGCGTTCAGAAAATTTTGGCTAGATTTTGGAGCGATGTATCAGGAGAACATGAAGCGAGAGGAGGTAGCCTGAATTTCATCGTCGAAGGCCTTTCGAAAACTCTGCGCCTCTACGTCGAATAGTTCTCCGCCTTGGATTCTCTTTCCGAAGGCGCTAACTTTGTGCCACCTCTTTCGACATCATGTTCTCCTGTTACGAAGCTCAGTTTAGAGCGTTCAGGAAATTTTGGCTAGATTTTGGAGCGATGTATCAGGAGAACATGAAGCGAGAGGAGGTAGCCTGAATTTCATCGTCGAAGGCCTTTTGAAAACTCTGCGCCTCTACGTCGAATAGTTCTCCGCCATAGATTCTCTTTCCGAAGACGCTAACTTTGTGCCACCTCTTTCGACATCATGTTCTCCTGTTACGAAGCTCAGTTTAGAGCGTTCAGGAAATTTTGGCTAGATTTTGGAGCGATGTATCAGGAGAACATGAAGCGAGAGGAGGTAGCCTGAATTTCATCGTCGAAGGCCTTTCGAAAACTCTGCGCCTCTACGTCGAACAGTTCTCCGCCTTGGATTCTCTTTCCGAAGGCGCTAACATTGTGCCACCTCTTTCGACATCATGTTCTCCTGTTACGAAGCTCAGTTTAGAGCGTTCAGAAAATTTTGGCTAGATTTTGGAGCGATGTATCAGGAGAACATGAAGCGAGAGGAGGTAACCTGAATTTCATCGTCGAAGGCCTTTCGAAAACTCTGCGCCTCTACGTCGAATAGTTCTCCGCCTTGGATTTTCTTTCCGAAGGCGCTAACTTTGTGCCACCTCTTTCGACATCATGTTCTCCTGTTACGAAGCTCAGTTTAGAGCGTTCAGGAAATTTTGGCTAGATTTTGGAGCGATGTATCAGGAGAACATGAAGCGAGAGGAGGTAGCCTGAATTTCATCGTCGAAGGCCTTTCGAAAACTCTGCGCCTCTACGTCGAATAGTTCTCCGCCTTAGATTCTCTTTCCGAAGACGCTAACTTTGTGCCACCTCTTTCGACATCATGTTCTCCTGTTACGAAGTTCAGTTTAGAGCGTTCAGGAAATTTTGGCTAGATTTTGGAGCGATGTATCAGGAGAACATGAAGCGAGAGGAGGTAGCCTGAATTTCATCGTCGAAGGCGTTTCGAAAACTCTGCGCCTCTACGTCGAACAGTTCTCCGCCTTGGATTTTCTTTCCGAAGGCGCTAACTTTGTGCCACCTCTTTCGACATCATGTTCTCCTGTTACGAAGCTCAGTTTAGAGCGTTCAGAAAATTTTGGCTAGATTTTGGAGCGATGTATCAGGAGAACATGAAGCGAGAGGAGGTAGCCTGAATTTCATCGTCGAAGGCCTTTCGAAAACTCTGCGCCTCTACGTCGAATAGTTCTCCGCCTTGGATTCTCTTTCCGAAGGCGCTAACTTTGTGCCACCTCTTTCGACATCATGTTCTCCTGTTACGAAGCTCAGTTTAGAGCGTTCAGGAAATTTTGGCTAGATTTTGGAGCGATGTATCAGGAGAACATGAAGCGAGAGGAGGTAGCCTGAATTTCATCGTCGAAGGCCTTTCGAAAACTCTGCGCCTCTACGTCGAATAGTTCTCCGCCTTAGATTCTCTTTCCGAAGACGCTAACTTTGTGCCACCTCTTTCGACATCATGTTCTCCTGTTACGAAGCTCAGTTTAGAGCGTTCAGGAAATTTTGGCTAGATTTTGGTGTTATGTATCAGGAGAACATGACGCGAGAGGAGGTAGCCTGAATTTCATCGTCGAAGGCCTTTCGAAAACTCTGCGCCTCTACGTCGAATAGTTCTTTTGTCAAATTATCGCAGGGTTGGAATATGGATAAGGAGGTTTAAAGGTTACTTAATAATAATAATACTGTTTTCTAAAGTTATTTCCTCTTTATTTTCTCAAGATGTGTGTACAGTATTATAATACAAATGTTAATAAATATAAAATGTATAGTTTCACTTAGTTAATTATATAAAATCACTATTTCCTTCTGCGCATTCTTCCCAATTCCACCATTTAGTCCATTTAGAGTTGTTATCCAGAAAGAATGCAGCATAAGTTACACCTGTGACAGACAAGAAAAGTATTAGAGTAATTTGTATTATTTAGAAAATAATACTAATAGATTTCTACACATAAACTACTATATATCAATATTTTAACACCTATAACTTTAATGCATTCAAACAATACGTATCCATCGCATAATTCTACTATCACAGTGGAGTTAAACCAACTTAAACGGACGTATAAATATTATAAAAGGTTAGATAGCATGTAAAGTGACAGCTGTTCAAATGAAATGGAATTTCTACAAGTGGAGTGCTTGCTTATCGCCCCCTATGACATATTAAATTTGCGGCAACTTCTGCTATTTTGTTAAACCAACAGTCAGTAAAAGGAGTCGAATACGAGCAACTATTTTCGTATAACTCTTGATACAGATCTATACTAGATACATAGTTTGGTCTGCTATTGATGGTGCAGTTGCGACAGAGGTAATTTTCTTTGCAAAATTAATGGAATGCGTAAGTCTTCTTGGAATGGCCTCGTTCCTTTAAGTAAAACAGCAATAGCCACGATCGAATGCAGCATAATAAATGTATGCGCACCGCCTGAAGTCGGCACTCAAATACCTATATAGTTAGGGCAGGGCTACGTTCCTCGACGTGTGTCTGTGGTAGTTGGAGAACGATAGTTGTTTAACCGAGTGTTCGTACCAGACACCTTTACCGAAGCATGCTGTAAAGCGTGGTTAGTGTGGAATATTCAGAAATGCGTATCAATAATTTTTCAAACGGACCTGCACGTGGTCGCGAACAATGCCCGGAATTATAATAGTTCGTCTTAGAACATTCTGTTCTTCGTGTGCTTGTATGAGTCTTACGTGATCGAACGGTGGATTTTCTGATAAATTTCTGTCAGTTACCATTCCTTTGTGACGGCGCCGTGTATTGGAATCGTTGTGAATTCCGGTCAGTCCAATTTACGCATCGAAATTCAGTGATTCAGTTGGTAAGCGATTCGTAGGGATCGATCGCGGGCAAAGGGTTATGTAACTTACAGCATTTTCCGAACGGTCGACCGTGTTCACGTAGAATTTCCGTTTATATAGAATCTGTACCACCAGATCGATGTACTCATGTCAAACCTACAGTTTCTGTCATTCATAAATCCGATGCGGTGGTAAATGTTTCGTAAGAATGCACAACTCGTCGGCGCATATTCGTGCGAACTGTATACGGTTCGCACGCAACTGCGACTGCATCGTGCACCTGTAGAGACAATGAATACCTTACCTTCTCGTTTAATAGAGAAAGATATTTAGTTTCTCCTCATCGGATAACATGATACATTGAAACTGATATCTCTTCTTTCAGATCAAGGGTCAGAAATTCAATTTGGCTTGAAACCTTGACTTATGGTCAATTCCAGGGGGGCAAGGCAGATCCGTGCATTGCTGTAGCTCCGTTCCTCCAATAGGACGAATTACGTTGATCGTAAAGATGGTTAAACATTATGAGAACAGTATAATCTTCCAGTTCAACTGGAACCAAGTTGCGCAAGGGTTTTGGCAGAGATACCCGAATCCTAACAGGTATGTAGCAAGTGCAGATTATTCGCAGAGAAACCTTTAGCTTTCTTTTAGTATCGACACAACCAGATAAAGATGGAACTCTTCTCTTAGTTCTCACGTTCTTTCGGAGGACACTGTGTCCAGGGAAGTGAAAGATGGCATGTTGTATACCAAACGGCTGATGACAAAGACTCACAGAGTACCTAAGTGGGGCGAGCGATTTATTAACATGAACACTGTGAAGATCGTCGAAGAGAGCGTGGTGGATCCAAAAACAAAAACTTTGACAACTTACACGAGAAATCTGGGTTACACAAAAGTTATGGTAATTCAAGCTTGTTAAAAGTATTGCGACCCGAGAGTGGGAGCCTCACACTTTTGGTTATTTTCGCAGAGTATTGTTGAGAAAGTTGTTTATAAGGTCAGCGAAGAGAACTCCAACTGGACAGTAGCGATCAGGTCGGCTTGGATCGACAGCCAAGTATTCGGATTCAGTAGAGCCATTCAAGCGTACGGCTTGGATAGATTTAAGAAGAATTGCTTTTTGATGTACTCTGGCTTCAATTATGTCCTAGCACATATGTTTCCACATACAGCACAGTATATGAACCCAACGCTGGCTCAAATGGGTTTCGCTCATCTGGTAAGAGACTTTCAGTATCGGTCAATAACTATACGCTATGGAAAAATATCTGACGCTTTGATTTATGCCCCCCCTTGTAGCTCGATGAAGGCCTTGGAATACGATCTAGTCTCGCTGAGGATTTTCAACATTCGTTGCAGGGTAAGGCGGAGAAGGTGAAGGACGCCGCGAAGAAGGCAACCGATCTGGCGAAAAAGAAGGCTGGACCACTGTACGCGGCGTGTCAACCTCAACAATCGTAGACCGCGTTGTCGGCGTGAACGATCACAAGTGTCCTGTTTCCGAACAGGAAGCCTGAAATCGTAGGAGAACAATTTCGAGACGCCACCGACATAGAGATACACTCGTGTAATAATCTTGTGAACCGGTACCGCGAAGCCGATAAGAAGGATGTACAAGTTCGTGTAATTATTCGATCATCGATAGCGCAAAGACTCGCAGGAAATTATCGCGTGAACAGCTTCGCTAACGATAGCTCCGTATATTACAATTACGTTATCATTCCTTTAACTGCCAATTCACTTTTAATCGTTAAGAGATGTAATATATACTTTTAATAGTCGCTCGAAACCGTGTGTCCTCTTTTCTCTTTCTTTTCTTTTCTTTTTGTTTTTGTAAAATACCGAAGGAAAGATCTTGGAAGTTCGCACCGATCTAATTTATTTAAACGAATCACGATTTCTGTCAAACGAGTAGTTCAGCCCACACGGAAAGTAAGTACGTTTCGATTCGCATGACTCACGATGGTGGCGACCGATTTTATCGAGGCGTGTGTCATGCATTTATCTGCTTTGATCGTCGAAATGGATTTGTCGAGCCCAGCAATTCAGCAACAATATTCAACCTTCGTCTCCTGAACGTCTCCATGCACGCTTCGTACTTAACGACAATTGTGAAATCACGGTTTCACATGTATCCGAAGTACGCGCGAATCCGCAGCCCCTCGCGTCCTGTACATAACTATATAGAAATTTGTATAAATGTAGTTACAAACGAATAGAGAGAATTCTACTAGAAATTGTAATATAATGAATACCCACTTTTAGCCGGCGCTGACCGTGATTAGCGCAAGAATGAACACGTTAACGAAAAAAGAGAGAGAGAGATGTAATAGACTCTATAAATATACTTGCATGTGAAGAGCAACAGATAGTATTTTTATTATCGATTCTTTATCGCGCCAATCCCCGTCACAGCTTCCTCGCCAAGATCCCACGATTCGCATAGTTCATTAACATTTCCTTCTTTTTTTTTTAGATTCAACGCAGTAGAATTGCACGATACCTTTGCAGAGATAGAGACGGTTCGCTTGCGTCCTTGAACCTACGAGTTAAAGAAAACGGGATTTCCACGAGCGACTACTCGCATCCGTATTTAAACATACACATCGTCTGCGCTGCTCGTGATCCCGTGGAGAGGGTATAAGATTAAATAAAGAAGTGGCAGAGGAGGAAATCCAGTCTGCTTGTGGTTTCTTTGCGCCGGGGATTTCTCTGACGGTCATTCGTGACTGGTCAACTATAAAAGCAAACGCCGGTGAACCTGTCGGGCCAGTAGATCCTCGATCACGGTGGATCAAACTTTCAGAGGGTAGTACAGAATTCGAATGACGATGTGGATAATTTACATAGCGTTGGGTGAGTACGTCCCCCACGAGAGACAGATTTACGCCAGAATTATGCGATTAATGACGCGTTAATGAATCATCTTTGAACCGTTTGATCGTAGCCGCTGCGTGGAGTGGGAGCGTGCTAACGTTCCCCCAGGTAAACGCTTTCTCTTATTCTCCTTCCACATTGTGTCTGTCATCGTTCAAGTGATAAATCGTTATTCATCTTTCCATCGAAGAATGACTTCTCTCCCGATGACATCTCGTCTGAAAGTGACTCGGAAATCTTCGAAGTGGATGGTTTCGTCTTCAACGGACCAGCTTTCAAACCCCTTACGAGAATTACAACTTCAACGACTCAGGAAGCTGTCTTCTCCCCGATTTCCATGACGCCTGCGACGACGACGACGACGACGACGACGACGACGACTACTACTGCTGCGCCGGATCCGCAACGCGACGCGTGCATCAAGAGGTGTCCGGTATGTGGAAGTCTTCGGTTCTTAGAGACCTCCTTCCGTCCTCGGCAGTCTCCTTCCATCGCAAGGGGAAAGCGAAGCGTTGCACAAATTCTGAGAGTACCCAGGAATGCAAAGAAGCGTTTATTTGGGCATGCACTATTCTGAATAGCCATGAGCGAAGTTTACAGTCTTGCAAAGCTGGCGGCAAGGTCGCAGATCATCGCGATTATCATACCGGTTTCTTGCATGGCTGGTACTCGCTGGGAATTGATATCTGTAGACGGGCTTATCGAACGAGGCCAAAGATCGCGTGTCATACTCGATGGGACGTTTAAATAATTTTAATCGCCAGATCATCCAAACAGTATTTCAAAGCAAGATCGATTCATAATTAGAGGCATTGATTGTATGTTCAGGTGACGCCTGAGTACAATCCAGTCTGCGGGACGGACAAGCAAGCTTACGACAATCCTGGCTTACTTAATTGCGCGGCGACGTGCGGTAAAGGTGAGAAATTTTGCTTTCTTTTACTGTAATGTACGAGAACGATGGGCAGTGACTCAAGAAATGTTTCTGATTGCAGACGTCAGAGTAAACTACCCCGGAATCTGCCTGACAGACAACATGAGAGGATAATCCTTTAATTGACCTGGTAGGGTTTGAAGATTCTCATCACGATCTCTTAGCGTGCAGTGACGTCAGATGAAAGGAACACAGCAACCTTCGAATAATTCGCTTAATTCTTCAAGTGTTATATAGCGTTCTGAAAGCTGTGTAAACTGTTACAGAGAATTCATTGAGTCCTGTTACGCATCAATTACACGTTATGCCATGTTTATCGTTGTTCATTGCATAATAAAAGCCTTGAGTCCAAGTACCTGGAGCTTTATCTCTCCCTTCTGTACCTTTCCCAGCAGTCCATTCTGTTTCATTATTCTAAGGACGGAGGAAGCAATCAGCAAACGATCGATCGCGCGAGTACTTTGTAATTAACCCATTTGCATCTAAGTGCGTAATAATCTGCGAGCCGCGACTGTCTGCTACCACCGAGCGCGGAATAATCCGCGACCCTACGACTATCAATCGTTTTAATTTGGATGCCCGTTACTGCACATACGATCGACCGCGCGCGGTGATACGAGTCAGTCGTCAGCTGAACGTCGCTGATGTTTCAACGTGGCAACTTAAGTAGAGCGATGATGCAAATGGGTTAAGGAGTTACATACCCTTGAAAAAGTCAGAAAATAGTGTCACTTTTAGATTCTTTTTCATATAAAGGAACGTCATATTTAAAAAAAAAGATATGCAGCTTGTGTATAAATTAAGCTGCAATCTCTTGAAAAAGAAATTTCATATATTTTCTGATATATATTTTCTGACCTGTGAAGGATGTATGTAATCACTTAAGGTAGTCGTAGCAAGGGGTGGCGCCCCGTGTCGGTCAGACCTAGGTGCGAGGCGGGTTGCCGCGCGGAGGAGCGTCATGCAAGGGGATAGGTCCGCGAGTGGTCAGCCTAGAGACGAGGAAGAAGCGTTGTGGTCAGCCCATCTGACTCTTCGCGCGATATCGAAGTTCCCTCCGTGAATTCCGTACAAATGCCTGGCTAGAACGCTGGCTCTCTCCTCCTCAGCTCTTATGGCAGTCTTCCTGTACTGTGAGACTGTCAGCAGGCAGCCGGCAATTAGTAGGATCTGAACGATCAGCCAGAAGATCAACAGGCCGAGAGCGAGGCTGGCGTCCACGCAGAAGAGGGAGTCTGCTGAGTCTTGGGAAGAGAAGAATTATTTTAGAATATTCCGAGACATAGGAAAAGGGACTTTGCGAGCCTTACTTCTGCCAGTGATCAGCACGGTGTCCGGAAACGAGGTGTCCCTCGACGACAAGCGATCCGCCGTAGACACCACGGGGCTTTGAACGATTATGGAGAGCTGCAGGGGAAGTTCGTCGGGCATCGTCTCTGGAGACACTTCTGTTACCTGAGCGTCGTAAGGTTGCGTAAGGCTCTGTGACACTGTGGACCGTTTCCTCCTTCCGTAAGAAGCTCGCGCGCCCTTGCACTTAGTCTGTAACACGGTCACTGGACTCCTTAAGAAAGCAGAGAGAGAAAGACTCGTTTTTTATGAGAGCAAGGAGTTCAATTTACCGGCGTGCACTCTCCCAAGCAGAATCGAACGATCACGTTGAATCGGACCAGCTGGCTATCAGGGAATTTGAAGGCAGTGAAAGTTGAGACCAAGGATCGCCCATCTGCAGGGTCTTTCGACAGCGCGGGGAAGGTTGCCTGGTCCGTGGGGCAACCGAGTTCGTCCAGGATAAGGTAAGAGGCGTCGCCGGAAGCGCTGCTGGCTACCAGGTGCCCAGCGGCGATATCGTAAGGACCTTCGAAAAAGAAGACAGGGAACTTTCATTCATGAAAATTTAAAAAAAAAATTAAAACCGAAAGAAAAAGTACAAAATAATTTTTCTGTTATTTAATCTACGACTCTCCACATTTTTTAAGTCGGCGTCAGATTTACACAGTGCAATAAGGGAAAAAATTATTTTTTACGTTTTAATGCACTTCTATTTTATTGAAGTCGGTTTTTTTTTTTCTAACTTTTAGTTTTATATATGTTGACACAACATGCTGAGGAGATAAACGAAGCTTACCATCAGTTGGATTCAGTTGTATCTTCAGGGTGAGCTTCTGCCCTAGGTGTGTGACCACTGCGTCCTTGGAGTTCTCGTCCAGGATCCTCATGGTGACCACGGGCACCTGGGACGAGGCGTTGACGATGGTAGACGATATCGGCGGCACTCCTGCGCTAAACACAGAGAATTCGAGCGAGGGTACGGTGTGCTCCGAAACAGAGGCAGTCAAAAAGAGAGGGACCAGTCTCACTTTGGGTCGAGGAAGCTGAAGCTCGATTGGACGGTGATGTTCCTCGGTTCAGGTGGCTGTCGATCGTTCAAGGAACACCCTACTCGGATCGCCTGGTCCCCCAGTCGCTGAATTATGGGATTGAACTGCACGAGAATCGTGGTCCAGACTAGCTGTCTTGTCCTAAGATCGACGGTACTCTCTGTCATTGAACCGGACCATGTGCTTCGTAGCAGTGCCCGAGTTCCTTACCGATTTCGATCGTCGATGGAATAGGCGGGATTCAGGCCGCACTGGAGCTCACCTTCGCGAAACACCTCGGCGTGGGGCAGTGGCAATGTTAGCACTGTCCAATTGCTGCCTCGTCCTTGGATCCCGCAGGTCTCTGCATGGCCAGTGGCGTACATTCGCCCGAAAAAGGGTTCGTTGGTCTTCAGTTCAATGGTCATCGTCGACACGTTGCACACTACCTTCACTGGAAGATTCAAGCTTTCAGACACTTCGGAGAGCCTTAGTTGTTTCGCAGCACTCACGGTCCAAGCAAGGTTCTCGTTCCCTGTAGACTACATTCTTGACGGGCACCAGGGAGCTGACGCTTAGGCCGATCGTGTCTTCGGAGTGCAGTAGACAGACTGGCACGCCTGAGGAATTGTCCATCGTGTATCCTCGACAGATGAAGCCGTCCAAGCTGAGATCGCACTTCCTCTCGCACTTGGTCAAAGCAACGTCGATAGATCGGTTAATTGATAGCTTCTTCGTATATTTCTAAGGTGTCTCACCTCTTTCTCGTTCAGGCTGCTCAGAGCAACCTCCGAGTATGGCAGCGACGCGTTCTGATACTCCGCGTAAGAGCAGTACTCCCGTTTCGCTGGAAAAAGGAAAGGAAATTATAAAACTAATTTACAAAATAAAAAAATCTCTGCAGCACATGCTACTATTTTTTCCTTGCGTAAAATGGCACGGTGCTTCCGAAAATAAGGTCTAAAAATTTTTGAACTTTTTTTAAATTAATTTAATTACCTTGGAAAAATCGAAATCGCAACAATGGATCCAGTTTCTTATTTCTTACGTTGAATCTGTACTTTTACGAGGAAAACTGGGCGGTACTGAAGACAATCTATGGATAAATACCGAAGCTATACACAATTCTGTGAAAACACTAAAATTTCATTTTTTCCGATTTTTTGTGTTTTTTCTCCATTTCATTGTGTTATTAATCAGCGAACCATTTTACGTAAGAAAAAAATAGTAGCATCTGCTGTACAAAATAGTTACAAACTACTTAGTGTAATCTGTAATTTTCAATTAAACTTAATTTAAATATAATTTATATCAAAACAATTATAATCTTTAATTTTCAATTAAATCCTTACTAATATATAAAAGTGAAACGTTGTCTGTTTGTTTGTCCTTCTTTCACGCCTAAACGGCTGAACGGATTTCATTGAAATTTTGAATATGCATTACATATGGCCTAGATTAGATTACATGCTATTTATTTTTTTGCTTTAGGCTTTTTTGTTTTTCAAACATCATAAGTAATTCTCGGGTGAAACCGGGTAACGGTTCAGGCTAGTTTAATATAAAATCATTGTGTTTTTAAACCTCCAATTAAATCTTAAATATAATTTACATTACTTAATCTAAATTTACTTACACACAACTCGACACTGATCTCGAAGGTACTCGTCCCTGTACATGGAAGCCCTGTAAGCTTGAGGTCTCGTCCCTCTTTCCAGCAACGACAGGCTGCATCTGCCGATCGTGTCGCTGATTGAGAGAGGTCTCGTGGTGCGAAACTGTGCCGATTCGCAGCTTCTTCCTGTGACGAGGACGGTATAATCAATGGTAATCGACGGGCATCTCTTTCATCGAGTTTGCTTACCGGTCTCGATGCATGTCTCGTAGCACTGGCTCCTCGTGACGGAGCGTGGCAAATGAAACGCGCCAGAATCGATGAAAACGGCGCCCGCGTTCCTCTCCACCTGCCAAAGTCTATCTCGCTTGCAGCTTTCTGGAACTGCTCAGGGCAAATCAGATTTAGTGACGTTAAACAGCGTGGGACTTAGATTCGGCGCTCTAGAATCGGTGACACCACCTTTCACGCAAACTCTGTGGTAGAAGGTGGAGTTGGCTTCCGGTACCAGTTCGTCCTCTTCAATTTGCACGCTGTAGCACACGCTCCTGCCGAAATCCACCACGAAAGCGGTGCAGTTAGCTCGTTCACACCTGGAATCAATTCGAACGACGTTCAACTGCGAATCGAGATACAATTTTTCGGGAGTTCCCTTAACGCCGGGCAGCACCCAGCACCGGACATTAGCTATATCTGTGATTGACGCGTCCCCCTTCGAGTGTTCATATCTAAGAAGATTCATTTAATATTATTTCTCTCTTTTTACTTGAACTCCCCTACCACGTCCCGCTTCTACTTTCGCCTCACCTCTCAAAACACGGCTTCGTTATTCCCTTCGAGTTGACAGCGCTGAACAGAATCGTTTGGGAATTGATGACTTCCGGTCTGACGCCTCCCAGCTTCTCCCAGCCCATATCTGTGCAATTTGTCCGCTGTCCTGGAAGAATTAAGCGCCCCGCTCGATCCATACATCAATTCTCCAGACGACAAAGCGTTTACTTATTAGTATTCCACGTGTCTTGAAGCTTTTTACCTGTCGACACGACGAAGCCGCAAATGGAGATAGCAACGGCGAGTCGCGCGATCACAGACATGTTCGATAATCGTTTCCCGCGGCCGTCGATACTGTGCCAAGGATTTTCCAGCGAGTCGCGAGTCCTGACTCGCTGTTACGCGCTCACGACGCCGGCGTCGGTGCAGTGTGCACCAGCCAGCTTATGTAACGACGCTGCACGTGACGTCGCGAGATCCACGGGAACGTCTGCCATCCGAAAGCTCGGACCCGTGTCGAAGAGGAAAGGCGTAAGCCTCTTCCTATCGAATTACTCACGATTTCTCTGTTTTTCTTTACCTACAGATCTCGTTTTTCCGCTATCCTCGACGAGAAACGCGCGTTTCGCGACGCGGACGGTGTTGAAGGAAAATGGGCAAGGCCGAGCGATATCGGAGGTAAATAGCGCGATAAGTGCACGCGTAAAAGAGACAACGGCTACTTAAGTGATCGTTCCCTCGATCGCCGAGGAAATCTTGAGGCGAACGCAGGTCTCGCGGTGTTATACCGAACGGAACAGTAATTCTAGAGAATGCAGAGGCGTCTGTTTCTTCTAGAACCCCGAAGTAAAGAACTAACAACTGTACCGCGAGTTGCCAATCGCAGAGTAACGCGAGCTGGCGCGGGAAGAGCGTACAAGCGAGTTGCGGATACGCGAGCAACTGACGCGCTGTAAAATGTGGGCACAACTGTACGCGTTCGCCAGCGTTCTCGTAAAAAAAAAAACGAATGGGAACGAGCGCTGGCGTGTGTATTCACGATGGTCCATGAATAATCGCGGTGTGGTGTAACGCTTACGCCCAGGTGACGCGCGATTTGCTCGTCGCTTTAAGTGAATCCTATCTGTATATCCCTCCGCCGCTATCGCAACTTGGCCCGCGGATTCTCGAATCTCGACGTTCCTGCCGCTTCATTTTACATTGTAAAATTCGCCGAGGAGCTCGAGATTCAAAAGCTCTTGGAATCTAGCGCCGTCACTTTCAACGATCACTGTGCCTCCGCGTTTTTTCCCTTCGCCACAGTTCTCCTCTATGACACCACAAAGGCATGCAGAGTGACAATAACGATGCATGGTAAGCGTGTGTTCACGGACGCTTACGATCGTCGACAAAGGCTTGGCCCGTGTTCGCGAAACTGTGACGCGGTGTTCGCGCGACGATGCGCCGATGCTTATCCCGCCCCCGACTATTTCCGCCCGTTCCGCGCCACGCGTTTTGGGAGATCAAGCTCGATCGGCCGTGAGTCTTTCGCCGATCTCCTCGGTCCCTTCGATAAGCTACCATAGGCAAACACGAGGAACTGCACGCGACGACACGGTTCCTGTTGTCCCCCCGATACGCTGCGTCCTTCGGCTTACGTAATCGCGATTTTACATGCACGAGTTTAACCAACGTTTCGATTTAGCTGCAAGTAGCCTGAATAGAGGTCGTTAACGTTCTGCTCGCGTTCAATTGACTATTGCACGGATAATAGAATAGTCATTAGGGACTCTGTTAGAAACCTGTCCGAAAAATTTCGACAGAGGGGTTACAACAAACCGAGCAACCCACATCTCTTTCGCAAATGTAGTGTCATTCTCTTAGCAGTGACAAAATACATCTCGGACCCGCATACACTGACGGAAGATACCAGCGATTTCTCCCGTCGCTCTCTACCTGCGCGTTTCTGCAACATCCCGCGGCAATGAGGTTAATCAAGGGCTCCAACTTCTCGATCTTGCATAAATCTTTATTTCGTTCAAGCTTCCAATGTTTCAGTAAATATACTATTTCCGTCGCGTCCGTAAAACCTGCCTACCTTACTCTCCATCTAATTCAGGACACCGAACAACTGCAACAGCCCGTAGGCCACGTCGAGATCCTGGATCGCTGTTCGAACCATAATAGGCGTGCCGTTCATAGCGGCGATTCTATCGAGGATGTCGTGCAGCCACGGGAATCCTGTCGTTCTCATGAATTGCCACGTCCATTTCAACAACTCCAACGTTATCGATAGCAACTGACTACCAAACTCCGAGACGATGCTACTGGTGACTTGCCTGAGTTCCTCAATAGGGCTCGACAAGATCGATCTTAGCTTCCTGCTCGCGTTGCTTCCGTTCCCACTCAACACGCTCAGGAGGTTCCTCGCGCCATCCTGAGCAGATGTCACCAAACCATTGATCGACGACTTGTAATACGACACACCGGATTCAAGCACCCGTTGTACGTTCGCGATAAAATCACGCGCCAGGCGCACGAACGTCTCGATGATCTTCCTCGGTCCTTCGGAGACTCTGCTCGCATATTGCTCTAAGAAGTCAATGACGTTCTTCACAAGAGTGACGTATTTCTCGAAAATATCCAACAGAGGCACGTTGTGGATAATAGACTTGGCCGTGTTGTCTAATAACGTGATCAAGCCATGGTAGCCTGAAAATTGCCACGTATTCGATTCGTTGATTAGTAGAATTTGTGGTTAGACTTTAGGGAATGGAAGAACGTACCTGGGGCGAGGGCATTGTTTTTGGCATTCTGGCAGGCGCAGGGTCCGCAGAGGACCGCCACCAGGATCACGATCGGCAAGGCTTTCATCCCTGGAAGACGGTTTGACGATGCAATAGGCGAGTCGGCGTTCTGAACGGTTCCGTTGGTCGTGGCAAACTTTTCCTCGACACGTCGTTTTGAATCGCCGTGATCTTTACACACCCCCTTCTCCTCCACCTTTCGTTTATCTAAACTGTTCGTCCTTTCGACCGTTTGCCCGTTATCGATGCTAATTTGCAATTGTGTTTGCACGCGCTTGTCGGGGTGACTAATCATTATCACGGTCGTTGACGGCACGTTGCAATTAGAGTGATAGCATTTTCGAGTCATTTCGAGCTTTTTACTCATTTTGAGCGACGTTTATCGCGGAAACATTTATTTCCCTAAAAACGTCGCGGCTGACGTGTCTCGAGCGATGGATCTCAGCGGGGACCGTAAATAACAAAATGCCGTTTCCATTACACGCTTGACCGAGGAAAACTGTCCAAGGAGGAAAGATCCATCATTTCTCGCGCGACGTCATAGACCACCGTGAATTATTCGCGACATGATCGGCGAGCAACGATAAACCGCGACAACCTTACGTTTCCACCGGGCACACAGTGACCCATGTTTGCAGAGCACTGCAAATATTGCCAGGGAATCCAGATTCCTCTCTATGCACGCGAGGAAATAGATGGAGAATCGATCTTCGATTTTCGGCTGGTAGCAGCCGGGGGAATCGAAGGGAGCAGTCGTTTCCCCTTGGGACGATGCCGATTCGCATAAACGTATCGCGATCGATCTGTCCCCGTAGCTTTTGTTCCGATTCGAATCAGGCAACTATCGCGACCCAGGCTAGCAGATTATCCGCCCGTTTCATCTTGATTCGGCTCGCAATCAGTATCAAATCCTCGGTGTGACGTTTCCTGTAATCGCGCGAAAATCACGGGGGTTGGAATTCGATAGTCGACGGGTATTACTAAGTCACCTCTATCGTTGGCCAGTTGCGTGATCATAGCGAAGGAACTTTCGCGTGACCGGACACTGATTGCGCAGGGGATCGACAGAGGATGAGTCGCTTTCTTCGTAGTTTTCCCGAGTTAGCTTCTAGCGAGTGACAAATCAGGAAGCTATGTCTAGCTGGAGATTTCGAACGCTCTTCCTTCTTCTCTGCGCCACCGGAAGTGCTGTTGAGGAACCAACGAGCACCGGGCAGCTGCTGATACGACCACTGTACGTCTACGAGGGTCTGATTAAAGGCGTCCACGATTACTTCAACAATACCTGCATCATACTATTCCACGGAGCTTCGGATCCACTGGAAACGAACGGTGAGGAGCAATTCAGACACGAATCTGTATGATGGACCAGCATCGAAGGTTACTGGAATCTTTTCAGAACTTGGGGAAATCGAGGGGCTGCTAACCCTTCAGAGGTACCTCAGTGGATCTCTCAATATACGCACCTCGATCATGGATTTTCGTATGTTCAGGAGACAAGTAGGTTCGAGGGTACTCTTCGAGGCGCGCGTCTTCGTGGTTTCACCCGTGCGTCTCTATTTCCAGATTGGGACAAGCTACTTCCACATTAAGAGACCTCTGTTTGTCCTACTGAACGATTTGGACGAGATCAAAGACCAATTTAGCTTGGTAGGTATTTAGAGACAGCGTAGGAGAGAGTTTACAGGCACCTTTAAATCAAACAGGTCTCCAAGTGGATCACGATGGCGTACCCCACGTGGTTACTCTTCCTGAGGGACGATACCAGGTTCGAGGACTTCCTGTCTGATGTCCAGGTGCCCTTCAATTGCGTTCTCATGGTCGCGAAAAGGAACACCGAGGGAAGTGGTGAGATCGTTAGGGATGTTTATCGAATCAGCAAGCAGGACGAGCTGACGTCCATGAATTTCGGCACCTGGGACGAGGGAGAAGGTTTCAGGGGCCCTCAACTTGGCCTCTACCAACGGAGGCACGATCTACAGGGGCACGCCATAAGGGTCGTCTCTGTTCACGTAAGATTCATCGATTAAAAGAAGCCTCGTTTAACCCTCGGTTGTCACACTGACCCAAAATCAGCCACAATTTTACTTGGAGGTAAAATATCTTTGACTCTAAATGTTAATTTTCAACGATGAACATATATTCTACAATGTTCAAACTGAACAGATAGTTTGTAACACGGCAGCTGATGGAAAATTGGCAGATCCAGTGTGACAACTGCGGTCGAAAAAAGAAGCTGCGATAACCGAGGGCTAAGATATAATAGTTCCTCTTGTCACCAGGATCCTCCAGTTTCTCCGATCGTCAGGGACAGTGCCAACAGGACGATAGGCATTGGTGGCTTCTTCGGCGGGGTGATACAGTTGCTGCAGGCGGGGATGAATTGCACGTCAGTTCGAATGAATCCGTCTTTGAAAGACCTTCCGCTTTCGTCCATCGACTTTCACCCTTTCACTCATCTGGATCGCGGTCGCAACTATCCGTCCTCCTCATCTTCTCTTTCCTTTCGCAATCAGCTTCGCTCTCCTCAGCCTTTCTCTTCACCCCTCGTTCACGAATTTCCTTCAGCTGCCTAGCCGTCTCCCTTCGGAAGTACAGTTCCTGGCTGGCAGCCGATCGCTCCTCAAAGATGTCTCGCTTTCTACCATCGCCACTTCTCCGACGTCTCTCGTAGAAGGACCGATTTAGCGTCGAGTTGTGCCATATCAATGGACACCTGTATTCAGTTCGAATCGATACATATACGTATAATAATTGATACTTTTACCGATCCTACTCGATGGTAGAGTATAACTGAGAGTTTGAGACCGATCCTACGCACACTGATCGCTTCTTTCGGTTAACTGGTTCGAGACATCGCGTGGCAAACCCGCGTAACATGCTACTTCTCGCTGGATCCACCTCGACTTCCGGTGACAGCGGCTGTCAGCCAGAGAGTGAACGATCGTGCGCAACGGTCGATTCCCAGAACCAATTGCAGACAATTTCGCGTGGAGTTAGGCAAGGTATCGAAGAAGGCAGCTTCATTCGACGTTTGCTTCAGGTTCACCTATAAGGAGGCCAGTTCGTGGGGCGTGAGGCTGCCGAACGGCTCGTGGACGGGTTCGATGAGGATGCTGATAGATGACGAAGCAGATCTCGCTGCTGCCGAGCTGATGATGACCTCTGACAGGGTGGGCGCCGTCGAGTTCACCACTCCCGTCTACTCGACCAAGTAAAGTAACCAGGCGATCGCTGTTTTCCTCAGAGATCCACGATCTTCGAATCGAAGTAGTATTCGGAGGAAGGGAGGAAGAATGAGAAAGAGAGATGAATAAGGAAGCTATATGACAGCGTGGGTTCTTTGCGTTTCTAGAGCACGAGTGTACATCAAGAGACCAGACACATCTGCGGTGAAATGGAACGCTTACTCGGCACCGTTCGCCTTGAACGTTTGGAACTCCGTCGCGTTGACGATCGTCGTCACTGGGTTAGCGATTGCCGCGATCGACGCTTTCTCAAGAACCGCTGTCTCGATCCCAGTCGACGAACGCTCCTCGACCACTCTATCGGAAATCCTCTTCTTCGTGTTCGGCGCATTTTGCAACCAAGGTACGAGGTCTCTCCCTCCGTTTCGCCTTCCTCTCTTCGCCGGATCAGTGAATGAAATACGAATTTCATAGGCATGGAGCCATCGCAGATGGACCCGATACGAATGGTGCAATTGAGCATTCACTTGACGGCAGTGGTTGTGATGGCAGCTTACTCAGCCGCGCTGATCAGCTTCCTAGCGATCAAGACTTTCGCGATGCCCTTCACCACGATGGAGGGCCTGCTGGCTGACGGGTCCTATCGATTCGCCGTGGTCGGGGACTCGGCTGATTACAGTCTCTTTCAGGTAAGGAATTATCGGCTAGAATCTCGCATCTCAGACGTTAACGTCTCCTCTACCATTTCTAAAACGAAACAGAATACCAGCGACCGCATCCTCACACTCATGTTCGACGAGCTGTTAACCAACGAGGTACATCTTCCGAACAACTACCTCGACGGCCTACGTCGCGTGTGCAAGAAGCAGAAGTATGCCTTCATGACGCTGGATAACATGGCAGCTGTGCTGCAGGGGATGCTGGAATGCGCTCTGGAGCCTCTGGACACCTTGATGCAGACCACCATAGCGATGGCGGTGCCTGGACAGAGTCCATATCGTGGTATCATAGACAGCAAGTGAGTTTTAGACTTCGCTTTACTAATATAAAGGTGACCATCTATCTTCTTCACGCTTTTCTTTCGTTCCTTTTCAGCATCCTCCTGTTAAGAGACAGCGGGATCCTTCAGAGGCTGCTCAAGACCGAGTGGGCGACCAATCAGAATCGGGTAATTGACAAGATCTAATCAATTCTCCCGAAGTGTTTATAATTCATTGGTTTCTGTAAATTCAGCCAAAATCAGGCTGGACCTCGGTGGAGCTGGAAGACGCCATGCCGCTGCTCCTCTTCCTCCTCTTCGCCTTCTTCGTCACCTGTTTCGTGCTATTCCTCGAAATCTTGATCCACAAGAAACTAGATTACCGATTCACGATCCACTGCAACAACCTCTTCCCCCCTCGCCTCTCTCGGTTCATCAGGAGCGCTCGTTCGCACTGATCGTCGATTTAGCGCCGAGGATCCTCGAGCGGCGCTGATGCGCGCCTCGATCGCTCGCGCGTAGGTAAACACATAAAGAAACGCTCTCGAGCGTCCGGACGCGAGCGAGCGAGCGCGCGTCAAATAGTTGCTTCGATCGGTCGTTGAACGACAGTTGATCCTGCGATTCAAACGCGAAATGCTCGGGGATCGTCATGCCGCCCGTGACGCGAAAAGCGGCTTCTTCGAAGAAGACCTCGTCTAAGGATATCCCGCAGCCTAGCGGGAAAGAAAACGTGCGTCCGTCCGTCTCGGGCAGGAAGGTGTCGTTCGTGGAACCCGATCAAGAACCGTCTCGAAGGCGTGTCTCCCTCAGCTCCAACGATGAAACGAAGAAGGGAACCGATGGGGCGAAAACTAGAGCTATCACCGAGGCTTCTCTCGTGAAAAAGACCCCGTTTCACATTCACTGCGATGAGAAGAACGTTGAGCAAAGACCTGATGCTCCGCGGCGATCTCGAATCGCTTACAGGGCTAATTCGGGGGCAGTTGCCGCGTCCAGGGCAGGCCAGAAGGAGGAGCGCAGGCAGGTAGGTCTTTGTAACTTCAGCTTTCCTTTGGTTTCTTTTTAACCGACTTCAAAAAGAAAGAGGTGTACGTATATTTGTCCGCGAATTTCTCCGTAATTACTGAACCGATTTTGGTGAAACTTATTGCATTTATTTTGGCTTAGATCAACTTAGGTCATGGCGAAAGAATTATCAAAATCGGTCCAGTAGTTTTCAAGTTACACCAAAAAATAGGAAATCTGTTTCATTATAATACATTGTATGCACGGGCAGACAAAGGACGGAGTATCAGACGTCCGCAAAACAAAGCGAGACAAAATATCAACGCGTCGTCTGTCTCGCACCGTTTCTTGCTCGCTTTCAGTCTCTCTGGTTCCCTATAGTTCCATCTCGATCTCGTCTTCGGCAAGAAAGGAGCGAAAACGATCGCTCGGAATCGTGCGCCCCTTTACGTTATGATACATACTAAATCATATTTATCAATTTATAATATATATTATAATTTATATAACTTAAATAAGGAAAAAGTAAAAATTAAAACCGATTTCAAAAAAGTAAAAAAGCGCTAAAAAATAAAAAATAATTTTGCTCCTTATTTAATCTAGGACTCTCAATTTTTTAAGTCGGCGTCAGATTTACACAGTGCAAATGATGAGGCACCGACATAAAAAATTGAGTATCGTAGATTAAATAAGGAACAAAATTATTTATTTTTCTGAAGTCGGTTCTAATTTTTTTATATTTGGACGTTTTGCATGGCTCGTAGGTGATTAGAGGGCTCGAACCACCGCAGCTGCTTTCACAGAAGCGTTCCTTAGGCGGCGAGACGACTGACGGCAGAAAACTGTTGCCGTCGAAGATTCCTCGTAGATCGAGGTAAGGTTCTTCCAGGCTCCGAAGCTTTTCGGGTGCTATTTGAAATATGGAATGATTGCAGATCGACGTCGGCTCACGGGGACGACGCAAATGCTCGGAGAGGTTTGCGGCGTTCAGTCTCGGTGGACGTTCAGACCGATTCGCGTCAGGAGCGTTGGCACCCAGCCGCTGCATTGAAATTTGGATGGGGCAGTGGACTGGTGATTGATAAAGGGACGCAACAGAAGCCTACTAAGGAAGGAGCTAGGATTCCATTGCAAACGATCAATAGCAGAGCAGGGAGAACGTGCAGGTACACAGATACGGTAAAGCGAAGTCGATATTATTCTTCTAATTACTCTTGCCCATCAGAGGCACATCCAGCTTGAATAACATCACGCAAAGGAAGCTCACAGCGATCGACAAAATCAGGGCCAGGCTGCTCAGTGCAAACGAGACCAGAGTGATCGATGGAGGATCCATATCGCAAGCAGGAAGTTCAGAAACGCCCGATGATAATGGTGGACCACCATTGATTCCTCTCAAGGTAGCGTATTTGTCGCACCATTCACCTTCTTCTTCTTCTAATGAAAGTGTTTCGAACGTGTCACTAAGCCAACTATACCATTCAAGGGGCTGGTTCGACGGTCCACGAAGCTCACGAAGGCACAGCCCCACGAAACCCAGGAAGGAAGTTGTCCCAAGGATCGAGAGATTTTCCCTTTTCAGTTACTCTATCACACGGAGTACCACGAGGACGTGGCTATCGTCGAGCGTGAAAGGGAGGAACGTTCTCCACGCTTGTCGGAGAACTTCCTGGGGCAGCACATCAACGCCGAACAGAGGAAGCTGGTGGTCATCTTCCTGATACGTCTCGGGGTACGCGATAGAAACAGTTACAAACGTGCCTAGAATTATTCTGCAGCTCAGAAGCTAGCTGAAAGTGATTGCAATTGATTCTGTTATATTGCAGACGCATTGCCAATACCCTTCCTTCATCATCTACCAAGCAGTGAAGCTGTTCGACGCGGCGATGGACAGAATCCGCGTGAAGACTACTTATATTCAGCTGACTGCACTTGCTAGCCTGTGGCTCGCGCTCAAGAGGCAGCAGAACTTTCACAAGATCCCCACGGTAAGCAGAGACGACGAGCAAGCGTCGACAGTTTATTCAGTTTCTGGTACTTTGTTTCAGGCTACTACGATACTGTCCCTCGCCAAGGATCTGTATCTGGGTCGAGAGGACTTGCTGATAGAATACGAGAGGAAGATCCTTCTAGCTCTAGATTTCAACGTCACGTTCGGCGACGCGTACTCCCTGTTCGCCCATTACCTCATCACCTGCAAGTGTTACGTCAACATCTCCGAGGAGATGACTATGTTCCTCTACAATGCAGGAGGTTATTTGGTACGTGACACTTGAATCTCACCATCTTCTATCTCTGAATATCCTCAAATATATCCAAATAGCTGATAGAACAAACGCAGCTGTGCACGGGCGGATTTTCAGATTTGCCAGCCCTACCTAGTCTAACAAGCGTTTGCCGCCCTTTCCGTGGAATATCAAATATTTTACTTGAAAAGAGTCGAGACAATTTGAAAATTAATTCAATATGGCATCCGTGAGTTTTGCTAATTCGCTACATGAGAAAAAACGTGAATTGCTTTTGAAGTCCCTGTGTTTAAACATTTTTCAATTTCTTTCGCTGAAAATTTGTCGCTGTACTATACAATATCCGATGTTCCTTGTCGCCAGATCGACCTGACCCTGCTCGACGAGAATTTCTGCCGGTTAGCGGACAGCCTAATCGCCATGACATCCATGGAGCTGGCTCTAGGCCTCGTCGTGGACGCAGTGGTCGACCGAGCAAGACCAAGATGGCTGTTCTGGAGAGGCCTCCTCTTCGCAGCCGCGCCCTCCATCGCCAACAAGTCAGTTCCTCTCCTCGCACTCGATTCTATCATTTCTTCCCGCGTCTCACCAGCCTTCTCTTGGCCCCACAACGAAGCAGGTTCCAAGACGAGGAAATCGATCGGATGCGCGTGGCGATGCTCCGTCGCATCCGCACCTCGGGAAGGAACAACTGCGGCTTCGACGTGGTGTACAAGAAGTACAGCCGCAGCAGGCACGGCAGGATATCCGTGACGCTGCTGGAACGGGCTTCCAGGGTGTCCGGAGTGGAAACGTTCGACCCGTGACGCACTTTACGCCGCTACCGCAGAAGCTTCCATTTACCTTGGGCGTTACTTCGAATGTGAAAAGCCTTTTTACCGATAAGACTCGAAATTCTCGATAGGAAGTCTTCATGCATGTTTTTTCCTTTAACTGCGCGAAACAGATAAGATAGAGCATTTGCGAATGGGAGTGGTGTCACGCCTGTCCCTACTTCATTTCGCTCGCGGTTTTATTCGCGATCCTAATCGCGGCTCGTGGTACATATGCCGAGGTTGTTAATAAATGAAACTGTTTACTGCTTTATTGTATCGTCGTGATTACAGGGCTGCGTTCCTCCGAGTCAACAAGCCTTTTCGCTGGGAATCTATCGCGCGACTCAAGACATTCCGTAGAGCTGCTGAGTCTCCTGCCACTTGTCCCACTTGTCCCAGGATTTGTCCACGGTCACCAGTCCCTGGCCCTCGTCCTGAAATCAGAATAGAGACTCGTTATTCTTATCGAAATCGTTGCCGCGAACTGGCGGAAATAGATCGAGGGGAATCCCAGTGTTACCGTGAAGAGAACGTTAGTCTCGCCATTCCAAACGCCGGACAGTTGCAGAAGGTCCGGTCGTTTCCCGTACAGGTTGCTGATAGCCAGTACGCCGTGAATCAGCTCCTCCAGAGCGTATTCGCTCTTGCTAGCGGAGCTGAGGACCACCGTGGGTGGATCCAAGCCCAAGCTGCACGTCTGCCAGTCGTTTATAGGCGCCACGTTGCCGTTGGGGCAGAGCAGCTTCAGATTCGAGGTGTTGTTCTCTGAAAGGACAGGGAAATGTGAGCAACGCCTCCGTGAATCAGCATTTCCACGCTACGTGAATTCTACTTACTGAGTTCGGTCAAACCAGTCAGTGGGAGGAACGCTACGTCCCCACTGCCAGCTAACAAGCAGCTGAAATGGAAGTGAAATGATCGTACATGGTGTTTGACTAGGATAATGTTGAGCTTCTAATTTCGAATACTTACTCGACAGCTCCCTTTGCGCCTCTGTACGCTTCATCCGCGCATGGTTTGCACTTGGTCGCGTTGCGAACTCGCTCGTCACTGGAGTCGATGCTTCCCACGCACTGCTGGCATAGTTTCGACTCGGGTGGAGCACCTGGGGCGCAGGAGCCCCCGAAGAAGTCCGCCATTTCGTCCTCATTGGCGATCAGACCTTTTGTAGCATTTCAAGGGGAATTAATGGTTTAAATAAATCTACCAATGTATACTTAAGAGAAAGAATAAAAGCTCCACAAGATACACAAGTGGCTTGACTTCTTTAAAGCCTCACTTTACCGTACCTTTCTCCTTCAACGTTCGCACGGGAGCATTCCAACCAGAAAAGTCGCCCTTGTAGCCGCTGTGGCAGGACTTCTTGCCCCTCAGATCGCCTGGAATGAATAGAAACGGTTGCTGTTAGGAGCAGGAAGCTCGACCTTCGCTGAGATCGAAGTATGAGCGTCGTTATTTACTTAGCGTTTTAATGGTGGAGCCTTCCTTGATCAAAGCGATCGCTGGCCTCTCCCCGAGCTTCGTCGATCCCTCTCCATAGGTTTCCACGAGTATGGGTTTGGCATTGTACTCCTTTACAGCTCGTAGAACGGAGCCTCCTTGGACAATGATCAAGTCAGTGTTGTCCTCCTTCAGGGACTTCAGACACGCGTCCTCGTTTTTCTCGAGTATGCACTCGATCTTTGGCCTGATGTCTCTAAGAAAAGTCATAGGATACTAGATTAGCGACGAGGTTCGTGTGAGATTTAAGAGAAACAGCGAAGGAAGGGGTGACTGTTTACTCCGGCGTTACCTAGAGAACGCTGATCTGGCGACGGCGCGGCACTTGTCGAGGTAAGCTGCGGTCCAGACGCAACAGCGAGCGAGTTTGTCCACAGCGCCGGAGTTCCTTTCGATCACGTCCAGGTACTTCGAGTTCTTCAGGTGATCCTCGGGAGACACCGCTGGCGCTGGCACCGCTAGAGTCTTCACATCTAACAGCATGATGTCCTTCCACCAGGCAGCCTTCTCTTTCTCGCCCAGCTTGCCAAGGTCGGTCAGCTCCTGCGGCATTCCCACCAGGAAGATATAGATACTTGGAAAATATCAATGCGGTTCAATAACCCCTCCACAGGATACCTTTTGCACCGCCTGAACGTCTCCAACAGCTCCGTTCACCATGTACCCCTGCCAAGGCCTGGCCGCCCAAGTGCAAGGCTTGGTGTTGGCGTCGATAGCCACCTTGCTACCATCGGGACAGAAGTAGCGGTAGTCGGCAGGGTTCTCTGCGGTGGGGATCGCCCGAGTCACGCCGACTGGCAAACCGAAGAATCGTTTCACGTAGATCACCTTCGTCCAGGCGACTTGGCCTCCGTTGTGAGCCAGGCACCTCAGGGCACCCTCGTATCCGGAATAAATGTCCGGGTAGTCGCAGATCTCGGGCTTCTCGCAGAGGGCGCACATGTTCGAGTAGGTCTGCTCTGTGGAAAGTAACGCGAGTTTAATACAATAAATGACTCGGAGAATAGTTATAGACCCGAAGTTGCTCGAAAACACTTACTAAGCCTCCTGTTGATGGCTGGGTCCGGCGACCAGGTGCCCACCAGGCATCCTTTGGAGAACAGAGAGCTCAATGCGCGTAGTTCGTTCTCGCGAGCTGAATACTGAGGGTCGTGCAGGTTGTTCAGCACCCCCATGTTGGTGAGCTTGGTAATGGGGATCTTGTAGCCAACGTTACGTCCCACCCCCGTGTGGCAGGACTTCAATCCCCGCAAACCCTGCACGTTCTGTATGTCCAGGTCCTTGTGTATCACCGCCACGGCTTCGTATCGATAGATCGCGTCTGGCTCCTCCTTCGTTCTCACCTGAGGGGTGCCAGAATTCACGCGTATACTCAGCTGACCGGTGAGTCTCGTCGAGGCTCCGCGATACTACCTGCTCCACGATGCTGTAGCCAGCTTTCGCAGTCAGCGCGTTGTCCTTGACCGCTAGGTACATGTCCTCAGGATCGACGGCCACCACGTCCGCTTCCTTCCTACCGACCCTCTCGATGCACTCGTACCGGTCGCGACCGGAGATGCAGGAAACGGGGATCCCGTTCATCGCCGAGTCCTTTATCATATCCGTGCACTCTTTCCAGTACACATCGGGGACGCATATCGTGACTGATAGCGCGCGGCGGAGCAAGGAGGAATCGAGGTTAATTGAGGATAATCGGGAGCCGCCCCTGGCCATAGACCCAAAGCGTTGGCACAGGCGAACGTTTGGTGCGTGGGCTATGCGATCTTGCCCGTTGCGTATAACGATTCATAGCCCAGGTACCAGAGTTTCAGGTGGAAGCTACCTAGGTAGGTGTCTCTACTTACAGACTCGTGCAGGGGAGTCATCCTCAGCGCCGTCGGCTACAGCTAGCTTCGCGAACGCCGCTACTACGAGAGCAGCCAGCGAGACGCGCGTTGCGAACCTCATCGCTCGGCTTGGGCGCGAGGAAATCGGTGAAAGTGAATTGTCAGCGCAGGAATCAAGCTGAGATCGCGACGTATTACTAGCGACGCGATAGACCAGTGTAATATCGGGCCGCAGCCTCGCCCAAGCTGCTTATATAGCGGCCAGTGTTTCTCTGTTTGCGTACCTGGAGGGAGATAGAGGCTGGAGGAGGACGCAGATGACCTCGCGGCGGTTATCGTCTTCTTTCATCCTCCTCCCGCCGCGGGGCTCGAGAATCCCATCCCATCCCATCCCACCTCCCCCCCTCCCCGCGACATTTATCGTTCCTTGAAAACGACATACTTTACAAGTGAATTCGCGACGGTCAAGGATAGCCTGCTAGGAGCATGCCGATTGGCCGGCGGGGACGCGAGACGCGTGCAAACGACCTGTGATCCCTGATCGTCGCCAAAGCTGGTTGCGCGTTTCGGAACCGCTTCGGTCCAGAAGACTTGCAATTGGCTCTCGCCGGACCGTCGACGAAAACAAGCACAGATAACAGCCGCGACCTCTGACATCGGTAATTCCATCAGTAGATTATCGCGGTCCGCTGCTGGCACAGTGATCGATCTTCGTCGAGGAGGAAAAACTCGATCCAGACGTGGGAATCCCAAGTGTTGACGATCGCTGACCAAGGCCAAGAGCATTTCCCAACGGTCACTTCAACCGGCTCGACTGGTCTGTCGCGTTTCATAGATCTTGATAAGAGTTCAGATAATAGCGCTTCAAAGTTTTAGCCTCAATGTTGGGTAGGTCCTCAGCTTGGAGACCTCCAGTCGGCTGTTCAGATCTAGCAGTTGCTCGAGATTGTCGCGGATGGTCCTCGCGAGGGTAGCTTTCCGCGTGATGAATCTCATCTTCTTCCGCTGGAAGGCGATATTCCGCAGGTGGAGTGGATCGCGGGTCGAGGCGACGAGCTGGTCCCTCTTCGACTCCGATTGAGCGATTCTTTTAGTGAATCTTGTATTCCTTCGTCGCCAGATTTCAGACTCGCGCGCAATCGCCAGTGATTTCGCTCGCTCTGCCCCCACCGCTAGCTTCAGTTCCTGAAATTAGGCGGCAGGGATCGTGAATGCTTGTCGATGCTTTGGAACGTGGATATTTATGTATATTTCAGCGCGGGTATTGACTTCTGTTTATTGGAGTATTTTAAGGCTGAAGCACTCACCTTTTCCCGCGCTTCTAAGCATTTCTCGGCCACCTTCGACTCTTCCTTCGATATTACTTCTTCAGGGTACCGCTCGCAGCACTCTCGAACGATCCTGCTCACCTGTGAGCGGAGAAAGGATATAGATTTCATGGAAGATTGCCGGGAGCGTAAGGATGCAAACGTGTTCCCAAGGATATCACCTTGACGGAGTCTAGATCCTTTAGATCTTCCTCCAGCTCCTTCATCTTCAGCCTCACACAAGAATGCCGCCACTCCTCGCCAGAAATCTTTCTCCGGAGGTCCACGAGCTGTCTCAAAGCTACCAACTTCCGTTCTCCAGCCTCTGAGACAGCTTCCTTCACTCGGGCAAGCTCATCCCGCGGGATTAAAATAGAGTCCTCCCAGTCGGAGCGCAGGACTCCTTCGGGTTGCTTCTGCAGCTGTCCAGTCTTCAAGAGCAGTCGGATTTCTCGATCATCTGACAGGTCCGTCAGCGACTTTTCCAGACGCTGCACTGCCTCCTTGTGTCTATTAACCGCGGCTCGAGCAATTAAGCACGTCTTTCTGTAGAACGAGAGACTCTGTTCTGCTTCAGCCAGCTCGATGGCGCAGCTCCTCACCTTTAAGGTTCCACAAAGCACAGAATCCTGATGGATTACATTATTTTACAGCCATTTTGCGCAGCAGATGCCACTATTTCGAAAACGTATCGATAGAATTTTTTTAGATCTTATTTTCGGAATCAGCGAGCCATTTTACATGAGAAAAAAAATAGTAGCATCTGGTGCTCAATTTTTTATTTATTTTGTAAACTACTGTTATTCGAAATTATTCATGGACACAGTTTCTACGTTATACCCAGAGCGGGAAAGTTGGTAGAAATTTAACTTTAAATTTAGAATTAAATTTGAATTTAGTATCAAGTTTATAAATTGCTTTTAAATCACCCATATAATCGCTAAGTATTGAACTCTGCAAGCGCTGTATTATGTACACGCATGTATACTACGGGGAATCCCCTTAACAGTAATAAGAATAATAATAATAATACTAACAACTTACTCTAATCTCCGCCTCCACCTTGATTCGCCTAAGCCTACACAAGCTTCTCCAATAAACAGATTCGATCCTAGAAGGCAGACCATCGGGCAGCAGGTCGAGGTGGTCCAAGCTCCTCAAGTACTCCACCAGCTCTCGTGGCAGGATCTCGGATCCCAGTTCCCCGATCACGCACCCAGCGACTTCAGCGAGGAAAACGATCGACGTGCCGCAGGCAGCTCTCACGCTTCTGGGCCTCTTACGATAGTGACGGAACAGGTGGTCCACCATCGGCTGCTTCAGCTCGGGGAACTCTGCTCGAAACTTTCCTTCAAGGAGCTTGTCTCTTTTGCGCAGAACATCGTAACGATTCCTCAGTTCGGCGACGCTAGACTCGAACAGCTCGCACTCTTCTGCGAGCCTGCGAGCCTCCTTAGTAGCCGGAGTCAATTCCATTTCGATCACCCGCTGAATTTCGCATCTCTTCCCAGCCAGCCTCTTGTGCCCAACGATCGCCTGAATACTGGACAGTCTTTCTAGAAGTATGGATCGCTCGGCGTTTATTTTCTCCGCGGATAGATTGCTGAGGCGTTTTTCGAAGGCTTTGATTCTCTCCTGGAATTCGCCTGATATGTGTGGGGAGAAGAAAATTTGATATTCTATTATTATTAATCGGCTTTATTATTCAGAAAAAATGATATCGAAGGGGAAGAGGTTGAATTTGTGTTTGAGAGGAGGAGAGGGGACGACGAACCTTTGATCTGCTTGATTTCAGACTCTATCGTCGACTTATACTCCCGTCGAGCAGTTCGCAAGGCTTCGAGCTTCTTCTCGTAGCAGTTAATCGCTTGGACGTCATCTTCTGTGTAGGCGGATGGATCTTTGCGAAGAAGGCAGTCGGGTTTGGGAATATTCTTCTTGGCCTTGTCTTCCAACCTTGTGCAAGATATTATTTTACAATTATTATTAATTGAATTTTTATTTAGAATCGATGGCGGGAGCTTGCGAACCCAAGGAACTCGTCAATGAAGCTTACTTTAATTCGAGGACCCCGTCCATCATCCTCTCGAGAGCTTCTCGACGAAAGCCACTGTCCCCTGGACACACTTTCTCTTCCTTTTCCTCCTGGCTTTCTTCGTGGCTCGCAGGAGGAGAATTGAGCACTGATTCGAAATCCTCGTCTTCTATTTCGACCTGGTGCCACTGTGGAGCGATTAGGAGCTCCGCAGTGGCGTCCACGTGGAAAGTTCGCGCTAATTCGTCGACACAGCGACGTGTCCTTTCGACGTGTTTATTTGCAGCTTCCATCTCGACCTTCTTCGTGGATCGGGTGTCTTCGAAACGTTCATTGAATTGTATCTACAAGAAAAGGGATGCAAATGAAAGATATTGGGACTCGGTTCCATATACTTTCTATATTTCCTTTGTTAGAATACTCCTAATTCCCTCTATTTTGTAATATCTGGTTTAGATACTTAGCATTTTCTTTTTTAGGATACCTTAAAGTTCCATTCACGTTCTTCTGCAACAGCGCTCGCTTCAAGAACGTCCACGTATCCCCGACAGTCATCGAGCAAAGTATCCCTCTCCTGTTCCACTCCACCTGCCTCCAAGTTTTCCTCCTCCAACCTGAGTACGACGGAACATGGGTCGTAGAACAATTTCTATCGCCAATCAGCATGCTTTCACAGCAATTTTATTACCGGGACACCGAGTCTCTGATCTCCGCGGAAAATCGACACCAGGATCGTAGACCGAGCTCCCGCGAAGGCACTTGGACCAGGGGATAGTTGGTGACCTTCGATTCTCCGAACATGGGGAAGATGGTTCGTGGTGGAACGATAAGAGGATCCACGAACCGGTCGCGCAAGAAGCACTTCGTTCGGTTCAATCGAGATATTTCTTCGTCTGCAATCTTCATTAAATGCTCTTCTTCTAACTTAGCTGCCGCTAGCTTTCGTTCCCGAAACTCCTGGTCGAGATCGAATGCGCTAATCGGAAGTCGCGGCTCTGAAGACTCTTCGTTTTTGTCCAGTAACTTCTTCACCTATTATTTCGATTTCAGACACTTGAGCTATTGCCCTTACAAGATAGTTGCGTCAGATATGAATTACTCAAGGAGCAGTTAAAATTACTATTTCCCTGATAATGACAAGAATCTCCACCCACTTGAATCCTGATTGCACCCAAGTCCTCAAGCATGGACAATCGCGTGGCCAAGGCAGCTTCCTCTTCAGCTGCTAATCGTTTAACAATCATTGCGTCCATCCACGTATCCTTCATCCCATGCTCCTCTGAAATCCCTTCTTCATTCACTATTCCATTGTGCATTCTTCTTCTCTGAGAATCGTCTACAATCCAAGAAGAGAAGCTATCTGGCGAGCTAGAATGATCCTGAGGAACCTCGTGAGCACGCGCTAACCCAGCCTCCGCGATCCTAATTACAATGCTGCGTTTAAGCGACGACTAATCGAAAGGTGAAATAGTGTTAGGGGAAACGAACAGGTGTGGTAACTGATTGGTGACGAGATCCCCGTTCCTGCCAAGAGAGACAATCTTGTCTTCAACGATCACAGCGGATCGAGTACCTCCTTCGCTTCTGTGATGGGCTGGGAACAGAGCAAGAACTCGTCGTGGTTCAGCAGCATCTCTAACGATGATTAAACCGTCGTATCCACTGGTAATGAGTCGCGAAGATCCACGGTGAACGAGGATCTCTATGTTCCTCGTCTGGTGCAGAGAGGGTAGAGCATCCAAGATGGATGCTTCTCGTGCCTGTGGCTGAAACAATCGATTCGGGTATTTAATTGCCTAGAGATAATTACCTAGAACAGCGAAGAAATATGGCAGATGTCTACTCTTCCTAAATTAACTGCTCTGAAATCTTGGAACGATTCAAGCAGTGGCGCACCCAGGGGGCCCTGGAACCCTCTAAAGAAAAACGACTGAAGTAATTAAAGAGCTTTGTAAAGAGAAAAGAAAGTTGGATATTATTCATTAAATAAATTTTTATAATCACCTAATGCATTTTATGAAATATTTTTCTCCGTTCAACTCGGCTCCCCTCAAGAGTAAATCCTCAATGCGCCAATGGATTTAAGTACTATTTAAAAGAGGTCTGAGGCATTGCCCTCTCGATTACACTGATACGAATGACATTTTTTATCGAACATACAGCTGTATGGATAGATTGTGTATGCTCGTAAATAGATACTGCGATAACACTGATTTCTTCACTAACTTCTTATCTGCCAGTAACTTCAGAAACTGGGTCTCTCGTATTCCGAAGATGTCTCATCGTCTTATTAAAATGTACCAAAGGATTCTTATACCGTTAATAAATAATAAAAGGTTCCTTACATTCAGCTCGATTCTATGCAACTGCTTCGAGAGGTACGGTACACCTACTACTTCCCGACTGCTTCTTCTGCCATGGTGGAGGCTCTCGAAAGAAGAAGACAGCTTCATCGTATGCTCCACAGTTTCCAATGTATCTCCACGGAGCTCGCAGGAGTAGATCAGGATCTCCTTACCTACTCGAGGAGTCCTGGAAGCAGAACTTGCGACGAGGACCAAGACTGTTGCCACTTGGTGCTCCTCTGCTTCGTAAATTAGGAAATCGATCATCTACTGGTGAATAATGGTGTCAGCAAGGATCCACAAAGTCAGAGAGGATTCTATTCTGAATATCAGTATATTGCGTAGCCCCTACCCTTCGTTGGACTTGGATCATAGCTGCGACCTTCAGACTGAAAGTACCTTTCGACACTAAGAGGAACAGTCTGCCAAGTCCCAGTGCCCCAACACCCAGAATTCCTCCTTCCTCCGAGAACTTCATCCTGTCTAAGGGTTCCCTTTGGAGATGAACGCAAGTTACGATCTTGAGGGAGGATGAAGTTGATGCTTGAATGAAAAGGCAGCTTCCAGCGAGGCTGCACGTTGCCAGAATTGGAAACGTGGGATGAGAAGTCAAGCACGCAACTGAGAACAGTGACACTGTATATTAGCGAACCTTTTCCTTTATTATAGCTTCTTGTTACTCTTCTATCTCTTTACCCACCGTCGCCATGGTGCTTCAAGCCCAGAGGCTTCACAGAAGAAACTGTGCTTCCAGTGGAGGTGTCGAGGATGACCAAACGTTGGGCATGAGTCAAAGCTACAAAATGCGAGTCAGAGAACGCAGCAATTGCTTCGTATTCTTCGTCGTCCCTCAGGAGGAATTCCACTCGAGGCGGTCGATCACGAGACACCCCGATCATTTCGAATATCTCCCCGTTTGCACCAAGGATCAAGATTTTATCTTCGCGGGGGTGACTCTCTGCGCAGATGGGGTACGAAGCTAACGAAGTGTTCCATGCTGCTTGCCAGTGCTTGCTTCGGGTAGTGGGATCTTTTCTGTAAAACTATGTGGAAGGATCGATCGTTTGTGATTAACTAATCAAGCTACTAAATTGAATCTTCTTCTTATAATCAAAAGGATACTGTACCGTTGCCTGAACTTTGTGTCTTTGATCTTCTGGAAAGCCTTCAATGATCACGACACCAGCTTTGTGAGCCACTATCATCAACTGCCTTCGTACAGGACTACGTGGAGCGTCGAGGATCCTTCGAACACGACGATGCTCTTCCTCGTCGAAGTCCACGGAGCAAACATTGCCATCTTCGTCGCAGAGGAGTAGCGTATCTTCAGAGGACCAGGAAAACGAGACCAGATCGCGATCAGAGAGCATCGTCACGTCGAGTGGGAGTAATCGAACGACCTTCGAGCAGACTAGCATTCGGTGGACAGATAGAGTATCGTTTTCAGGTGCCAGTCTCGCGACTAGGTAAGGTGAAGTGAAGGAACACCTAAGGAATTTCAGAGAATAACACTAAATTGTTAGTTAACATTTTAGCCATCGAACTCACGAAATTCTCGAGCCATTAAGGTCCGCCCCCGCTGCCTCCACGTCAGCTATCTTCTCCCCCGTCCTCCACTGCCAAACGATTAATCGAAAGTCGGGGAAGCTAGCCTGAGCAAGAAGGTACTCCGTCCCAGCGAACGCACAGCAATTGTATCCATTTGCTTGCTGACTGTTCGCGCAAATCGCGATTCTCTTTATCGACGGATAAGCGAAAATCGATATCCTTGGGTTGGATATCCTCTCCACCAAACAAAAGACAGGCGCAACCTGCGGTTACAGAGAACTTAGTTCATCCCCGTCTTTCCATGAATCTTTTTATTTTGTTAGTTATATAGGGGAAAACACTTTGGTGCACAGGGAGCAGAGAAAACCAGTCGAGGACTAATACCTACATAAAAGTGAAAACAGAAAAATAAAGCAAATAAGGGAAAAAAGAAATAGTGCCTAGATCAGTGTTTTCTAACTTTTATCGAGTCGCGTTCTCCCGTTATAATATTCATATAACCTACCCTCCTTTCCTATTAATAAGGTAAGATAAATAATAAAGTAAAAAACATATTAAAAATAGGTATTTCAGAATATAATTCTAACTTGATAATATTACAAAAAAAAACGTGACGATTTCTCAGAAAACACTTTGCGAGTCACAGGTTGAGAATCACTGACCTAAATAGAAAATAAACAAAGGGGAAAAAATATACAATGAAAGTATATAGAAGTTAACGAGAATTGTTGATCGCCTTCTTTACTGATTGTGAGTGCTTGAAAGAGTAGTATAGTTCGTGACAGAAGAAATCAACTAAATGTGCAACGGAGTCTTAAAATACCGAGGCTGACCGTAAGTCCAGCGATGCAGGAGGCACCGTCTCCTCTCTCACCGCCATCGAATCGCTCGATCCTCGCTGTTCCGCTTCTCAGATCCAAGAATCTAGCGTAGATCCCCGAAACCGTCGCTACAGTCTCTCTCCCTACGAACGTCATCTCCTGACACTTTCCGCATTTCAGCCACCTAAGAGGAAACAAGAAAATCGAAAGAAAAATGACGAGTTGCTTCGTGCACGAGCGTTTGCCTACTCACGGCGCCTCGACCTTCGTGAACCTCATGTTCCTTCCTAAGAATGGACAACTTCCTTCCTGACACGAAAGAAGCTAGTAATCTCTGAAGCAGGTCGACTGGTTGCCAGGAAACTCTTCATCGACTAAGCAGTACAAGTCCGCGAGGCTCGAGGGTGGTTCGCACGCAAACTCCAGTTTAATCGCGAGTTTCATTTCCCTTTCGCGTGGCTACGCGCTGGTATGTGAAAACGAGGCGACCAGAAACGACAATGGCGGGAAGCAAAGTGTGCCAGTGGATCGGCGCGATTGTAGGAGGGTTCGATGAATTGTGAGACCGTTATCAGCGTCTCGCCCGATGCATAGCAATGGGCCGACGCCTTTCCGCGGCTACTTCGTTCTTCGGAGTCGAATTCCTCGGTGCAAACGTACAGTGCAAGCTTAATCAAGAACGTCGATGGAGATGAAGCGGCTTGGTAAGCCTCCGAGGGTTCCATCCCCTGGTGAACTCCAGTGGGAGGCTCCCCGCAGCGACTATCTGCCTGTAAAGCATCCCTCGAGGTAGAGATGAGTGAGAAAAAAAATTGAAAAAATTTGCAAAGCGGAAAGGAAAAAGAATCATGGAGCAGAGAGCGTCAGTGGAATTGGTGCGAAATGGTCAGACAGTGAAGGGGGTTCTCGATGGCTGCAACATCGTGGAAAGCAACACAAAGGAAAAATTAGCGAATCTACAGAGGAGTGACTCGATACGAGCGAGGAAATCGAAGCTCGAGCGATAGTAAGTCGACCGATCGAGCACGAGGCGAAAACGAGGAAATATAGGCCGAGGGAGGACCGCTAGTCGTTTAATATGCGGTGGACGCTATCGAGGGGACGAAGCAGAAGCCTCGGTGTTCCCCCGGTTCTTGGCTCGTCGTCACTCGAAAAGTTTGAGCCTCGAGGATCGTTCCACCTGGCACTCCAAGTTGCTAGCAACCATCAATCGAGTCCTCCGCGATATCGCAAATTCGAAAGAATGATCGACGGGGGTGGAAAAGCGTTGCGCGTTCTAGCTCTCTCGCTGGCGATCCTGAATCTCGCGAATGCACAGAATTCAACAAGCGAAGACAGTGCGAAAATCGTGTCCACGGAATCGAGTGACCAGGAGACCACGACTGTTGATAATGATAAAATGGAAGCTAGGTGGGAGGAAGATCCACCAGTCATAAAATCGGTAAAGCACGTTGGATGGAAGAGTGGAAGATTGAGCCGGGTGAAGGACAGCTACCTAGAAGCCTTGAAGCACTCGAGGACCAGCACAGATCCTCGAGAAGGCGTAATCGCGGCTGCTGGAGAGGCGACTTCCGGTTCCACGTCCTTCCAGCGCAGAAAGCAGTACGTCCAAGGTCCGGTGTACTCTGGCAAGGGTGAAGAAAGTGGGACATCTCCGCGGATAGTCCACGGTGCGCAGGATCGGGACTCTTTCATTGCCCCTAGTGACTCCTACTCCCTGCCCACTAGGACTTCCGGCGACTTTGGCGCAGTTCAGAACAATTACGGGCCTCCGCAGCCACCTCGAGCTTCTTATGGACCACCCTCTAATGGATATGCTCCTTATGGTGACTATTCTGGCGGTGCTTACCTACCGCCACAGCAAGGTGAGGGAAGAGGTATAGTATTACGTTCGCTGTTGCTTTTTTTTTTCATTTTTGTTTGCTCTTTTTCTTGGGAGGGAAACGAAGGGAAATGTGTAGAAGAAATCTGAGCTACCAGCAATGGCACAGATTCTGGGGAAAGAAATGTTTGACTTCCTACTGATTGAAACCGCAACTTTGCAGCCTACGGCCCTCCAGCACCCGCGTACGGCGCTGGTGTCCCTTATGGGCACGGAGCCCCTCACGGAATAACAGACATCTCACAGATTACGCTCCCCACGATCGATTTCTCTTGGCCGTTCGCGCTGAAATTGAACGCCTTCACTATAGCCAAGATCCTCCTGAAACTGGTCATCTTCAAGTTGATCGTCAAGTTCATTGCGATCATCTGCCTGCTGCTGTTCATACCGAAGCTCGAGATCAAGAAAGGCAACAAAGGAGACATGGACGACGACGAGGGACGTGGACTACTCGACGGTAATCTCTTTATTCGAGACGCAGAGGCTTCTTCCAATTACTCGTCATTAACTTCGTCAAATATCTAACGAGATTCGTCTACTTTATTCCAGCGGACTCGTGGGTTTCAGAGCGGCTGAACCTTCTCACCCTAGTCGTAAACAACGCAGTAGAGAAGTACGAGAATTTGAACGAGGGACGATGGATCTCCAACGAGGAGTGCTCTACAATGGAGTGCCGGGTCCAAAGAGCTTTCACGCACGACGAGACCTCAGTGATGCCAGAACGAGGACGGGTCCTCTCGAGAATTTCCCCCACCACGCATGCACACTACGCCGGAGCGGCGATCCGTGAGCTCGGACACGCCACTCCGGCGTAGTGTGCATGCGTGGTGGGGGAAATTCTCGAGAGGACCCGTCCTCGTTCTGGCATCACTGCGAGACCTGGCAAGATTACCGCCAATTGCTGAGGAGCTACGTCTCAGAGGAATCGCGATCCGTTCGAGCGAAGTCGTAGCGTTCGCTCGTGCATCACGATCATCCGCCCACGGCTCCATTATTATTTAATCGCGATCGTACCCGCTTATCCGCGTATTTATCCGCTCGTCCCGGGCTCACGCGATTTCCCAGGAACCCGTTACATCCGCATCTATCGATGCCGCTCATTGCGGAGTGACAAATAAATTCGACGCCCCAGAACGCGCCGTTTAGCGCGTCCCTTGCGCTCCAGTTCCATCCAGATCACGCACAACCGGAGCAATTCTCCGCGCGCGGCGGAGTGGAGGCGCGAGCAATTTCGAAAATTACCGCTACGTGATCCTCGAGATCATCTCGAGGTTTTCTGAAGAGGAGGGCCCCCGAAGTGGGGGCGCGTTTATAAGCCCCATTGCGGTTCGCGACTGCGTTTCAGTCAACTAGGATCGTTCGCTCGCCGCTGTAGACACTCCTCCCTTCGGTCAGTGTCGCTCGAAATCCATTTTTAACGAAGAAAATCAAGCGACAGTCTCTTCTGACGACCATGAGGTCGGTCGTTCTCATAGGTAAGTGAAGCGCGAAGAATTTTCGTCGGAAACGAGGGGCGGGCGGCGTGAATTTTACGCGAGCTGCGCGTCGGGGATAATCGGGGGAGGGCGGAGGGGCGGGTGGCAAATTGAGCTCGCTTAAGAGACGCTTCCTCGAGACATCGAAACGACGTTGAGCGTGAGCTGCGCGTCGCACAGGGGGATAATCGGTTAATGGAGGGCCGAATTGAGGTCGCTTAAGAGACGCTTCCTCGAGACATTGAAACGACGTTCAGCGCGGGCGATTAACGATAGATTATTCTATTTAACCTGACTGCCACTTCTGCAAATATACCAAGTTTTATGTACCCTTAAGTTTGTACAAATTGTCCTCAATCCTGTCTATCCTGCGCTATTGAAACTGTTTCAAGGCTTCTGGAGGTACCGTAAAGAGCTACCGTAGAATCTTAAATAAATCATGCTTTTCTATTCACGCTTAGTTTTGTTTAATTGGTCCTTAATGGCCGTCGCGCATTTCGCGAAAAATTTATAAACAATTGATTCCCATGGACAGTGAATTAATTATTATGAATTTCTTCGATTTGCCAAAATGCGCGACGGCCTTGAAACTACTTGAGTCTTCAGTCATGGTATATGAAACACAGCGCTGATCCTCGCCTGCGCGTTCGCGTTCGTCGAAGAGGCGTACGCTGCACCTTCCGATGCAACCACCGCCCTCCCCAAGGAGATGAAGGAGCCGAAGGAGATAAAGGAGCCGAAGGAGATCAAGGAGGCTGCTACGGCCTCGAAAGACGTGAAGGATGCGATTAAATCAGCCAAGGATGCCAAGAAGATGAAAAAGGACTGCGATAAAGACTGTGGAACCGACTACGACCCAATTTGCGTGGGCGACCTCAAAGACGTCACCTTCAAACCTAGAACCTTCGCCTCCCAGTGTACTTTGGACGTTCACAACTGCGAGATGGGAACGAGTAAGTGCGGAGAACTCGTGGTACGTTCGCTAAATGAGCAAGCCTCTGTAATTTTTTCAACTCTGCAGAGTTCGGGGTAATCAGCAAGGGCGAGTGTCCCGGGGCTGGTGGAACGAGGCTCTTCTAAATAGAGTCAGCTGAACCCGCTCGGTTTTGGCTTCACCTTCGCTAGGAACGGGATCCCAAACGCGAGTGGACATTGAGCACGCTTCATGGATTGCGGAAACTTAAATGGGATTACGATTGATAGCGCTTCGAGTATGTATCATTCGCTGGCCGTGTAAACGAGCTTTGGCTTTGTCTGTAGAGTTAGAGGAAATAAAGAACTCCTGTAAAAGGGAACGTGTACGATACCCAGTTTTCGTCTCTTTATGCAGGCCCGGCTAGATCCATTTTTGCGCCCTAGGCAAACTTGCCAAATCGCGCCTTTTGTTTATAATACATTTATTTGAACTCTTTAATGACCCTACTCTGAATTTTTATTCGTAGCTTCGAACTTTTATAGAACAGCTTTAATGTTTAATTTAGAACATTATTTTAAAAAATGCCCACAATGAAAATACCATTTTACGCCCTAGGCAGCCGCCTAATTTTGCTTATTGGGACGAGCCGGGCCTGTTTATCTGTATCCCTTTCCCTGATCCATCCTCGTCAGAATCGATTCGAGGGAGGCTAGATCGCGCCTCAAGGTCGCTGGTAGCAAGACGAGTATATCGCGCTAGTGGAAGGGTGAGAGGTCCGTGGGGAAAGGATTGCGGTCGATCTAGCGCGCGAGCTTGGCCATTGTTCGCCAATCTCGATCGTTACGCGAGTGTTTATCCGGTGTATACCGAACAACGTTCCGTCTAATGATAATACAGAGGAGGAAGACGCGAGTGGACGGTCGTTTGGGCTGGTCGACGGCGATTCGCGAGTCCGGTGGATCTGGAAAGAGCTCGTGGAAGGTTCACGAAGGAGACGAATATACTTATCATGATCTCTACCACCGGAAACAGCGTTCGATTGCTCTTCCTCCTCTCGATGAGCCTGCTCGGCGCTAAGCCTCGAGCGGAAGCGCCGCGTGCTTGCGCCTTCTCCAATTCGAATCTCGAGCGATCGACAACGAGGACGGGTCTATCTATCCCGGCCGACGAGAGTCTAGCCTCGACGATCCTCGAGGAATTCGAGAGCCGCTTGTCGAGGCTAGAGAGAAGATTAAGGGCCGTTGAACAGCCTGGTGAGTATCGTCACGAGCACGGGTGCTTCTCCAAACTATTGATTCGCGGGATACCGAGTTGGGTGGTTCAGTTTGGCAGATGGGATCGGCGGAGGAGGACTGGGAGATCTGCGCAGAGGGGCCGTGTCGGTGTCTGCCTGAAATCAAGTCGGTGTCATGCTGGAGGCAGGACTTGCTGGACCTACCTGCTGCTCAGCTTGTACCGAGGGACGTTTTAAAGTTGTAAGGGAACTTGGTTGATTATAAAATCGTGGTGAACGTTGCGATCGAGCGCCTAGGGTAGATAGATGAAAGTTGGTTGTGGGGATCTCAGTGGTCGATGGTGATTTCAGGGATCTGGGTGGCAATCGGCTGACAGCGTTGCACAGGGACACTTTCTTGGACATGACGAGGTTGAATCATCTGTGAGTAGAGTGAAACTGTGGGATTTTTTATTGAGACGAGAGCATTTCCCTGATTGTTCCAGAGATATCAGCGAGAATTCTATCGAGCATCTTCCGCTGAACCTTTTCTTCTCGTTGCACGCCGTCACGCACGTGAGGCTGAGCAAGAATCAGCTCAGGGAGCTGCATCGCTCTCAGTTCTTCAGCACGCGTAACCTTCGAATTCTGTGAGTGATAACCAAAGAATACTTAAGGAGTCATTCTACTTTGATCGGCCGAAAAATTAAGAATTTATAAAGATATTTTTATCAGTAAATGCAACATATAATGAAATAAATCTTTTCGGTATTTATTAAGCTACTCTTATATTATAGAAAAAGAACTAATGACCCCTTAAAACGTGGATAGTTTACTTTTCATTTATCGACACAGCGACGCCTCCTCCAACAAGATTCGAACTCTGCCAGAGAGCCTCTTCCTCAGCACCACCTCACTAGTATTACTCGATCTCTCCTGCAATCGCATTTCATCTCTATCTCCCGGCACTTTTGGAGGCTTGTCAGCTCTGGAGGAGCTTCTCCTAGGAAAGAACCGCCTGTCCATCCTTCCAGCGGACCTTTTCAGGGATTTGACGAGCCTAAAGTACCTAGGTTTGGAGGAGAACAGATTGAAGGATCTCCCGAACGACTTGTTCCACGAACAGACGTCCCTTCGCGAGCTGAACATGGGTGGGAACCAATTAACAGAGATCTCTGGAGCTCTGCTGTCCTCCTTAGAGGAACTTCGCTCTCTGGAGATGTCTAATAACAAGATATCTCGGGTACCTATACACTGAAATAAGAAATTGCCTTCAAGGACAATAGACCAGGTACTTGAATCATCCTATGATTGCAGATCGACTCCTCTGCATTTAGAGGTTTAGAGACACTGAAAGAACTCCAGCTGGGTCACAACCGACTGAGGGACCTTCCCCCAGGACTATTCTCCACTTGCAATTCTTTAGAACGACTAGTGTTACACGCCAATGGCCTGGAGACTCTATCTCGCGGTGCCTTCACAGGCCTCTCCAACCTGACGTCCCTTTTTCTGCACTCGAACCACCTCAGGACGCTCTACTCCGAACTGTTCCAGGGCACGCCGAACCTGCGGAAGCTGTGAGTAAAATCTAAATGATTCACTTCCCACGGAAACCTCACCGTTTGATCCTCAGACAGCTGGAGTCCAACTACCTCACTTCGCTTCCACCACGAATTCTGGACCCGATGCCCTACATCGAGCAGCTTCGTCTCGCCAGGAATCCCTGGCACTGCGACTGTGCCGCCTCTTACCTAGCTGTGTGGCTGCAAGGGAGGTACTTAGCTAGGGCGAACGAGTCACAGGCGACGCAGGATCTGAGCCTCTGGGAGTTCGGGGCTGGGGCAGTCTGCAGGGGTCCAGGGATTCTGGGAGGCAAGCTACTGCTGCGGCTCACTTTCCACGAGCTCTGCGAGGGCCAGTGGGCCTCCATGAGGGGCCTGGTCCCCAGGATCCCCGTCGACTTAGCAGGTGCCAGCGACCATGACGACAATCCCACGGACAGTCTGTCGCCGAGGGAGCGTGTTTCGGTATACGATGTTTATTTGTGAAGTAACGGGATAACTTGGTAGCTTTCTACTAGTGTGGGATCCTCGTAAGAGGGAGCCAGTAGCGCTGAGGACTCGAAGATGGTGGGTTCGAGTATTGTCGAATTTTAAAATTGGAAATAGTTAAATTAAGATTTTGAATGATTGGAAATTGTAGTTCGAGATATCAAATTCGGGATTTCTATTTATCAAATATTGAAGTGAGAGATAGCAAAATTGAGATTTTGAATGATTGGTGCCCGAGGCTCTCTTTTTCCGTGGCTCTCAAACATATGTATAGGAATTACGAAACAGACCTATTCCTACACTAGTAGTGGCTGGCCTAGAGGGGACTGAACCGCAAGTACCTCTTAATTAAAAGTCTTCAGGAATCTTGCCCGTTTTCCTCTGACTTTGTAACTCGCGATCAGCAACGTGCCTCCCAGGAGATTCAAGTTTCCATTGAACCCGCTTTCCACCGACAGGTTTAGCATCTTCGGAGCGGACAGAGGAATAGCCGAGCGTGGAATAAAATATTACGAGCGAGCAGATGGGTCGTTATCGCGAGGTCCGCTCAAGAGTGTCTGTCGAGCGCGTTCTTCAGCCAACCTTATCTCCCATATTTCCTCTCCAGCCGCAATAATCGGCTGCTTCCGCGACTCATCGACCCTGATCTCACTTCGCCGATTACTCAGCAAAAATCGCGGACTTGCTCTTCCCATATCTCCCGTAAACTGGGCGAGCGAGCGAGTGCAAGCCAATAACCGTGCGGAAGACCGGATACGCGACAGAAAGTCATCTTGGGGCACGGTGGGGCGAAGAGAGTTGACCGTTCCAGGAGGTTTGGCTCGAGTGCAGTTCGTGAGACGCAATGGACGCGACATCATCGACAGAGGGGACCGCGCTCGAGCTGCTGAAGCGGCTATTGTGCATCCTTGAGGAGGAAAAGGTATTCGACCCGTCGAGCAGCGAGCCTCTCGTCAGGTTCGTTCAACCTGAGGAGCTGCAGGTAAGAATCCCAACGACGCCTTACCAAAC
This sequence comes from Andrena bicolor, assembly GCA_960531205.1. Taxonomy (NCBI): domain Eukaryota; kingdom Metazoa; phylum Arthropoda; class Insecta; order Hymenoptera; family Andrenidae; genus Andrena; species Andrena bicolor. Next base: position 647,061 of record OY482667.1, read on the forward strand.
ATTTCTGCATACGTCAGCTCCAACCTGCTTTCACAGAAACAACTGGACGTCGAGTTGAAGGAGGAACCAGCCACCAAGGAAGCAATCGAGCTGGCTATGAGGCAGACGATTCGATTCTCCGTCAAGACATTCAGTCCCAATTTCCACAATCAGCTGTACGCGGGGATCGACGAGTATGGACTGGCTGGCTCCTGGTTGACGGACGTCTTCAACACGAGCCAGTAAGCCCCACCATGGAGGCAGGGGAAATTAGAGAGATCAGGAGTGAACGGGTTTTTTACGATCCTACAGGTACACCTACGAAGTAGCTCCCGTGTTCGCGATAATGGAGAGACAGGTGATTGAGAAGTCCCTGGAACTGGTTGGGTATCCCAAGCTACCTGAGGGCGACGGCATCCTCTGTCCCGGTGGAAGCACGTCCAACATGTACGGCATGGTGTTAGCGAGATACAAAAAGGTTCCTGAGGTAAAGACCAAGGGGGTCGCTGGCCTTCCACCTCTTGTGTGCTTCACCAGCGAGGCGGGCCATTATTCTATCACAAAAGGAGCACATTGGCTGGGCTTGGGCACCGACCATGTCTACAAGGTACAACTGGGATTTAAAAGGGCTTCTCATTCGCGTTACTCTGATTCCAGGATCTGAAGGACGTCCTTTGGTTCACAGGTGAAGTGTGACGATTTGGGACGCATGCGACCTGACGCCCTGAAGACTGCTATCGCGGAGGCGAGAAAGCAGGGCCACATACCATTCTTCGTGAACGCTACGTGCGGCACCACGGTTTTAGGAGCGTTCGACCCGCTGCCGGAAATAGCAGCGATCTGCCAAGAGGAGGATCTCTGGTTACACGTTGACGTTCGTATGAGTATGACAAGCAGTCGATAAATCGAAGGTGTTCTGGATTGTAATCCCATCGTAATTCGATATTGCAGGCCTGCCTCGGTGGCACGCTGTTGCTTTCGGAAAAGTACCGGAGTCGAATGAGGGGAATCGAGCTGTACGTACTTACGTCCAATCTTTCTACCTCCCACCACCACTTCTGTCGCCCCTTCTACTGTAGACTCTTATATCTGCTTAGCATGCCTTTCTGTAGAAAGAACCGCTTTATCGATTGCTGTCGCGTACAAAGTTTACGACACTGTTGTCGCCACGAATTTCCTATGTAACGCTGGTAGAATTCCTCCCCTCTAAGATCCCGACCCTATAAGAAGATATACTTATCTATAAACTTACATCTCCTGAAATCTGTAATCTAGCGTTCGCTTTGACGAATTTTTCCTTAAAGTTTCAATTAGTTAAAATGTTAAATTAATTTTGTTCATTAATCCACTGCATGGTACAATGGCACACCTTGCAGCTCCAATTCCGTGGCGTGGAATCCACACAAGATGCTGGGCGCCCCGTTCCAGTGCTCGTTGTTCCTGGTCAAGGGTAAGAACATGCTGCACGAGGCCAACTGTGCGGGCGCAAGGTACCTTTTCCAGCAAGACAAACACTACGACGTGGCTTGGGACACGGGCGACAAGAGCATACAGTGCGGTAGAAAGGTGATTACCAAAAGCCAGTTGCACCATGCAAGATCTAACCACCCTCGTTCCAGGTGGACGGTGCCAAATTCTGGCTGATGTGGAAGGCGCGAGGAACCAAGGGTCTCCGCGAGTCCGTTGACATCGCGATGTCAGCGGCCGAGTACTTCTACCAGAAGATAAGGATCCGCGAAGGTTTCCGCCTGGTTCTTCCCACCTACGAGAGCTGTAACATTTGCTTCTGGTACATACCACCCAGCATGCGCGGTCAGAAGGAGACCAAGGATTGGTGGGAGAGCCTGTACAGTATGATCGCGAAGATCAAGGAACGCATGATGGTGGAGGGATCGCTGATGGTGGGCTACTCTCCGCTCTCCTACAACAACACGGGCAACTTCTTCCGCATGGTGGTCAGTTGCCAGCCTCCCCCGACAGAAGCCTCTATGGACTACGTTGTGACGAAGATCGAGGAGTTGGCTGCCGATCTATAGGCGGGCAGAGGAACCCCGCAAGAAAACACGGCAGCTCGAGGGAACTTGGGGAATGGGACTCGCTTAATGAGAGTATATTCTGTATGGGCTGTTATTATTGCTGTTATATGGTAGCCAAGCGATGCGTCGCCTCGCTCGAAGAGCACGGAAGAGCGCGATAACGATGGATCTCGGTCGACACTTTCCCGAACAATCTGGCGTCGTGGAACGCCCGGCAATTAGGTCGTTCTACTTAATTCTTCTCCTCCAACTCGACCCACGAGGCGAACGATCGTTTTTTCCTTCTCTCGGCTATTCCTCGATGGCCGCGACTCAATGTGAGCCAGTAATACAGTGATCGACGCTCCGCGCGTCTCGAATCCACACTCATCTCACGCACGTTCACACACGCCTACGTACATTCCCACGTATATACATTCACACTCGCGACGCGTTCGTGAACACGATATGATCCCGCGTAATGGCACTAGATCGTTCGATATGAAACTCGAGGTCATCTTCCCTTAAAATAAACGAGAAATGAGTAATATGGGTCTCTGTTATCATGCATGCGATATGCACGCGCGTAGGTACGTATTGTACGAGTACACCCCTCCACGTGTATTTACAAAGTTGATCCACCCTTCCTTGCGAGAAGTCTTTCCTCTGATTCGATAGAGTTGCCGATTCTGTGGCACTTAATCATCGTCCGTAGAACGATATCAGTCTGTCAACGAATTTCAGCGTTCCAAGGTCGCAACACTAAAACAATTCCTTTTGCACATTCCCTGTAAAGTCACAAAGCAAACACTGCTCGGTTCCTCGGTGTTGTTCGTTTCTGAATCGCCTTCATAGCGACGTCCCCGAATAAAACTGCTGCCCGTCTACCGTTCGCGAGTATCGTCAATGTCAGTGGTGTCGTTTCGCGTCAGAGCGAAGCTGGTCGGTGGGAGCGCGTGATCGCGAGCCCAGCGGGAGGACGAAGTCTGCTTTCTTTTCCGTGTGCGTCCCGCGGGTACGTTCAATAGTACTTGTCCTGGTCCAGGTCCACTCGAATGTGCTGCTGACCGTGGCTATTCCGCTTCAATGTGGCGGACTCGTAGTCCAGGCTCTTGGGGTAGAGTTTCGGACTGCCGAGACCGTTCACGTTCGGGTTGTTCTTGCCACGAAGGGTGCCATTGCCGTTCGTGCTGCCCGAGAAGCTGGGCTGTCGTTTCGTATTCACCTGTGGAATCAACACTCTCGTATCACCGCCGAAAAATTAGCCCAATGGCCCCTGACTTTACTTACCTCTTTCAACGGCACCGTGACGTAAGGGTTCTGCTTGCTGACGTAGTGAGGGCTACCCGGAGCTCGTTGCTGACGCTTTTTCAGGTAGCAGAAGCTCAGCACTGCTGTGAGAGCCAGGCCCACCAGGAATCCCACGACACAACTACCCACCACTGCGCCCACTGTCACGCCGGATCGTTCCACGCTGGATCGTAGAGCGTTCACATCTGCGCAGTTTCGTGAAAGGAGGTTTAAGCTAGCTTATAAGGGAAGATCCCAAACCCGGAAATTCGAAAAATTCTAAAACGTTGTGAATATGTAGGATTTCCTTCTGATTACAACGCAATTTTTGTATGCTGCCCAAATTCACTCGAAGGGGGTTGAAATTAACCCGTGAAAATTGTATCCCCTGCGAGTGAATTGGTGCAGCAAACAAAAAATGCGTTGTAATCAGGAGGAAGTTCTTTACATATTCACAAAGTTTCAGAATTTTTTGAATTTCCGGATTCGGGATCTTCCCTGTTAGAAGGTCCCCCGAAATTGTGTACCTTGGAATAAAATTTCAAGCTGAACTCACCGTTATCCGTGCAGTCAGGCAGGCAGTCGCGAGTCTCTCGACCCACTCCCTGACACATCCCATTTCCCAGCTGAACGCACTGTCGTTTCCGGTGTTGTTGGTGATCATCGTCGCAGGGTGTCCATCTGGACCAGGAGTCCCAGCCAAGTAGCGAGTCGCAGCTAGGCATCTCGCAGGTCTCCCTGACTAATCTCGGACCCTCGCAGCTCTCCGGGCCGAGGCATTCTCTGGTCCTGGTGCGCACTCCCACGCCGCAGGAGGCTGAGCACTCTGACCAGTCTGTCCAGCAGGACCACTGGCCTTCAGCGTTGCTTCCAGGTGCCGTGGGTCGACAGGGATGCACGTTGCAGGCTCTGGTTTGATGGGAGAGGCCTCCCTCGCAGGGTGGCGTTTCGCATTGCCTCACCTATTAGACAGTAGACAATTGAAGTGTGAAACGAGGTGAGAAAGAAGGAAAGGAAGGGAAGGGAATAACCGCTCAGTCGCCTACCCTATGCTGCGAGCCTCCGCCGCAGGGACGATCGCAGGGTCTCCAAGATGACCACTCGCTCCAACCGCTCTCCATGCCAGAGAGATCCGCGTACCCGTTCTGATTCGCTCTTAGACAAGAACCGTCGTTCCTACAGTAGCGCTCCTCTTCCTTCGCCAGTTGCACTCTCACGCTGGACGGGTCATCTGTTTGAGCGCGACAACTGAATCTAAATCGCTTCTCCACGTATCCGATGTTTCCACTTTGAAGCGTGGCGTTGGCTGCCAGCCAAGGTGTCCATCCGGAGTATCTCTTCGTCTCCACGCATTGGTGAGTGTTGCACTCCTCCACCTGAAAGGGGGAACGTATTCAAACTCTGTGTTCAAAGCGCTTGTTAAGTCTTTAACAAGCGCACGAGCGACTGTTAAAAGTAAGGCGTGACGATTACCTGGAAATCGCAGCCATTGCAATCGACGGGGTTAGACTTTCTAGGGGAGGGGCTTTCGCAGGTTCTTCTTCGTATACGTATTCCTAGGGCGAAAAGTCATTGAGTGATCGAGTGGTGCAAGTTTCTGGCGCAGGGATGGTAGGGATAGGAAGGCTGTTAAATTACACTAGTTTACATAAGAGACAAAAAAATGGCATCTTCTGCGCAAAATGGCTGTAAACTAGTGTTATTAAACATGTGTAAGATTAGTACGAGCATCGCTTACCACCGTTGCAAGGTCGAGAGCAAGAGTTCCAGGTGCCCCAGGAGGACCATTGGCCGCCCTGAGGAGGTGGCGCGACCTTAACGGGCGTAGGGCAAGGTGGCAGATCGATACAGACAATATCGTCGTGATCGTGGCCTACGCAGACTCGTCCCCCGAAAGCAGGTGCTGGGTTAGTACAGGACCTCCGTCTCGTCTTCATCGCGAATCCACAGGTTTGGAAGCAGGCGGACCACGCTGACCAGGCTGTCCAGCCTCCGTGCACAGTGCAATTCGTCACTTTCACCTTGGATCCCACGCAGCTTGCTCCGCCGTGCTGGGGTGGAGGGTTGTTGCACTCTCGTGTCTGGCACTGGCAGCTGTCAGTAGTCTAACCCGAAGAGATTCGTTAAATCTATCGTCTATCCTCGTACAAGGGAATCTACGTCACTAACGAACCAACCTCTGCGTGCTCGGAATGGGAGTGTGTGTGCGAGTGGCTATGCTCCCCAGTACCGTGCTGACAAGATGACCAACTGCTCCAGGAGCTCCAGCCACCGTCCACAGGGTCCGTAAGCACAGGGCACTTGGTGACTTCCTGGTGCCAGTGGTTCACCAGCTGATTCTGCTTCGGAGCTGGAGCACACTTCATCAGATGCTCGTTCCAGCCGCAGTACGGTTCCTGGGCGTTCAGGCAGGCCTGGCGACTTCGATGTCGATGGCACTGGGCAGCGGGCAGTCTGCACGAATAGAACTAGCATTACTTGTTGTCATTGATAACCACGATTTCGTTCCATCTTCCCTCCATACCTTAGTAATCCGGACTGCATGCCCACGTACAGACTCTGCGTGTCCTTGAGGAACTGAAGAGTCATAGGGGTGGACGGCAGCGGGCCCCAGACCTCGACTATGCAGGTCTCCTGGGTTCTAGGTAGCACAGAGATCTTCTTAATCAGTCCCACGTCCGTAGCAACGTACAGAACAGTGACGCCGCGGTACAGTTTGGTTGTGATCACGTCCAGAGCGATCAGAGTGAATCTCTCCAGTATAGAGGTGTGAAGGGGCTCGAGGCTGATGCCCTGGACCGCGTCGTCCATCAGCTGGTACCTCTGATTGTCTATGATCTGATGCGGAGCCACGTTCGAGGAAGACCCACATCGTTGGCGATTATGGTGGGAGACGGACCTCCTCTCCCAAGCAGCGCCAAAGTTCTCTTGGTGCTTGAAGGGCCCGTCGAAGCTCGCGGTGATCGCCGACATGTTGAACGCACAGATCGCTGAACCTGCTATACCGTTTCTGGAAACAGACGAGTTTCAGAGTCCCATGGGAGCATTGATTTTTTGCACGGGTTCATGAATGATTGGTAGGACGGAACGATCGAAAAGGAACGTTGCGTTTCGTCCTGGGAATTTAGGATGTTAGGAGGTAGGACGAATCAGGTACTAAAGTAGGAATTGGTAAGTGAGGGAGCACTTGTGAGACAGCTGGATCGGTCGAATCGGTCGAGGTATCGCTACAATTTTATCAATTTTCGAACAAGGGTTACCCGTAAATGAATAAAGGGTTTACTGCTAAATGCTAAAAGATTTACGGTAAAGAAATAAATATATAAAAAAAGACAGGGATTGGAGAATTCTGTAAGCCTGTCACCTACCGTTTCAGACGCTCCTTCGTGGACGGAGGGTAGGCATAAAAGATCGTAAACTATCGTGAGACTTTGACAAGTATTTCCTCCTAGCAATATCTATACATATAGGACTTACATGGGCGTCGTGAATGTTGCGTAGACGATGCCCTTGTCAGGGTGGTACACCGCGCCCTGGATCTCGTCAAAGTAGAACGGAAACTCTCCAGGAAGGGAGCAGTTTAAACGAGCCTTGCTGAACGTCGTCCAAACGTCTTTCATCATGATCTGCCCGCCTCGGTCGTTCTTGCAGACCCTGGCTATCCTCGAATATACTTTCTGAAGGAAACAAACGAAGTTGGTTATCATAAAGAAATCTAACACACCGTCTATCTCCATTCAGACACAGGGCTTAGCTCCTCAGACTAACCCCTTCAAGCATTCCTAAACCCACGCCATTACCTTGCCACAATTGATGTACTCCACAGCAGACTCACGAAACAGGAAGTACACGTGGTCCTCAGTCTCGAAGCTCCCCACAAACTGTGGATCGTTCAACCACCTGCGAAAAATACAAATCAGCCTCGTCCAAATTCCCCCGATTGAAAGCGAGTTCTTAAATCTCCCCGACGTTACCTAGAATCGTACTGATGCGTCCGAAGGCTCGGAGAAGCCAGCATCCTACAGATCGCAGGATCAACGCCAGAGAAGTCGGTCGGCGCTCCAGCAAAGAGTCCCCCAGTTGGGCCCCTGGCCAAAAGCGCGGTGACGTTCGCGTGTGGGGAGTAAGGGCACATCGCTACGCCCGACATGCCGCTGGTAATGCTGCTGATGTTCTCGATCTGCGAAACAGCAGTGTCAACGATGGTCTCGGCTTTAAACAACTACCGGAGGAAGCAGTTAGATCTACCTCTCTCCAGGTGCACCAGGGGCTGAACGCGTACGTGCCGCAGGTGAACAAGCTCTTGCCATTGCTGAGGAGCACTTTCACGTAGTTTCGACAATCGTCAGCGCTCTGTCCCTTGTTCTGGCAGGTGGTGGACTTGTCCTCCGGCGCGGTCCAGCTGGCGTGCTCCAGTTGCGCCAGCGATGTTAGAGTCAGTCGGTACAGATTATCCCTGAGGAACGATCAAAATGATCCATGTGTCTGAACGCCTAAAGTTCCACGAGTGGAACCTTTCCTCGATGTTTACTTGGAAAGTGTTTGAGTATTCGAAGCGAGCCACGCTCCCGTATCGGTGTTGGCGCGTGGGACGCATTGCCTATGGGATACGCTTGTCGAGAAGCAAGCCTGTCAGCCCGAGCACAGGTTGCCACGCTCGCGGGGCGGAGCGGAGCGAGACGGAGCCGACTCGAAAGCTCCCAGCGAAGCATAAACGGCGCCTACGTGGGCGCCCGCCGCGACTACGCGCGATACTACGCGACCAAGTAATTATGATTTAACTGGAATGGAAGCGTGGCTGGCTCGCGGCGCGCCAATTAATAACCGCCGGGCCACCGAGGGCAAAGCGCCCGCGACTCGGCGTGATTTCGCGGCGTCTGTCGCGCTCGGTTACATTCTACTCGTGCATCGGCCGCGTTCGGTTGAGTTTTCAGTTAGGAGGAGCTTACGCGGAACTTTCGAGAGGATCTAATCGAGTCGTCAATTCGCGTACGGGCGGTCGTATTTGCGAGCAGTCGCATTGAAACAGATTGTTTCCTGCTCTCTAAATGGACGATGCTCGACTGGCTCCCTCGCGCAATGATACTTTGTCCGGCAATTGACGGCCTCCTTTTCGCTTAACCAGCCTCGGCTAAGAGCCCTCGGCCCATCTTGCTATCGTTTATTCCGCCTTGGGAAACCAGCGAGAGACCAGCGGCGCTTCTGTCGATGAAAATCGAGGAATTCTAACGCGAACGACCGTTAGTCCAAAGATGGCCACGCGAGTGGCCAAGTGTCAAGGGTTATTCACGGTAAAAGTTGGGAAATCTCAACGCAAATGTCTGTCAAGCCGAGACGGAATGCTCCACCGAGCCTGGAGAGCAAAGCAAACGAATCCTCTAGGAGGATTCTCGATAGGGCATCAGAAATTCTTAGTCCACCTTTCAAACGGCACAATTGGGCCTAAGTAGTTATGCGGAAAAGATTAGTTATACGCAGTATTAATTTGGCAAAAAATTACCAACCCATAGAACAACTCTTACATTATACAAATATTAAAACTACCAAGCCATTCTTCCATTTTAAATTTAAAAAGCAAAAAAACCTACAGAAAATTTAAAGTAATATTAATTACACTACTCGCTATTAAATAATCCATTAAAAACCGTTGTAAAACGGTAAGAAGAAATAAAATATACTGAATAAAAAACTGAGTTTCAGATCTACGAGGGTAGCATTTTGCATATCTAGGCCCAATCCTATCCCCCGCAATTTCTCTGTCCACGACTATATCTGTAAAAGCCTGGCACAAATCACTGTTGCTCGAAAGGAGGGTACCGGATCGATCGTAAAAAGCAAAGTGGACCCCGATGTCGATACGAGGCGAAGATAGGTTCGGTCGGAAATATCGCGCAGAAGGCGAGGCGTGCCCGATAAACGTAATTATTTACGGCGTCGCGGGGGTTTGTTTCGCGATCCTGGAAAGGAACGGAGGCTGTAGTGCTAGAGAGCTGACCCCTCTCTCTCTCTGTCGATACCTGTCGCGAGTCGGCCAGGTACGCTCTCGATAAGCCTGGCTTCGGTGACGTCACGGTTGCCGCGCACAGGGAATTAAAGTAGGAATGCAAATCGTGGCGCCGTGTCGCGTGCACGCTCCTAGATCGACGCGCGCTTTCCCTCCTCGCCTTTTCGCCATCGAAAGCGATCTACTCCGCATAGATCGTCGAGAATGAATTGCTATCAAGGAGCGCTATTAAATCCACGTGTCAGCAACAAAACACGGCTCTTCCGTGTATCAAGAAGCCTGAAATTTGGTGACGAGATGCGATAAAGTCGTGGGATTAAATCGTGAGTGGCTGCGCCCGGCTACCTGGCCATTCGAACGGCCGCCAAGTGGATCGCGCGACACGCGCGATTATCCGAGAACAAGAGCGATTGCGTACGGGCGCGGGACACTCTGGCGCCGTCCGCGACATTCTCTTCTACCCTTTTCCCTGTTTTTCGCGGCGTGTGAACGACCGTCTGTGTTCCACGAAAAGGGACGGGGGGGAGAAAAACTCGTCGCGGTACCGCGCCTGTCATTGCGTTCGAGAAGTTTAATCAACGGCGCGCTCGAACCGCTTCCAGGAGCGAAGGAATCGGTTCGATTTCGAGGATCTGCGGTGATCTTTCCAGAACACGATACTCTTAAGCGCGTTCCTTCGACGAGTCCAACCCGGCACGTAGGTCGCGGCTAATAACCGGCTTCTATTAATAGAAGGAGCACGTGGGCGTACTCTCCTTTCCACGCTCGCCTCGATCCTGGATCGATCGATCGAAACGCGTCTTCGATTTCTGCTTGACCCGCGTGGGTGAGCCAGCTTTGGAAGCTCCTCGGCGGATCTTCGGGAACGGAAGCTCGACCTTGGTCATCGCGCTAAGATTAATCGTCGCGCTTCCTAGGGCAACGGGGTAAATCCTCTGTCAGAATTTACGACGCCGAGTTCGAGTTTACGCCCCGAACGAATCGGCGGACTACAGTGGCGACCAATTTGGCGGCTCTCCAAGAGCAAGAGACACGGAGGGAGGACGTTATTCTTTTTTCTGGCGACGGGAGTCTCGCCCGCGGCGCGACTGTGCTCTCGTGATCCTAGGAAAAGCTTGCCGACGCGGAGGCAGTCGGACGAGGAGGAAACGCGACAGGCGCTGGCGAGCCGCCAGCTCGCGTTCCTGCTCGCGATCCTCCGTTTTCCGCGTGTCTATTATTCCCGGCTCGATCGGCCGTTTCGCGAAACGCCACCTCTTGATCAGAGGAGACCGATGGCTGAGCGTGGCCCCGTACGTACCGTGCCCCGACGACAACCTGCTGTCTGGCGACGTCGAACAGCAGCTGCGAGTACGTTGTCACACCTTCTTGCTGGAACAGGCTGGTCTCCGCCAGATCTGGAACACGTTTTCGCGTTACACAGCCGTCCAACCGACGGGTACAATCGTTTCGGCGACTTTGGTTAGTCGAGAATTGGGAAATCCCGGGGGAGGAGAAAGAAGAACAGGGAAAGTGAGGAAGCTGCAGGGGACATTGCTTTTTTATATTCTTTGAAGCGATGGTTGAGAAAAAGAAGAAAGGATATACAGGGTGTTTTTAAATATGTGGAACATTTTTCCAGTTGCCCTTTAACAGCCATTTTAGTGTTTGACGAAATATAAAAATGCTTATAGGTGTAATTACAAAATTAAGTATTATTGGACATACGTGTATATTAATAATTTTTATCATTTTGGTGAGTAGAACCGATCTTGACAAATATCTCACATATTTATAAACACCCTGGATAAGTTAATAACAATTCTACAATTTATCAGTAAATTCTATTTAATTCAAGCCCAGAATTTCTTCCGCTATTCCTCGATCCCCGCTCGTTTCCACGTTCCAAGAAGACGCGGATTTACTCGCAACCTTTTTTCCCTTCCGGACAAACTAGTTGGGCGACGTTAAAGGAGCGTCACTCGCGTGATTCCGATACCGAGCCATCCTGAGCTCGGCACTCGTCTCTTTCCGCGCTGCACCTCGATTTTCCAGTTTTTCCCCGGGGGTCCGTCGCCGTTGATGAAGGAGGACAATCGGGATGGGAGATTCGAGGAAGCATCGAGACGAAAGCTGTCCGATCTCTCCAACTTCCACGTAGGAGTTCAATAATTCCCGAAGTGCCCCACATGAGACACTTCCCAGCAGAGAATTTCCTAATCAGCCCCTTTCAGCCCAGAATCCCAACTCCTCCTACCAAAGACTATACAATTCGAGCTCCACCGATCCCCTGCATTCATAATCAACTCGATATCCGATCAAAGGGAACGCTGTCCTCAGCTATCGCCTTGCTTAATATGAGTTTCTGGTCGCAGGAGCGACGTTCGCGTAAAAGCGGGGCGCGTTCCATCGTCCGCGATAGCGCGAGTTTCTCCCTGTTCCCTCTTTCTCCTCCTGCACTCTCTCTCTCCCTCTCTCCCTCTTTCTCTCGTGTTCGTCTTGTTGTTTTTCAGCCGGTTTGCCGACGCGGAGAAACGATTCCGCAAAGGTAGCTCTGCGCGCGGTTCGTCGTACCTCCTCGCGTTTCCACGTATCCAGGTACGACGTGTTTTATCGTCCTGCGTGTGCTGCACTCGCGCGCTCGCGCTCCCCGCGAACCCACACCGTCGCGACGCCAGCGTCCGTGCAGCCACGTACGTGCGCTTATAAGTAGATACGTGTGGGACGAACGGGCCCCAGTTAGCATAACCTGATCTCGAAGGCCTCTCGGGTATCCTCCCTTCACTCTCCGTCTTTTCTTTTTCTCCGGGACCCCTCTTTCTCTCTTTCTGCCTTTTTCTTTCCGACCCCCTTTGCCCCTTCGCCCCGTGCAACTGGTCGCCGTTCCCTCCATCCGCCGGCCACGTCTTTTCCCTCTAATTTATCCGTATGGACGCGTAATCTATCCATCCGGGGATCGAAGCACGCGTCCGCCGCGCGCGTCTTTCCGCTTCTCTGGGAGGTTTCTGCGGCGTCGACGTAGGTGTCCCGTGGCCAGAGGACTCGGGGGAGCTCCGCGCTGGGAAGCTCGCGAGAAATGCAAGTCAGAAGGACTCCGTTCGATGAGACTGATGGGGACTCGAGGCGTACAGACTCGCTGCGACCGCGGTGCGCTTGTAAGCGAGTAGAGCCCTCCAGGAGGCTGGATGAAACGTGCGCGAGGATGACAGAGGTTGCAACCAAGCGAGCGGCAAGAGAAAAACGAGAAAACTGTCCGCGCAGAAGGAAGCGGAATATATCAGAGGAGGGTAGGATCCCCGTGGAAAAACGAGTACGCGTGTTCCCTCGTAACGACGCGCGGCAATCGACGATCCTCGATGGCCTCGGCTTCCAAGCCCCCTTGCCTCCGCGTCGGTCGCGTCTTCTTTCGACGAGAAGCTTCCTGAATGCGTACACGATGTTCAGACGGGAAAAAGGAACGGGCGCAATGACGAGGGCAACGCGGAAGAGACGCCGGCCCGAGCCGACAGAGCGGGAATGTCGCGCGTTCCTATCCGCGCGCTCGACGCGCTTTCAAAACGCGGGGCCGATCGCTCGTGAGTCAACTGCCGCTGTAAATTTGATCGGATTGCGAGCGCCATGCCCAGCCTCCGCTCTCGTTTCGCCACTTTCCATTCTCACGAGTCGCGAGCCACGCGGAGCCTGTCCAGAAATCGATCTCCCTTCGATCTCGAGGATCTACGAGGCAGATCCGTCCGCCAGACCAGCCAGAGAAGCTACGAAACGCGCTACACCGTCGCCGGGGGTGATGCAACGCAATTGAACCGCGGCTCGAAACTTTTCCACGCGACGTAGGAGGACGCCCGAGGCCGAGGAGTTACGCGCGGGAGGAATTACCGCGGTATCTCGACGGGAGAAAGGAAAAACGACGGTATAGGACGTGATAGGAAACAAAGGATGATCATAGGGTGGTTGCGTCACCGAGGCCTTCGAGGAAGACACGAACGAAGGCGTCGAAGACGCTTGGAACTCGCGCGCTCCGTTCAGAACGCTATGGTTTCGCTCGGATGCAACGATCCGGAGGACAGAGCCTTTGGGGAAGAGGAGGCTGGAAGCCGCGAACACGCGTTTCGAGGCGAAATGGTAGGGGAACGGGAGAAATCGAAACGAGTTTGGAGTCGCGCGCGTGGCGACGCGTGCCGCGCTCCACGCCTACGCGAAACACCATTCCGCGAGGCCGATGGAACTTCTGACGACTATCCTTCGGTGCCGATCATCTGCCTCTGCTTCCAGAACGAAGCTCCAGTTCCTCGGGAAGGGGAACAATGCAGCGATCGTTTGCAAAAAACAAGCAGGAGCTTCGATCGATCGAATCGCGCAACTGGCACGCGCCTCGTACGGGCTTCTCTACCCACGCCTCATGCGAGCTACCTTTTCCTTGAGAAGCTTCTTCGATCGCGCGATACTTGGCCTGCGGTTCTACCAACATATGCCATTGATTTCGATTTAATTGTGGCCCGATCTTACACCCGAACTTCCAACTTCTCATTGCATTGGAAAGATTACGTTCCTCGTCTTCCGCCTAACCCTTCATTCGATTCCATACCGCTCTTTTTGCTTTCGTATCCATTTCTATTTGTATTTTGTATATCGCACTTAACTTCAATGGGATTCTCTCCCGTAAATAAATCAATAAATAAATTTGAATTTCGGATCAAGTGGACTCCAAGCTTCCTTTGCTTCCGAACTTAATATTCGACACTTTCAACACTTTTTAAAAAGTAATCCAGTCCTTCATGACGTTAAAATACATGCTACCATCGCCTACGATCCTCTTCCAAGGCAAGTATTAATCTGTTCCAGGCCATGCATTGCTCGTGCGAGGAGGCAGCCTGAGATGTGCCTATTTATACGCGGTATAGGCGTCGAACCGCGTCGTTTTCGCGATTCAAGTCTCCTCTGGCAGCAAACAACTCGGGGCTCGAACTATCTCCGTGAATAGACGCTGAAGGCAGTCCCGAGCGTCTCGCCGACCAAAAGAAATCGGTTCGTTCGCGCCTGTTAACGACTGGTTCCTTCAGACGCCTGGTCCAGACGTAAACTCCAAGGTATTTAGCTTTCGTAGAGTTTACGAGCGGGGTCCAGGGATTGAATAGGGCCTTGTAGAGCGGACGGCTTAGCGGTTGTCCCGCGGACTCGCTGGCCAGCGACTCCGGCTCGCCTAGATATCGTATGTCCGTCGTTGGGTCGCTTAAAACAGCGAGGGTCCGTGGAAGGACGGAGAGCGAAGCCACGTAGCGTTGCTTGCTACCCGAAGAATAGAAACTTTGTTCCTGAAAGGGATTCGATTACGGAATGGCCGGGCCGAGGGTATCGCAGGAGACAGCATTCGGCCTAACAAACTCCCAGAAGGTAGAAGACTGTTTAGCTTCAAGAGCTATCAATTGACTCATAGATTCCGTCTCCGAGTAATTATTTATCGCTGAGTAATCGAGGAAATCGCGAGCACAACGATTACTAACTGTGAGATAGTTCGCGCGTATACGCTGAATCGTACGTGCAAAAAGTCACGACCTTCCTAGGAATCTTATCTAAACAGTTGTAAGCCAGGTAGATAAGCACTCGAAGCTTCTTACCTTCGTAGGAGATGCTCCTAAAGTCGTCAGCAGCGCGCAGTCCTGCGACCAGGATCGTCCCCAGTATCGCCAGACGCACCGGCCACTGCTCCATCTTGATTACCCTCTTAACCTGCAAGGGGAAACGAAGGAGTGTTATCCAGTGCCTGCGTTTCCGTTTAACCCTCATCCGCCCCTTGTGCCAATTCGTGCAAATGTACACAGTGCACGTTAATACGCAGAAATTTAATTTTTATTTTCAATCAATTCATTTGCGAAGTCAACTAGGGGAGACCGGGGGTAAGTTGTTCCGATCGTTCTATCTTCAAAATGTGAAAGAGCGTTGTACTTGAAATTATTTTTTCCACAGAGTGGCGTGATCAACTTACACGGAAAAAATAATTTAAAGTACAACGCTCTCTTTCATTTTGAAGATAGAACTGTCGGAACAACTTACCCTTCGGAACTTGTAGCCCCGGTCTCCCCTACTTATCTTTTCAGTATATTGATTTTCTCTCTCTCTCTTTCTCTCTAATATCTACACTGTTAACACTTTATCTGTCTCTAAACCTAGCAACGTAATCTCATTCTGTATTTGTCTCCCTTATAACTGAAGCATCTCGCAGTGATAACACTTGATCGCAAATATCTTGAAGAGTCAACGGACACGTTGCAAACACAAGAGAGATCAGCAAGCATCAGCCTGCTCCAAAGCAGTGCGACTTATAAAGCGTCAATTAACGCTCGCTAATGTCTCTGCTCTGGCGCAATCATCGCCAAGGGGAAGGAGAACCGGAGTGACGCGAGATGAGAACTACTTCCAGGTGAATAAACCGCCAGAAGAAGATTGAAACGCGTCTCGGACGAGAATCGACGAAAGGAAGGATAGCGAGGAGTGCAAGGTCGTCGACCTAGCCTGCGTATCCGTACTCAGCTGCTTCTTTATGCCAGGATCGGGTTTATTCTCGGTCTAGGGAAGATCCACTTGTCCCATGGGATGAACGGACGACGGAGCGATAGTCGATACACAAATTTTTGCGATTGCAGCGGATCTTTTGCGGGGCGAACGCTCGCGGACAGGGTCGGCGATAAACGCGGCGTTTCTCCTTCTCGCCGCTTTGTCTTCGACGGTCTGTCACCGTGACAGCTCGCTTTCTCGTCTATGAATAGATAGCGGGATAAAGGAGGACACGCTACGCCGAGAAACGCCGGCGGACCCACGTGGTTGCACTACGTACGCGTATTTATGTCCCCGCGCTGTCGAAAGAGAGGCGGAAGGTCGCAGATGAAAGAAACCCCGTCGAGGAGTCGTCTTTCGTCCGATCGTTCGTGCCGCAGAAATCGACGAAAGGTTCTAGCGCGAATGAATAAAGTAAACAAGTGTTTTGCAAGTTTCAATTTGCGACCGAGGGGGGCTAAGGGACCCTAACACCCCGAAAGAAGGTGCTTTGTAAGAAAAAAATAAAACTGGATTATATTCTTTAAATAAATTTTTATAATAACCTAACGAATTTGATTGAATTTGTACTAAAAATATTTTTATCTCTTCCTCTCGACTCTCCCCAAGATTAAATCCTAAGGGCGCCACTGATTTGGGGTATTATTAATTCGAAACACCTTCAACCTCCCAATTTTCCTAATCTGCTAGTATCCAAAGGCTACTAATTCCTCAACCCCCGAGACCTTCTCCCACTGCTGCGGACCTCGACTCCCTCGCGATTCGTGTCGCCGAAACCGCGGCAGGGATCCCGAAAGGGGATCAGCAAGAATGGCACGACCAGAGAGAAGAAAAAGAGGCGAGAATGAATAGCTGCATGCGCCAACGCGCTTCCCTGGTTTCCCATTCGGCGCCGGTAAGATGGAATTCCGTGGTTTCCTTTCGCGTTCCTACGTCTCACGTGAAATATTCCGGGTCCGCGACGCGGTGGTCCCGCTAGGGTAAACTTTTTAAAAGCCCCTCGCACGATAATACACCGACGCCACGGTGGTCCCGAAACCCTTTAAAGGGACGCCGGGCTCTCTTCGAATATAAATATCGCAACTCGACTCCTAGCTGACGGCGCGGATCATCTTCGATTCCGCCACTGCGCTCCGATCGCGCGAACAGGAGGCCCGTCGTCTGGAGTCTGACCGCGATCTGGAACGTTTCACTTGGAGAGGGCCATTTGGAGGGTTTGAACAGTGTCAAGTGGCCGACGCGTCGTCGCCCCTCGAACGGAATCCCTCGATAGCCGATCGCAGGGCTCGGCGGAAAGCCTCGAGTGGCATCTGTATCGAGAAGGCGGCCGATCGTGATATTAATACGAAACGGTGGCCCGTAACAGCCGCCGCGAATAAGGCCGGCGAGGAGACAGTTTACCGTATTCGTCGTGCGGAGAGACGCGTACACGGTCGCGCCGATAGTCGATTCTCCGTTAGGAGAGAAACCAGCGTACGATAAATCGGCAACTGTCCGCAGACGATACCGTTCGTTCCCGGCCTCCGTGATTTTTGTTTGTCCTGCCAGCGACAGATAACCGCGACCAGCGGGCAAATAAACGAGCTCTCGGTTTAATCGTCCCGCGATGGAGATAGGATGGAATCGATCTATCGGTGCACGGAGGCGTAGGTGTCGCGTATCTTCTGGATCGACTAGCTACGAGCGCGGTTTATCGAGGGAGAGGAGAGGCTTCAACGCAATGTGCATACGATTCCTTAGGCATTTCCGATAATTCGACTAAAAACTGTTTCTAGCAAAAGTTAGATTTTAAAAAACGATTCGTGATCGGAGGGAGCTTCCTTCCAAGACTACGTCAGTGTCTCTTGACACCTGCCCTCCGTAGAATATTGAATTCAGATGAACGAGGCTAATATCGTGGCTGGATGGAAGAATGGCGAACGGTTCCCTGAGCCCACCGGAAGCTCGGTGGAAGGACTGCCGTTGTACGCGACGAGAAAGAATCAGCCTCTGAAAACCTTACAGGGACGAGCGGTTACCTCCCACGAGTACCGTTCGACGCTTCGACGAGCGTCTTCCTATCGCCCTGGACGCGGCGCGTTTTGATTACCAAAGATAAGAGCGGAACGAGTCGAACGATAAACGCGGCTAAGGCGCTGGCGAGATTAGATCGTTCTCTGTACACCTTCGCACCTGGGATGACGAGCCGGATTCTTCCCGGAAGGTTCCTCGGGAAAATCGCTAATAATATCGACGTTCCATCGAGAGGACCCTCTGATTCTTGCGCGTCTTTCGTCAGCGATACATAGAATCATAGATAGATGCTGGTTCAGTCTGCTATCAGGCAGATAACTGCTACGAAGGAGCAGAGTACGAGCTACTTTGTTTTGGTGTCAAAAATCGAGGGGCAGTGGAATGCGCGTAATCGGAAACTCGCGAGCGCGCTATCTCTCCGCGGACGTCTGACTCTGCCGATTTTCCAGCTCCTCTGTTCGCCAGGGTGTGGCTCGCGCTCCTTCTTTCTCCGATCCACGTCTCTCGCTCCACAGCTCCGCGGATAGAAGCGACGGACGCGGGCTTCGTTCGCGTTAACTTCCACGCGATTTATCTCGAGGCTGGCAGGCGAGTAGGCCGCGAGTACGACGAGCGAAGCCTAGCCGGGGCACGCGAGAGCGGACCGCGAGAAATTTTATGGGAGCGGGTCGCCAAACATGGTCACACGCGGCTCACCTCGACGGAGGCTATACCAGCGTCGGGGAGGACAGGCGCGCGTTCCTCGCGAAAACGGGCTAGAGAGGAGCCACCGAAGACACTGACAGCGATCAAGTACGGCAACAGCGACTGGAACGAGTCCAGTGTCAGCACCCACAGCGACCATGTACAGTATCAGTATTTATACCACGAACAAGGACAGTTGCAGCACCCAGATCACGATTAAGTACTGCACCAGCGGCCAGCCCCGATCAAGTACGCTACCAGCGCTCCGGCTACGATCGAGACGCTACAGAACGATGGCCACGACCCCTACTGCGGTGGAATCGGTTCACGGAGCGGCGCGATCCGATTGACATAGGAGTGGAGGCTGTAGATGAAAACGAAACAGGTGGTTCGTCGATCGCTCGTTCGTCGCGGCTCGACGACGATAACCAGAGGGCATCTGTCGACTCGACCTCTGTCCAGAGGTTTACAGCCAAGGCTACGAGCTAGGGGACGTTCATCTCTGCTTGTATATACCGCGTTGCGTTGGAGTCGCAACGGAGTCACCGAACGAATCCTACTTCTAGAATCTAAAAGCTCGCGTTGAACAAGGTCAGATTTCACGGGCGGCCCAGTTACTGCCAGGGCCCATCTGCAAAAGACTTCAAGTAGATTTCTTTTGCCATAATTTTCATACCACACGCGCGTACATTTATTTTATTAAAGGGTATCACAGAACGTTTGCCACCTGAGTCATTTTTCTTAAATTCGCCACTGCTTAAAACAGACTCGTGCTTATCAGTTGATTCTACACAGCTGCAGCTTCGTGTTTACAACGAACAAATGAACGAATTACCCAGATCACGTAATAATGAGACAGAGATGCCTGCCGGCGATTCATCTTCCACGAAAACCAGCCAGATTTCCCGCTTCTTCTTTCGCGTGATCTTTGGCGCGGAGCGATCACTCGTCCCGAGAAACGGCAGCCAGATGGCCGTCTTAATCGCGGGGAATAAATCATGGTGTTTGGACGCAGACCGCGAATCTCGGGGCGGATGGCCGAGATTGCTCGGTGCTGACGAGCGAGGCCGTGCCTGCCTTCCTCCTCTGTCACGTTTCGTGGACGCCGATAAAATTGGAAAACGAAACGGAGTGAGCCCGACCCCCGCGAGGGGTGTGCAGCGCCAGGGGAATCGTTTACGCTGATAAGAGGCGCGGCGTCGCTCCGTCTCTCTGGTCGTACGCCGGCATTCTTCAGATTACGCGCACCTACGATGGTGGCCACTCGCGCACCGATAAGGAGGAAAGGATCGAAATGCAACGGGAACGTGTCACGTAGCCTGCGAGATCTAGAGTCGATTAGCCTGTCAACAGGATTGTTCGCCGATCAGAAAAGTCTCTTAAGTGATTGGAAAAGATTGCGGTCGGATTAACTCGTTTTCGATACACGAATGCACAAGTAGAATTGTAGAGAGTGCAGGTAACGGATCGATAGGTAAATTAAGTTAACATGCAACCTTATCCCGGTATCGCGGCAGATCGATCTTTCGTAAAATCTCCGATTCACCGTATCTACTGACACAGATAAGAGCAGATTGCTCAAAGGGTCGCGTACGCGCGGTTATCGCCTTCGGTATATGGTAGCTGCCTTGTCCAACACTCTACAGACTTGGAGTAAGTATGCCTTCCAAGACAAAATTCTTGGGAACGATCCACTGGAAACGTAAGCTAAACCAAAGCTCGAGCATTCTGTTCAAAGGCGTTTAGAAACAAGTTAAGACACCCTACTTACAGTCAAAGCACAGAATTTTGCCGACTCCCTGTGCACATTTAACCCTCGGTGGTCACTCGGGGTGTATCGCACCCCAAGCAATTTTTTTCTTGTCGATATTTCTGTAAATTTTTAGACCTTAATATTAAAATTTAAAAATTTGGCGAATTATCACTGGAACGTTAAAAGATTAAAAAATACGAAAATGGTGTCTCAAAAATGACGGTGCAGTGAACCCCGTGAGACTAATTTGTGATTATAAGAAGGTGTGACCACGGAAGTTTAAATTTAAAATTATGATCGCGATAAGGGGATCAACCTATCAACGATTTTCCCTGATTAGTTGTTGGATATCTGCGATGTCAACGCTTCACACTCAAGGCCTGTATCGTTATTTGTCGTTATATAAGTGGAATTTATTTCCTTCAATTGAGCTATTAATATTATTTATTATTAATATCGAAGTGAACAGCCAGATTCTCGATCGACGGACTATATTAGCTGTCGATCGCGACTATCGACTGGCAGTCGTTAGAGTCAGCGGCAAGGTAAAGTCGAGGCTGCCTTGCCGCGGGCGAGAAAGTGCGGCTTTTACGCGCGAGCCTGTGCAGCCTCCGCGAGCACGTAGCTCGTTCGCGGATCGCCGGAAAATCACGAAACTCCGTCACGATCGTCGTCTATCGAGAACGAAGCTAAATGATGCTGGACAGTTGGAAACAGATGGAACACAAGCGGTCGGGGGATGGCCGATCGGCCGCTGGAAAGCGTTTCGCGAGAGACTTATGGAGAAGCGCGAGGCGGACAGGAGCGAGAGGCAGCAGACCAGCTCCTTATACGGATCGCTCGGTTGCACGGCCCGAGAAGACTTGCCCGGACCGTTTGACGGTCCAAAAGGAAAGAGGAGGCCAAGGGAGAGAAGAATCTGGGCTACTGGCCTGGGTTTCCTTTACGATTTTCCAATAAAAACAAACACTCCACGGAGAACAAAGCCTTAAAGACACAAGCCACTTCTGCTACCGATCCTCTTCTCCTATTAACTAGTCCCCCCTTTTCCCTCGAGAAACAAAAAAAAAGAGGAGTAAACCAATCCTCGCTTTACGACAGCTCTTGTTCCATTTTCTCTCCCCGGCACGCGCGCGAATCCGCGAGATTCGCGCACATGCCGCACACATGCTCCATCGTTTCCAGCCTCGCCCAGCTTCCTTCCTTCCTACGTCTCGATATTTTCGTCCCCCTCGCTGCTCCTGTTCCGCGTTTACTCGACCAGCACGTTTACTAAACGGGCCCTAGGTCCCCGGCCGCCGTCTCGCGGCGGTAAGCCTCGGCTCCCCGGGGTGGAGCACTGAAACCGGCGACGCTCGAATTACAGACACGGTCATTGTTAACCGGAGCCGGGACAAAACATCGATTCCAGGCGAGAACGCTTCGCGTACGTGACCGGGAAAAATGGTTTACGTGCGTTTCGGGGCGAACGCGTGACGGAACAACGACGAATTCGTCTCGTAAACCAAAGCTGCTTTTATTCCACCACGAACAGCAGAATTCATCGCGGGTAATTTCACGCGGATTCTACTCCGAGCCCATAAAAACGCGCCCGGGGGAAGAAGTTTGAAGGCAACTTTGCTGCGAGCGGTATCTTAGACCACCTTGGTTGGGACAGATTATGGTAATCCACTTGGAGGTGCGCGGCTAGTTTAGGCTCGACTTTGGGCTGGGGCTTCCCTTAATGGGTGAGCTTAAGCTTGCTTCATCGTGGAGGTTTTATGGCCCTTATAGGGGTTGCTGAAAGGCCACTGGGGCTATGTACTTCGAGTATTTGGGAAAAGGCTACTTTCTTTCGACCCTGTACCTGTCTCATGTACCCTTTGTTTAAAGATCCAGCGATACCTTCGACCTTGGGCACTTTAAACGCCTCCACTTTCGTTTTTGAAAGCGATAGCTCGGACCGGAAACAGATCCATAGCTACGTACCATATTTCTATTACCATTAGCTATGAAAAGATCGTTTTTGGAAGGAGCTTCTTAAGTGCTACTTGCTGCTCCGAAATGGCTAGCTTGCCCCCAGGGGCGCTCAGCTACCTGGGAGCTCTCGAGTTAATTTCGAGGAAATTTTCCAGTAACTGCACGCCTCTACTCCATCCTCCCGTATAAAGAAGAGATTTCCAAACTCGTGTCGTATAATAAGCGCGTGTCGTTCGTCCTCTTCCAGCAAGACGATGCAGCACGTTTCGATAAATAATTCATGACGTCGGCCGGGCTGCGCCAGGACCACGTTGGGCCGAGTTTCTTTATACTTTTATTATGCCTGGCCATTTTTTGTTTACGTCAAGTCACGACTGTCCGTATCTCATACTTCGTGCAACGTATTCTTGCGCGTCCTACGCTCGGCCGACATCATCAGAGAAGATAAGGGACGTAGATCTTACGCACGCATGAAAAGACGCTTTCAAACGGATACGGTCCAATCAAGAGCGACTTAACGGGAACGGAGTATTCTGCGCGAAGGATCAAGGGAACGACGTTGTAAGTTACCGTTCCCGTCGCGAGATCGCGATCGATCAAGCTACGATGGACGATAGTCTCGCGAGAGACTGTAGGTACTCCGAAATGCTCGTTAAACACGAAGACATACTCACTGGCTCCGAGAGTAGACAGGCGATCACATATCCTCCGAGTTCCCTGTGTTTCTCTCCTCCTTTTTCCCGTTCATGGTCCAGGCAGTACGGTTCACTGTTCGAGTCCCGGGTCACCGGAGACAACCCGCGGGTTCACGAGTAACAGTCGATTCGCATAGGCCACTGTCAATAGCAGGACGAATGTTTTTGACGCGTCGGTGTTTTGATCCGGCGATGGAAGGACGCGAGGGACAGGAAAAGAAAAGGCAGGTAGGTGCGCGCGGTCAGGGACCGAACAGACGCGTAAAGTCCACGCAGCTCGACTACCGCCAGAGCGCGAGAAGCACCGATTTGTCGTGCCTCCCCTCCCCAACAGCTCTGCCCCTACAGCATACCTACATAATACACGCTCACGTGCCACGGTGGATCGCTCTGCCTCCCTCGATCCTCGCTACGTGGCGCTGCCGAGCGACGCGCCACCTTTAAACTCTCTGTCGACGCTTCGACATCATTAAACCACTCCCACGCACCGATTTTCCTTTAATTTTATGAGAGATTCTTGTGAGAACCTTTGTGAATAGTTGGACGAGAATTATTACACTTAGTTTAAGCTTTTCGTACTCCTTTATAGTATATTGATCACTGAGTACGCTTCAGTGGGCAATGTGTTTATGTTGGAAGAGATAGCCTTCGATGAATTGGCGATTATATATCGTTTAACCTTTTGCATACCGACAACTGTTACGTCCAGTGTTACTGTAGCTTTGATTACTAGTGAAACAGACAGGCGGTTGTATCTTCAGCAGAGATTGTATCTGTATCCACACAGAAATAGATAAACTAATTCCGTGTGCTGGGGTGAACATTCATCTCCACCGATCTATAACAATAAACCGAGCCTGACCTAGGCAGACCTAGCGGCCGAGTAAATGTAAATCGCTGATACAACCCCACCCTATAGAGACCGTCATCCTTGACAAAGGACGAGGTGGCCCCATCCGAGGGCCGAGTCCTCCAAGGTCGATCACCCTGTCGAATCGGCTCGATCGAGTTTTCTCCTCATCCTTATCTCGCTCGCTGGCTTCCCCGAGACGACGCGACCAAAACAGGGGGCCCCGGGGCCGGGAGGGGGCAGCAGCGAAACGATTACGCGTTTACGATCAGGTCCTTTGCTACCTGCCCGTGTTGTGTCGGAGGTGTAAATATATGGAGGGGATCGGGAAGCGTTCGAGCATCGTGCCCCTCGATAGCACACGAATATAGTGCGGGCAGTGGAGAGGAGAGGAGGCAAAGAAAATTAAGAGAGCGAGGAACTGGGACGAGAGGGGTCCGAGAGGGGACGGGAGGCAAGTGGGTGGCGAAGAAGGGAAGAGGGAGAAGAGGGTTCAAGGACGGGAAGATGGAAGAAGCGCGTTTACCGTAGAGGGCCGGTCGCGTGGGGGGTCGATGCGTAGCCCACAACACACGTATAGTACGCTTTCGACCGCATAATCCGAATCCGAAACCAGTTTCTGCCCCGTGGGTCAACGAGACCGTCTCCCATCGGTCCCCTGCTCCTCACGATCCTCCCCTTTACCTCGCAGCCGTTTCATCGCGTCGCTTTTGACGAGCTTTCGAGGGATCCGCTGATTTATCGTCCCGAGGATTCTCAGATATTCGAGAAACACAGGTAACCACGTGTGTGCGTCGTGCGTGGTTTGGTGAAAAGGGAACGTGACGTTTATCTATCAC
The DNA here is from genome assembly GCA_960531205.1 of Andrena bicolor. Classification (NCBI taxonomy): domain Eukaryota; kingdom Metazoa; phylum Arthropoda; class Insecta; order Hymenoptera; family Andrenidae; genus Andrena; species Andrena bicolor. The sequence continues at coordinate 671,673 of OY482667.1, forward strand.
ACAATATCGCATTAAATTGCAATGGAATCATCGATCAGTGGTAGAATTTTAAACGAAGGTCAAGGCTCATCTTCGCCAGATCACGCAAATCATTCTCCCCCTGTATATTACTGTACCTATCCTCGACAACCTGCGCAGTATTCGGACGAATCGGCTAAGGGCTAACAATAAGTGAACGACTGGCACTACCGGACGGAAGCCAGTGAAAGTCAAAAACGCACGTGAGCGGAATGCTTCGAAGGGGTTCCTCGCAAAAATTGGTCACCTTAGCCGAATCGATATTCGACCCTGTCGCGGCTTTTCAAGCTGCGTAGATGACCTCGCGCCCTGTCATCGATCTCTAACATGCTACTACGGTTTCTCCGTCTCGTTTGAGAAACGTTCTTTGTAAATAGAAACACGGTTGATAGCCCCGATACGTCCGTTCATCGTATCACCGCGAATTGAACGCGATCTCCGGCTTCTGGGAATCGTATCGGCTCGGCGGGCCATTCGATTAAATATCGTCTGGATCGTGGGTACGCCGTAACACGAGCGGCAGATTACGTAGAAGCGGAGAGAAATATTTGACGACACCGATTACGAAGTAACGGGGAGGAAAGAGATAGCTTGATGTTTTCCTTCTGCGCTGCTCTTCCCAGAGCGAAGGACGCGTGTCTCGAACCGCGACGCTTATCGCGACCAGCCGAACTCTGATGTGTTTTCGCTACTTGCATCGTCGTATTAATCCTTGTTTATTCTAATTTAATGTCGCTTTGAAGACACCTCTGAGATTACTCATTAAGGAGACTCAGGTGTCGGAAAGTATTATTCAATTTTAAATTGCGATGCTCATATACTGCACACAGAAAGGTGAGAAACTTCGCTGTCCCGTTCGTTCACATAATTATACCTGTGGTTTTTACACGAAAAGGCACTCTGCAATTATAACGCAAATGGTTCCTGCATGGTGCGTGCGCGCGCGGACGCATAGATAAGTACGAGTGCGCGTGTTGTGTATACAGTAGATGAAAGGTAAACGCTCGAGCGACGTGCGCGATCGACGGATCTAAAAGGGAAAACTGGCATCTATTCGCGTTTCACCGCGGCCGACAGTTTCTCGTAATCGCACGGTTTTGCGTCGCGCGGCTGATTTCGCGCTCGTTCTTCGTGAAGAACGCGAGGAGAAGCGAGAATAGTCGGGAAGAGGTGTCGTAGCGTGAGGAGGAAAGACGATGGGACGAATCAGCGTCGCGATGCTCGTCGGAGCGTTGTTGTGCAGGTTAGTCGATCGATACCGGTCGCGCTACAACAGAGGTTTCAGGGTTTCTTCAACTGTACACAACTTACACGAGGCGTATATCTTGAATATATCTCGTGCTCTCGATTCTCAGCGGCTGTAGCGGCCAAGGGATTTTGGGAATGGACTGGTTGAGCGGCCTGACCGAGAGCATCGGCAACCTGAACAGAAACATCCAGCAGAATGTGCAACAGCTGAACCAGCAGATCCAGCACACGGTGCAGAGCAACCTGGCGCAGGTCCACAGAATGACGGAGAACCTGCCCAAGGATATAGGTTCGCGATCGGTCCCGTTTCCCCTGCAGAACCATCGAGCTATTTGGCTGACGGTTTTTCGGCGCCGTCTGTAAACCGCGTCGCGCTCCTTTCACTATCCATCGACAGATAGAGACCCGTTCTCTCGCGACTTCTCAAGGCGACTCGCGCGCTTTTTCTATCCGCTGGACGACTGCACTTAAGTTGCAATTAAGCCGCAATCGTGGCGCACAGCTCGCGGCATGATAATCGACAGATATCCTTTCAGGTACCAGTAACGTCCAGGTGAGCGGAGTGGGCAACGTGATCCTGCAGGACAACGATGGGACAACGATCGTGCAGTCCGGTCGCACGTCGGACGGGAAAGCATTCGTTCGCAAGACCACGGACAAAATCGTGGGCGATACACTTCGGCACGTAGAGAGGATTTACGACCCGGCCACCAACACCTCGAAAATGCACGGCTACACGCTGAATCTGAAGGATCCGAACGCTAAGCCGGTACCGATCAACAGCGACGTGTGACTGGAACGCGAGAATCAATGATCGATGACTTTGGCGGGGTCGGCGAGGATGGGCACTATATTTTATTCGCAATAAAGACATGCTTCTACACGTATAAACGATTCTTCACGGGAATCTTCCCCTATCCATCTCGCATCCCCCAGATCCCTCCCTTGGGACCTTTCCAAAAGAGCCGGGGAGAGTTTATCCCGCGACATTATGCTACACTTTTTGCACGTATCTGTAATGGATTCTCATAAAGGAAACATCGATCGATCTCGCCGCGGTGCAGGGTCGACGAGTGTAAGCGAAAAGTGTGTTACGGCGGTGGTAAACGTCTCGCGAATATGCGTGTCAGAGTGGCGCCGAGAGGAGCGGGCGATTGCGCGCGCGGGGTGCCTTAAATGGAAATGCCCCTGGCTTGTCCTCAATCGCGATCTTTCTCTCGTTCTCTTTTCACGCGCCCCCTCTCTGCTCGGCGTTCGCGTCGCGCACCGTGCCCCATACTCCTTTTTTCTCCACGTCCCCTTTAGCTTTCGACGCTCGTGTTTCGTCTATCACGCGACTAATTCCGTCGCGTGCCGCGTCCTCCTCGGTGCCAGAAGCGGAGGCGGGATAGAGCAGCCAAGTATCGGCTCGAAAAGAAAGCTGCCGCTGCGTCCGGCATGCGGGCGACGCCGATTTCGTAGGAAAACGTACCGGATCCATCGACCGTTCGCCCTGCTTTCCATTTTTCACCTGGCTTTTTAACGTTGCGTCTTTTCACGGGTAGTTTCTAATTGAGGCGCAGAGATCGCGAGGAATTGCGTTTGTACATGGAAGCAGGGTGATGGTAGCGTTCTCTGGTGGGTATCGAACGATCGTCGACCAGAATGCTGCGCCTAAAATCCGTGGAACGAAGTCTGCGGCGTACGACAGGTTGCCTGGCTCGAGGCGCGAGCGACAGTTCCCACTACATTTCTGTGGGATTTTCGTCGAGGGAGCTAGAACATTCACGGTCAGAATCGTTCAGGCCAGTGGCCGTCCATTAGTAGAGAAGACACGTGGGAAGAATGATTCCAAGAACTCTCGTCTTCTATTTCTTCTGCGTACTATGGCAGAGCCACTCTGTTCCCATTGAAGAAGACGATTTCGCAGGTGAGTGGTTCTATTTTCTTTTTTCTGTGACTTGGTTGCTTCCTCGTCTCGGAATCCCCACGGGAAACTAAAAGGTACGTGAAATGCAAACGTTTTTTTAACTGTGTGCTTGTAACTTGTGCTCACTTTCCTCATAAAAAATAGATTATAAAGTGATTCATGCAGCAGATATTAAAAAATCTGCGTTTCGAATGGCAACGGAAATAGCGAAATCGCTACCTTGATGTATGTTTAGGTATATAGAGAGACACATCTTTCTTTGTCTTCAGATTCACTGGGAGACTTCTCCCATGACCTTAAACACTTGGACGAACATGGCAGGGAATCCACTACACCCAAGCGGGTAAGTAGAGCTCGGAATATAGTCGCAGAAAAATGTACAGGTAATTGAAAAGTAAAGATGAGTTGATATCCAGATAGCATCTTCTTCGTGCACCGGATTGGACGATAAAACAGGACGCTGCGGATACTTGAAGAGGTGTTTCTCCGTCGAGTACCGCTCGAACTTTGCGCTCGCAATGAGTCACTCGTGCACCATCGATCGGACGTAAGCTCTTCTTTTCCTTATTCAATCTCCTCCATCTCTCCTCCTCTATTTCTCCGAAATTCAAACAGCTACGTCGGTGTCTGTTGCTCGAGCCTTCGTCGCGAAGCCCCAGGAAACTCCACCATCGACGAGAGCTTCGCCAGCGTTCTCCCCATCATAGCAGGTACGCGCTAACGAGCTGAACAATCATACTTCCGTCGCGGCGATGTTTCCACTACGTTTTACGTTCCAGTGGACGCCGCGGAGCAGATCGACGGGCAGGTAACCGGCGACTCGAGTAGGATCGTTTGGATGGAGGAGGAGAGTGGACCAAAGCCCGCCTCGGCCGAGGTGAACCGGAATTCGGAGAGGTCGAGAGGATGCGGCACGAGTCTGAAGACCCACGGCAGGCTGGTGGGCGGCAGACCAGCTGATCCCACCGAGTGGCCCTGGATGGCGGCTCTTCTCAGGAAAGGCGAGACTCAGTACTGCGGCGGTGTCCTGATCACGGACAGACACGTTCTGACCGCCGCCCATTGCGTTTACAAGTGAGTCGAGGGAGATAGATCCATCAGAATGCATAGATCTATGCCTCTGCTTCTGTTCCCTCGGCAGAATCAATCCCAGGGACATCAAGGTCAGACTAGGCGAGTACGACTTCTCTTCCCCAGACGAGACCAGAACTCTGGACTTCGCCGTGCTGGAAATACGCGTTCACAGGGACTTTGACTACATTTCCTATGAGAACGACATAGCCATGGTGAAGATGCGCCGACCGACGGTCTTCAATAACTACATCTGGCCAGTTTGCTTGCCACCTGTCGATCAGACCTTCGAGAACAGACACGCTGTCGTCACTGGTTAGTAAACTCCTAAAATAACTATCGTGATGATGACAAATGTGGTGGCTTTTAGGTTGGGGCACTCAGTACTTCGGGGGACCTGTCAGCGCCGTTCTGATGGAAGTTAGTGTTCCCATATGGCCTCAGGAGATGTGCGCTCGAAGCTTCATGCAACGGATACCTAGAACCGCCATGTGTGCTGGGGCTTACGAGGGCGGACGCGATGCTTGCCAGGTACCTTGGCAATCTCTGGCTAGAATCCGTGATCGTTGTTGGAAACATAATTTGAAACGTTTGTGCACAGGGCGATTCGGGTGGTCCGCTGCTGCATCGGCTAGGAAACGGAAGATGGGTGAACGTGGGGATAGTGTCTTGGGGGATTCGATGCGGGGACGCGGATCGCCCCGGTATCTACACACGCGTCAGCTCCTACCTCGACTGGATATTCGAGAACGCCGTTTTCTAACGACCAGCCTCGTTCCACCCTCTGTAACTCGACGAACCAATTAGATAACACGATTCTTCGGCGGACCTTCGAGCCTGTGGGAGCGGAGTGGTCGAGTGGCGCCAAACGCCCCGTGTGACTTTCAAAAACGACGAGAGACTTTATTTCCGGAATATCAACCGTTACATCGTTAAAAGAGATTGACACGAAATAGAGAGAAATTCGATTCTTAGGGCGCGTCGTGGCTATCGTGCTAGAGCGCGGCTCCCATACTTTCTTTTTGCCGCGCGATCAGCAATGTGGGTGGAAGGTGTAGAGTTCGATGTTCCGGGGGCACGGTCGAATGCGTTTCTCTCTCTCTCTCCCTCTCTCTCTCTCTCTCTCACTGTCCCCGCACGCTCGCTGTACCGCTTCCACCCACCACAGACTAGTGCTTCCGCGCGTGGTGAAGCGCGTCGGTCGTTCCTCGCTTAAAGCTCGATCGTTTAACAGGCGGTTTCCGTACGAGGCCCAGCCCCGTGCTCGCTTCAACGCTGTTTGTACACCGACTTGTCTAACTTTAACTCTTCATAAATATATTATTTGTTCTCGTTCAACATAGAAACCCGCGCGGGAGTATCCCGATCCTTGCGACAGTCCGTTCCGCTCACTCTCTGCTCACCACTTCGTGTCCCTTCCCGCGACGCGACACACATCGATTGGTCAGTGGCTGGATTCTCAGCTTCACTCGAGGAGCAACCCTTCGTCCCTGTCGGTCCCTCGTCGATAACCATGCACGCGCGCGGGGAATCTCGCTCTCCCCGTTTCACCGACTCCCCCGGATCTACCGAAAGCGCTGGTCCTCGAGTATCTTCGTCGTCCAGAACACCATGGATCCAAGTAGACAAGCTTCCCTCGCCTCCTTTGCTCCCCTTTCGTCGCCGAGGGACGAGCAGGCGACCCTCCATCCCGAGGGCAGAGTGTAACACGCGTTATTACCAGATTGGAAGATCCTCCGAAGCGCAGTGGCCTCGTCCCTCGGCAGACAGACCTGCAGCCGTGTTCCCATGTGGTTGCTTATATGTTACTTCCTTCGAAAGGCGTCCCTTTCGAACGAGTGGACCCAGAATTCAGATCGGGCTCGCCGATCGCAGCTCGCTGCTATTTCTACGCGGGACAACGATACACGTATTTGGGAATGGAGTCGGTTCACCGACGGGGACACCGTGGAACGTTGGGCGACGCGTGGGATCGTGGGGAGGCCTAGACTCGAGGAAGCGGCGTCGCGGGAACAAGCAGAGGCGCGTTTGGCCCGGTCTCCGTGTGGTTTGGCATGCTGTCGTTCGACTGGTAGGAGCGTCGAGCTTGCGGGACCGTGTTGCTAGACGTGGAGACGATGGACACGCGATTTCGAGACGGGGAGCCGCCTCCGAGGGAGCTGGTCGACAGGGAGCAAGCGCGAGTCGCCCCGTTTCCGGTTAGTAAAGCGCCTCCGCCTCCGCCGCCGCCACCCTCGTCGCCACCCCCGCTGTCGTTGACTCCCTTTCGAGTCTGACTCTGACCCTCGCTTTGACCCTGCTGCCGAGTTGCTGTCTGTTGCCCCTTCGGCTGGTTCGACTGAGATCGTTGTTGTTCTTGGAGCTTCTGCGGTGCTCGATGGTTCGCGTTCTGCTCCTGGCAATTTTGCTGCGTCGTTTGGCAGGAACGTGTCTCCTGGAGCTTGCCGCGATCCGGCCGATGCGTCGAGGCTTGGTCGAGCACCGTCGACGGCTGAACGGTTGTCGTCGCGATCGTTGTCATGGTTGCTGCCGCCATCGCGGCTGGCGACGCTGTCACCTGCTGCACGTTGTTGTTCGTCGGCTTCTCGCCCATCAGCCAGTAGGTGATCATCTTCCCTTTGCCCTGGAAGCACGAGAAAAGGCTCAGGTACACAAGCTGTAGGAGTAGGTTTTTTAATTCCTACGTGTTTCGAGTGTCACGGAAAAAACACGGCTCGGGCGACGGGACTCGAACCCGCAATCCTCCGCAAGATCGCAGACGAGCTCAATTAATAATTTTTGTTGAAACATAAGAAAATGGCACCGGTTTGGAAAAAAAGTTTGACAAAACACTCAAAAAGATGTATCCTCGGGCGTTCCATGAGAAAAATCTCGGTTATTTCTCGACAAAAATTGTTAATTGAGTTACCGGCTATAGCGACACTCATACAGATGAAGAATTTTTTGGAATTTTTCCTTTTGGGTAAATTTGCGCCCAGAAATCATCTACACCGTGAACGTACCTCTTTTTTAGGTGCCACATTGACACCGTAAAAAAACAATTAAAACAAATAGCAAAAATTATTTCTAATTTTTTTTGCATAATATAAGAGTAGCTTAATAAATATCAAAAAGATTTATTTCATTATATTTTGCTTAAGGGAGTTCCTGATCCCGCTGGGCGAATTAGCGCGCCTTGTAATTAGCGAACGCAGTCCTACCTTCAAATTGACCTCCCCTCTGCAGAACAGCTCAAACGTGCCAAATGTGTCTAGGATCTCCTTCGTCTTCGGGCTGACGTGAATCATCAGAGCTGTAGAGGGGAAATAAAAAGATTGACGGGTATTATTCGATCGCTTAGACGACTTAAAAGCCGGGAGTCCAACTGAAAGCTAAGCTATGCTATGCTACGTGGCTGTGGTATAAAGTATAAAAAACATAGTACAGCTTAACTTAGCTTTCAGGTAGATTCCTTCTGTTACCTTCTCCGTTGCTCTCCATCCTGGAAGCCGTGTTCACGGTGTCTCCGAAGAGACAGTACCTCGGCATCTTCAAGCCCACCACACCAGCCACGCAGGGTCCTGCAACGCGGGGAATCGACAAGTTTTTAAGTTGAAAAGGGAATCGCAAGACAGAATTATGTTTATTGGAGTGCGGGGTTCGTCCTATTCGAAAGGAATAAGCGAGTAAAAGATGACACCTCCTTCGTAAATTTCTTGGTACGTGGACCAAGACCTTGGGAAAGTTTTAGACGACGATAAAGAAAGTGCAGCGAGATTCTCCGGGGAAAGGATTAAACGGAATCCCTCGCCTTATCTGGTGAAAGGTCACTGCAACTCGACGCGTACGCGGAACTGTTCGATTCGGGGTTTCAGGGAGAAATAAGAAGAAATATATGTAGGGTAAAGGTGGAAGGAACTATTTCGTGGAGCTCGATTTTACCAGAATGCATTCCAATTCGAAGTTTCAGCTGCTCGTTCGGTCTGTGGCGAATACTGAACGTCATCACGGTGTCCCTGAGCGCTAAGCTCATCCTCGCTATCTCCCTGGCGTGGTTCATCCCGTTTCTCACTGGTAATCCCGACACCACCATGTAAGCATCCCCAATCGTCTCCACCTAGAAAAGAACCCTCAATGATCAGATCGATACTCCCTTCCCGAGTCGAGTATATCTGAGCGCACCTTCGAGAACGTTCATTAATATTTTGCTGCTTAATTACGTGGGGGGTGTGAGAATGTCGGCCCTTTTCCCAATAATGTGCAGCATAGTTATAGTCAATAATAATTCTAATCAGGCACAACGAGGTCCAACTTGTTTGATGCTCGATAAAAAAGCTGCGCGAAGATGTCTGATATAGAATAGGGATATTCTACTTAGAGCATTCCAATAGCGATAGAGGACTCAAGTATTATTATAACTCACTACCAGGGATAATTATTTCATATTTCAAAAACTGAAAAATGGAATTTTGAAGCAGCGGGATAACAGCAAAGTTTGAACAGCCGGTTTAATTGGCCGAAATCGTAAGCTCACCTTGTAGACGTCGAAGTTCTCGATGATGGAGTCGAAGCACGTGTAGAGATCGTTGAGTAGATCCACCACTTGGAGGGGTGTGCTCTCAGCCGAGAGTTTCGTAAATCCTACGATATCACTAAAGTAGATCGTCACTTGATCGTAAGTTTCAGCTATCACGCTCTGGCCGAGAATCAACTGAGAAGCGACGGACCTGAAAGTTCCGACGAAAACCATTCTCCCTGAGCAACTCTCTACGACACCCCCGTGAAAAGTTCCAACTCCCCATTGAAATCGAAACAACTTCCCGAATCCAGTCCGTATTTCCCTCTATTCATGCATTTCCAGAGGGAAGCACGGATCGCCACGATCTCCGAGATCGCGATTCGAGAGCAGGAGAAGTTCGCTACACTTACTTTGGCAGTAATTGATAGAGGAGCTCCTCGCACTTCCGTTTTTGCTCGAGGTAATCAGAGGTGCGCTCGTCCACCAGGGTCTCCAAGTTGTTGGCGTACTGTTCCATGCGCGATAGCAGATTGTCCAGGATGTTGCTGCTCTCGTAGTCTCTGAAAGGATCACGCTCATTTTTCGTCGTTGCAAGGGAGCAATACCAGCGCCTTGGCCCGTGGGAGATTCTGAAGGAAAACGTCCCCTCGGTTTCTGCCCCGCGACAGAAAAGATGGAACGTTCGACGCGCGAGATTGAGGAGAAACGATCGAGCAGCATTTTTTCTTGGGTCCTGTTAGGCTCGCGAGAATAAAGGACGAACCCTTTCAGATCCCGTACTCCATCGGAGCACAAAGATGCTCGGAGTTGATGCGCCCGTCAAGCTTAAGACCCGCCGCTACTCAGGGTGCCGCTCGGGAGGAAATCGCATTAAATTTATTTCGCGAGCGGAGCGCACGGAAATGGAGGAAACGACGGTACATCTGCGCAGTATCCTAGTATCGCGCAACAGGACGCCGGTATCGATCGATAAAGCGCTCGACTCTCGAAACGTTCGAAATATCCATTATCCGAGGGAAGGCACTTGAGGAGGATCCCCCCGACGAATGTTTATTAATCACAGGGTGCTCGAAGGGGTTCCAGGTAAATGTCGAGGAGATAAAGCTCTCCGACAAAGGGGTGGTGAGGGGATCCTTAATTCCGCGGCGCGGCAGAATCGCAGAAGCTTTGCACGTTCCGCGCAACAGGATCCAAGGGAGGCACGTTCATTTCGCCTCAGCGGGAGAATTAGATTGGCGTTTCAGAAGATTATTCCCGATGCAAGCTTGCGCAAGACGTTCCATTGACTTTCTAATGTGTTCGGCAATTTTCCTGCGGTTCTCCACCCCATTTGCCAGCTTTGTGTCAGCAGCAACACGTGTCTGACATTTTCCCCGGTTTGCCCGGGATGCACGTGCACGCGCATTCGCGTGCATTATCATTCGTTATTCAGACTCCATCACTCGCATCCACTTCGCAGATCCGTTCCGCATAAATAAATAGAACATTGCGGGGACGAGACGTATACATCCGAGCCGGGATCAATTCACTCGCTCGAGCGGTGCTGTCGATTCCACGTTAGTTGGAATTCCAAAGTTTTCAACTTGCGTCAGAAGCCGAGGCCTGTCCCCAGCAAACGCACCGATAAGCTCGCCGCGAATTCCGAACAAAGGGTATCGACGTTTAAACCAGCCATAACACGTGTCCGTTGATATGGAAGACGATCGATCTCCTCGGGCCGCGAGATGCCGGCCTCGAAATTGCACAGTGCGAATAAACGCGCCGAATTCGGACCAACGGGCACCGTTTATTCGGCTATTCGCTGATCAACGTACGCGCGGTGAACTCGGTGTTCCTGAAATTCCCCGAGCAAGAGGCCTCGGCTGCCGGCGACTTGGCACGGGAACCTGACAACTATGCCAATATCAGAGGCGATCGACCTCGAGGAAAAGAGAGGAGCTCGAGGAGCAGAGAGGGACGCCGTGGTGGGAGGGAAACTACCGAGGGCTATAATGCTATAGAATTTTCTTTCCGCTGATTCTCGCCCTTTGCGCCAACTGCCAATCCAGGGATCCCAACCTCCTCCTCATTTTTATTGTTATACAGTCTGTGAACGCGGGATAAAGACGTATTATCATGATTATCGCGCGCCGGGAGCCGCCCCCCTGTCGAACGATTGCTAAACGAAGAAAACGCTTTGGAAAATACCGAACGACGAGCGACCCTCGAGTAGATAACGGCGATGCGATGGGGCGAAATTCCATTTCCAGTGTGAAGATGATGCAGCGCGACGGTCCGGATAAACAAGCCAATCGACGAATCGAATAATCCCGGTGAAGTTCGAACGAGAGGCGTTAAAACTTTATTCCCCGCTTGCCCTAGTCTTTCGCCGTTTTCCTCGGAAGTGGCCGCAGGTTTTCTCGGCTCTTCAAGGTTTTAATGCCGAGACTCGAGCGCGATACGCCCGCTTTTTTCGTGAATTATAGTTCCTCGGATATCCTCGTTTTCTAGGGTACGTTTACGGTTTAACGGGGACGAGGGGTCGTTAAAATCTTCTGGGGAGAAGGTCGATTAGAACGCGACAGGGGGGAGCGCGTGACCACTCAGAGGGATCACTCGCTCTTCCTCTTTTATTCCCGGCCTTCCGCTCGAGCGAACGAGCCAGCGCGGTGTTCGTGGAATCGAGGGTAAAATATGGATAATCCTCTGTTACTCACTTGTTAATTTTTCGTATCGTTTGCTTGAGCGCGGGGAAGTCCGGTCGGTCCGCGGCGTCCTGTGCCCAGCATCGCCTCATCAACGTGGCCACCTAATTCGACAACGCTCTCGTTACTGTTCATTCAAACCGTATCAGCGATTTCTATGCATTTCTTTGAATTCTGATTAATTTCAAGATCCTAACTAAGGGTCGACATGAGAATCGTTAAGTGCGGGGTTCTTACTTCCTCCTCGACCGAGCGCTCGTCGATCGCGGGCCTCAACGGGGAGCTGCCGCCCCTCCTCACACCCTCCACGATTTCTGAAACAGGGAAAAGTCCGTTTGCTCGGGTCCGTAGCTCACCGCAGGGCTGCCAACTTTTTTAATCACGTCGCTGCCTGAGGAAACTCAAACGGTCCACGGGTCGTCGTTTGAGCGCGGGGATTTGCATACAATTGCTGGAGGAGCCTCGTAATTTCCTAGCTAGACGAAAAACGCGAGCGCCGGCGGCCGGATCGATACAGGAAATGACGGCTAACTGGGAAACGCGAACGGGAGCGCGGAACGTTGGTCGATTTAGGGAGGCCGAGTGTGTCCCAGCGATCTCCATGAAACGTTATATGAATTAATCGCTCGTGACCGTCGATAAACGCTCGGTGGTTGAAGGGAATCGCCGGCCATCGTTGTGTGATTAGACGTGGAACGATTCGCACGCGATCCCCTGCACGAACGAATCGATCCCCGGCCAACTCAGGGACACCGATTATTCACCAGCTAATTCGTACAACGTCGCGTTTACTCGCGGCGGTGATTTCTCGCGGAGTTAATTCTCCGGATTCACGGTTCGCGGAACTCGAGGGGGTAATTCGAGCGGCTTTCTGGCTAGATCCGAGATAAAGCGCGTAGCTGTTGAGCTCGCGCGTCTGTTCAGCCGCGACTCTTACCACTTGACCGTCCGTTTCAGTGGAACGCTCGTTGCGTGGTCAGCCAGCGCTTACCGTACCATCCCCGTGCCGCGAAACTTTGCATTTACAAGTGTAGAAGCGGCTGTATATCGAGTGTGACCTAGTTTCCATTCAATGGAAGGGAGAAACTTTCACTCTGAGAGATGGAGGTTCGCGTTAAGTAGCTTGTACTGGACAGACGCGATCTGTTCTCGCGTAGAAACAGATTAACGTCGTTACGTGGAAATCAGGTCGAACAGCATTTCGGATTTGCTCGCCAATGAAACAATCGAAATCTCCGAGTACAGAATTTCCACACCGTCCATGAAAATGCAAATTTAAACAGGGACCTTCGATCGCAGGAAACCGGTCTCGTTTCCGCCTCGTATTTCGAGGGCGGAACAACGCGACACGGGAACGTGACGCGCGTTGCGATTCCCAAGGGAATCGCGTTAAATCCAGTAAACGAGATCGCTGCCGCTTAAAATTCTCAGCCAGTCTTTTCCCGCGGTGGATGGTGTTTCCCTATCGCGTCAGGACGTGGCGATCGATTCGCGCGTGCACCCTTGAATCCTGTACTAGATTCTGAAACTCAAAGCGCGCGAGTCTACCCGACGGGATATTTCCTTCAACTTGCTCGAGTAACTGAACCTCCGATTGTAGTAATCGGATAGATATACGAGCTCCTCGCGCACCGGATAAGTGAATTTCGATAGAACAACATAAAGCGAAAGGTGAATCGGTTGAATCTGGAGAAGGTTTCGAGGGTGGAACCTACTGTGCCTGTACAGGTCCTCCAAGAAGGCGTTGCAGGTTTCACAGTTGAGGGTACAATGGGGCCTACGGACTTCGAGTAAAGGGCTGACGGCCCTTCGAGGGCTGGCCCCGCCGTCAGGACTAGCGCCTGGCATCGTCGGCAACGTCAGGCTGCTCGTGCTCGACGTATTGCTTCTCTCCGCCATTTCCTCTCCTTTCTCTACCTGCCCGTATCGCTGTATACCTTCGCCGACACTCTTGCCACTTTACCGGCCTTCGATCCTCCGTCTTCCTCTCTCTTTCTCTCTCGAGCTCCCCACGCGCGATCACGCACGCTCTTAAGGTCCACGCACACGTATCAGCCCCGCGACGGCCCGGTGCCGTCGGTGTCGATGGTCAAAGGCTGCTCCGTTCCCGAAACAGGTAAACGAGATTCTTCACCACTCGCCACTGACGCCACTGAACCGCCACGGAACTGGTACGCGCGCGAGGACCTTTACGCGACGGATTAAAGGGATAAGGATGGATGTCAGCAGGATCGTATCCGAAATCTCGGCCGCATCGTCGTCCACGTTAATCGATGCGGAGCACACGCGACCGACAGACGTTCTTCCCCGTGATTTTACGTGGGGTCGTTGAAACTGTGTCGGATCTGGATCGAATTCCCTCGGTTAGACCCTCCAGGCGAACCGTGAAAACGCGTCGGTGGGGAGACGGCGGAGTTTATAGCCGCTTTAAAGTTTCGAACGACATAGATCGATCAAGGAATTTCCCAAAGTCCGCCTCCGGAAGTCTCTCGGAAACTTTCCCCGAGAGGCAAAGCCTGGAGTCTACGCTCGGGACGAGTAAGGATTAGATCCGTCGTGGTCGAATTTAAGGTCGAAGACTTGACGAGACCGAGCTTCTCTTTGGGGATGAACAACCCTCCAACGCGACACCCTTCCTCCCCTCGCCGATAGGCGCGTCTACCGTGAGGTTACGCTTCCGCCTGCTTTCCCCGAATCGAAAAAGCGAGGGTAGCTACAAATTGGGCCCTATAAATGCGAATTACTTCGCTCCAATTTCACGTTATTCCGCGCGGGGAGATCGACAGGGTGAACCGTGCCCGTTGCAAGCGGTGCCTCCAATGCGGATTGAAAAGCGTCTTTATACGACGAGAGGTGAACGAACGAACCCTCCATGCGAGGAGCGGAATGATCCCCCGATAGTCGCGATTCGTGGCCCCGAAAAATTCCAATCTCCGCCCGCCTCTGGTTGAACGAACTCACCCCCCTCCAATCGTCTGAAGTTCTACTCCTCGTACGAACGGGACCAACGATCCCTCCGGCCGGTATTTTACCCCGTTGCACAACGCGTTGTTTATATCCACGCTTTGATGTCGGGATTTTATTGAAAACAGTTCCGAGAGCAAAGAACCGAGATGATTTCGTAAGAGTACAACAACTTCCGCGAAGTATCGTGCTGTCTGTTCCACGAACACCCGTGTACCTTTGCGAGATATCGCGGAGCAGAGGACGGAGACCAGAGTTGAGAATTGTTAGCGAGTACCAGGAATCAAGAGGCGTACTCGGTGCACCGTTCCATGAGACGTGATGCGATCAATTAACCGTTGGATCTCGGATACGGAATCAGGGTAATTGGCTTGGAAAAAGCAGAAAAGGGAGAAAGAAATAGGCGTGCAGGGAAGAACGTTGGGCGGTGGTGTGAGAGGGTCGGAGGCGGTGGATATCGGGGAAAAAGGGGCAGAGGGCCGCGTAAATGGGGCGGTCGAACCGAATCGTAAACACAGGGCACGCACCGCGACATAAACAGGCATGCAGGCAGGTAGTCACGGGGCCACGAAGCACGGGAAACACGCAGGCCACGCAACGGGCACGTAGCACGGGCGAGCGCGCACGTCCCGTTACGTCGGGGGTTGCTTAATTAAACCGCGGAGAGAGAGAGAGAGAGAGAGAGTGGGAGAGAGAGAAAGAGGGAAGGAGGGTATAGTTGAGAGAGGGACCTACTGCCTCCTCTCCGTCTGTCCGTTCGTCTGTCGGCGCGTGTCGACACTGGCATAAGCTGATTTCACGTGTCGGCGAGGATCCGCGAATCCGCTGCCACTGCTCTCGAGCCGGAGCGGAGACAATGCCCGAGAGAACGAGAGACCGGGACAGAGACAGAGAGAGAGAGAGAGAGAGAGAGAAAGACAGAGAGAGAGAAAAAAGAGAGAGTGAGAAAAAGGGTAACGACGCACGAGGGAGAGCCGCGCGCGAGACCCGTGTGCGTTCCAGGACGCGTGAAAGCTTCGACTGAGCTTTCGACCCCCGTCGGGAAACGCTCCTAGCCTACTTGTGGCACGCTCCATCCTGTCATCGATCCTGGCCCGCTCTCGCCGCGAGCTTCCGAGCTTGCGAACTCGTGCTCCCCAGCTTCGTTACCGATCGACCCGACCAGATTCCCTTCCCACCCGGAGCTTCCGCCCTCAACACACCACGGAAAAAGCACGTCGGTTCGGACGAAATCCTCGCCCTCGACGAGCCTCGCAGAACCTCCCTTATCGGTCGCCAATTCCAAGCCCTTTCGGCTCACATCGGTGCTCGATAAAGCTGGACGGTTCCGGTTTCGAATCTGTTCTTTTTTCAATCACGCGGAAATAAAGGAAATAGTGTTTTCTCAGCCTGCGGGTGGAAGTTTAAGAAGTACAGCTGGAGATAAAGTCTGACGAATCTCTGTGCGATTAACCATTAACGTGGTGCAAGAAGGTGTAACGATGTGGGCAATGTTCTTAGACTTTATTACACTCGCAATGCTGCGTATGCTTGTGAATATAGAGGTAGCTGACAGCGGCTGAGAAATAAAGCGCTCGCGTTGCTTTCTTATGGAACTTACCCCTCG
Source organism: Andrena bicolor (assembly GCA_960531205.1). Taxonomy (NCBI): domain Eukaryota; kingdom Metazoa; phylum Arthropoda; class Insecta; order Hymenoptera; family Andrenidae; genus Andrena; species Andrena bicolor. The sequence goes on from OY482667.1 coordinate 687,671, forward strand.
GAGAGAGATTACAGTTGTCAGCCAAGTAAAACGGTCCCTCGCGCACCACGATCTCGTGCACGATTATGGCGAAGCTGTATACATCGCCCTTCTGAGTGCCCTCCGGGGGCCGCCTTTCCGTCCTCAACAATTCTGGGGCAGTCCAAAGCTGTCCTGCGTAAACAAAACACTGTTCCACTGCCTCGTAGTTACACGCGTGTATACGCCTAGAGAACTCGTAAACGCAGTGTCTCTCGTCGTTTCAAACCCTCCTTCAAACTCTCCAAGTACGCAAAATCATCCCCCGAATTTTGGACTCAGCAGCTTTACGCGGCGCTCGAGCGCACCCCAAGTACTCTGCAAATTCCTTTCAACCAACGTACATATGTACACGTGCCATTGCGAAAGTAAGCGGGCAAAGTTTTGAAAGAGAAACAAGCTGTTTCAACAGAAACGCTCCATCTGGAGTCAGAGTTAAGCGGAAACTTTCTCGCGGGGGCGACTAGCTAGTTAACAGAAACTTTTGAATCGGCATAGACCTGCCCTTTTGTAAAGAAACTTTCCGCAAAGATTCCCTGAAATTTCCCGGGGAAAGGAATCTTCAAAGTTCCTTTATTTTACGTGGCCTTCTTCATTCAGCCAGCTACTTTGAGAGTCTCATTCGCGTTGGATTTAAATCGACTACGATCTTAAGGGGAATCCTATTTACGGGGTTACAAACGTAGCAAGCCTTGGGATTTTTTTTAAGAAACTAGTGATTCGATTCATCCGAAAATTAGACCATGTTTTTATGCATCTTTGAAGAAGCTGCATTTTTTTTTAATATTAGTTTTAATAACGAATATAGGAGTTATGCATGATCGACCATAACGCCGCGCACACTTTGTCGTCCGCTGGTGAGCCTGACATTTAACTTCCAGGTAATCTGAAACAGAAAATTGAAACGGCGTTTTATTTTATACATATGTAGCTTCAGTTTGATGAACCAGAATACCGACAAGGCATACACTTCTTTTGCTACATAAGAAAATAGGCGCAAAATTGGACAGCAAAAATTAAAGTTCCGGACCTTTCAGTTTGAAAGCTCATCACTCTCCACAATAATTTTTTTTCTTTTATTCTGGTTCACCAAACTGAAGCTACATATGTCTAATGCAAAACGCCGTTTCATTTTTCTGTTTCAGATTACCTAAAAGATAAACATTATGCACACCAGCGGACGACGAATTTTGCGCGGCGTGTTAGTGGATCATAAATAACTTCTATATCCATGGTTGAAAATTGATAAAAAAAAAGCTGCGGCTTCTTCGAAGGTGTATAAAAACATCGTCAAAATTTCAGATGAATCAAATCGCTAGTTTCGTGCAAAAAAATTCCCAAATTTTGCTATGTTTTAGCCCCAAAAAGTAGGATTCACCCTGCACCTACTTCTCCAATAAGCGTAGCTGTCCCTGTCCGCCTCCGCGTCGCTGGGGTTCATCTTCCTCAGCTCGTGCAGCCCGAAATCGGCGATCTTGAGGACGAAGCGGGAGTCCACCACGCAGTTGGAAGACTTGAGGTTGCCGTGGCTCTTCACCTCGGACGCGTGAAGGTACGCCATGCCCCGGACGATGTCGTGTATCAGGGAGCCGCGGAACACGCGATCCAGCTTGATCTGTTCGTTTTCCAGAATATCCTGCCTCAAACATACCGAATCATCGATCAAACGAGCTGCGCCCACGCGCCCGAGACACTTGAGCGAGTTACTGGTTCCGTAAGTAGTTAGTCGGACGGTATGGTCGGACGGGGGACGCGCTCGCGATCGAACCCGGCGGGCGCCGGACGACTCAGAGCTTTAATCTAGCAATTCGATTACATTTTTAATCGAGCTCGGTAACGAACACGCGGGCGCGAGATTCTATCGGTCCCTGTCAAAGTAAATCCCACCACTCCGCGGGATATGGTAGCGACTAGAGGTAGCCAGCGTGCTTTAACAGCCAACTTCCCATCGAGCAGCTTTCGATTCGCGCGAGGACAGCTCGATTACAGTCCACCCTGTGTTTCTTGTATGTCTCTAATGCTCGATCACGGAATTATTGCGCGGCATGGGCGACGCGATTATGGGAAAGCAGTGGTCCGATGGAACTGTTAAAATTTTCAATTAATTTTGAAATGACTCTTACTTATAAAAGTTAACAGTTCCATTCGCCCCTTGTTGGAAGCGTTCGAAATTGATGTACCACGTTTGGGAATGGATCAAAGTTCCGCTTTGTTTGTACGGGGCGTGCAAATGTTCACGCAGCGTTGCTAAAGAAATGGTCAAACCTGAAGAGATCCTTTGGGGCAGTACTCGGTCAACAGGCAGCAGTGGGGTGGCTCGACGCAGGCACCGTAAAATCGCACCAAATGATCGTGCTGGAGGTCCTTCATCTGCGCGAACCAGAAGAAAAGTTATCGTATAGAAGTTCCCTGGGAAGCGAGTGTCAGCGATCGCTACAATTTGCAATTTCAAGGAGACAGAGAAGTTGCAGAGTAACTTCTCGATTTCCTTCTTTCCACGAGGATAAAGATTACTCTGGCGCCGTGACCAATGTCTCGTTGAAAAGTTGAGAATTAGAAAAGTTGAGAAGCTGAAGGGACGCGTGCCCCGGGGAACTCACCTTCTTCAATTCCAACAACAGTGGCCGCGAGATCTCCACCTTGTTCCTCGGTATCAGCTTGATGGCGACTTTGGAGTTCTGCAAGGAATAACTTTAAACGTAGCCGGTCGAATTTGCTCGGAGAATTCGTCCGCGCGGATTCGGAATCTATAGACTGCGAGATGTAACTGGTGGGGAGGGTCCGTGAATGGGTAAATCGTGAGTGAGTAAAAGAAGAGAAATGAGGGAGAGCCCTCGGACGCGCGATAACAGCGGCAAAAGCAAATATTCATCTCGATAGTTTTTCGCTCCGTATGAAGGTATTACCGTCGATAAAGTCGAACCTTGTAAAATCCCGTTGGAACGTACGCGTTTTTGTCCACGTCGTCCGGCATGCTCGCGTTCTCTTCCGAGTATATAGTCTGCAAGGAGAAAAAAGGGTTCGTTTCAGTTTAACCGGATTGCCAGGTCTGAAATCGATCGGTTCCGCTGAACACGTCGTGCATGTGACGTTGGAAATGCGTCGAGCAAGTCCTCGGACTTTTTGCCTCTTTTGTAGGGAAAAATCTGGGATGGGATGGAAAGCAGCGCGAAAATAGAATATACTCTCTCTGATCCACGCTCTGCTCGAATATCCGCCCGAGCGGATTTAAATCTATCTCCCTTCCAGGATACTGCAATTCAGAGAAGCCGCCTCGACGTCGTAATCGCTTTTTACCATCAATTCGACGTAACTCATCATTAATTAAAGCTTCACTTTTTAACCTTCTACCTTCCCTCCTCTATCGCGCTTAGACATTCCTTTAGCCGCCAGCTTCAGCCTCCGCCACTATCGCAATTTTCTCTTCATATTTCTATTAAGGAGATAAATAAATAAATGACGTCTCTTATTCACCAGCTGGCTACCGCGCATCTTGTTCGCGACCAACGAGTACATCGAGCCCCTCGTCCTCGCGGTCGGCACCACGATGTCGTTCCAGTGCACCTTCCACGTCATGGACGCTATTTCCGCTTCGAGCTTAAAGTGTCTGTAACAAAGAATTCGTTATCGCGTGTACAATCGCTCCACATCTGTGGTTCTGGCGCAGTCCACCGAGGTCGTCCTTTCGTACATGTGATCGTCGATCGGACAAGGAAGAATCGTCGCGCGGAGGAAGATCAGAGCCGTGGAAAATCCGAACGTACGAACTTCATATTCTCGAGGAAACCACGCTGACAGAATAACGATGCCAGACAACGGGGGAGGTGGAATCGATCAGACGCACGCGAATTACCCGCGAATCTATGGGAATAGTCGGAATAGCATCTGAGGGCCAATTAACTCGACTGATCAGTTCGATTTCCGTCTGGACGTGGATTCGCTGGGCGGCGCGGCGTTCCTCCGCGAATCGATCAGGCATCCTCGATGGCGAGAAGAATCTGTGGAAACCACGATACCGACGCACGATCCGCCCGCCTCGAATTCGCCGTTTAATCAGACCCCATCGCGACACAGATTGCACGATCTTCTTTACAAGAGCGCATAATTCAATCTGATTTACTATTTATTCACAAGATCGTTACTGGTTCGGCTAACTATCCATATTTATACTTTTTTCAAATCGAATTCTGGCTACTCTGATCCAATTAATCGTATCTGTGAAGTAGCCTCACACCACACTCAAACGACATCTGAGTATTCCAAATAATATACTGTGGTATGCTTCAGCTGTGACCCATTTTACCCCAGATGCTTTTTTCGTTCTCGCGTTTCTCTGTTTTGTCGTTCTTATTTTATGTGCCCAGCGTCATCCGTCTTAATAAATAGCTAAATAAATAAATAAATGTTACCACTTAGTTTCCTCTGCAAAACTCGCCTCGACTCGGACGAGGGACTTTTTTCACAGAAGCGAAAGGCGCAGCTGTGTGTACGAGCGTTTCATTAAACTTTTCACGGGGTGATATGTAGTTTGACAGAAACAAATACGTCGCGCGATACGACGGGATACACGGGCGCGGCGTAAAGCCGCGAAAGTTAAGGCACGCGAGACGGCAACAAAACTTTCGCCCCGATTAACGTTTCATTCGGCTAACAAGCTAATCCGTTTAGGAAGGATGAACGGCTAATTGTCCCGTAGATCCGCGGCGCTATAAATTCCGAATCGTAACTGGATCCCTCCCACGATGAAACTAATCGGATTAAGGTATAGGTTCCAGGTAGGAACCAAGCTGTGTGATCCAGAATTATATCCGAGAGCGACAGATGGCTATTGAAACAAGCGAACCATCCATTTCCCCTAAAATTTTCCACGAAAATTGCCTAGCTGCAACTCACCTGTAGATGAAGACCGAGGCGACGACGAGTACGACCACGATCGAGCTCAGCACCATCGAGAGGATCGCGTGTCCTGGAAGGGCTGCCGAGCAAGATCGATTCAAATTGTGAGATAATCGTATAAAGATGCCATTCGTCGTGATATAAGAGACTCACAGTTATCAGGGCACAGGGAGCCGTCGAATCCGCAAGTGGGTGTGTCGGGGGGTGGCTCGGCTCTGCCCCCGGACCAGTGGATCCTTTTCCCAGGGACGTACTCCAATGTTTTATTGGCACCGTAGTAATTGGCCACGATCTGCAATAACAACGACTCCGGATCAGTTAAAGGTCCCCGGCGCTCCCGCAGCTGCCGCGCTGTGTCTACCTCGAACTTGGAGGTCTCCGGATTCATGTCAAGCAGCGAGTAGTCCGCTATTCGATCGCCATTCTCGTCGATATTCACGTCCCCGGTTATACCTGCGGCAGGGGAAATAACAACCGGGAAATAAGCACGTAACGAGGACGGGCATCGAAGGAATCCGAGGTGGAAAATGTTTGCCGGTCACCTTTAAAGCTCCTTCCCCACATCCGCCTGGTGAGATTACCGCCGTCCAGATTCACCTTGCCTGGGTGCTCCGGCAGGCTCTCCTTAAGGGCGAGCGCGTAAAGGAGCACGGCGTCGTAAAACGCGGTAACGAACGTCGAAACCGAGCTGTTCCCGAAGGTGAAGTTATACTTGCTCTGGGCGAGGGACTTCACCTCCCTCGAAAAGTTCAGGTACTCGAAATTGTCCGGGGTTCGGGCGGTCACCGTTAACAGGGATTGATAAGCCTTCCGCGCCTTCTCGTTCCTCTCCTCCGTGTCCGCGTCCACCCTCCACGGCTCCTTCGTATTGTTGTCGCTGAAAGGGACAGGGAAGGAGTTCTATCGCGATCTTTTTCCTTCTTAGTAATATTATTTTAAATGGCCGTGGCCCTCGGAAGCACGCTACGGCTAATATTTTTTAAAACAGATAGACAACTAATACGCCGATTTATTAATTTGAGGTGAAAGCAAAGATCTATTCCCTTTCGTCGTTCTCTATGATGGGGGCCATTCTCAAATTACCTAACAGTAATTTTGCCAATTTGTAAGATTTTATATTCCAACCCCCTCCCGAAGGGATAACTACAGTTCCGAATATTGGAGTACAGTTACGATCACAGTATAACCCGGGTTTAATTTAATTCATGCATTATGCACCGTGCTCGAGTTACTCTGGGATCGCATTGTAAGCCAATGGACATGTTTGTCCCCTGCCGGCAGTGGGTATAATGTGGATGCGAGTTAGAACTGCGGTCTGCGGCTTTCGGCACGTCACATTCAATTCGACTGGTGGGGAAATCGAAGCAATGCTTTTCCGTCGGTCGATCGAGCTTTTAGAAGGATCGATTTCGACTGAGTTCAATGAACAGTGGCTGTGATGCCATTCACGGAATACTTAATTCTTACCTCGATATGCTTTCAACCTACACTATCCACGCTTACCTGGACGAGAGCTCTATGGAGAAAAACACGTATTCCCCGGAGTCGACCATGCCAAGCTCCTCGGCCGCCAGCAGGATCTCCCTGATGGTCGTCGAGTTGGCGCACATCACTACAACTGAAACAAAGGCGAAGCTTCTTTGTCTCCCTTCTTCCAACACCCAAAAGCCTTCCTACCAGAGATGGGCAAAATTTTTATTTAAATAAAAATAAAAGTTAAAGATATTATTCGCCGTATGTCGAATAAATTCTCATCGAATAAAAAAAAATTAACTTTATTCGTCGAATGATCTAAAGTTACAGTAACTTTTATTCGATCCGTTATTTAAATAATTCTTTATTTAGTTAATGCCCAACTCCGCTTCCTACCACCGACTGACCGTCGTTTTTAAAAGTATCCGTCGCAAAACAAGGCATAAGAATTCATAAAAATCATCATCTTAAGAAACCCATCGACCTATTCTTCGCTCTGAGAATCATTGCTCGCGTTCCTGTCATCAATATCGACGAGGTTGGCATCGTACAGGCGCCGAACTCACTTCTGGCCGATTGCGAGACGAAGTCGAGCAGGTTCCTGTAATCTTCGGCGGTGGTGGTCTCCTGGTTGAAGCTCCTGTACACCGGCGTTTGGTTCAGAGCCGTGAAAACGGCGCCCAGCGTAAAGTGGCATTCGGAGTTTCCGCGGCTGCTCGCCATCGGGTGATTGTGAAACAGAAGACCGGCGATCTTCCAGCCGAATCTCCTGAGGATGTGCCTGAGCGCCTCGCCCACCAGACGATGGGAGCCCATCATCCTGGTGAGGGTGGGATAGTGCTCGCCTTTGTACCGAAACGCCTCTGCCTGCGCGCCGGCCGTCAGCACGGGGATGCCCCAGACACCGGCGTACCTCGCCACCGGGGCGATCACATAGTCGCACACCGGGCCCAGGAATGCATCTGCGCTCACAAGATCCACGCGTTCAGAGCTGGCGATCTACATCCTTGATCCTACACGCCCTTAGGACTCCCAGGGGTTTCGGGGTGATCACGCGTTAATGGAGCGCGGGATCGAACTTGAGAAACTTTCTACGACCCCATGAACCTTTATTGGTCACCCTGGTCCGAGATATCAAGCGAAATCAGAGCCTCGCTTCGCAGGTGCTAAAGATATATCCTCCCCGTCCGAAAATATTCCTGTCACGCGTCTAAGGATTAATCCGACGACTCAATTTCATTAGCACCTTCTCCCCTCCGCTCCCCGACCCGCCCCTTCGCCGTCACCTCTCCCCCCGGGAAAACAGTAATTCCATCCGATTAAAAGCGTAGCAGCTAGTTTGCGGATTACGACGAAAATGGGGATTATCCGGCTGCGATAAGGGGGAAAGTTTGCGCCGACTGCCGGGAGTCTGTCATCTGAAATATTAAACTCTACCAGCTCGTGTTTCTCTGCCGAGCGAACCTTTTGTTCACCACCTAGTTCGCCCTTGTTTCGTGGCCATTTCAGCCAAATCTCGGGGTGCTCGAGGAGAGTGCTCTCGATCGATCGATTGAGCGGATGGTGGTAGCGGCGCGCGGATTCCGCGAGCTCCCCGATCGCTCCACTCGCACCGCGTGAATGCCAAGCTTATCGCGTAACAATTTCGCGACAAGATAACGTTTATCACGCCGCCAGACCCCACGAACCGTGCACCATCTACTTTTCAACGATCACGCGCGACTTCGCCCGCGCGATAAGCGATTCTGCTCTTCATAGCTCGAGGAATCCTCCTGAAAGTGAGGCCAGAACCGGGATGCCTGCGAAGAGAGCTTCGCCCAGTTATGAAACGTTGAAAAGTGTCCGAGTAAAAGCGATGACCGCGACAAAGGGCAAGGTGCCGCTCAAAGGAGCCGTCGCAAACTCAATTGGCAGGCCCCTGTGTTCGACAACTTGGAAAAGGAGAGCGTGCCTGTCGGGGCGTGAGGTAATCGGACAGCACTCTCCGATTCTCTGAATCTTCCAACGCGACGTAAAAGCGAGCGTACTTCTTTCGCTCCTCCCAGCTTGGATTTGTAGTTTAGATAAACTAGGAGATAGGAACGAAGGGGTCTGCAGACGTAATTCAATCTTGGGTAACGAGGAATGCGTTGCAGGAGTGTCCCTCCGCGCAAACGGCAGAATACTTGGAGAATCTTGGAGAGGACGAGGCTGAGAAGACCGAGAGCTAATCCATGAAACACCCTTCTGCTATAGAAACAACCCCACAGAGTGGAATCCCGAAGTTTTCGATCCACCTGTTCGGGGGGAGTGTCGGCATCGACGGCTCGTAAATAATTCAGCGGCCGCGCGCGATAGATCTACCCTTCTTCGTGTTCTTCCGCCTGCACTCCTGCGGGAGGAGCTTGTCCCCGATGCTATTCAAATCGTGCCCGAGGCGTTCGTTCAATTGGATCCCGGCAGAAGATACGGTGGAGAAATATATACCAGTTAAGATGGATGGCCGGAGAGGATCGAGAGCGGAGCTGATGACTCCCGCGTGTTCCCACTGCGGCCGCTTTACTGCTGCCCGTCGTGTAAACACAGCCGAACGAGACCACTATCTAAGAAACGACGTCGAGCGTCGCAAGGTCGGCAGGATTCGCTTCTCGATCTCTGTTTTGGTGGTTCGGAAACAGTGGGGACAGCACAACGCTGCCTCGTCGATTGAAAACAATTATCCTCGCGATGACGAGCCTGCCCACCTAAACAGAACCTCGTCCACACCCCATTCTACCACGGGAAAACCAACCCTCGAGGTCAGTTGTAATCCAAGCTCTGTCGTGACCTACCTCAATTCCAAAGCAATTGTATTCCCTAATTCGTGTAGATAAAAGTCGATTAACGTCCACGGGAAGCCCATTCGCTGCAATAGCGTAGGTACCGAGAAGATGGGATTCGTTCCGGCAACAGCGTGTCCCGCGAATATGTCCGCGCTTGATACGTACACGGTGTCGCAGAATGATTTGATAATAAAATGGACAATTGCAGGTGCGGTAACCGACATTGCCAGTGATCCAGGGACGGCGAGAAGGACGCTTGCCTCAGGCATAAAGGTGAGGACGAAGGCGAACGTACGGTTCCCAAGCGGGGGCGAGCTTTTATCGCATTGTTTATGCAGAGGCCGTTCGGATACCGTTCTCTGTCACGCCGCTCGTATCGCGTAAAAGGATGGGCCCAGGCGGAGGGTTGCTTGCCTCTCGCTGGCTGGAATTCCGTGGCAAGTGAGCAGAGCGGACCGTTGCCCGGCTTCTGGAGGAATTGGTTCGCGGTGGATAAAGGCGGCGATTCGGTTAATTCGCCGAAGGGAGCGGCGAGACGATAGAGAGAGAGAGGGGGGGGGGGCTAATTAAACAGAATTGAAATGGTATTTAATGGCCCGTGGGGGAGCGGAGGACAGCCGGAGCAAGAGTCACGAGGCGGCCTTTGGTTGAGTGACCGCCAACGAAGGCTCCGCGCGCCGTCGTTGCATCGCAGCTGCAAGACGCTCGTATGACGTCAACCGGCCGTAACGACGAGCTCGTCTACATTTTGCGGCCCTACGAGACGTTAACGACGAAACGAGGCTCGATTAAGCCACGCCAACTAATCGACGCCGGGGCCCTTAGAGACGCGACCGCGCCAACTAATCGAGCGAAGCCTTGGTTAACCGTCCGCCGTTGACGGTCGCGGCTCGATTCCGGACGCCGTTCCATCGACGTCGCTCGATAACCGCGTCGATAAAACGATCGGGCGAAAGCTACGGTGACGCGCGCGCGCGCGCGTAAACACTTCTAATTATAGGCGCTGATAAGGATCGTGAGTGTCAACGGGAGCAAACTCCGCCGGCTGACACCTTTCTGGCGGGGGGAAGGTAGATAGGCCCTGCTCGGTGCCAGGGGGCATCGTAACGTCCTCAGGCGAGGCGATCGAAGATGCCTGTCGAAGTAGCACTAAAGGACCATCGATAAAACAGAATAATTATCTCCCCGAACGTAAAGCATGCAATGTCCCTGTATTCCCTATCCCCGACGTCAGAATCTCCAGTGTCTCGGCGGTGAAAAAAATGAATGATGACCTGCCGTCCGGTTGATGTAGAAGTCGAAGGCAGCCAGGGGCCCGTAGGTGCTCGAGCACCGCGAGTCTCGATGATCGACCTTTATCTTCCATCCTGGCAGCGGCCCCCTGCTCGAGCTGATGGCCCTCACCGCCAGGAAAACGGCAGGCAGCACCCTGGGCAGTCCCTGCTCGTGCCTTGGATCGGCAGGCGCGATCACAGCTAGCTTCACCTCCCTTTTCACGGGCGGCAGTCGCGGCTCCACGCACTCCTTCGAGGGCTGCATGGTCGTCGCGGTGTTGGCGCTCGCGCTGGCACACATCGTCGTCAACAGCAACGTCAGCCTCATCGGCGTGTCGCTCACGCGTCTACACCACTTTCCTCTTTTAGCTGACATCCTGGATTCCTGATTCCCTTCCGAGCGTCGTCCTGCTGCCACTCGCGAAGGAAACTACTCCTGTGACTCTGCTTCCTACGCGCTCCAAAGTCGTCGCTGGTTTATTCCTCAATTTTGGCCATTCCTCGACGGAAGACCGAGGAAACGTTCGCCTGTCGAGTTCAGGGGTTTCAGTGGCGGACCTTCGGAGCGTGCGAGTCTCCCTTGGGATCGCATCTTGCGAGGACTGCGTTTGGTTCCATTAGGAAGATGGTCTCGAACGACTTTGCTTTCAACGGCCCAGAACTTCTGGCAGCCATGAAGAGTGCGTGACGACCTTCTGCTGCCGTCCTTGGGCTTTTGGTACTGCGACAGACACGCGAGGAAGAGGAGGACAGCTAGGGGATGAAGCTTCTAAGGGGGATTTAGGGATGAGAAATTGTCGCGCGGACCGAACGAAACGAGCGTGACCCTTGGGTCGGATACTTATCGCCTTTGTCAGGCGTAGGCGGGAAAGCTTAAATATCACCCCTGCGGAACTCTAAATTCTCATCTTTGCGGAAAGCAATTTTTCCCAACATTCCCATGCTTCTCTGAAGTCGTAACGAAATTGACCGGTGTCGAGGGGCTAGTTTCGAAGCAAACGGGAACTCGTATGAACGGGTGAACATCGGCGAATTAGGTCGTCGCCCAACGACAGGAACTACGATTCCGTTGGCCTGCGGCTCGCGTCCGTTAAGGCGAAGCAGGAAATAGTATTACGCGTGTATTGAATTTATCGAATCGAAGGGGAGGGTCCGGCTGGGTGTTACTTCGTTTTTTCGCAATAAAATTTCAAGGGACAGGGGAGGGAAAGAAGCAGACCACGGGAGGGGGGGATGAGGAAATGGAATTATCCCTGGATGGTGACGATTTAGAAATAAATAAACCGTGGTGAATCCAATGCGCGGCCGAGAAATCGCGATTAATGCATCGAGGCTAGGCTGTACATCGTCCGTAACAGCTCGATGTATCTCTGTACCGAGGAAATAATTTACCAGCGGCGTAAAATCGCAATTTTCTTCAAGTTGCTCGCGTCACAATGAAACGAACACGAGGCAGAACTTGTTAGTCGCGGATAAAGCGCAGGCCATCAAAGATGACCTACTCGCGGGCAACTAATTAATCGGCGTCGAGTTTCCTATTAAACGAGAGTCCTTTCTCTTCATGAACTTCTACCAAGAGATCTCTCTTTATAAAACGAGCAGTTACGTCCTCCTACAGAACTTGTCACCGCCGTTTGTCGAGCAGAAAGCAGATATTCCCCGAGTTTTCACAGTTGCGAGGCGGCTGCAGCGGAATTCAGCGATGTCCCGTCGACAGTAATACACTTCCTGATGGAAAACTCGTTCCACCGATCGTTCTACATAGTTTCCTCTCTCTCGCAACTTTAACGTCCCCAAGTTCGAAAGATGCGCGTCTAAAGTCGCTCTCCGAGGCGTTGCTCACTTTGCTCACATATAAATATTCATAACTCGGTGTCCCTCGAAACTGACACTCTCGATCAGCCTTAGCACCTCGTTTTACCAAAGATACGCGGGGTTCTTGCCGGTCAACAGAGGCAAACCACGTGGAGAAGATGAAATCGTTTAAATCGAGCTGGAAGCTCAATTAAGCAGCTTCCTTTCGCTTTGGAACATGAAGATAGGCGTGGAAACAATCGCGAGGTATTATAGCGGCGCTTGATAAACGATTTTCACGAAATAGAAACGTTTTCCGTCCCGAACCGAGCGAGGTAAGGGCGCGCGATTGAAACTGAGGCGTCCAGAGCGCTCGGAGGAAGCAGCCCGCTCCGGATCGCCAACGATGCCGCGGCAGTCGTCCTCTTCCTTTCCCTCTTTCTCCGCGCGATTCTTCCCTCTTTCTCTGGCAACGACAGACACGTCCAGGACACTGTCTGCACGTACACGTCGCTTCGCTCGTCACAGAGACAGAAGTCAGAGCGAGGAAAACGCATGCGTCCGATCATCGCACGCCCTCCGCGCTCTATCGCGCTTTCGGCGGCTTCATTCCGCTTTGGACCACCATCGCAGCACATTATCCCTCGCTTCTGCCCGACGAACTCACGCTTTGTACTCAAACCTGAAGACTCCACAGGTTTCTTTCTCTATCATTTCGAATTGGAAAATCAAGAACCGCGAGGCAATAAATAGCGTAAATCTTTTTGTACCCTTTCATGGAGTCTCTGAACCACCTATTACCGATCAGCCCCTTCGAATTTGAATAAATCCGAGCGCCCTCGACGCAACTTCCGCTTCCCTGTAACACGGGTTGCCTTCTCCTTCGCGCTTACCCACTATCGAACCCCGTAACTCTGGTTATCTGTCGAGGACGCCCGCCGATCCAGTTACCGACCAAGCAGCCCTGCACTCGTGGCGGCAGGTTCAAACTCCGCGATGCTAGGAGCACGATTCACGACCTGGATTCTGCGTTCGCAAACAGAGACTGTATCTCTGCATCCGTTGTTATCAGCAAGGTGAGACCGATCAACGTGCAGAGTCGATCGCCCAGAGAAATCCTCGTGATACTTTCACAGATATCGTCGCGTATAGATTTTTTTCACATTCATTAAGGAAGCGTTTAAATATAGACCCGACGACGCGTCGAGCAGTATCGCGCGGCGAGGGAACAATAATAGATGCGGTTCGAGTCGGTGATAGCGCGGCCCGCGATAACGTGAACGAAACGGCGAGATAACGCTTCTCGCTTCGACTAATTGATACGGGCAATTAGATCGGCAATTACCAGCGATCGCTTTCCACCTCGGCGGAGGGAAGAACGCGGGTGGAAGGGTCGCACCCGGTCTAATTCCATCTTTGGAAATTCGATAACGCGGGCCAGATAGCGCGGAGAGGGGCGAAGAAAAAGGGGGTGAAGGGGGCTGTTAAAAGCCGAGGAGGACTCTCGACGTGATTGATGCCCTTAATGCAGCCGCGTGGACACACACACTCACAACACTCGGAAGCGACCGAGCGTGCATGTATTTAGTTAGGTACGTATCGGCCTGGAATGGACGAACCTCGTCGGGCGAATCAGAGCTTTCGTTAAATTTGCGAAGCAATTCTCGGCCACCCCTTTTAACGGCCGCTCGATTACCCCCCCTCAATCCAGATAATATAATGTACGCCCGTTTGCCTGAAAAGTCCTGATAAAAAGGGTCTGATTATGCCTCGTTCGCTCGCCTCATTTTTAGTTGCTTCTCGCGGAACGTTTGCTGATAATTAATTGAATCCAGGATCGTTTTAGAGAGTTTCTATGGTTCTTGGGATAAAGCTCCTTGGTTTCTTGGTTCTTGGGGATCAGTGAAAGCGAAATCGATTCCCCTGATTTGCAGTGGGAGGCATAATCGCCACTTTACCTTACAATGGGCGCTGGAAAGGAATTCTTGGAAGACAGATCGGGCGTTTGAGCGAGCTCGTGGATAGAACCCTCGGCCACGGTACGCGTAACATTGAAATCATTCGGATAGCACGGACGATCAGTCGGCGGAACCTGTCCAAGTCCCGCAGTCGAAAATAGACGAACGAGGATAGAAAAATGGCAACTCACCACCGTACCAGTTGCCCACGTGATCGCGCAACGCCTCTGGATAATCTCCGGCCACGGTAGTTTCGACATCAAAGGTTCCAAACGCGAAGTTTGGCTGCTTCTTGATGAACTCCACCATGGACTTCATCATCAGCTGACAGGTGTGCCTGCCAGCCACCTGACTCTGCCCGTTGGTCGCGTAAACCAGATGCACCTTCCGCCACTCGTAGCTGAGGGGAATCGAAAGGGAAATTGATGGGAGCTGAATACTCGCTGGGATAGTTTATTAAACCCAGTACTAACCGATTCATTAGAGCCACGAAGAAGTTGGCCACGTCCCTGAACGCCACGTTCCCGATCCTGGTGGTCATAAAGTACTCGTCCTTGCACTCTGTCTTTTTCTCCGTGAAGTCGAAGGTGAAACCCCCTGTTGTTATCAACGGCGCGCCGAAAAACTTCACCACCCTCCCCACAGCCGCTGAAAAGTGTTCAAACTCGTTAGAAGAAGCTCCGAAACTCTTCAGAAGCCTTTGAAGGGAGCAGATATGGGGAGTCTCGAAGAGTCTAACGAGTTTGCAAGGACTAGAGGCTCCTAGCCGTCTAATAAACGCGAACTTTGATCAAGCTGGTAAAAATAACATTGCAAAAGAATACAACTTGATCCCGAAAGCCTGAAACATCAGAAAACTCCTGGGCATATTCATTGCGTCATCTTTGTGACAATATGATTCATACTTTGGTCAAGATAATGAGCCACAGATTGTTGCATTTTTGCAGATATTTTCCTAGTAATAATAATCAGAGGGCGGCTGAGGAACCCTGGCACCCCCAAAAGAAAAAAGAGAAAGGAGATTAATGTAACCATGTCTGAAGTAATTCAAGAGCGTTATAAAAAGAAAAGAAAACTGGAGATTATTCTTTAAGTAAATTTGTACAATCACCTAATGAATTTTATCGAATTTGCATTAAGAATATTTTTATCCGTTCAACTCGCCCCCCCCCCCCCCCAAGATTAAATGGAGTGCGATTAAATGGGGATTTAGCGGAGCTAAATCTTGAGTAGGCTACTGAACTGGTGTAAGTGATAACGTGTTTATTCGAGCGATGCAATAAATATTTCCAGCATTGTGTATCCGAACTCAGACCTATCCCACGACTTACCCACGCAGTAATCGCAAGCGGGCCCGAGGAACAGGTGAACGCAGTTGGAGAAACTATCGATGGCACCGATCTGCGCGTACGTGGCGTCACAGTGGTCATCCTGCGACAGGAACTTGAGCTTCAGCCACTGTGGAAGAAGTCCCCTGGACTTGGCTCCGTGCACGGCCAAATCTACAAACGCAAAAGACACTTCTAATGACAAAGCCAACGAGACAACCCCAGCATGGACCTTAAAGTCAACTCACCAAGGACAGGCAGGACCTTGAGCAAGGATATCTCGAAGCTTGGGTCCGCTGGCAGAATGACGGCTATCCTGAGCTCGCAGGTGATCGCCCCGTGGCGATTCCTCTTGCAGAGCGCCTCGCAGTCGCGCGCCAACTGCACCTCCCTACAGGTCACCTTTCCCCTCAAAGGACACGCCAGCCACACGATCATCAGCATGACGATCCAATTGGCACCCATGTAGCCGCGGCGACGTCCTGTCCGCGTGTGCGAGCCGCTCGACTCCGGCTTCAGGCGAGATCGATTCCACGGCAGGGTTCCCAGCTCGTCGACGAACTGTCCTTCCACACTGACACCGTGTCACCGACCGATAGACCCTCGGAGCAGAGACACCATCCCCTGGCCACGTCCATTCTCCCTCGATTCAATCCGAGGTACCTCGAGCCTCCTTCCTTGCGCTATTGAACGATTCGTGGGTGATCCGAGGTGATAAGGCGTTGCTTCTAGTTGGTCGGTTGCAGAGCTTCAACTGGGGGAAAGTGGAGAAGCGAACGGAGGATCCCGTGGACGGTGGATCTCGGTGGCGAAGATCAGCGGAGACGGTTGGAACGGTGGCTAGCGCGTATCTATGATGATACGGCCGGAAGATCTTTCGTTGGAGATCGATGTGATGGTAGATAACTATTCTTAGACGGTACACACTCCAAGTTGCACGCGCACAGGCGAGTACGCGCCGCGCGGCGGGCGGCCGCGAGCTGACCGACGATTCCTCTCGGACCAGAGCTGCTAACTGTTTGCTAGCCACCTACCAGAGAATTCTTCGGGCCCCTTACTCCTCTACGGTTCGGTATGGGAAGTGACGTTCCGCAGCCGGTGCGATTGCGGTGGTTGCTTTCTGCTGGACGGCGAGCGTCCTCGAGGAGGTAGAGGTGGCGTGTTGTCCTGGTTCCAGGGATGGGCTAGGAGAGCGTACTGATACTTGCTTCGGTGATCTTGATCCGCATTAGCGAGCTACAGGCACGTAAGTGGAGTTCTCGTCCGCTCGTGTCCCGTTATCGCTGATTTTCTATCGCGTCGATTGATAATAGCTATCGAAAAGCTGCGACGCGCTCGCTGACCGACGCGAGCTGCGAGCCACCTCCCGCCACTTCTTTAAACGATCCACGGGTATTATTCTAACTCGAGCCACCGCGCCGCGCATGCTCCGCGCGTCGCCCCTTTCGAAGGGCTACCCGAGATTCGAATGGACAGCGGTGTATCGCTTTCCAGTGTTTTGTTACGAATAGGGACAATCGGGGTGGTAGAATTTAGGAGTGAGCGTTTTAGAGAAGCATTTGTTGGTTGGTTGGGCTGGCGTAGTTCTATGTGGCGGAGAGGCGAGTGGTAATGGATGTATTTTGGGGGATTTAAGGGGCAAAGTGAGGACACTGTGTATGGAAAGTCTTCAATTTTTAAGTCTTCAAGTCTTTAATGGGTCTGCTATAGACTATAGAATAGTTAAAATTATGTAACTGCAGTACTAATCAAAATTAACTGCACTACCAATCAATACCGTAGCGAAGCAGGGGTATTTTGCTAGTTAATTATATAGATAATATAAAACTTGAAATGTTTGAATAAATCCTTCCTTACCTTCCTTTTACGTATGTACCTATATAAAATAAAGATATTTCAAATTATCAAGATATGTGAAATAATGGGGTTAAATAACGACGTTCACCAAAGTCGGAGGACGGTTCGGACGGATGAACTGTTAATATGTCATGGTATATCAGATATCTTAATGCATTATTTCCACCGATTACTGGAATACGTGGGAGACCGTTCACGATTCTACTGCAATACACTAACAATAAGTAAGTATCTGAGAGACTTTTTTGAAAACACTTTACTCGAATCCGATCACATATCCCCAGTAGTGAAAGACATATAGGTATACATAGAAAGTGCAGAGTGCAGGGCTGCAGCTGCGAAAAGTACATATTTTGCAATGGACATTGCTATACAAAATCATTTCTGGCCTGGACGAATTTCAACTTAGCTGGGAGTCGTTGGAGCGAGGCGGAACCTCTAGCAAAGTCGCATCATCGCCGAACAATGTACATGCCAGTTGAACTTTACCTGCTACAGTGATCGGATATCAGCGAACGCATAAGCATATACGTGATATCTCGATTCCTGGATAAATTTCATCGATTCGTGGACCATGTGGGAGGTAGCTGAGCAAGATTCTACTACAATTCACTCAGTATATACAAGACTTCTCAAGCAATACTTTTCTCGAGGAGTTGGGAGTCGTTGGAGCGAGACGGAACTCAACAACCTCTAGCAAAGTCGCACCATAGCCGAACAATGTACCTGCCAGTTCAACTTTATTCGCGATCATGATCGGATGTCAGTGAACGTGAGAGCATATTATTTCATCATATCTCGGTTCCTGGATTAATTTCATCGATTCGTGGACCATGTGCGAGGTAGTTGAACAAGATTCTACTACGATTCGCCCAGAATCTAGAAAACTTCTTCAGCAATACGATTCTCGAGGAGCTGGGACTCGGTGGAGCGAGACAGAACGTCAACAACCTCTAGCAAAGTCGCAGCATCGCCGAACAATGTACCTGCCAGTTGAACTTTACCTGCGACAGTGATCGGATGTCAGTGAGCGCGTGAGCATATTATTTCGTGATATCTCGATTCCTGGATTAATTTCATGGATTACTGGACTATGTGGGAGGTCGCTTAACAAGATTCTACTACAATTCACCCAGTAGGGTAAGCGCACCAGTAAATGAACAGTTAAGGCTAATGAATGAACACTATTATAAAATTATGTTTGCAGCGCGAATGATTCCACGTGCTGCAAAAGTTCTTTGGATATGAAGCAACAAATGAAAAGAAGTCTCTAATTAATTAGTTGCTAACTTTAATAACTTATTTTACTCATTTTAATAAAAAAAGTTCATTCACTGGTACGTGTTCATTTACTGGTACTTCCACCCTATCTAGAAGACCTCTTGAGTAATACGTTTCTGGAGGAGCTGGAAGTCGTTGGAGCGAGACAGAACGTCAACAACCTCTAGCAAAGTCGCACCATCGCCGAACAATGTACCTGCCAGTTGAACTTTACCTGCGACAGTGATCGGATGTCAGTGAGCGCGTGAGCATATTATTTCGTGATATCTCGATTCCTGGATTATTTCATCGATTACTGGACCATGTGGGAGGTCGCTTAACAAGATTCTACTACAATTCACCCAGTAGGGTAAGCGCACCAGTAAATGAACAGTTAAGGCTAATGAATGAACACTATTATAAAATTATGTTTGCAGCGCGAATGATTCCACGTGCTGCAAAAGTTCTTTGGATATGAAGCAACAAATGAAAAGAAGTCTCTAATTAATTAGTTGCTAACTTTAATAACTTATTTTACTCATTTTAATAAAAAAAGTTCATTCACTGGTACGTGTTCATTTACTGGTACTTCCACCCTATCTAGAAGACCTCTTGAGTAATACGTTTCTGGAGGAGCTGGAAGTCGTTGGAGCGAGACAGAACGTCAACAACCTCTAGCAAAGTCGCACCATCGCCGAACAATGTACCTGCCAGTTGAACTTTACCTGCGACAGTGATCGGATGTCAGTGAGCGCGTGAGCATATTATTTCGTGATATCTCGATTCCTGGATTATTTCATCGATTACTGGACCATGTGGGAGGTCGCTTAACAAGATTCTGCTACAATTTACCCAGTATCTAGAAGACTTCTCAAGCAATACTTTTCTCGAGGAGCTGGGAGTCGTTGGAGCGAGGCAGAACGTCAACAACCTCTAGCAATGTCGCACCATCGCCGAACAATGTACCTGCCAGTTCAACTTGATCTGCGACAGTGATCGGATGTCAGTGAACGCGTGAGCATATTATTTCGTGATATCTCGATTCCTGGATTATTTCATCGATTGCTGGACCATGTGGGAGGTCGCTTAACAAGATTCTGCTACAATTCACCCAGTATCTAGAAGACTTCTTGACCCACTGCTTAGAGACATTTAAAAACGTGCAATTGCTTTGTATTTAAAAACATGAGATGGCTGTGCGTTTTAGTATTGTCAACGCGAGTGTAGATTCAGTGTTTTTACGCATTTTGAACTATTTAAAACTCAGTACCGGTGCTCAAATTGCTCTTTGATCGTGAAATTAAAGTGACATATTTGTGTGTGTGATACATTCTATTCGGTACTACTGACCTTGGTCTGTGAACCTGCTGAAGAAGCTTCCTGTCCGCATGGATAACAGTGAGACTGTGTTCTACGATGTGTGAGTGGTACACTTTCATTTTTTTAATTTTGCTGAATGCTATTGAACAAATGGTTGCTGTTGCGAGCACACTGACCACGAATACATAAAACGAGAATGGAAAGCATTAATTTCTTAAGGATTTTTAACTATATAACTTGGAGCTCTTTCTCATACAAATAATAATAACTGCGAATGATAGATGATATTGGTACTACTTGGTCACTGTGCTCGCTACTTCTACTTTTCTCTCTCCTTACAATATTTAAATCAGCTTAACAATAAGTTTTAGTATAAGAACTTTAGTCGTAAGACATTTTCCAAATTTTTCAAAATGCACAAAGCATTGGTCGAACATGGACCAGAAATATTTAGTAGAAATGGGTTCACTTTCGTAGGTACCTCCGCGCTGGTGTGCTCGGCTCCTTGGTGACGTTTCCCGAGCATTGCGACTTGCGAAACGGAATCAAGCTAAAGCCTACGATCTAGTTTAAGGGTCCAGATCGAGCCAAACTTACTTATTCGGTGAGCTTGGTTCGGTCTGGACATCTATTCAAAAATGCACTTGCGTAATTCGAGCGATAAGCTTCTGTTCCGTCTCGTTTTTTTTTTTAAATATAAGAGTGCACAACGCACTCTTCTAGAAATACAATTCTCCTTCGATCACTGATTTCGATTTCGCGCATGGTGTGCTCGCCCTTCATAGGCCGGCTGTGCTGGGTACAACTTATTACGGCTTTACACAGAGGACCATTGTTAGACGAAGATGTGCGCCAGTTCATGACCATTCTGATTTTCTAGTTATCGCGTCGATACCGGGCTTCGGTCCACCTCGGCCCGCTCTGTGGTCTCAGATGGCTCGTTCTTGGCCACACTCGCCAAGGCTGTGTAAAGTCGTGATATGGAGCACGCCATGTAGAAACGAAAATTCGGTGCATCGAGGGTGAATGTTCGCGTCGCGTCGCGTCTTTCGATCCTTTCGGTCGTTTAGTCTCCTTTGCAATCTCAATCGCGAGATTCTTAGCTTTCGCATATCCCTCGAAAGTTACGCAAGTGCATATTTGCAATAGATTATGCCACTAGGGCCCATTGTAAAGAGTGCGATAGGCTAAATTTAAGGGAAGAGGTGCGCTTGCTTGTCGAGAGTGACACCTTTTGCTATTGCTTTTGCTTTTGCTTTTGCTTTATCTTACAATTAGCTTCACCGTGCACCGTGTCGTTTCTTATTTAGAAAGGAAGCATACGTTTAAACACTTGTCATAGTGACTTTTCTATTTCCTACTTTCAACTATTTTTTCTTTCCGGAAATATAATTCGCTCTCGGAAGAGATCTTGAATTAGCACAAGATGCTCGGGCACGATACACTCGCCTGTGCAAATTGTCGGCTTTGTGATGGGAGCGCGTATTGCAGCTGCATGTGATTTAATTGTGAGGCGGGCTGCTGTGAGTCTGACCCCCACAGGCGCGGACCCGAGATGGGAGCTTCCGTTAATGGGGGAAGGTTGGATGAATGGTGGTCGCGTATTAGCGTTTTGTCTGTGCAACTGCAATGCGTGAGTGTATCGAGCAGCTCGAGATCTCTCGCGACAGCGAATCCGTGGCCGTTTGTCAATTCTTTTCTATCTCTGCAATGAGATACTTAGAATCTGGTTGTCACACAAAAGCAATGCAAGCGTACCTCCAAACTATGCGAAACATTTGTAACCGCATGTATGCAAAGAGATCGACGAGATCCTCTCGTTTATTTGTCTCGCGCGTGTATGATAATCCTTTGAACTTTAAAGTAAAATCTTTTGAAAGAATTTTAATAGGCTTTTACGATATATTGCAATCACAGTCCGAAGGTTTAACACTATTCCTACCACGAACCGGTCAAAAAGACCGTTTTTAAAATGTCGATTAGAATTTCCTACATACAACGTAATTGAATCGCCTTTAAACTTCACGACTTTGCCTCAAATATACGTATAATACAGTTTTGAATATTCACTTCTTGTTTTATTGTTTATTTTCTGAGAAAAATTTGTAATCTGTCTTACCTAACGCGACCGGTCAAATGACGTGAAATGTGTCGGTAGGAATAGTGTTAATATACCAAAGCATAATCTGTTATGCTTTCTCTGAGTGGTGCGTGTGTGTGTGTGTGTGCTGCGAAATTTAGAAAATTTGGGCAGGCAAGTTTAGTTTTAAGCGTTTCATCGAAGAATTCGCGGAGGGATTCGCCGAGGGATTCGTCGAGGGATTCGTCGAGGGATTCGCCGAATGGTTCTCTGGTGAATTCTTTAAGAGGTTCACTCAGAATTTCGTTGGCGGGCACAGGGTGGAATTAGATCTGGGTTAAGGTTTACTAACTTTGTAGAGTAGAATTGGAACATTTTTCTGGCATTGCATGCCATTAGCGCCTGACGAGGCTGCTTTTTTCACCTTACAATTCGGAATTAATATGCGCCCAAAGAGGCTGCTTTTCTTCCGTCTTGTTACTAGGCATCGTTAAGCGCCCATTGTGGCTGCCGTTTTTTTTTCCATTAAAATTGAAAACTATTAGGCGCCCAAAGGGGCCACTCCTTTTTTCTATCAATCTTTAGAATCATTAAGCGCCCAATGCGGCTGCTTGGAATTTTTCTGAATGTCCGAATTGCGTGGCGCCCCATGCGGCTGCCTGGAATTTAAAGGAAATTTTTTGGAACTTGTTAAAATACAAATTGTCTGTTTCAGTAATAGTGATTGTGATCGCCCGTAATGCGATCTAGAGTCAGTGTTTTTGCGCAAGTAAAACTAGTCGAAAGCTCCGGTGCTGTAATAACCTTTTCACCGCGAAAGTAGAGTCATGCACGAGTCCAACTGGAGCTGCTGGGCTGACGGCTAAAGGGGTGCTGAGCTCAGGGGTGCTGGTCAGCGGGCTGAAGGTGTGCTGAGCTGACGGGTGCTGGTCAGCGGGCTGAAGGTGTGCTGAGCTGACGGGTGCTGGTCAGAGAGGTGCTGGTCTCAGGGTTGCCGGTCAGGGGTTACGAGTTTGCAGAGATGCAGTACTCTTGATGACAGCGAACGGTGAGTCACATTATAACTCTTTGAATGTGGGTGCACGCAGTAGAACATAATGGTTTCTGTAGAAAACGTAGCGTAGCCAGCTCTTTAGATTCTGGCCGTTCCAACACAAATGCGCGACATGCAGGGGCCCATTTCACATGGTCGGTATTCGTTTCGAGAACACTTATGCAATATTTCGCGAATATGGTCTAGGGCGTCTAGGCAGTAGCCTCGTGACGTGGCTCTTTTCTAAACCATATTTACGAAATATTGCAGAAATGTTCTTAAAACGAATGCTAATTATATGAAATGGGTCCCTAACCGCTGCGCATATGTGTTGGAAAGAGCAGAATTCAATGAGCTGACCATACAAGGTACTCGTAGATAGTGACATGCATGTGGCTGTTTTAAAATCAGAAAATTAAATCAATACAAAAGTTGCTCGCGATTTTTCCAATTCCGATTAATAATTCGTAAAATAATCTAATTAATCGAGTCGAGTAGAGTCACCGCGAAAAATTTGAGAAGCTCCCTAGTGGAACCACACTTCCTAGCAATCTTGCAGTCTAGCAAGATCCTTTGTGGTCGCGCGTAATGCGATTGTAGAGTCCCCGCTTTCTTCGCGTCCATCTACATATTTTTATGAGCCCCGCGGCTCTTATTTAGAGTAGCATTACCGCGAATTTGGAGTAAAATTTTTGCGCATCTAAGATTTGTTCAGAGCATCGCAGCTCCAGTTGAATTTTCTTCGCGAAAGTAGATCCAATTTTTTGCGCATACAAACCTCGTCCAGAACACCGGTGCTCTAATTGCTTTTTTATCGCGAAAGTAGAGTCAAATTTTCGCTTAGCTTCAATTTTCAGCTTAGACTTGCCAATGAGATTCTAGGCCCTAGAGAAGGCCTAGCTCATGGGCCCTGGAGAGGGCCAGAAAATTAAATCAATACAAATTTTGCTCGCGATTTTTACAATTCCGATTAATAATTCGTAAAATAATCTAATTAATCGAGTCGAGTAGAGTCACCGCGAAAAATTTGAGACGGTCCCTAGTGGAACCAGACTTCCTAGCAATCTTGCAGTTAGCAAGATCCTTTGTGGTCGCGCGTAATGCGATTGTAGAGTCCCCGCTTTCTTCGCGTCCATCTACATATTTTTATGAGCCCCGCGGCTCTTATTTAGAGTAGCATTACCGCGAATTTGGAGTAAAATTTTTGCGCATCTAAGATTTGTTCAGAGCATCGCAGCTCCAGTTGAATTTTCTTCGCGAAAGTAGATCCAATTTTTTGCGCATACAAACCTCGTCCAGAGCACCGGTGCTCTAATTGCTATTTTATCGCGGAAGTAGAGTCAAATTTTCGCTTAGCTTCAATTTTCAGCTTAGAGTTGCCAATGAGATTCTAGGCCCTAGGGAGGGCCTAGCTCGTGGGCCCTGGAGAAGGCCCAAGACATGGGCCCTAGAGAGGGCCTAGCGCGTGGGCTCTGAAGAGGGCCCAAAAGGGGGGCCCTAGAGAGGGCCTACCATAGGCCCTAGAGAGGGCCCAAAGCATGGGCCTTAGAGAGGGCCTGCAGCATAGGCCCTAGAGAGGGCCTAGGGTCACGCTAGCTTGGAAGCTGGCGAGGATGACAGGATGACAGGATGGACCATGTTAGCTAACCGGTGAATCATATTCTGTACTTGCATGCGATAGTAGACACGAGTACCTTGTATTTCTGGGTAGTAATCTTTGTGCGTGCATTTTGGAAGGATAAGCATCTTACCTAATTGCACGCAGTGCAGTTTGGTAAGATATGCATCCTACAAAATGCATGCAAAAAGACTGTGCCCAACGAGTCCAATCCGAGAGCAAGGAATGTGAAATAATTGAAATGGCGCGTTTAAAATACAAGAGGGCCAAAAGTTGCTGCTCCTTTTTCGAATTAGAGTCACCCCTATATACAACGCAGCATGTATACACATATTAACACTTTGGACAGTAAATTAAAATCTTTTGAAAGAATACAGTAGCCTTTCTCTCTAATATTGCAAAGTAAAGTTCAAAAGGTTAATATATTTTCGCGAGATTTTCCGGGAATCATTTCGGAGTCGCCGATTCCACGGATTTTTTTTAAATAGTAGAGTGAGATTGTCGCTTCTCTCATTGCTTGCAATGCGAGATGCGATGAGTTGATTATAATGGAGGGTGGATGGGATTGGAGTTTTTTTTCGGGATGGGCCATTTTCGTAGCAACCTCCTCGCGGTTACACCTGGCGGATTGCCAAGTAGTCACTGAATCATTAGCTTTGTTGCACTTTCCTTGGCTCCTCATCTCTGATGAGGAGGTCGCCGCTGCTTCCGTTTCCGGAAGCAAGCGACTGTGCATGGAATTAGTATGTGTAGAACAGTTTCATCCCCTGGTGTTCTTGTCGAAAGGGAAAAGTATCGGGCGTAGGGGGTGTACCATTTGATGGAACATTGTTTCCATCAATCTCTTTGGTTTAGTAGGCTAAGTTATTATAGCATGAAGTATTTAAGGCCCCATGTAAAGTTGCCAAGTAGTCACTGAATCATTAGCTTTGTTGCACTTTCCTTGGCTCCTCATCCCCGATGAGAAGGTCGCCGCTGCTTCCGTTTCCGGAAGCAAGCGACTGTGCATGGAATTGGTATGTGTGGATCAGTTTCATCCCCTAGTGTTCTTGTCGAAAGGGAAAAGTTTCGGGCGTAGGGGGTGTACCGCTTGGTACACTGCCTGCGTAAGTCTCTTGGTCCGATTGCCCAATCTCTGCGTTAGACGGCTTGAGTCAGGTCACACCTAGTGCTCCTGACGAGTCGCATGAGTCGGAGCAACAGGAGTCGGTTGGGAGACGCCGAGCGCTTTTCCCTTTCGACTCGGACATTAGGGTGGTAGGAACTGCGCCATTCCATACTTGTTTCATGGTCACCTGTAGTCTTTCCTTCTTTGCTGAGTTTATTTTAATCGTGTGATTGCTTGGCAGTTCCCTAGATTCTATATCTAAACCGAAGGAATCGATGGAACATTGTTTCGATCCATCTCTTTGGTTTAGTAGGCTAAGTTATTATAGCATGAAGTATTTAAGGCCTCATGTAAAATTGCAAAGTAGTCACTGAATCATTAGCTTTATTGCACTTTCCTTGGCTCCTCATCCCCGATGAGGAGGTCGCCGCTGCTTTCGTTTCCGGAAGCAAGCGACTGTGCATGGAATTGGTATGTGTGGATCAGTTTCATCCCCTAGTGTTCTTGTCGAAAGGGAAAAGTTTCGGGCGTAGGGGGTGTACCGCTTGGTACACTGCCTGCGTAAGTCTCCTGGTCCGATTGCCCAATCTCTGCGTTAGACGGCTTGAGTCAGGTCACACCTAGTGCTCCTGACGAGTCGCATGAGTCGGAGCAACAGGAGTCGGTTGGGAGACGCCGAGCGCTTTTCCCTTTCGACTCGGACATTAGGGTGGTAG
Source organism: Andrena bicolor (assembly GCA_960531205.1). Taxonomy (NCBI): domain Eukaryota; kingdom Metazoa; phylum Arthropoda; class Insecta; order Hymenoptera; family Andrenidae; genus Andrena; species Andrena bicolor. The sequence continues at coordinate 714,205 of OY482667.1, forward strand.
GAACTGCGCCATTCGATACTTGTTTCATGGTCACCTGTAGTCTTTCCTTCTTTGCTGAGTTTATTTTAATCGTGTGATTGCTTGGCAGTTCCCTAGATTCTATATCTAAACCGAAGGAATCGATGGAACATTGTTTCGATCCATCTCTTTGGTTTAGTAGGCTAAGTTATTATAGCATGAAGTATTTAAGGCCTCATGTAAAATTGCAAAGTAGTCACTGAATCATTAGCTTTATTGCACTTTCCTTGGCTCCTCATCCCCGATGAGGAGGTCGCCGCTGCTTTCGTTTCCGGAAGCAAGCGACTGTGCATGGAATTGGTATGTGTGGATCAGTTTCATCCCCTAGTGTTCTTGTCGAAAGGGAAAAGTTTCGGGCGTAGGGGGTGTACCGCTTGGTACACTGCCTGCGTAAGTCTCCTGGTCCGATTGCCCAATCTCTGCGTTAGACGGCTTGAGTCAGGTCACACCTAGTGCTCCTGACGAGTCGCATGAGTCGGAGCAACAGGAGTCGGTTGGGAGACGCCGAGCGCTTTTCCCTTTCGACTCGGACATTAGGGTGGTAGGAACTGCGCCATTCGATACTTGTTTCATGGTCACCTGTAGTCTTTCCTTCTTTGCTGAGTTTATTTTAATCGTGTGATTGCTTGGCAGTTCCCTAGATTCTATATCTAAACCGAAGGAATCGATGGAACATTGTTTCGATCCATCTCTTTGGTTTAGTAGGCTAAGTTATTATAGCATGAAGTATTTAAGGCCTCATGTAAAATTGCAAAGTAGTCACTGAATCATTAGCTTTATTGCACTTTCCTTGGCTCCTCATCCCCGATGAGGAGGTCGCCGCTGCTTTCGTTTCCGAAAGCAAGCGACTGTGCATGGAATTGGTATGTGTGGATCAGTTTCATCCCCTAGTGTTCTTGTCGAAAGGGAAAAGTTTCGGGCGTAGGGGGTGTACCGCTTGGTACACTGCCTGCGTAAGTCTCCTGGTCCGATTGCCCAATCTCTGCGTTAGACGGCTTGAGTCAGGTCACACCTAGTGCTCCTGACGAGTCGCATGAGTCGGAGCAACAGGAGTCGGTTGGGAGACGCCGAGCGCTTTTCCCTTTCGACTCGGACATTAGGGTGGTAGGAACTGCGCCATTCAATACTTGTTTCATGCTCACCTGTAGTCTTTCCTTAGTTTCTGAGTTTATTTTAATCGTGTGATTGCTTGGCAGTTCCCTAGATTCTATATCTAAAGCTAAGGGATCGATGGAACTTTCTTTCCATCCATCTCTTTGGTTTAGTAGGCTAAGGTTTTCATGTACAGGGAGATCGACGGAACTTTGATTCCATCTATCTCTCTACGGGTCTCCAAGCACAGCAACCTCCTCGCGGTGAGACCTGGTAATCGGTGGAGACCACCGAGCCGATAGCTGTGATTGTAAAATATTCTAATTAGTTGTAACAATTTTTTTAACTTGCAATACTTTTATAGATTGTAAGAATACGAGTATAGTGGTAAGATAGAAGGTTAAGTGGAACTTGGAATATTTTAGTGACATACTCGAAAGATGGGATTTTGAAAATTTTCTGCGTGTTTTCTGCTCTGTCCTCTTACTGATATATCCCAAGTTCCAATTTCTTGGGGAAGTATTCCAAGTTCTATCTCGGATCACATTAAAGTGTTACTGGAATTTTATAAATTTCTACTCGGCTGCCATTTTCTAAAAAGAATTTATACACTGTAAGAGTTTCGTGACTCACAAGTTTTACCTAATTAGATATATACTTACAACTAGCGGACCAAAGATACGCGCATTACACGACGTTTAGTTTGAAAGGATACACGGTTGGACCATTAACGTCTTAAAAATCATTTAGTAAGTATTCACTTTAACGCAAAATATCTCTAAGACTTATTGCTAAATACTCTGCTACTTAGTCTACTATTCGTTAAGAAAATTATCCTAAGCAGCTGTTGACTATACCGACCATTTGGCTATTCCGTCCAGAAAATTCGCCCGAGTTAGTAGGATTACATGATTCTAGAAGAGGTGGCACGGCTGAGGTGCGCGTGTGAGAGGGTGGGAGAGCGCTAGCGCGTGCGACGAGGAGGAAGATTGATTTTGTACCACTAACTTTAGTTATATGTGATCCTGATACAGGAGCAGGAGTCCATATATGGTCGGTAATATATGAAATGTATAAAACGCTTTTTTAATGCAATTATGAGGCTTCATGAAATTTCACAGTTTCATCTTAAAGTATGAACCCTTCACTACTTTCCTTTGTACTTTCCCTTTCTTTTGGTTATAATTCATTAGTTGCAAACAGTTTATGCAATATTTTTGCAATATTTTAGTAAGGTGTTGGACTGATCACATGGGACTTTGAAAATTGTCAGAGTCCTGTCTTGTTTGTCATTTTGCCAATATATATTTTAAGCTCTAATATAATTCCTCTGCGAAGTATTCCAAGTTCAATCTGATTTCACTTTAATAAAGTATTCATATTAGTGGGATTCTAAACATTACTATTACTCGAATGTCAGACCAGTTGGGACTTCGCATTAGCATTATTACCAGCGTAAAAGACGAAGAAATTTTTAAAGAAGTCGATTACCGACAGAACGGTCACGGCCACGTGGCGGTCGGTGGCGCTGTGGTCCGCGCCACAGACCCTCCTGTTATAGATGAAAAGAAAACATTAACGAAGAGAATGTTACTTATGAAAATGGAAATTGCAACAAAACTAAAGTGACTGGGATAGTTGTAACAAATTGAACGCAGCTTTCGTATTCTCCTCTTTATTTTATGTCATGCTATTGAAGGCGCTGTAAAAGTACTCACTAAACCCCGACATATATATGAACGTGAAGGAAGCTATTGGTGAAAAGAAAATGAGCGTGACATATGTCGAGCATCAATCAGCTGACGAATAGTTACGTGGTATTTAAATGGCCGAGTAGCTATTTACGGAGTACAGTTCATTGAAGATCATGCTTTATGCGCATTGAAATAACTCGCCCGAGAGTTATGCGCAATCCTTGGAAATACGCGGGAAAGCGATTATCTTTACATGACGTTTTTAAGTCTTGGCTTTACTTATGACACAAGGAGAATTATTTTAGAGGATTTTCGAATGGATATCATTCATAAATATACCCTTAATTCAACATCCTGACAGCTGATACATTTTGGCGGTAAAATATATTCAGCTGATTGGTCGACAACATTCTGGCGCGAAGAAGCGTACCACCACCAGTAGAGGATTCTTGTAGCTTGTAGCATCGGTTTTTTAACAAGAAAGTATTCGATCCCTCACGAGCACGGTGTCTCGTTCAGTCTCGTTACTACTCGTTACTAATTTGCTGCAAAAGTGTTTCCTGTTCGCCTTTCCTGTGACAGTTATCAAATTTCACGATGCCTCTTCAAATCTCCACGAAAGAGAACATTCTTAAACACCTCGAGAATATTTCTCTCGTGGAAAAAGTAAGTTATTCAGATTTTCCCTTATAAAATGTGTTTCGAAAGAGTTATCGTTAATTACAAGTTATAGAAATTTTGTAGCCATTTCGCAATTTGGCAATCATTTTCTTACTGTAGCATCGAACACGTTCATCTCGCGAGCGTGTAATAATTTTCTCAGTTTTCATAGTTCTCGGTCGTATTATTGACGTGTTATTTCAAATTTCCTTTTATGTCGAAAACCATGTGCAATAATGAGATTTCGCTACGGAATTTCGATCTAGTGGAGATTTACTAAATAAGAATTTTAGATCTCGAATGAATCATGCCGGCTATAAATTGTATGTTACTTCTGCATGTGCTCAGTATGGCAGAAGAATCGCGAATAGCGATATTTATAAACTGTAATTTTATTAATTTATTATGAACATACACGTATGTAAGTGTTAATAAATGCTTTTACCAGAGACCTCAACAAAACTAGAGAAGCACTGCTTTTAGTAAAATATGTGTAACGTGGTGTGTAGCATAAAAGGTTAAGTTCCACAGGAAATTTATAGCAAAACCTCAAAATTCAGTCAATTGCATGTAAAACGAAAGCAAAATCGTAGTATTTTATTAAGTTTGTTCTTTACAGAAGGAAACTGTATCTAATGATTGTGCAAAGTGATTATGTATATACGTATATATAATTCCAGTGCACAATGTTTCCTTATAATTATATTCCGCAGAACTTGATAATGGGTGGAACCCCTATTATTGCACGCAATTGTGCAATACAGTAGATTCTTCAGACTCGTAACAATCCATGTATCGTAGTTATATGCAAATGTTGGTAAGAGATATCCTTTTGCGTCTCTTGCATGTCAAGTAGTAAATTAAATTGGAAATTACCAAGGAGATTATTTTCATTTATCTACAGTTCCAAGAGTTGCGTTTAGCCTTATGAATGTATACATACAATATTAATATCGTGTATTATTTAATTGCCAACTTCTTGTTTTCAGACCTCTCCGAAAAAATTATGTACTTCGCCAACTATTTCCCATGAGAATGGTATAAAAAATGGGGTAAGCAACCTTCTCATCTCTTTTTGTGAAATATTTACAAAACTCCACTAAACCAACACTCGTTCACTTTTCCAGGTGGCCAAAATGAAAGCTGTGAGAAAAGTGCAGCTAAAAGAAACTGAATTCAATGCAGAATTGGAACCGCTGCTAAAAGACAATCCACGTAGGTTCGTCATTTTCCCCATACAGTGGCCCGATGTTTGGCAAATGTACAAAAAAGCAGAAGCTTCTTTCTGGACAGTGGAGGAAGTAGACCTCTCTAAGGTATAATTTAATTTCCACATTTAAATCTGAATGTTTAAAATTGAAGACAGAGTTGGTAGATAGTAATAATAATTTTTTGCAGGACGCCCTTGATTGGAATCGTTTAACTAGCAGTGAGAAGCACTTTATATCTCACGTCTTAGCATTTTTCGCAGCCTCCGATGGAATTGTCAATGAAAATCTTGTCGAACGATTCAGTCAGGAAGTGCAGATTACCGAGGCGCGTTGCTTTTATGGCTTCCAAGTCGCCATGGAAAATGTACACTCTGAAATGTATTCTTTATTGATAGATACTTATATCACAGATGCTAAAGAGAGGTAAGTAATGCAAGTATATTCCCTCGATTATCAAGTATTAATGAAGCCCAATTCACGCTTTTATTCTTTCTCTGCAGGGACTTTCTATTTAACGCGATCGAGACTTTGCCGTGCGTCGCGAAGAAGGCCAATTGGGCGCTGAACTGGATAAACAATGACAGTGCAACTTTTCCTGAACGAGTAGTTGCGTTCGCCGCGGTGGAGGGTATCTTCTTCAGTGGTAGCTTCGCCGCTATTTTCTGGTTGAAGAAAAGAGGGCTCATGCCAGGACTTACATTTAGCAATGAACTTATTTCGAGGGACGAGGTTGGTGCATACCTACCTGTACAAAAGGAAATGCAAGATCAATAGGAGCGAAGCTTCTATTTCTCCTTTTCTTTTACAGGGATTACATTGCGACTTCGCGTGTTTGATGTTCAAACACATTGTACAGAAACCGTCGTGCGACAGAGTCACTTCGATTATCAAGGACGCCGTTGAGATCGAACAAGAATTCTTAACAGACGCCTTGCCTGTCGAAATGATAGGTATGAATTGTAAACTGATGTGCCAGTACATTGAATTCGTCGCAGACAGATTACTCCTCGAACTGGGCTGTAAAAAGGTGGGTAGAAATATTTGAATTGGTGATTCGATTTGGTCGTAACGTTTACTGATGCGTCGTATCTGAATTCTCAGGTCTATATGTCTGAAAATCCGTTTGACTTCATGGAGCATATATCTTTAGAAGGTAAGACGAACTTCTTCGAGAAGAAAGTTGGGGAATATCAGAAGTGGGGAGTTATGCAAAACAGGATCGAAAGCAATTTTACGGTTAATGCTGACTTTTAATGTAGTAAATAGACGCAGCAAAGAGACTGCTAATTTCTTTTTCTTATTTATGTACCATGTTAAAAGACTCGTGTGGCTAAAATTTCTAGACATGGAAAGCATGCTTCTATTATTTGGACTGATTCGATAGTGACTGCTAAGTCTAAATGTAATAGGACTATTTAGTATTTAATTCTGATTAGAACTTTTACACCTTGACAATGACATTTATAATTTGACCACAGCTAGGTGTATTTCTTCTTATTTGACTTCGTTTGAAGGTGCGATAGTAATACATTTATTTGCGACATTATTTCACGCAATGCGACCTGTTTAGATAAAATTATTAAGAATTAAGATTGGAAGTTTGAAACTTCGCGAGGTAACGCGTAAATCGAAATTGTACAATAAGTCGCGCAAGGCCCAGTTTTAGATTAATGTTAAACGATCTATACGAATAATTCAGTATTTGCCTAACCAAGGTTTTTGTATGTATGTATATAATTTAATTGAGAAGAATAAAACATTGTACTGTAAGCGAAGACAGTGTTTCTTGCTGATTGAAAATAATCTGTAAATGTTTTTGACGTAACTTTTATTTTAAACTTTGACCGTAACAGGTATAAACTTACAAATTCTGCCTTATGAACAACTTGTGGAAGTAGAACACGTTTTATAAAGTTCACCCACACACATTGTAAAGACTGAATATTTCGGTGACACCGAAAATTAACAATCTGTTAAAACGAATGGTTTTCCATTGCCCTCTTGAATATTATGGAATGTAAATATATATATATATATATATGACACGATTATATACATTTTAATATACACCGCTAAGTGGACAAATCTCGATGTAACTGTTTCATTTGTATTGTATATCGTTAAATTGTATATTAATGGAAGCTTTAGCGTCCGTAACATATATGTTAGACAGATTGTGTTTGAAAATTATTGTGCAAACGTTCAAGATAATTTTTACGGCACTCCATATCGTCGACTGGTCTATTATAAGGTAACCAAACGGGTTCTCCAATAAAGTATCGTTTTGCTTTTATATAATTCTGAAAGAAAGGAAATAAATTCAAAGTGATAATGTGTTACACTCTATCGTACGTTATACTTACATTAGTATCTAAAGTGAATCTGTGATATATTCCGCTGGGAATTATTATCAGATCTCCCGCTTTCACTTCGATGCGTATCCACTGATCAACCTTGTCCCGGACATCGAAGAATCCTGATCCGTCTAGAACCAATCTTATCTCCTCGTCTGTATGAAGGTGTTCGGTGAAAAAATTCTTCAACTAAATGTTCCAAATAACTTCTCTAAGTATACGCTCGACCCATCGTGTACCATGTGATTCACATTTTCTAACTTACTTTCTCTTCATAATTTGGAAGGCATTCTTTGGAGCATACTATTTCGTCTTCATAACTGTAGCCACGCGTTTCCCTTAGTTCCGTCAACGTGCTATCATCTTTGTAGTCTTTGTAATCAACCTAAATTAACATTATCAATTTAAATTTATTTATGTAGAAATGATTCTAGTGCCACCAGATTTTCCCAAGGGCACATAGAGGTAAAATATCAGGGCAACTATATTTAAAAACAATTGAAATTGCATACAGTTGTTGAGCAGAAGATGAATAATATAATGAAAAGATATCTGTTGAAGAAATGTTGATTATACATTAAGTTCGAGCTAACCTTAAAGTACTCAACTCCTGTTATTTTATACAAGTCCAACAAGGAGAGAAATTCAGGTGGCTCTTTATGGTGTTCCAATCGTTGATCAGCATCACTGTTGTCCATATACCACGCACGAACCATTCTTAGGTTTCTGCACAAATTCGATCAAATGCACTCGGCTTTTCGCCCTCGTTATGCTGTGACGTAATAATAATAAAAAGTATTAAGCAGTGACAGTACAATTTTCACTCAATTATCAAGATAGGGGAATACAGTTATCTCGAATTTGACGTTGATATATTGTCAGAGGAATTACGTCGTATCGAAACCATATTTAATTTTCGCCGCCCATTTACAAATGTATGTCGACAACATTGTCGATATTATAATACTATTTTCGAAATAATTAGGAAACCTCGGTTTGTTGTAATTGGAGAAAACTACGTATCAAGTTGCGACAGAATCGTGTAATTAATGGTAATCATAATGTGTATGTTTCCTTAGGCTATTTCTCTTTTGTGTCAGTTATGTATGTTGTATTTATAATCATTGATAAATTTGTCGGCTGATATATATACATTTCTTAACAATCGCAATAATTTTCCAGGGATGTAAGAATGTTCGCTACAGTATCATAAACAATTTGGTAGATATTATAAGAAAGCATTCTAGAGAATTGTTTACAGCTGCTTTGTTAACAACTCCGTATAAAAGATGGACGAATTGAATGAGTTTTATAAGAAGGTTCAGATGTATCTTATGAAGAAGAATCAGGAATGTGGAGAATTAAAATTCCTCTCTTCGCGTACAACAACAGAGAGCAGCGACCACATCGACGACTTATGCAAATCGATGATGGGCATATTTGAGGCCTATGATATACCTGTGAAGGAAAATGCGTTGGTCGATAATGAGAAATGCGCGCAGTCGTATAAATATTTGTTATTGAATACCAAGTTCCAGAATCAGGAACGTTTAGCGGAAGATATCGTTAGCGGTCATTTAGTCGACATGTGCCCGCCTTTGTCTTCGTATTTGCTTATGGAGATAATGTGGAATCTTGGATACGAGAAGATTCTAATTCGATCCTTTTTGCATGTACCTTTCGACTTGTGTACAGAGATGCTGCAGATAATTAGGAAATGTATAGAAGAACTGCCTTTCCAAAGATTGCTAGATAGCATATGCGAATTAATATTGACTGCGTATACTAAGTTCCTTGGATTAAAGGAAGGGGGAATACAGTCTACGAATCTTGAAGAGAGCGTAGAAAGCTTTCTGATCAACTTCGAGGAAGTCTTATTGCTATTAACAAACCCGCAACTAATTCATTTGACAGAAGTGTCCAGCACAAGGAAAAACGAGCGACGTGGTATTATATTGAAAAGATTAATTTCTACGATAAAGAGTTGTTTAGAGCGTAGAATTAAAAGGAGTCCCACCTCCGATGGTCTTGAGAAATTATACAATGTTACGTTTGGTCAAGAACAATTTGTCAACTGTGAAGATACGCTTATAGAAACTGGCGTAACAAGCTTGAACGAGAAAATGATAAATGCACTGCTAAATAAAATCAAAGAAATTGACTGTAATATTTATATGAGCTGGGCGGGGTTGGAGGATGACGAGAACAACATGATTACTTTGCAGCGTTCCATTGGAAACGAATGCTATTACTTTATACAGTTTATACAGAACGACCAACAGCTATCTGAAAACACTCATTTGATAGAATGTCTGCAGCACTTGTCATCGAAATCGGATCCTAAACAGTCTAGTTTTGTTTTAAGTTTACAAGAACTCTGTTGCGCCATATCCGATGGCAAACGAGAGCTTGCGAAAGAGTTGTTATGCAGATACAAAGAATGGGATCATTCGATACTTGATTTTGTTTATAAGAACGAAACTTTATTAGATAAAAAGGACTGTTTAAATCTGTTGGAATATCTTGCGTTTGCTCTTAAACAGCCGAACGACGAAACCTGCAAAGAGCTTTGTCACACTGTCGTTACGACAATACTGATGCATCGAGACGTATCAGATATTTATGAAATCGTGACGGCGTATCTAACGAAACATGATGGTAAAAGCTACCTAGAATCTTCGCATACAGAACACGCGTTTAACGAATACATTACGCGTAACTCGAACTTACAGACGTCGACAAATTTGAAAGTTGTTCTACTCTTCCTTTTGAAGGATCTTAAATTGGTATTGAATATACTCGTAAAGATCACTATCGGTCATCCTGACTACAGAAATATTATGATTTCTGCCAACGATATGCTTCTATTATCGCCGTTTATGCAAATAAGAGAAGGCAACAATCAACTAATCCTAACCAGCGTCCTAAGAACAGTTTTTATAGAAAACGTAGAATGGAATGGAAAGAAATTTATGTACTTCATACGAGCTGTATTGGACAACTCCGTAATCAACGTAAATGATTTGATAAATAATGTTTTTATACCGTATCTGGAGGCAGATACTTTCAATGCGCCGAACATAAATTCGGTTCTTATTAATATTCCAATGTTGCTGGCCAGATGTACTAAAAATACGCACGCTAAAGGTTTAACAATAGCTCTGGCTAAGAAGATGTCGTTTTTGAGGAAAAATACGACCATTTCAAAATACGTAAGCAGCGAAATACTTGGACAATTAGCAAGGATATTGAAATATTTAGTGGAAACCAAAAGTTACAAGCTTCCTATGTCCACGAAAGAAGAAATAATTACTGGAATCGAATGCCTGATCGAGCCAATAGATAAATTGTACTTCGCTCCTCTTTGGTATTTAACGAAGGAAGGTGTTAGCATAGTCGATATAATGAATGATTACGAAAGGCGTTGTTTCATCGTGCTAGACAGATTGAAAGAGGACCCAAAGGCCTCGGAGAGACTACGAAGTTATTTATCAAATTTGAGCTTACTGAAAGAAGACTTTTTGCGCCACTTAATCCTTCGATCGACCAGAGACGAATATCAGAAATTAGGCGCGGAATTTACTACGATATACTGGTTTGTCTTCGGATACAATGAAATCGAAGCGTACAATCACTTTTTACGCTTAACGGTAGAAGCATGCTGCTTATCGTTGGAGTACCCGTCCATCGGTGGAAACGATTTATTTGCATTTCTACTCAAGTCCGTTTCGCAATTCTGTGAAACGTTCGTACTATTCGAAAGAATGCAAGATCAAGAGAAAGTGTATCAATCGTTAATTAAAAATATTAGACAGCTCGATGGGAGCATAAAGCATACTCCTTATGCTCATTTGTTTACCACCTGCCTCGCAAGCTTGAATAACGATACACAGCGAGATTCTGCAAATCTACTGCAAGATGCTTTAAACTCTCTTTATTGCTTCAGCGAGCAGTGTCTTGAATCAAACTACGAATACGATGAAGAGATCCCCAAGACATCTTTTTCTAAAAAAATTTCGAATTTTTATGTAAATCAAGAAGTCATTTCCGCTTGTATGAGAGTATCAGCCACAGAAGCCCATGAATGTATCAGAAGATTGAATGAATTATTCGTTTCAAGTTGAACTGTCTGTGTTTTTTTAATGCAATTAAACTACTACATCTTTGTTTCTATATCAGCTTAAGTTTCATGAGCTATGTATTATTATGCTGTAACTGAACAGCAGGTGTTATTCGTGATTAGTAACAAGGATCATCCAATCAGTACCAAAGAATTGTTTTTATTCTATATTATATTTGTGCGATATTGCCAAAATGCCAGTACAATGGTTAGTAATAAAAAAATGTGAAAAAATTGCGTACAAAGAAAAAATGTGCACCAGTATCGAGACAGGATCAAATGGGTAGCTTTCCCAGGACAGATCTCAATGTTTCCATGGAAAAAGTTAGTACCTGGTCGTGTACAGAGGAGCAGTTAATTGCTAAAAAGGCCTGTCGATGAAATCCAATTGCAACCTTCTCGCTTTCTACTAATAGTAACTACTACATACTAAACAGAATCAATATCTTTCATACAAAAACTTTGCTTCCTAAATCTGTGCACCGCACTCTTTTTTTCCATGTCATTGAGTTACAAGAATTCTGTATTGACTAGATTCTTATGCTGGTAATTCAAGCTGAATGCACCAATAAAATCATCTATTGAAGCTTAAAACAAAGTATCTTAAACGGAAGAAAGGAAAAATATTGCTACGCATAGGTTCTGTTATTTTAAAGCTTCTCTTTCAATCAAAGAGAAGGGCAATGTTTTTTTTTTCGTTGATACTCGTTTATTTACACTCGCATTATAGAGGGAAATACACAAAGCGTACATATTTTTACATCTTACTTCTCCTTAGTTCTTTTTTATTTTTTTTTTACTACAGGTAAAAAATAACGCGTGCCTTCTCTTTTCGTGTATATGTATTTCCCTTTTGAACGCAGCTCGGTATAAGCAGACTGAAAGAGGATTAAAATTACCAGCGAACGAAAATATTTCGCGGGTGGTGTCGTTTTATAAAGTGTCCTCGAGTATCCGTTTTCTCGTCTACCCAAGTGATCGCGCGAACACAGCAGAGAGCCGTTTAATCGGTCACGGCGATAAGGAAACGAAGAAACACGAGCACGTGTCCCATGAACATTTAAGCCGTCAATGAAATGCACATTTTTTACTGTAAGCCATTCATTGTTGTCTTTTGTCAAATGTCGGATATTCATTTATCGGTATTTCTTTTTATCAATTATTATTATTATTATTATTATTATTATATATAATTCGACGCTATAATATTTACAGATTCTTCACATTGTAAAAAATATAACGTATTTCGTACTCAATATCATACGCAGGTAGTACTGAAAGGCCGATATACATCTAAATCGTGGTGTTTTTCTTTTTCTTCTTTTTCATTCCCGAATTAATGTGACCCAGTTGCTTAACAAATCTGCATGTATACATATATATGTAAATTGTGTATGTATACATATATATTCATTTCTTTATATCTAATTATAAAATCGTATGCGAATCGTTTCTATGAGTGGTGAAGTTGTTGTGCTTTCTCTCCCTTGAGTTTCTATCCCAGAAAAAAATCACGCAAGGAATTGCTGGCCGAAACAAAGAAGTGAAGAAAACGAACCTGGTCCTTGACACTGATATGCTGACTTAGGCGTAGCTCGATTTTCCATTTCGCTTTGATAGCTTCCCAAGTAAATCGGACAATTTCGCGTTTCTTCTTGTACAAACGTTTTAATACATTCCCTTTTTTTTTCTCTCTCGATAGAAAAATATCCTTAAACACGGTCGTGTGAGTGCGTGCGTTAATTATTCAGAAGCGATACAAATATAGAAGTAATTTCTTGATTCCTTTGTTTCATTATTTCTCATATATTAGAGACATGCGTATACTTGGAAAGCTATCCGCACCTCTATTTTCCCCATCCCACTTTCGCCCTTTGCAGATCCATGGTTTTCGAGAAGCACAAAAAGAAAACCCAGGAGGGTGGAAAAACACAACGATAATAGGAGCGTGAGCGATTACACCGTTTCACAAAGAGGCCCTTTGATTCGCTGTTGAAAGGCTTTCACGCGCGTTCATTATCGTCGTCTTTTAATAGAAAAACTGCGGTTTACATCTACGGGATCACAGCGAGACTACGAATTTTCCGAGTGATAAAATAGAGGATACGAATAATTATCTGTTGCACCTCCCCTTCCCCCTCTTCCCTTTTCCCCTCTTTCACGCCTGTTTAGTAGTAGAGTACAGTGAACGAAATATGGATGGCCGATTCGCTACGTCGGTTATTATACGCTCCGGCAATCTGAAGCTGACGAAACGTATTAGCACCCTTCATCAGTCGAATACGCGAGGCTATCTTCTATGTGTCTCAACAAAATATACACTTTAATCGGCAACTTAACATTGAAAAATTCGACAAGAGAAGGTTCAGTCGCGACAAGTATAATAAAATGCTTCGCGTGGTTAGAACACATGCTCAGCCGCACGTATTCGCTACGAATTAAGCTTCTTTCTTTTTTTTTTATCAAACTGCACCGACGATTAGAAAGAATGAAAGAATGTACGATCGATAGCCTATTCCCAAAGAGTAGCGTCGTCGGACCCTACTAACTACCAATGATAGAAATACTGTACATCAGTTCGTTTGAAACTTTTCAGTTCGACTGTAAGGGCCTTTGGACGCGTTTCCGACCGGGAAGCGACTACCTCTCGTGTACAAAATTCAGCATCCTTAATCGATCCGAAAGGCTGGTAAATCGAGACGAACGAGTTAGATTATTATACAAACTTTAAATAGACTTTTTCTCTTGTCTCTTCAGCGATCGGGATTAACACCGTTCGATCAAACTCGTAAAGAAAAGGAAAAGATAGCCGAGCCCTTATTTTGCTTTTTAAGGTACGTCGTGCAGCGAACACACGGAAAATTAATGACTTCGATGGTGGCGTTAAATAATAATAACATATCGAGCTAATGTAATGACTGTTATGGTATAAAAGCAGTATTTAACATTCGGATAATATGATTTTTGATCACACGAGAAAAATTACACACGACCTACAGCTACTTATAAGGGAGCCCATCGCTCCCGTTTTTTTTTATACATCCATTGGTTTACGTCTACAAACTCAATGGCGATTTGCTGTTTTCTTTTTTCCATTCGAAAGAAGATTCTCGGTTTCGTACGAAGCAATGGATACGTTAGATATTACTACTAGTACCACACACGTATTTTGCAGTTGAAGGGATCAATGTACCAGCAAGCCTTTGTGAAAAACAGGTTTCAAAGTCTTGCCTTCTCTCTTGCTGGTTTATAATTGGCTATAAAACTTATTGGAATCGTATAAAGACTTTGTATTTTTTTTTTCTCTATCATACAGACTTTACCATATAAATCCTATAATTATGTTTATGATTGACATTATGTACTAATGTTCCTCTGTAACATTACCGCCAATTCTCTTTTCCATTCTACGCTTGTCAATCTTCAACATTTTCTCCTAATTATGCCTCGGCTGGTTGAAACAACAGACACTGTGCTTCCAGGTTCCCGTTCGAAGCCAATGAAATCCTTAATGAAACAAGAATATAAATATTAGCAGGTATGCGACAATGTTGCAGCGAAATCCAACGAAACGCTAAGCTGTCCGAATATCAGTTGTCCCGAATATAAAATTCCACTAAATCAGCGATGAGTTTTTGATACCCTAGGTTTGTTTCAATAAAATGCATCTCTACTATTAGAACTGTACACTCAATACCGGAACCATTAACGACACACCGCTCTCGGGCGCTTTATACAATGTTATTCTTTACCTCAGCCTCTGACGTTTGAGCATGGGTAATATATATATATCGTTAATGGATATCATTGCACAATACATATCTAAGACCATCTATTCTCTTTCGAGTTCCTGACTATACATTGTAAATAACATTTATTCAGTCGTTTTAATTCCTCCCACTATGTCAAACAGCTGACCACCACAGTGATTCCTTCAATATCTGCAAACGGTTTTCGGACGCTCTGTTAATTACCATCCGACCCTTGTGAGTAATAGAGGTTCGTCGATTGGAACGAGTACGCGACGGGCGCTTGTTTTAGATTGAGCAGAAAGCTAGACATATCGAGTTTGGTTTCGCCGTTAACAAGTAACAACTATCGTGGGGCATGTTCCTTTATCACCCTCCCCGCCATCCGTGTCCTCACTCCCTCTCTGTCGAGTATTGGTCCTTTGCTGACGGAGTTGCCTCTTCCATTGCCCACTTACGTATCTATCATTATATATTACAATAATATTACATATAATACTATCCACGTATATTAAAATATTTAACAGCCAGCCAAACGGTGGACTGCGATCTTCCGATAGAAAAAGAACCAAGAGACGGCATTAGTCTTTGACATAGTCGAATTCACGAAGATCCATGGTACGATTCGGGGTAACGTTAGTCTTATAGATTGGCGAATTCACAGCACAAGCCCAAGGTTGAGCCCAAGAAAAGAGAGCGTAGCCACCGGACGAACAGAAATATCATCCAATGGAGGCGCGATCAGCCGCTACGTACGTTTTTCCATTATCTAAACGTGGCTCGGTTAACCCGACTGAGGAGTTTTGATTAATCATTAGAGGACGCTGCAACAGCAGTAGCTCTTCTTCTCTTTCTCAGGGCTGAAGTTCATTTCGCGTACGATCTCCGCAAACACGTCGTTGACGTTCGTGCGATTTTTCGCGGACGCCTCGACGAACGGGCAACCCCAGAGCTGCGCCAGAGCGTTGCCCTCGGCGGTGTCCACCTCCCGCTGATGCTCCAGGTCGAGCTTGTTGGCGACGAGCAGCACCGGCACCCTCTCGGTGCCTTTCACGCGCGTTATCAATTCCTTCATCGCCTTGATGTCCTGGAAGGTCTGGTGATTCGTCAGGCTGTACACAACCACGAACCCCTGGCCGTTCTTTATGTAGAGATCGCGCATACTCGCGAACTGCTCGGTGCCGGCGGTGTCCAGGATCTCGAGCACGCACGGCGAGTTGTCCACCTCGATCTCCTTCCGATAGAAGTCCTCAATCGTCGGGTCGTACTTCTCCATGAAACATCCCGAGACGAATTGCACGGTGAGCGCACTCTTGCCTACCCCGCCCGAGCCGAGGACGACTACCTTGAACTCGCGCATCTCTTTGCCAGTTCGCCTCCTCCGTCTCCTCTTCCTCCTCCTCCTCGGCCTCCTCGACGTGTCCAGGACCGAGAGGAAGGTTCTCTCGAGAGAGTACCTAGCCTCCCTCGATTATTATCCTCGCGCGTTCCCTTCTTTCTCGAGCACGGCTGAAAAACTACCGCCCCTGCAACTATGTACTAACTACGTCCTCGTACAGTCCACAGCAGCGCGTTCGAAAGGGGACAGCAGCTCTTATCGGCGAACAAAGGCATCGATGATGTTACCGAACGATCTACGTATCACGCACAACGTTTCACCACCGTGATCGGAACGCAGCCGTTCTTAGGGGCCAAAGGCGAAGACGACGACGACATGACAGCACCCGTATTCGCACTCTCTGTCACACACCACACCACAGTCCCCTGGTCCCCTGGCGACGTTCGCCTCAGTTCGCCTGGCCTGCCTCCTTCCTGTCCTGTCTTTCCTCTGCCCCTCACTCCCTCGCTTCTTCACTTCTTCCCTAGGTCTGACGTGCGTGACGCCATCTTATCACCGTTTGCCTTTGCATTTTCTTCCAACCTCTTGCACAGTCCACACAATCATCTAGTACTACCCCTATATCCTCCTCGGCCTCTTTACCACACCATATACCACTCCAGTTTACGTGCCTGCCCAATATATATCGCCTTCCCAACACTTATCTCCGCGATCCCGAAATCGAGTTCTCTTAAGTCTGGTTTCCAAACTTTCCTCCTCTTCCTCGATCGCGGCCTAAAACGGCTGCGCGATTGGCCCGCGCAGATCCACACGGAAAAGCCCGGCGAATAGCGTCGCTGGACGAGCTGCGACTACGCTTTTTCTTCCCGTGCGTAAAACGTAAAACCGTGCTCGAGGAAAATAGTAAGAGAGGAATCACGGAAACTCCCTTTACCGGATGCAAGTGTCATTTTCTTATCTTCCAGACGCCACTATCCACGACCTCGACGCTCCGGAGCGTTCAGTGAGTTTTATTCATATTACCAAAACATTTCTTAACCTGTTAACCGGGGGGACGCGAGTTATAACTCGTCGTTCGAAAATTTCTCCGTGTTGGACAAGATGAGTTCATACGTCGTCAACATTTCAAGGGCTCAGTTGGGCTCGCTGGGAACGTGCCACATATGCATAAATTTTCGTTTCTTTGTACCATTCATTTGTTCCTACAATGCGGTGTAAAAAAAAATGTAAGAAAAATGATGAAACGGTGGCACGTTCCTGCTTTCCACTGGACTCCTCATTTTCCAAATTTCACTCGTACATAAGAGTACATAACGTATTTACTGCGAACGAAACAATGTTTAATACATCGGAGATGTTTTTGATCGAGAAATCACCGGGTTTAACAGGTTAAAATTATCGACTCTGCACCATGTATCATTGAAATACGGTTCTCTTTGTTCAAATGTAAACGCTAGAACTCGTTATTTCTCCGCTACAATGATGCTTCATTAGTTTATTAGCAGCGATGACCGAACGAAGAATTATGTCTGATTTGTTAACAACAGTTACCCTTATTGCCGTCGCATTTGAAAGTCGTGTAAAACGTTCTATCGTAGGTGCAAAAAAAGTGCACCGCAGAGAATCGGTCGATTGCAAGTTAGTCTTACAAATTCAGGTTTCGTCGGCGATAGTTGCAAATACAGTCATCGTTTTTCGTAAGAACGGCGACCGTATTGAGTCATCGAGCGTTGCACAAAAACCGCGCTCAAAGAAACTTGCTCCTCACATGAGAACACTGCTTGAAGCGCGTTTCCTTAAAATAGACGGGGCAGAGGGGAGGAGGGGGGGGGGGGGGAATCAGCAAGGACGTGCGTAACAGGAAATTAGTCTTTTTGAGACCAAACACTGCATTCAGTCCGAGCATCCTTTCCGTTCTTCGTGCCAGAGGGAAAGAAGAGGGAAGGGAAACGTCGAAAACCAAGTAACAAGTGCTCGTAAGTTCGATACATTCGTTCCTCATCCTCGAAAGGCGTGACCGTGCTTTTCTGAAAAACCGGAAGCGCACATTGCTACCGTATCTTGCGGTTTACGCACACAAGCCACCCATTTCTTTCGTGTACCTGCGTGTGCGTGTATGCAACAGTTAGTCCTACACATGTATTTATACGCCATTCCAGCAGGCACGACAGTGACGACCTTGTGGTATGCGACGCAGACACATGTGAGACAGGATGACATCATCCGATGAAAGTGTACATAACTGAACAATGCATCACTTTACGTAGCATTTGGTGACGAACGGTAGCATTATATAGTCACCTGGGGGGCAAATTCTCATAGATCTTTCAGGAAATCATGAGCGTTCCTAATTCGACCAAATCTTTTATTCGGAATAATGCTGCATAATGCTTCGATAACTTTGAAACGAAGCAGTTGAGGAAATCAGCTGTCGCCGAAAGCACGGAACGGATGCGTCTGATTCTCGGAATGCATGTACGCGCGCGCCTATCGTTGATTAGCGGTGTCGTTAATTGAAACAGCGTCGAAACGTGTCCCCTTTACTTTTACAAAGAATACGTAATTCGTGTAATTCTGTAACTGTAGTTCGTTCAGCAAATCGTAATCAGCGCGTGTTGCAGCGCTCTATCGAAAAAGATCGCACGAACGAAAAGTTATCGAGGTTGTTCGCAGCAAACGAGGAAACTGTCGATTACACCTCATGAGACCTAATTCATGGCTATTAAAAAGTAGCACATAGGATAAGGTGGAAACTAGTTTGAGGCTCATTTTTTCGTTCCCGATCTGTAATAAGGTTCTTATCCAAGTGTACGGAATACGTAAGCAATAATTTTTATCGGCTGTTCCTTTTTCTCTCCAGTAACGTCGGCGATAGAATCATCGAAACGTTTTGTCAGAAAATTCAGAGAAATGTCAGTTCGTCAGAGAAAATAGAATAAAATCTAGATAACTTAACACGAAGATGTAAAATATATTTGCATAAACGATAAAAGGATAGATTGAAATCAATTTACGAGTAAAATAACGGAGAGCGCTTTATAGAGAGACATAGGATTGTTATTAATTAACAAAAACGTTGAGTTGCGGGGTATACAGTTCGTATCATCAAGTTGCAACGACCTTTACGAGCGGACAATGACCTGACAATTTCAATAACAAACAGTATTACGATTAGAGTTTCGTCATCGTGCGATCTTTTTCGTAACTAATTTTCAGCGCGACTACTCTCTCGGTAAGAGTGGTCGCCGTGCAGAGAGAATTATCGATCGAGGCTTCAAACATAACCTAACGCCAAAAACATTAACAAAACATAATAACCGCTTAGCTCTCAAGCTTTTAGGTAGGCTTCCACAGCTTTGGTGTTTATTTAACGTAGAGATTCTTCAAACACTTACGCAAACATAACAAAGCTGCCTTGTATATTGGGAACGATCTAATCTGATTACGTAGATATTTAAATATAAAGACGAAGGTCAATTTGACATACGTATTTTTAACTTTTTCGGTGCCGTAATTGTTTAGAGTCGTTTAGAATTGTTCGATCGGCGGTTAGTAAGCGTTGAAATCTTAACACCGAATGGGTAAATGAAAGAGTGGAGTATGTTTAATGCCCTTATTTCAGACAACTGCACAGGGAATACTAGCCCGTTAAACATGACTTTATTTTTGCTTTAGGTGAGAACAATATGTCTTTCCAATACCCCACGGCCCAGCCGCCACCTTACACGCCCGTACCGCCTATGCAGCCAATTGCAACGGCGCCTGCACCTAATGCATGTGTGATCCCGGACTATAGTATGCCGAAAATGCCAGTGCCACCGTCAGGTAAAATTATTACCACCCCATGATTTTTATGACTGTTCAAACATTTCCCAAACAGTAACAACAAATATATTTACACATCACGCTTATCACTTATCGCTTCGCGGCAATTGTTACCCCGTATCGGATTCCATCAAGTTTGTTCTTTAAATACTCTGCCCTTGATAACAGAGCCTTGCTCGTCAGCACGCTCTCGACGAATAATAATTCATTCACACGAATCTGTCGTGCGGCAGGAGTCAAGTGGTGCGAAGAAGAGAAAACCCAAAGAATTACGAACCGCGACTACTAGTAATTATAACAGGGAACAAAAGAGAATTCCTTTTTTCCCAAGTCGAGGTATGCATCACGCCGAGCCACGTAATTGGATCGCGACCGATCTACGAGCACGATACGCACGGTTCCGGCCCCCGGAACACGGGTCCCCAATATTCCCATTAACTCGCTAAACGTTTTCGAAATCTCCTCGATGCTTAGGCAGCCGTCTCGTAGCCTGGATTTATCCTATCAGTCACTAAACGTTATCTGCGCTCGAGGTAAGAGGAGAGTGGCTCGTAAACGAGCCCCGACGTACAGTCGCTGTTTGCCAAGTGACGATCAGTAAGTAGATAATAGTCGTCTTCGTTGATGGGAGCCGTCACGTATGCAGCAGGGATAAGTGCCATCCAGTTTCGTGTTCCCGTAGCGCGTCTCCTACTCTTTATCGGCAGTAAACACACAGGCGGCACGCCGTGCGAAACGGAAACAGATCGGAGATCGAAGCTGGCAGGCCTGCTCCAGCCATTGCGCCGTGTAATTAAGCAAATCGTCGGGAGTTTTACGTGCTTCGCTGTTCGAGGATCGCCATCGTCATCTGCGATCTCTGTGCACGCCAACGGTAGCGCTCGGCGTGCCATCTTTTATACAGTTCCTGCTCTCCTCTCTCCGTCTTTCAAAGTATATAACCCATTCGAGCTTCCTGTTATTTCCACGGCGTACAAGTGCTGTCCAAGGTAGCCGATAAGTACATTGAGTATCGACACCCTTACCGATATCTCTTTATGGATGGACGCAAGGATTCCTTGGTCGGGTCAGAGTTGCTCGATTATTACAATTGCGTGAGTCTCGATTAATGACCCTTCCCATGTGGAAATTCCGCTCGCGACGAGGCGTCTTTTTATCGGCGTTTTTCCTCCTTTCTTTTGTTTCGTGTCTTCCGCCGCTCGTTTCAAATATTATGCATAGATAGTCGTGCAAAAATAAAGCAGTTATGCTGAGAGGCGGTTAGCTTTAAAAGACGCCAGTGTAGAGAGAGTTACGACCCAGCGTCACATGACGGTACTCGACGGGTATCGATTAAAGATATAAATTGTAGATCGTTTAACTTAAAAGCCGAGCAAGAAATATTCTCTTAATGGCACAGGAAAGCCACGAGGTGGTCACTTTAACCGGGGAGCTGCAAGTTAAGGTGATTCACAGTTAATTAACAGTGTACGAGTATTAAAGAATATTCTGGGCAATTTGCGAAAGAGCACGGCCTAGCCGGAAGTGCGTCGGCGGATCTGCAATTTGCCAGCGACGAAGGGCTGCGATCCGCGTTGCATAAAATGTCGTTTCGTATCGCGGTAGACCTTCGGTCCTTCTAATACAATGCTTGCTATTAGCAGAAACTATCGAGGGGAGGATGTTACGGTGACGGCGCGAGTTGTTCCAATGCCTCGCATTGAACAGTCGGAAAATTTTCACCCCAAGTAGAACGCATATTGTTTCCTTTATCTACGAAGATAACGTGGCAAAGCGGACCAGCCTAAGGAAGCAAATGTGTCCCAGGAAAAGTACACAAGTTTTATCATTTTGCCGAGTAGGAGAAACTTGAGAGAACAAGCGATTGTTAGTGTGTCAAGTGCTGCCAATAGTACACCGTTCGCAGAGCTGCACTTATATTAATGTGCTGAATAAGTTCACGAGACGTGCGTACGTGTTTCGAAGTGCTGCTGAAGCCACTGCGGAAAGCAATCTCAATTCAAAGAAAGCTTTTAAGAGAAAAAAAACAACAACGAATATTATCGAAATGTTTTCTGTTGCCGTTTCCTCGAACAGTTGAAGTTCTGTGTTAACGGTGAAGGTACCCGTGAAATGCTTTGATTGAAACGCTTTTCCTCGCCTCGTGCCGATATTTATGGCGGTTTAACAGCGGATTTGTTCGGCGCGACGTGCGCGTGGCACAGGGCGAGTGATGGAATCGGAATATTTCGAGACGTCTTGGAAGGCAAAGGTGCAACAAATTCGAAGGCGGCTTCGCGCTCTCTTCAGAGACACGCTAAAGAGATATGGACCAAAGAGGAAGGGTTACACGAGATTCCTTACGGATGAGGAGAAAAGGTGATGAACTGTAGCACGCTCCATTTCCGATTAAGTAGCTTAAAAACCGATAACGCGCTACTTAAATAAATAACGGGCGCAGAGTAACGCGGAGGAAGCGAATGTGACTTGAGATTCTCAGTTTTTAATAGCCAAGCATTTACAGATCCCCACGTTGAATAATATGAATTTAAAATCTATACTAATATGCTACTTATTTGTCCCATTTCAGCTGGCTGGTCGCTACCGAGTACGACCTATCCACACGGCTTGGAATACCTTATGGCCCTTGATTACCTGTTCGTGATGCAGAAAGTGGAATTACTTGAAGGTTAGTGTCGTTTATTAACGCGCGAATAAACGGTCTACTTCTCATCATAGAGAATGTTATCGCACGTACCATTCTTAGATATCGCAAATCGTGTAATTAATGTGGCGGTACCCTCAGCACGAATCAAACGACCCTTAAATATCAAACGAAAGTGGAGTACAGTATCTTGTCTAATATTCAGCTTAAGGAGAAAAGAGTTAGTTCCACCTAAACCTCAGCATACTCATAAAGTGTACATTAGATCGCTGTTGCGTTATAATAATCGAGGGATCTGTATCTAATGATTTGGACAGCTTTCACTGGATTCGAAACGAAGAATAAGTACAGCGTGGTGAATGTCAGAGGAGAGCCAGTGTTTTACGTCGCGGAAGAATCGAGTTGTTGCGCGCGTTGCTGCCTGGGGAAAT
The DNA here is from genome assembly GCA_960531205.1 of Andrena bicolor. NCBI lineage: Eukaryota > Metazoa > Arthropoda > Insecta > Hymenoptera > Andrenidae > Andrena > Andrena bicolor. The sequence continues at coordinate 737,342 of OY482667.1, forward strand.
CCCGTCCCTGCGAGCTCGAGGTGTTCGACAACTCTAGAAAACAAATCCTGCGCATGGTTCGCCCCTTTAGGTGCGACAGTTGCTGCTGCCCTTGCTACCTACAGGTATTTTGTATTTCTTGTATTAAGGAAAAGAAACGGGACGCGGCCCTGAGCGAAGCGGAAGCGGTGGAGCGAGGGGCAATAAATCATCGGTTCAATGTTAAGATTTTAACAACCGCAATTTATGCCCAATCGGCCCGTGAAGGACGCGTCCGCTCCGCGTTACCGTAATTACCTCTTTATTTATGGTGGCCGGTACGCCAGCAGATACGGCCGCGCGAAACGGTCCCCGGAGGGTTCCTCGAACATGCGGTGCACATACAACGCGCAAACTTGCCTCACACGTGCGCACCATCTGCGACGGTTACCTTTGACGAAAAGCCTGCTCCTCGGCCCATCGGAAAGGCCGGTCACGATCGATCCTCTTTGAAAGGCACCGGCCTGGCAACTGAAGCCTTCGAACGCGCTGCTTTTATGCATTAGCAAACTTTTCTATCATTTCGACACGGAGCCGAGCGTAGCTGCGCGCCAAAAAATGTACGACGCGTGTATAGTGCCATTGTCAATGAGAGCTACGATGCCGGGAACGCTATTTGGAAGATCTTCCTTTTCTTGTAATTGTGTATCGGGTCTCGCTACGTTTTTCGCGCGATAAGAACATTGGCGCCTAATTCTTCAGAACGATGTGAATCTGTTAGATTAAATTCAAACCTTATTCTGGGTTCTGCGCACGCACGTTGCACGGCACGTGACTAGCACTCAGCGGGAATTCTAAGAATATGCTGTGCACGGGACACTTTTTTCTCGTCTCCCTCGAGCATACGAATTGTTTCCTATCAAGTAGACGGTTTTCGATTATCGTTCGTGATTTAGCCACGCACTTTTCCGCGATACAGAATAAACGATCGAATTTACTTTCCTTTCGAATTACATAATTATAAAAACTGTTGCCGATAATGTAGGGATCGCGCGCGTATGATGTATCTTGCGAGCTGCGTTATCTTTTCCCCCAATTATCGACCGATGTTTGTTTAGGAATTGGAGGTGTACTCTGGAGATACGTTGCTTGGCTCGGTGACGCAAGACTGGAGCCTTTGGCAGCCCTCGTTTTCTGTCCGAGACGCGTCCGGACAAACTGTGTTGACTATAAGAGGACCCTGGATCAAATGCTGTGTGAACGTAGCGTTCAAGGTATAACTTGATCGGATTGTGTAGATAACGCTAGTTGCACGTTTCTTTTCATCAGCGATTTCGTTCTTTTGTCTGTTGTATTTTCATCTTCTGCTGTTATAGGTGAGGTCTGCGGATGGCGAGCACAAGGTTGGAGAGATTAAGAAACAGTGGACTGGTCTCGGTGCAGAATTATTCACGGATGCTGACCATTTTGGCATAAGCTTTCCTCTGGATCTGGACGTTAAGATAAAGGCAGTCTTACTTGGCGCTTGTCTCTTGATTGTATGTTTTTTATTCCGTGTACATCGTTCTGATGTGCAGCCAATTGATAGATTCAGCGATGCTTAATGAACGCGTATGTTTCAGGACTTCATGTACTTCGAAGCACATTCTACTGAGAATAATGCCACAGAGTGTGCAGGACTAGTTGCTGCACTGGAATGTTTACGATAACTTTTCATAAGACTATGGTGAAAACGCCGTCTCATCCAGATATGTGCCGTATCTTTTTGTAATAACACTGCTTTTGTACGTTTATGAGTAATAAGTGAGAGTCTCCCATGAAAGGTGGTGGAAAAGAGATTCAATTGATTTTACTAACAGGACTTACGAGCGTGATCGAGTTTTATGATAGGCAGTACGCATACAATTTTCAACGTATTTTATGAATGGTATCTATTGTACTACTTAATTTGGCATTGAACTATTTATGCAAAAGTTATGTCTTCGTACGTATTTGTATGTGTAATTTAGATTAATATTCGTAAGTCCGCGCGTGTTTTGTGCGTCAATGGATCTTCCTCTTACTATCCGGTGAAATTTGTTAAGACTGACATGCTTCATGTTTCGCCCGCGTTCAACGCACTATTTATAAGTTTCCCAATTGATATTATTTCATGGCATTGTAAATACCCTATGTTTGACATTTCTCGCGATTTTTACAAACGGTATTTAACAGCAAGCTCTGCTCTTCTCTGTGTCATTGCTCCTCCACTTACAACGTTAAGCAATTAAAATGATTATGACTATCGCGTGGGAACATACTCAAAGGCTTATATTTTAAGATCTAATCGTGAATAAAATCATATATTTATTCATTTAACACGGCTTGACTTTTATTCATACCTTTCAGAGTTTCACTGAAACTTTTATTGAAATTTGCTTTAGTGGTTAATATTGCAGCAATACATAACTCGTATTATAGATATTTAAATTATTTATATAATTAGTAAATAAAGGTACAATAAGAAATTTTTTATTTTTTTAATTTATTTGTTTATTTAACACGCTTATTTAATCAATTATATTTGTATTTAATACAATTTTATTTAAGAATCACGCTAGTTACTGATAAAAACACGTTTTATACATTTTAAATTACCTATCGCGATTCCTACATTATCCCCGTGTTGGCTATTCCGACCAGGAAATTCGCCCGAGTTAATAGCAATACATGACACTAAAAGAGGTGGCACGGCCGAGCTGTGCGCGAGAGAGAGAGCGCTAGTGTGCGCGACAAGGAGGGAGATAGAAAAATTACACAGCTACTGGAAATTAACGAATTTCTCATTTCCCACGAATATTCTATGAACTTTTAGAGTCTTGTCTCAAGGAATATACCCTTGTCTACTTTCCTATGTGATTTTTGCTGAGGTTTTGGTTATAATTAAATAGTTATTAACGGTTCTTTGAGACGACGACAAGAACAGTGCCGCGATCCTACGTAACCTCTCAAGCTTCGTCGATTGTTGGTGCATTTTCTATATGTAATTTATCAACTTTTACAGGTTCATCTTCAAGTATGGACCCTTGACTACTTTCCGACATGATAGTTGTAATGATTCCGATTACAATTAAGCAGCTATGAAGAATTTTTTGACAGAGTCACAAGTCTCCCGCCGCCATTAGTGAATGCACACTTTCTTCAAGGATTCTCGATCTTTTCAAAATGATTGATATGTTTTGTACAGGTGGATTTGAGAATATAGTCTTGTGACAACGTTCGGCAATCACTCGGATACGTTTTATTTACGAATACAAAAAAGCGTTTTATACAGGTTATATTACCGACAGCTACCTACATTATCAAGTTGGCTGTTTGGACCAGGAAATTCGCCCGAGTTAATAGGAATACACGATGCTAAAGGAAGTGGCACGACCGAGCTGTGCGAGAGACAGAGAGCGCTAGCGTGTGCGACAAGGAGGGAGATAGTTCGAGCGTGCCACCTCCACTAGTATCGTGTATTCCTATTACCTCGGGCGAATTTCCTAGTCCAAAACACAACTAATAATAGAGATAATGTAGGAATCGCGGTCGGTAATATATAAAATGTTAATGAGTGATTCATAAATAAATTATCTTCTTCGTCAATCAGTTGTACTGTCCCAGAAAATTAATTAATTGTTGATTTATCAGGAATAATTTACGCAGGTTATAAACTGCTTTTTCTCAATAACTTTAGTATTTATAAAGAATAATTTATGTACATATATAATTTTACGACTGAACTTTAAAGTACAAATAGAGAAAAAGGATTAAACTATCGCGGATAATGAATTGCTATTTCTTTTAATCCTTGTGTATCTTTGGAGTTACTATTATTATATTAGAATGTATGTATTTAAATGGGGCGAAGGTCGAAATAGCTGCCGAGAACATAGTGTGTAATGTGTATGTCCTTTTATTAGTTTCTTAAAATCGTATCTTCGTACATCTGATAACGAAGCCGTTGCTACCTCAGCTGCAGTACTCGGCATGTTGTATCCGTCGCAGATGGTACTTTTGGTAAAAAAATGAGAATGAGAACGGCCGAGTAACATCCTTCCGTGCATACGCTAGATCAGAGCGCCGATCAGCCCAGACGTCTACTCGTACAACCGAAGTAAATGTAATGCTCCAAGTGTTTTGCAATTCGATAGAAATTTCTCCTTTACAATTCGTATCGAGCACGAGATAAGCTTGCCCCGTTATCGAGAAGAAACCAGCTCCGTGTTATGCGAAGCGAAAAGAATCGACAGACTTCCGTTGGAATCGCAGGAAATCCAAGCCGTCCTCGAGGTTGCCAAGGGACAGCATCCTTTGCTTCTTCAAGCGGACGACGAGATAGTCGAGAGCTCAGTTGCAATACTTGCAATTGACGACCACCGAAAGCAGGAATACGGGAAAACAGTAGAAACAATAAGGATAGAGAAACATGAAAGAATACTGCGTGTATTTCTCTACATGCTGGATAGTACATGTCCTTAGAAAAAAAAATAAAATAAAATAAAAGAAAAACCAGGGTGAATTGAAATCAGGAAAAAAATACTGCTGAACATATAATGCACGTTGTATTGGCGCATAATACAAGCTGCTCGCGTTTATCTCTCACCTCTGCGGGTCTTTTTTTGTGTACGGATAGTAAGGAACTTGAGTCAACGTAAGAGACAATAATAGTAATAATAATAATAACAATAATCATAACGATAATATTGTAATAATAATAATAGTAGTTGTATTAATAATAGTAAACATAATAGTAGTAGTAATAATAATAATAGAAATAGTAATCATAACTGGTGTAAAGGAGAAGAGACCTGTGGAGGCTTGGGGAGCGAGCAGAAGCGATTCATCAGCGACAAGAATTTCAGATTATAGAAAACACAAAGTATCTACCATCACTTCCGTTCTGTGGAGTCGATTTCTGAAATTCTTCTCGATAACGAACACAGCTTCCACCGTTAATTTGGAACTCTAAGGACCCGCTTGTATAGTTGCGCAGAGGTCTCAGCGCATCGAGGACCGAAAGGGTATGCGTGCGTATCTAAGAATTGCAGGGCAAAAGTTGCCCTCGTGTTTTGTTTCTTTACTTCCACGATGCAATGTGGATGGAAAATGCCCCGTTCTCTTTTAGAAATTGCTTCTAGAAGCAAATCGTTCTCTCTCACTCCGACGTCGCGCTGGACAAGCCGCGGAGCTTCCTTTTGGGGTCGGCGACCCTTGCAAAGGATGGAAACGTCGTGGAGTCTTTGATTTTAATTCGTCCGGGGTCCTCGATGCGTCAAGAACGGTCTAAAGGGCGATTAAGAGGAGGGGAACGGTCGCGCGTGCCGGTGGCCGCTTTAAAGGGTCTTCTCGATCTTGATCAGCTCGGCGATCCCGTCGTGCATCTCCTTCACAGCCTGGTACTCGGTGAGACCGAGGCGTCGCTTGTTGGAGATGTCGTAGACACCGCCCTCGGCCTCGGTGTGCTCGCCACGAGTACCGCGGACCTGCAAGTTGAACTTGCTGGCGATCTCCTCAAGCTTGTCCCTGTTGGCGGCCAGCTTCGGCACCTTGATGTGCACGGAGGCGCGCACGGTGGTGCCCAGATTCGTTGGGCAGAAGGTGAGGAAACCAAGACGGTCGTTGTGGGAGAACGGGACTCGCTTCTCGATCTCGTTCACGGCGGACACCAGGCGACGGTACACCTATGACACGATGAAAAATGTGTTTTTAGTCGTGGCCTGCAACTCTCGAGTAGCAGAGATACAAAAGAGGAATTAATCGTCACCTGTCCAAGATCACCGCCCATCTGCATCGAGATGATACGGAGATGATCCTCCTCGTTGCACCAGACCAGGAAGGTCTTGGCGTCGTTGTGGTAGATACCACGGCCGGTGGGCCAGAAGCGGCAAGCGTTGGCGGCCTGCAAGAATCGGTCGCCCTCCTTGAAGAGGAAGTGGTCGTCGATCAATTTCTGCTGGACTTCCTTGCTCATGCCAGTCAGAGGGTAGAATGTACCCTTCAGTTCACCCTCCATGCCGGACAGAGTGCTGGACACCTTCTCCTCCATCTCTTTGTACTGAGCTTCCGTCAGGCAGGGGTTGAACGGGTAGCCTTCCATTGAACGCCCGCATCTCACGCGAGTGGACACGATGAATTCACCCTAAATACAGGAGAAGACTCAATGCATCATTCTTCAAACTTTATCAGATCCCTATACGAATGCACAGATGCGCAAGAGCAATGAATATTAATACTAACGGCAGGGTCAAGGTTTCCAAGAGTGTCGACATCACCGAAGTCCTTGGGAGGATGCTTGTCGGTCTTCTTGAAGCCATTATGGTAGTCCTCGATGATGGGGTCGAAGAGGTCAGCGAAGACTGTGTAGGACTCAGCATCAGGGGCGTATATGCCTACGCCAGAGTCATGGTTCTCCAAACCAGACTGGATCACATCGAGCAGAGTGGAGCCGAAGGAGGTCTTCTTCGTCTTCAGCTGGTCGAACACCTCCTTGGTCAGATACTTCTTCAGCAACGACTTGCTATCAGAAGCCGCCAATTTGGTAAAGCCAGCCTCGAGCTTGTCCAGAACTGCCTGGTCTACCATATTGCTGTTCTCCTTGCTGCAAAGGAAATTTAAAGAGATCATAAGCAGGCTGCTCTGCGGAGAACGAGGGTAAACATCGAGAACTGTGTTTTACACCAACGCATTTGCTTGAAATTTTACAAACTCCTAGAACAGCGACAACTACTTTTTATTTATTTCTGAGGACAAACTCTGATAACTTTTTCTTCGGAATATTAATGAAATCTTCCCCCCCATTGGTCCTTATAAAATAGTAATAAATTCCTATTTAATAGTGTGCCTAATTAATTGAGATGCACGAGATTTATTGTTAATTGTATTTTACGTGAGCCATGTGAACAATAGATAAATCCCTAAAAAGGGTATTAGCCTTCTTCCCCGTGCAATCAAGTGCACGATGCTCCTCATATTTCGCCAGTGTGTTGAGAATTGATCGAATTGTTAACAAATGCGATGTTTCACGGCAAATTCTCTCGACTCCCCTTATCGAGACATCTTATCGCCAGTGTTACGCGCCTGTTTGCCCTTGTTATTTGAATTAGATTATCGACACCGATAGTCGCGACGAGACGATTGCGCGTTATCAAGAATGATACACTATGATTTCTGAAGATTCCGTTACAATTACTGAACCCGATATACAATCAGCAGGTTTAACGTTTAATGCCGAGGGAGCAAAATACAAAGTTCCCATCTAGAGTATATACTTTTACAGTCCTCAAGATTAGCTTGGCTCATCTACGATAGCAATGAAAGTTGTGCTCGACACGTCTGTGGAGTTGAACAGTAAAACAATGCGTTGTCTACTGTCACAATTTAAAATCAAAGTGGAAACAGGGAGTTTTCCCTTAACATAAAAGATCCTTCATCTCTACCCTTCTTCGCCACTCAGCAATTATCCCTTCAGGGCAATTTACTTTTAAATACTTCGTACAGTAGACTACAAAAGTTTCTCGGGGTACCAATCTGTTTCTGATATCCTTGTAGGAACTTGAAGGAATCCTTGCACGACGCCTCTGAGATCACAGAGCAGCCCTATAGCGCCTAGCCTAGCGACGTTGCACCTAACTTTTCAGTGGTTCGCGTTTACAAACGTTTTACATAGAAGGGGTGGGCAGTTACATAGAGATCGGTCGTATCCTTGCGTTACTCACGTTTGGAGCAGCCTGAGGGGCGGTCCAACGACAGAACGGTCGAGATATCGGGCCAAGCACCGTGTCAGGGCTTCCTTCGAGGTGCCCAGGACATTGAGTAACTTAAGCGGCCCGAGCATTGGCAACTGGTCGACGAACGATCGAATCGGGAGAATGTGCGCAGCCTGCCCTCAGAGGTGCGTGCTTTTCAAAAGGATTTATCGTTATTCGAGGCTCGTGGGTCTCGGCGAGAAAGAGTTCAAACTCTGGGTTTGAACGTGACGTCGAAGAAATCGCGATTTTTGAACGAGCACAACGCGAGTGACATCAGTAAGGCGAAAATAAGAATTTGCAGGGGTAATACAATGTTTCTGATCGGTGCAAAGATTTTCCTGGCAAGGTGCGGGATGGACCGCTCAAATCAATCAGAGGGCCGATTCTGATCGCGCCGGCACGACACAGACGTGGCGGAGTCGTTTGACTGATTCTCTAATTGCTTTGAGCAGCAGACATCGTGCGATCAGTGGTGCTGGCGTGTCTCGTCGTTGGTGCACTCCTTCGGATGATGCACGAGGCACTTCGCTCGAACTTAACAGGGAACTTAATTTAATAGAGAACTTAATTTGCTGCCAGAATTGGATATCAAGTACAACAGTTTAATAATTAAAAACTTTAGAAAACTCTGATGGGAAAGATGAGATATAAGTCTGAGGATCTTGGGAGTAGAAATTTCATGCTTGGAAGATCATTCGGTTTCCCTATTGTAACGAAGAAGAACAGATCTCTTTCTGATGGACGGTGCAAGCGAAGAGGGATTGAGTGAAGAGGGATCAGAGGATAATTCCCATTCGAACCACCCTACGTTTTCTCGCTCCTCTTGCAGAGTACATTAAATTCCGAGTTCCTCGAATCTCGCGTACCAAGGTTTCACCGTCCTCAAACCCACCCGTGCCATTTTTTTTTGCCATTCTTATTTGAGTCGCAGAGAAGGATAGTTAAGCTCGAGCGAAAATGTACTTCGCGGACCATCTCCGACGGCTTTTAACAGAGAGCAGAGTGGCAAATACGTACTCGTCCTCGACGATCATCTCGTCCGACGCCTCGCACATGCCCATGCACACGCCCATTGTCCACGATTACGCCTCGATTATCGTGTCCCCGGCTTACGGAGTCTATTTACAAGCGACACGAACTGTTACAGACCATCCACTTCTCCCTTTCTCTCTTTCTTTTAACTTGCATCGATCGACGAGATCTCACGACGTCACCGATCGCAAGGATGTCGCTCTGTGCCGATCGGTAGGACACGCTCTCATCGTGTCCGAGCTTCCTGCCGTACAAATCCTTTCAATTTCCACGATCTTATCGATTCAGAACCGCCATCAATTAATCGATCCCCGTTTCGACGGAAAGTTTAGCTCGAGTGGCTCGGATTAACCGTTGCACCGTCTCTTTTAATCTTCTGTAACGTTGCGTGCGACGATAAGTAGATATTAATGGCAAAGAGTGGGGTGACCTGATCCTGGGATGACTCTTCACGAATTTGATACAGTTCTGAGATTACTCGAGAGCCTTTTTATTAAGGGGTCCTTGCGATTTTCGAGAATTTATTGCGAAGAAAAGAAATATAATAATAGTATAATGGCCCCTTAAAAAATAACTGCTGATATACCTATAATTTAAAATGTGTATCAAGTCAACGACGGGAGAAATCGGAGATTGCAAGAGTCCTCCCAGGGTCTGTCGACTTAATATCTAATTGTTTTCTATCTGTCAATTAATCTGCCCGATGTTTAAAGTGCTTAGGCAACGGTACGAGGAAGAGGGTGAGCGCAGTTCGACGTATCGTGCGAAATGCAAATAAAATTTTTCAGCTGACCTGCTTCCCGTCCACGCCCCAACGTAAGGGCGAAGGGTTAACCCTTTTGTGTCAACGAACAGGGGTTGTACCCCAAGCTACTATAAACGCCGAGTACACACTCGTCGAAGCTCCTTTTCATGTTCAACTTAAGGGACCAGGCCCACTCAATACTGAATTAATTCGATAAAGCTACGACGAAAACCTTCGGTATAGCAAACGAAAGTTGCAACCACAGTAGCTAGCAGTAATCCACGAAGCTCCTCACAAGTGGAACTTTACACAAACTTCAAATAATCCACGTGCCCCTCACTTACAAATAGAAATCACCAAAATTCAAACAATTCCATCCCCGATCCCACTGCACATACAAGATAATCCTCGCCTAACCATTTCCTGTCCAAACTCTCAAGCGAATCAACAACAGAAATCCTGAAAAGCCAAAAGCAGACGACGTGCCACCTGGAAAGCCGATGAAAATTCTGCTCGCACAGCCACTGTTCCGGCGGATACGTACTCGTCGGCCGAGGTGGTATCCTTCGAAGTACATCCGCCCATGACGCCGACGTCGACGGCGACGATGACGACGCCCCAGCGAGAGAGACAGCAAGAGAGGGACAGAGAGAGAGCTCGCGCGAACCTCCGATCAAACTTCACCTCTTCTCTCTCCTCTCCAGCTCCCCTCGACCAGCGAACCCGGATAAGGTAGCGGCGGAACACCACCCGGAAGAGGAGGATTCACCCTCGAGGCAGATGGTCCTCTTGGAGGACCTCGCTCGTGGCAAGATGGACGGAATAAGCTAGAGCGCGACACGTAACGCACGCTCTGTGTATCTCTGTATGTATCGTGTCTACTTCCAACCACTTCCGGTCGTCCTTGGACGCACCACGGGGGAGGGAAGGGTGCAGTCACCCCTAGCGGAACTGTCTGGGGGTGGTCCGGCGCGAAGTATCCTCTCCCTCGTTGAAATATCCTTGTCGATTGCTTCTCGCTGGATTTTCTCGATCCGCGGTGCCTGATAATTGTCAAACAGCCCGATCGTCGGTCTCTTTTCCCTCCTTTTTATCCTCAACACACTCGTGCACTGCTCAAAACGACTCGTAGGACGTAAATCATAAGACACTTGGATAGATCGTTAAAGAAACAATTACTCTCAGAGCAAGTGTGTATTAAAAGTAGTCATATTTGAGTTCTAAGATCCTTTTTGAGCAGTCCACTTCCGGTTGCACTTTCGACTGACTAGGGAAGTACCCGAAGGACGTCGCGAGGCGGTCGCCCGTGCCCCGAGCGATCGGAAAATTGATTATTTACACGGACGCGATTACATCAGCCGGCGATCGCCGAAGCGTGACCCTCGAGCGGGATAAAACCAAGGAAAAGAATGGAGAAAGAAAGATCGAGGGAACAGGTGAGACCCTGGAAGGGGCGCCGCCGTAGCGAGCCAGTAATCGCGATCAATGCGTTCCGCGTGCTATTATCGCCGCGCCGTGTATTTCCAGTTCGCGGGCGAAAGTCAAAGGGAGCCCGAGTCGGTATCGAATACTACTCCACCGAAACCGGCGAGCACGCAAGAAAATTTAGAAGGAAAGAAAAATACATTACTCTCGCGGAATCAGCCAGTGCAACCGAATCTCCTTACATCCCCCTCCTTGTCCTCCACTTACCGTGTCTCGAGCAACAAAAGAGAATCCCGACGATCGGTGGACAAGAAAAGCTCTCGATTATCCAGCAAAAAAAAAAAATTTCCGCTGTTTTCCCTCTCGCGACAAGTGTCCGTCTCGTGTTCCTCGCAGGTACTTATCTCGCGTGTCCTCCGACTCGGTAGCCGCGAGTTACGTGGTCCTCTTCCTCTCTATCCTTGCGTAAGTCTCGCGTAGTTGTACGCGACGCGTGTTAACGCGCGCAATTAACCAGTGCACGGTCCTCGAAGTGTCCCCGGCCGCGTTACCGTATAAATGTCACGACCTGGGGTGCGTGAGATGCGAGCACTACAGTCTCTACGCTATCACTAAGCAGGAGGCATTTCTGCGTGGCATGATCTCTCTTTCACCGCCTCGCTGTCCGTCTCTCTCGCGGCCTCTCCCCCTACTCGGATGGATCCGCCGTCTCTCTTCCTCGTCGGCTTTATCTCTGTCACGCCGCCTCCTTCTCTCTCTCTCCTCATCTCCGCGAACACCTCTCCCTTTCCCGGCGCGACTTTCCCCGTTTCACGAATCCTGCTTTCTCTCTCCGTCCCCCCTCAGGGAGCCCTCTCGGTCCGCCTTTACCTCCGCGTCTAAATCCATCTCGCTTTTTTCGCCATTTCCAACTACGTCGCTCGCGAGCCTCTCCGTTCCTCTCACGGGGCACGGGGTGGTCGGTCTGTCTCCCTCTTCACAGTGTCTCGCGGGGCAGACGTTGCGTTCCGTTCTGCACGCCGCGTATATCGCTCTATCCTTGGCGAGCTAGCCGGCTGCAGGGTGGGGCACGGCCGTCCAGCACGGAAGGATAGCCCGGTCGATAGCACGCACCGTACACCCACACCAGGCCCCAGCCTCCGCGCACTGCGTGGAAAATCACGCGCGCACGGGCGTGCGTGCGTCCGTCGCGGGTAGGCCTGCTTGGATCGTCGCAGTTTTCCACCCTCCCACGAAACGTGCGACGTTTAAACTCCGCCTCGGCAGACAATGGCTCGCATTAGCGCGACCGCTGACCGACGCGAGCCATGCACCACCGCCGTGGGTCAAGACAATACCTCGGACCTTTGGTCCTTACACAGCGCTGGCGACGCCACGATTATGCATCAAGTTCGATCGGTTACGCGAGTACCGCGGCAGCTAGGCTCTAAGACTTTCTAAATTTTTCGCGGGCAGTTGGGAAACGGCGACGGGGAACCGGTGTGTCGAGAAATACCAGCTCCGGGGGATTAAGGATGCTGAATTCAGCGGGAAGCAAGAAAGGGGGCGATACGCGACACTTTCTTTGGGTTTACAGGAAACATTCCTCTGCTGATCTACTCGCTGCGCGCTGATTTCTCGGGATTCTTTGTATTTAGAGAATGTTTGGGGGGTTCTGATGGAGAGATAACGCTCGGAAGAGCAGAGAAGCTCGAGGATGAGTACTTTGGTGTCTATATTGCATCGTCTATGCGTGAAAACTTAAATGGATACGCGGGGATCGGTGAAATTGTATGAACTTGAACGGTGCGGGTTGCGCGCGAGTGAAAGAGCAACTGGTTCTATGGGGAACATGGTGCAAGTTGCGCGTGTCGCGAAAGCGTGTCGCATTATATAATACATACAGTACCATCACAGAAAAACAGTGAAATCGACGGAAGGATAGTAAAAGTTTAATCGAATGTTTAAAAATAAATAACATTCGCAGTTACCCGAATTCCCACGTCCATCGGTTCAAGGCGAACAATAGGAGGGGAGGAGCAACGAATCGAGTCAAGGTGCACAGGAGGTGCATCCCGTTGCATGACGCGTCTCTGTTTGAATATGCCATTTCGCGGGTGGAAGGGGACGCTGACTGGCGGGCAGAAAATGCGATATTATCGTTCGCGGCAGGCTTGGACAATGATAGAGGTGTGAACGATCCGCAAGATGTGATTTTCTTCATTCAGTTGCGCGTGTGCACCGGTGCATCCGACGCGTATACACCTACTGCCAGCCGCGGTGACGAGCCGTGAATGGGAGCGAGCTAAAAAGCGCATTCAAATTCTCGAGTGTAAAGCTCGCCGTGCATCGCAAACACGGTCGCTCGTGCAATAATCTATTCTGTGCAGCTCGATGTTTCGGCAACACCGAACCTACGTGTCTCTGTTGCTTTTATTGGCAAATAGTGAATTATAAAACGCCGAACGAGAGCAAACGTTTGTCTCCTACTGGTCCAAGCTTTCTGTGGTTCCTATTTTATATCGTAGGATAATAGAAAATAGTGGACTATGAAATATAAATGATTAGAACTTTCATCCCCACTGGTCCAAGCTTTCAGAGGTTCCGAATTTAAAATCCAAGGGATTTCACAGGCTAGACTCGACACAGAACCCCTTAACAGTTTCTGTTCTCCGCCGCTGTTCGTCTAATCTCGAAAGCAGAGCTCGTTACGCGGAGCAGCGTTCTGGGGCGAGTTTTAAGCCTTGGTGAAAGCGGAGAGTAACGATTCGTCTCTTCGCTGCCTCCCTCGAAGTTTTTCGCGTTACCGTGAAAAGGCACGGCCGTGGGGGATGAAAGAGCGACACGGGGAGGAACAACGCGCGCCAGGGTAAACGCAGACACTTTGTTTCCATTGTTGCGCTTTGTTGGCTGGTCGGTCAACTCGCGGGCCACTTGTATCTTTGCCTTGGGGGGCCAGGCGATTCTTTTCTCCCCTCTGTAGTTACCGTGACCGATTTTCTAACGAGTCAAATCAATTTGTCCTTATTTTGTCGCAGTCAACTGCGATATACGATTCTTTCTCACCCTTGATCGTGTCGCATTTAATTTAAAGCGATGCAGGTTCCCAGGACTAGCACAACGATTTACCAGCTAAAAGAGCAGGCAAGTCATTATCGCGACGATGCTCGAAGGTGAACAGACTCGATTGAGTAGACTACTGAAATAAGAATCTTCCTGCCTTCATCTTTCTGAGGATGAGCTGGGCGAACTCGCCAAATTGTAGGATCGACTTGCAACGAAGTCAGATCACATTGATTTTTTTTGTGGGTCGATACTAACTTTCAAGAAGCATCTGCGGAAAATTGTCATCAACTAACGTGCCATCTTTAATTTTTTTCTGTTAAATGTCTTGTTTTTCTGATACTGTATGCTAATAATAATAATAAAAATTTCTCGGCGATAAAATTATCGTAACGTACAACGCCTCCAGGCCCTTGAAAATCTTGAAATTTGCTATCGATGATAGCGATCGACGAGTGTTGCTAGATATAGCCACCTTCGGTTTTCCCCAACACCATTTTGTATTTCGTAATAAATCCGCTGTTATTATTTCTACTCCGCCGGTTTCCATCTTGCCTGCAGCGTGATGGCAGCTGGCGAATTAACGACGGAATCAGTGCAGCAGAAAATTGATCCTCGAGTGTTTGCTGTCGGCAACGTGACTCGGTTTGAGCCTGCCAGGAGGAACAGCGGTACCAGTCGTTAATTAACGGCTCCAACGGGTGTTGACGAGCGGCAGTGGCCAAGTGACGAGCAACCTCCATAGCAGCCAATGCAAAGAAGGCGATTCGACTCGCTAAATCGTCTCGGCGTCTTAGCAAAAAAAGGTTGCGCAACGCGCAATCTGAAATCATGCACTGTGGTCGGGAACGCAGCTGAAAGATCCTCCGTTACCCGGCCGTCGCGACGACGAGCTCCTTTGGAATACAAATTCGAGGATCCAGGCGATCGATATTCGAGACGATAGTGAAATCGACGGGTCGTGATATGTACATAGTGTGGGATCAGAAACCTGTATAAAAGAGACTTGGCTTTGGCGACATCGGTAAAGCGGCTGGCCAGTAGCGCAGAGGTCCCGAAGATCGCTTTGAGGTCCACTTTTTCTGTGGTTCCCAAACATATAGGAATTACGAAACCTATTCCAACAAATAGTCTAGCGCAGCTTTTAGCGCTTGTCGTATTCTATTACAATAAAGACGTATGATTAGAATAATATAAAAGAAACTTCATGAGCATAAATCATCGTTCCACTGCGTTATCAATAATCGCCTTTGAATAAATAAAAGCCTGCCTAACTACGTGTCAACCGCGGAGACCTCCTCTCTTATTCGTCGTTTGCCCATAAATCCGCGAAACGAGCTCTAGAGCAAACGGCAGAGTTTAAGTAGGTGGCCCCGATTAGCAGTGGCTGGAGTAATTAAAATTCCATCCACTAGTCTTGAAAACTGCGCGATATCTGCGCGTAGAGAATCGAGGGGCACAGAGTGCATTTCGAGTACAAACGATCGTGGGACACGAACGGTGTTTGGAGGCCGAGACACGGCTCCAAGGACTACTCCTCGTCACGGTTAGCAGCCCGCCAATGACTAATTACTAATTGCGCTTCGAACCGGGAATCACTTCGGCGACGCTTCGCGGATAGTCGAAACGACTGGTCCATTTAAAAGGAACGTCACGTTTGGCAAATAACATTATCGTACGAACACACGACACTCCACCGGAGTGCGGCTAATATTTGCGGGCCGTGTTTTCTCAGCAAATATTACGTTACTGCGATTGCTCGCGGTTTACTTCTTCCTTTTATCCAGAGAAGTCGCGCGAGGTTCTCGATTAGGCGATATTTGTAGCTCGAGGTACTTTAATAAGATTCTAAACAAATAAACGCGGGACTCGGTGCACTTTGATTTTCGGACTATCGATGATTAAGTGCGTAATTGTTTCTTCCGAGAGAATGCCACTGGGAGGATGGCGAAGTGATGCAGAAAGACTGAAAGTGGAAAAGAGGTGTCTCGTTGCAACGGAGTAGGAAATGGAGCAACGGACAAGTGCGATTCGCCGGATGCAATCGTTTCAGGCCTGCTCCGCCAATTTGACGAAGGAATCGAGGCGAATTATGCGAATTCCGGGCAAACGGTGTCAGCAGCTTCCGCGAGGAATGAGTGGGTCTATGTAACGAGGAACCATCTTACACTTTCCGCTTAAGAATTAAATATCGTGAACTAATGTGTCTTTGCCAAATATTGAGGAATGTATATGGCGAAATATTGAGGAATCGTTATAGTACGAGTGTGAAGTTATATAAGTAATAGGGGAAATGAAATTCCATTCCTTAACGGGATGGAAATTAATGAGCGCTCGTGTAGGATGAAACATTCTCTTGATCACAAGTGAATAATCCGGAATTGAGATTCGCGAGCAAGACGCATTAGCAGAGTACTGTTGGACATTTTTATCGATATGTTAGGGACCACTGACTAGTGGAGCGACCTGTTGGAAATAATCGCAAACTGCTTTACCATCAACTGGGATCCCACGGTAATTCCGATCGGAACGGTCGGTAAACGACGTGTTTACCAACAGAACACCCTACGTATCGGTACAAGGTACTTAAGCTGCAACAGATCACTGTAAAATATTTCCTGCTATAGATCCAAGACGAATTCGACTAAGATATTTTTATAAAAGAAGTTCAGATTGAGAAATCTGCGCCACCAAATTTGAATACAAAGTTTCTTGGAAGCGACAAGATTATGAGCAAAGTATAATCTAGTTTTCGTAACTTTTGGCAGCCCGTTCGGTATGATTTATTATGCAAATAGTGTATCTAAATGAAGATGGCAAACAAGTTGTTGCTCGCAACGGGTTGGCCCATTTATATTTTTAAGCTAGCGCAACTGCATAGTCCCCGCCAATTATTGCACTCAAGATTTTACATCTCTTCACCCTTCGCCGATCAAGTCGACGAATTCAAATTTTCATCGTGTACAATGAAATTCTAGTACTTCATCCTATAAAGCATCTGTATGTCTTGAATACCATAGCTGTGAAAAGTAGCGGGACACCTTGATTATCTCGATGTAAGAAGGAATTATGTTCCCCGAATGGAATGTCGCGTTGCCTTTCTAAGAAGCATTCTACGCCGCAGTTCTTTTCCACGAAAAGCCACTTTAGAACACAGAGGGGTCATTTTTAATTCTAACGTACGTTCCAGGGTATTCTAAGCTACTTGCACACGCGTTTCGTTAAGGTCAAGGAGAGCCTACGGTTGCATCGGTGAAACGAGGCGTCGTGAATTATTAGGATGCGCTACAGACAGCCAGGTAAAAACCTTCCAGAGATTATTATAACACGTGCACGATCCACACGTTTTTATATATCTACAGTATTAAAGAACCTTCCGAAGGTTAATCGAACAACTCGCAAATAGACAGCAATCAGACCTTTACACCTGGATGGTGTGAACTTGAACTATTCGATCGAATTTTAAAAGTAGTCTCACGTACACACTTCCATTTTCCCCAAGAAAAAAAGGTGTGGAAAGATCGTTACTGATTAAAAATAATCTGTTTATTTTATCAGACCGATATCGCTGCAGTGAATCCTTCTAAATTTATATTCAGCATTTTCATTGATACCTCATGCCCCCGCGCTAGAAAAATTGTGAAAGGCCAGGGGGGAGCGTGAAAGTAAAATATAATTTTCAGTGTATAGCAGCTACTGAAGTGCTTTGATGGGAAAAAAATAGAGTTAAATGTCGCAGAGTGATACTGAGTACGCGTTATGTCGCGAATAATCGATCAAAGGGGAAACATCGACGGCAGACGTGGCGTGCATTCCGTTCTGCATACGTGCAAGCACAAACGCGCCCGCACACACGCAGCCAGGCCAGACGCACGCGACGACGACGCGTTCCTTGCACGCAAAACTCCTCTCCCCCCTGAATCGGGGGAGACCGCCAACTATCAATTTCCGTTTTGAATTACCAAACCGCCATAACGCATGCACGCGCCGCTCAAACGAATCTCCGGTCTTCTAACGAGGTTCCTCCCAAGAAACGCATCGATGAGCCTATCTTCTTTGCTAATAACGAGCCTGCTTTGCATACATTTCGATCGACGATAAATCAGTTCGCAACAGTCCCCCCACCAAATTCCACCGACAGCCCTCTCTTGGAAACCGTTCGAAGCAGCGAATAATTGGTGGAAAAATTTTCGGCCGCCCGGTAACCTCGATCGGTCGGTAAATCTCGCGAGATCGGGGCACTGGCAATGAGTTCGTTAAATTTGATTACGGTTACGAGGCTGTTCGTGACTATGCTCTATTAGGGAACCCTGCTAATTTGATTTTAATAAACTGACACGAAACGAGACACAGAAATCTCGTTGTGGGGATGTCGGGTGAACGTATCTGCGGTTTAATATGCTAATTTTATTCGCTTAGAAGTCTACTTTGGATGTAGCGGAGAGAATATAAGCGAGCGAAGTGTGTCTGTGTATGAATACGCTGCCACTGAGATTCCTTTTGAAGCGAGATGTTTGAGAACCTCTGGGCATCCCTGGCCTTACGTAATCAGACTGCACCCACTCGTTTCACTGTACCGTAGTCTGACCGTAATCTGTCAATTTACTTTTGACAGAATTCCCGGGACGGAAATCCGATGCATCGCGCCCTGGGATTTGCATATTCGATACATTTTCGAATGGTTGAATACGACGCGGAACCAAGGCGAATCGACGGGGTTGGAAAATTGCGTAACTGCGAGGATTAACAGGAAACGAGATTGTGGAACTCAGATCTTTTCTGACCGGGCGTTCAACGGAAATTGGACCGATCGATTCGCATTCGCGCACTAATTACCCTCCAGCGTTCTATTATGTTAATGAGGAATCGATTCGGTGCTGTAATACACGTATCTACATCTACAATCTGAATATATTGTAACACACAGGTATACTTGTCCATTTTTCCAAATATATCAACGAATCCCTTCTGTATCTCATGGTATATATCAGAGGAATAAATAAAAAATGTGTTTTTGATATATGCTATCCAATTCGACATTTTTAAAATAACCGTTATGAATATTTCTTTCAAGAAATACATGAAAATCAATAGTCACCGCAAGTAATGATCGTTTCGTGCGGGAAGAAGAACCACAATGATGTAATACGGTATTACCGAAGCCCTGGAAGAGAGGTCGATAGTAATGCGGATAGAAAACGGGAATAAACAATAGTGCTAAAAGCTCGAATATCATATTCTCTAAGACGCTTTGATAGGAAAATTAGCAGGGGGAAGACAGAAACATGTAATTTTTCAATTAAAATTCAGAAACTTCCAGCTCTGCAAAGCAAGATATAACCTTGAAGTGCGTGAGGAGAAGCCATCTCGTGTCTTTTCGCGAGTTCCGAATTGACACGTTCTATTATGAGCGAAAAGACATTCTGCACGAAACGTAGGTTAACGATTCCATTAAACTGCGGTCGCATGACTCATAACTGGCATAACTACCACTTACATGGGCGTTTTTGCATATGTACATTTGCTGGTTTAAGTTACATCTAGCTGTATCCGTTAACATTAAATAATTATTACGAATAGTCTCGCCAGAAGAGAAGTAAAAAGTAACCACAGTTCAATAACTTCGTTACTTCGGCCGGATGAGCATATCCCGCGACTGAAACATCAGACATTTTCTTCGCACCACGGATTCACCGAACCATGAGCGAAATTAACCCCACGAACGTTAAAAGAAGGAAACATTGTATGAACTGCGCCTTAAAGACAATTTCGCAGTTCGAAACCGACAAACCAATCTACCAAATCAGCTTTTACGCCGGATTCCTACACCTCGCCGATCTCTAACCTAAAAACCGGCACGACGCACGAACGCGGCACGCAACCGCCAATCGCAGCAATCGTTGATCAACGGTTACCGATGAATCATTGCACAGTTTCGCGTCATGGTGGGCTCAGAATCTCTGTCATTACATACCAGCGATTACGTGAGAGAAAGAAATCAGAGAAGCCGGGCCGATCCTCGCGACAATCAATGTTTAAACCATTGAGTAACGAACCAACGCGGTTAATTCCTTCCGCTCGCTTCTGATATTCAAATCGTACGGCTGTCCTTCGAAGAGTCACGCGAAAGGACGCAGAATATGATCGGCCAGAGATCCTTCGATTTCTTATTTGCATCGACGCGATTCCCGCGATTGGGTTGAGGGTAGCGTGGCCCGTAGACGTGCGTTGCGAGAATTAAGAGATTCATACTACTTACAGTTAGCTGAGTTAGCAGATGAACGAAAGACAAAGGATGACGTTGCGGCTTAGTCCTCGGATACGTGCTACGCAGACACGAGTCGGAAACGAAGTGGCGCGGAATCAACTCGCCTCGCGACAGCCGAGAACCTCTCCCCTCTGCTTCGTCCAATCGCATCCCTCCTTTGCACACAGCCTCCCCCACGCCCCGCACCCCTCGATCCGCGATCCTCGCCCAGGTACGGTCCACGGTCCAGCCGCGTTCCTTCGTTCCGTTGTTTCTACGAGGACCCCGCGGTTGCTACCTCGACTTTCTTCTCCTCGCCCCCTAATTAGCCTCCTCTCTTCACATTCTTAGGCTAACGAGACGAAAATCATGAAAGCCCGTTACCGGGCGAACCAACACGCACCTTCCGCCTCGCTCCCCGAACAAAAGCACTAGATATGGAACCAGATACATAAGTATTTGCTACAGTAATTTTTCTTCGGCACGCGAAGGGCCAAATATTTAAGACGCCGGAGACATCTGGCGGGGAGATTGTTAATGTGTAGGGCGGTTATGCGAAATTGGCGATCGGTCGTGTTATTTTAATCCGTTTAAACTGGGCAGGATGGATGTGATTGTTTGCTTGGAAATGCTTGTGTGCTTGGCAAGAAGAGTAGACGGGGCGGGACAGGACTTCTGGACGAGGCATGTACGGAAAGACCAGATCTATTACGTTATATTGCGTGTAAGATTTGGTAATTGGTTAATTCGGTTCTCACTTTTGTTTATCGTGTAAGTAGATGGCGTTTGTGTCCGAAAGTGGAAGGAAATCAGTGGGAAATAATTCTGGTTGATTGAGTGGTAAGTTTTAGGAGCAAACCTCTATGCGTAATGAATGTAATCGTAGAATTTAATAACTAGAATTTATGATCAGTAGCGTGTCGAGATTCGGGAATTAACGGATGCCGGATTCTATGTACGAGAGAATGGAATTTCGTGCAGCGAGCATCCTCCTGGAACGTTGGTAAGTTTGTCCCTTCAAAGTTCGAATCGTTCCACCTATTGTTTCCTCTGTATTTTGCGCACGATTGAAAGGCAACGGAAAATATTTGCCATATTTCTCAATCGATGCTATCGTGCGATGTGTAATGTATGCAATCAATAATCGATCTCGTTACACGATCGGTACGCCGAGAGTCAACGGCCTCGAGGCAAATGGCGGGAAAATCAGATAAACCGTTCGATTGTTATACGATTCTAAAAACGATGACAGACGTTTCTCGATGGATCTTGTCTTTTTAAAGAAAGTGGGTGGGAAATAACTTTCTTCCAGGGCAAGTGATAGGGGGCAGTTATCGCCGGACCACCTAGAAATAAGGTTCGATCCAAAAAACGCTGATAATTAAAGTTCATCGAATCTCCACATTTCGTGGGAGCTATCGGTATGACGTGTCCATGTTACTGACTTGTCAAGTTCATTACGTATGTCAACCAGATACTGTACAAGTGTGAATGTAGCGGTCTATAAATAACGGATGCCATATTCGCACCTGAGGCTCTTTAGAAGATTATGACGCCGTGTTTGTCCACCGTGACTCAACGTGCGTGCAAAACGACGTAATCTGCTTCGGGCGTACTTATTCGTCTAATTCCACCACCTCAGCGCACTTTCTGAGACCTTAAAAATGATGCCAGACGCCGGCAAATCGCTTGATCCTCGGTATTCTTTCATAACTCATTAATCAGCCAACTTTCTTCAATCGCAACTTTCTATAGTTATCCATTGATATGAATCTTTGCATAGTTATCCATTGATATCAATCAAGTCCCCGATCATATTTCAATCTGTTCCGCTATATTGGTAGGAAGCCGCCTTGGTACTTGAACCTGACGGCTCCAACACCCACCCTGAATTCTGAAATCAGGACTCCACAGGAGTAGTCGCAGGGGTGGCTACCTTTCTTCCGTTCAAGGACGAAGCTCCGGCGGACTTTTCGAAATCTGCGGTGGGCTGGACGGTTCTGTTTCATCGTTCCACAGAATCCAGGAAGTATGTAGGTCACGGAGCATTTCCGGAGAACGATAGAACTGCGGGAGTGTCGCCTGGCCGTTACGAAATCAGCTGTGCGCCTGCCTCTGGTTGCTGTAGGTCGTGTCAGGACTCTCCCCCCTCCCCCGCTTCTCCGCCAGTTCTCTCATTTTATCCAACGGCGGAAGCGTCCAAGGAGAGGGGATATTAAAGGTCGCCTGAACGTGGAGATCAATACGAAGCCTACATACCAACCTTCCCTATCAGACCAATGGGAATGTCCGAAATGATCGCGCTCTCCAAATCCTGGAGCAAGGACTAGGGCTCCCACAAACAAACTCAATGGAATCTCAACTTAATTAGGACGAATAAATGGAAACCACGCGAAAGGTCAACCCGCTGTTTCCCTTTAAATAAGCGGGCATTCTTCGACGTAACTGTTACATCCATCCTCAGCTCGTTTCCAAGCTGGACAAACGCCGCTCTTCGATAGCGACGATGAAAAATGTTTACCGCTAACCGATACGCTTGGAAATCGATCCGTTTCGAGGAACTTTTATTATGCTTGAGGAACAAATGTACGAGCAGCTGTCGGCGACAATGCGAGTCCGATGGGGGGTCTGTAATTAAAGTTGCATTGAAAGGAATAACCAACCGCTGGAGGTATCACCCCCAAGTAACGGCGAAAAGATCTATATTTCCGTCGTTAACTCGGTTACGTAACGCTCGAGAGTTGTTTGGCATTGGTCGACCGAGAAGAACTTGCAACGATGGCCAGGAGAAATTACTTTTTCCCCTCCCGGGTTCTTTGTTATTTTTAGTACCCAGGTCCGTTTTCCACTATCCACGACACTTTGATTTAACGAGAAACAGGGGTGTATCTGCCTCTTCAATTCTGGACTCGAGCATTTGGAGAGCAGGTTATTTTGCAAGTCTATGCAGCTATTAGTACGGTAACGTCGCTGCTGCTCAAATTACTGCTGTGTTATATGTACGAAGTGTGCGGTGTGCCTAATCAAAACACCCACAATCGCGATCCCCCTTTCAAGATCACCACTGCGATCAAGAAGTCGCGATGTTTATTCACGTTCGAGGGCAGGCGAGGGTCCAACGAGAAAATCGCCGTTTTGGATGGCCGTCGCGGAAACGCTGCTTTAAATATCACAATGTGAAAAGCAGCGATTTAACTGCCACGAGAGCAACGATTTTATCGCGTGACTGGCACCGAGCATCGAGCACAGCAAATATTTGCCGTCCAGTTTCCCAAGACCACAGCGACGCAACGCCTATTCGCCGCTTCTATTCTTGCAGCTCGAAAACAAAGCCATAAATCGCTCTTTGAAATGGAAACTAGGGATTAACCCTTTCTGTACTCGACTACGATCCTCCGCTTTCACTATCGATCTACGGTCCATTATTGTCTCTGTTCTCTGTGGCACTTGGGACCCTCAAGTGCGTTTGGTATCGGAGATATTCTTCAGACCCGACAATCAGGCATTAATAGTATCTTGAAATTTTCACACCTACGGACTGGCGAAAATAGGAGGAATACTTCGCGGACCGCGTGACGGCTAACGAGGAAAGTGAGGCAAAGCGGAAGTTCAGAAAATTATGCAACTCAGAAGAATTTCCGGGTTGTCTAACTTCCCTTGGAAGTCAGAAATAAAAAGCAACGTGGATAGTATTTGATTTATTAAATCTAATGTTACAAAATTACAATTCAATTCGATTTTCTTTATTTAATGTAGCGGCTATATGATTCGGGGGAAATTTTTTGGGGACTGGCAGTAAATTTGCGCAGACCACCGGGTGAAGCACACTGGAGTAGCGCCTCATGGTTCACCATTGAGTCATCGAAGATTGTAATGTTGACCCAGGGCAGGTTTCAGTGTCAATGTCGCGATGATCTGTGTTCCGGTTAATTTCGACACGTTTCCAACTTGCAAATCAGCGGTTGATGGCCACCTTGCACGTTTATTACATAATGTTGGCCGTCGTCCCTGGCTCGCCAGATATACACTTGTTTTCCGTGGAAACTGCCCGGCACGCCAGGATTATCTGCTGGCACCGCGAACGTGGAAAACCGTTGGACAGTGGGTGCTTCCTTATCGGTTATCGCCACGCTTTTCCAATCAAGCCTGGCGAACATTCGAGCATTATAACGATTAATCGATGGTTACGAAACATCATTTGCGGGCTTGTATTAGAATCGATCAGCGAACTGTCTGCGTCGATAACGAGCCGCCTTATCAAGGGGGCAATTAGAGAGGTGGAACTTGGCGAGAATTCGTGATTATTGTCACGTAAAGTCGTTGACGTTATCCACAAGATCGCTTCATGTAAATTATTGGAAGATTTCCATATATATATATATATATATATATAGGGGCTCTCATTCCGAGAGCACTGGTCAATCGAATGAACTTTATGGATTAGAAAAGCAGCGTCTTCCGTGTTCCCTTCTGCAACTGGCGTTGAAATACAAGGTACAAGTTTCTCCTACAACTTGGACATGTGTCTGAACTCGTTTCGAATCGGTTGGTAGGGTACGCTTGATACTCAGCCAATGCAATTAGGCACCGGGGCAATTATGTAGCGTATCGTTCAGCAAATCCTGAATAAACCCCCCCGTAATCCCTCGAGCGAAGGAGAATTTTGCTTCGCGTGGATCTACGTTGATTAGCTTCCATATCTTTTTTTAATGAATCCTGCATTCCAATACTGGTTAACGTATTAGATATCGAGGCATGGAGAAGGTTGAGTGGAATGCTTGGGTTGGAAAGTCGATAGCTCGAAGGAAAGCTCTAGACTCTAGAATAACTGCGCACGGTCGATCCATTATTTCAAGAT
Source organism: Andrena bicolor (assembly GCA_960531205.1). Taxonomy (NCBI): domain Eukaryota; kingdom Metazoa; phylum Arthropoda; class Insecta; order Hymenoptera; family Andrenidae; genus Andrena; species Andrena bicolor. Next base: position 762,421 of record OY482667.1, read on the forward strand.
GTCTGCTATCTCTCGCGCTTTGGCGCAATTATCTAGCAGCTGAGCGGGGCTTAAATTTAGCGAGGAATTTCGCTAAGTCGGGGAGACCGTAAAGATCAGCGGGCCCAGCCGCCGCTGGGACCGAAATACACGTCGGGTACACCGACTCTCCTCCAATTGTTCCTCTTGTTGCTGCTTTTTCCCTCCCCCGCTCCCCGCGCTGCACGCCTCTGCGAATGTAAATCTTCCAAGCACAGCCCTGGTACAGTCTACGGAGCAATCCCATCCGCTGGCCACCGTCTACCAAGAACATCGGTTCAAATTTAACAGTAGCCTTTCCCAGAAGCTCCCACCGCCACTCTGTCCCCCATGAACCGCGACAACTTCGAAATTCCGGAGTGGATTAAGAATCCTTGCAGTCAATCACGATTATCGACGCGATGATATCGCTCTAGATATGAGCTTCCTTTACATCACACCTGTTATCTGTTACTCAGCTGGTTTTAGGAATCGTTGAACGAATAAGTGTGATAACACTTGCAATGGAAGTAATTGGAAGTTGAAGCGGGGGGATAAGATTGTGGGATGTATTAAGCAACTTTCATTTTGCAAAAGTGGTGAAAAGGAAGGTTAAGAGTTTAAACTGTGAATAAAATAAGATCCAATAATATCTTTACATTTATATCCCACAATATGGTATCGAGATAGTATATGATATACCGATGGGTTTAGTGCACAAATATTGTATGCCCACTAGAGTGGCTCTTATTTTACTCTTGGTGAATTTTTTTTAAGATTTTTCGCAGCATCCCCCAGAATAGTTCCAAATAATAAAAAAAAAATCTGTGTGAAGTTTGAGCCCGATCGCATAACGGGAAAAGGTGCCCTCGGGGTCTTGAACATTTAAATAATTATTTAACAGCTCACAAAGTCGATTTTATATAAGCTCCTCCAAGTTATTGATGACATAAAAAAATATGTCAAACAAAAATTGCAGATCCAGAGAAGGAGAATTTTATTATATTCAATAGAACCTTTTCTAGTGCGACAAACGGTTTTTTAAAAGATTCCGATAAATTAAAAAAAAATTATTTTTCAAATGAAAGCTTTTATATGCAACAAATAGTTCTTTATGCTGTATAAAAATCACATTTACATATACTTCATAAATTTGCCAAAAAGAATATTTTTCTTCATTGACATGTACCACTGCAAGTTTAAATCTGTTTTTCTCGAAAACACTAAAAGTGAACATATAATATTTCTGCACTAAGACGTCGATATTTCCACGTGTATTATGATCCGCCTACTAATGGCCATTTTAACAGTAGCCGGACTAGGACGAACAACACTCCGTCGGGCACGTATTTCTGCAGTAGGGTGGCTGCAATCCTCGAAGACATTCGTGTTGCAACACGAAGAAGGCATCGTCTTGAGACATCGATCTCATGGCCTAGCCCCGTGTTGGCCGTGAAATCGGTCTACGTGGGCCATTCTAAAATCGTGCCACAACTTCTTGCCAGATTTAATTGGAGCTCCGCCGTGTCTGCTGCATACGGCACCCAGACTTTTCTCGCCGACGACAGTAATTGTCTCGTTACGACGAGTTGAACGAAATGTTGACTCGCCGAGAAAATGACCGTCGATCGAAACTGTTATTCCTCAGGCTTTCCAGCACCTGTTGAAAGTGCATGAAAATAAATCCTGACTATTGTTTACCGCTTGCAGCAGAGTATCAGTAGTTACAAATAGTAATTAAACTTCTGGGAACGAAGATACATTTGCCCTGCAAATTCAGAATTGTTATTCCTTCGCGTAAGAATTCTGCAGTACCCTTCTACAGATCGTTAATACTTTAATTCAGGGATTCGTACTCCACAGCCCTGGAATTAACGTGGAACGATATTCTCGCCAATTTAACTCACACCTGACAGCTTCCGTCGCTTATCTTGCCGCAATTTATCGGGCTGATAACGAAATCGAAGGTGTCAGCGAACATTTCGCGTGTGGCGATAAAAATGTTCCAAAGGTGCCGTCGTAAACTGTTGCTCCTATACGAGCTTTCTTTACAGATAAATTTAAGCTCTTCTTTCGCGAAACAGAGATATAATAAGAATGTTCAATAGACCCGCGTTATTTTCGGTGGTCGTTAAAGCTGAGAACCTTCATCCGAGTCGTTCGTGCGTCTTCAGAAAGCCGTTAAATCGCGCACGTGCAACGACCGTATTGCGTCAGAGTCGTCACGTAAGAACGGCTGAACGATAATGATTTGTTAGCTTGGGAGTTACACCTACTGTTACGGGACGAGTCGCTGGGGAGACTCGGATGTAACGAGCTCTAATGCAGGCGAATTTACTATCTAAATCGCGGTCTCCAGGGAGCTTATCTTGCGTTCCATCGATATCGCTTTCATATCAACGGGACAAAAGATGCAGAAGATCCAAGAGACTATGTACTTTCTCTGTTTCCTTTCGTTAGCAGCCAATACAGTTGGATTCCACGCAGGCCTTGCAGATTTTGGCACCCCCGACTTGTTGCCTCTGCTCAGGTGTTTAGAGACGGTTAATTATCCGTGGCAAATGCTTTTGGTCAGTTCGCGGCTCTTCTATTGCGATACACCCCGCGCACGCTGGGAACCCTATCCTACGATCTATTTTCGAGCCCGAGGATTCGCTGTTGTCGGGCGGATCACCTCGCTCTTCCTCCTAGGACGCGAAGAAAGCTGTCCGCTTCTGCTAGACTGCCAAACTGTTTTTATTCGCTCGTGGAGAACTTCCGGAGTATTTTTAGAAGTGTGTACACCGTCCAGGTGTACATATGTTTTTTAACTGAGTTTGAAGGGAGAGGTGAAACGTTGGGGTGGGAATATTTATAGGTGTTTTGAGACAGTTATCCATGGGATTGGGTTCAGCATGTACTCGATGATGAAGTATCGCTAGATGCCTCTGGTTTCTTGATATAGAAGGTGGTTGCAGTGGTAATGGAGGTGGAAGAGGAAGAGTTTATTTAGAAGCTGAAAATAGACACGTAGGTCCTGTTTATTCGAGTGGAAATCGATTTGGAGAGTAGTTTCGGTTTCTTTACTTTGTAATCGTAATACGTCTCGGTACTTCGGGAGAAATCTTCTAGGAAGGTTTAAATATTAACTTCTGGTTGCAAATGAATTTGAGGCTCACTTGATTACAGTTGCATTTTTCAACTTCAGTCACTCCCTTCGCGTGGGAAATTACTTAATGGTGTTTGGAATGTGACTAAAAGGATTGATACTGAAAGTTATTTTATCACAGTGGATATAGGTAGTTAACACCCTGCAGACCCGTGATACTCGTGAACGCCAACAGAGGACTCCACTCGCTATCTCGACGACTCTGAGCTGATAAGATAGAGAACCTCACGCGACTAACGTTAATTGCAAATTACAAGATCATTTGAGCAACCAGAAGATACGTGTGATTTTAATTACACTTAAAGCTCGTTAGAATGTTGAACAAATCACTCTTTTTTTTTTTAAAAATATAAAAATCTTCTAGAAATTTATTATTTCATCAATTAAAATGCAACGATACAGTAACTATTACAGCTCACCCCAAAGAGTTTAGATTTTACAAGAATCCCTCTCGGTTTTAAATTTGCAGAAGTTAAAAATACGAATGGCATCACGGAAATGTTAGTTGACGCTAAGGAGCTCTTATTGTGCAGAAATAAATCACATGGGAGAATTCTACAGAGGAGAGCAAGCTATTGTGAGTCTGTGAAAACTCCACGGATATCGTTCCCTCTCTCGAATCGAATCGACAATTAAGTATTTAGGGTGGCTGCGGGTCGCGTGTCAGCAAGAGTCATCCTCGCCAGCATGATCGTAAAAGCATATGGTTTCGGTGTGTGGGCTCGTGGAAGACACTCGACCCAACGCTTCACTTCAGAATTCTCTGCCATTGTTATATTTCACTAATTCCTCTCAACACATTTCACCTTCCATAAAAATCTTCTCTTCCTTCCTTCTTCGGGAATAAGATCCCGAAGCAAGCTTCCCTAAATTTCCACCTCTCGATATTCCTCAACATTCAAAAACTGTGCCGCTGCATGCGTGCACATACAACATTAAACTATCAATTCCCATTGAACCCACTTGCTGGCCCTGCACGGAACCGATCCTGGGGGAGATTAGTCGCACATCGATACCTTTATGCCACAGTTCTGGATATGGGCGCAATTCCCCGTCCCTCCCACAGAATACAGAAGCTGTAATCAGATCTAAAGACGTCCTCGTAAATTCCCACCCGCAGTCATGTTATATTATATACGCGGACGTTCTTATATGCGGGACGATAGACCGCGTTTTTAGCCCTCCTCTTTGTACTACTGGCCATCACGAGAAACTGAATTTCTCGTTCTCACGAAACATGTGGGCATACTTTCCCGATTAATTGACCGTCGATGTGGATTACGACCCCGGACCTGGGCATTCGCCAGGTTTCCGTGAGAAATCTGAAAGCTAATCCACGAATCCCTGTCGAATTTATTTCTGACACTGTCGATCAACAAGTGGTGTTAGAAGTATAGAAGCCTACGGTCACTTGCACGGAGTCAGAGGGCAAAGGGACCGTATTGCTAAAAATCCTGTATTTTCTACGATTAAACAGTCCGTGGCAGCATCGCGAGAAACACCCTGTACGTGAATACGAACCGGGACGACGACGGATGTGGCTACGCCGGGTTAATAAGGATGCGACGTCATCGAGCTGCGACGTTACATTTTCGCCTTCGAATCACGATCTCCGAATCCACGTCCTCGACGAGACGATAGCCTTGCGCCACACTCTCCGCTGCCATTCGGCTAAACCTCGCTGAAATCTTATAAGCACTCGATCCGCGTGGCGTAAATCCATTCCAACAGGTGTCGCGTGTGAAGCAAGCGACACCTGTTGCGTCCACGAATTTACGCGACACGTTGAATGAAAGTCGAAAGAAGAGTTCACCCGTCTCGGGGGTGGGTCTCAGGTATAAAAAGGGACGAAAACTGTCGCGCGCGGATTGAGCGGGTCGAGCGGGGAGCTCGAAGGGCCTTTGTGCGAGGGGTGCGGTTGCTCCTCTTGGAAATAGAAATAACCAACAGACGTCACCCATCTTCCTACGCTCTGATGCGTGAAATGTACCAGCATGATATAAAAGTGACTAATAACGATGATACGCGTCAGGTCTCACGTGCAACCACCGCGGGGCGCGCTCTTTACTGCCGTTTATGGGGGTGGAGAAAAAATAGTATACCGTCCAGCCGGGAATCTTGCGACGGCTATGTGGGCGCGTTAATTCGAGTTTTTCTGGCGCCCCTTGGAGGCCATCGTGATGACAATTTTGGTAACTCTGAGGGCTATAGACAATTCACGGGGTGTAGATGTGGTAAAGTATATAATCGTGGTTTGATTCGCTGCTTTTAATGAGCATTGTTTTGAAATTTCAAGTGCTGGGTTTCCACGATTCTAGAGTATCTGATAACGATTCTCTTTATTTTCGTAATATTTCTCGGTTTTCAAGAGGAGAATGTTTAGATGTCACACGGTAGAGACCCCGAGAATGCGTTCGCCCGCGATAACCAAGCGAAGAGAGGAACGCGAGAACATGGCAGCGGAGGTTCCCCGTCGCCTTCGCGCAATTACGTCCAATTGAACTAATTCAGTCCAATTGACGTTAACAGGCTCAATTGGTCGGACCCTCTGGCGTACACTGCGGCCACAATACTATCCGGTCTGCATACCTACGACGTAAAAAAAAAAAGAAGGCAGAAAAACTCCGCCTGCTCGCAAAAAGATCGGGGCGCAAAAAGCCCCCTTGGTCTGCTCCCGAGCTACTATGTACTTCGTTCTAAATATGTTCTGCTTCTCTGCTCGACAATTATCACTTTTGCTTCGACTTTAACCGTAACTATCCCACGAACAACTAGTTGAATGAAAATTTAAAAATAGCAAAGTTTAAAGAAGAAGAAAATTTGTATTTGATGGAAGCTAATTAAATTGCATTGCTTTTCTTTGGTTTTGAGGTATATTTCACCGTCGTTCTTTTATGCTAAATTGGGGAATGATGCCTAAGGGGTGACGAGACTATTCGAGGTATTGAAATTCAAGGGAAATTGGGAATAAAGAGGGAAAAGGGTGCTTCGTTCGGTAGAGAAGCAGGTGTGGATTCGGGGACGAAGTTTGAAACTATCGAAGGGCAAAAGTGTCAGGAGGGGAGGGGGTGGAGCCCGGGAACTGCTATCCTCCTCGCGAAGGTAGTGGGAGTAGAACGTATCGTGTCGGTTTCGCTCTTATCTTTCCTCTGGGTCTCCCTCGCCGCTCGATCCCGATGGTGGGGAATAATTATTCTGTCTCCTCTATCCTTCGTCGCTGACGGCCCCCCTCTTCTTTCCACGTTTCCACTGTTCTTTACTGTCAAACAGACCATACAACATGTCGAATGATTGGTTTTTTTAAGTTACAAAAATGACAATGGGATCGTGACAAAGTTCTGGGTCTTCCTAACAAGAGTTATTAAATCTGTATCAGCATGCACTTTCAGCTATCGCTTTTACAACATAGCTTCTACATACGCGAGTACACAGAAACAGTCTCTCAAAGATGAATCATGGTTTCTCAAGTTACATACAGCTTAGGAACTCTAGTTTCACTTTTGCACCTCAGCCTTAACATAAACACGCATTCTCCCGTTGCCACACAATTTCTACAAACAAACATACAGAACGTGTTAGAATCTGCCAATACAAGTCCCATCACAAGAAACCACTTTCACTGGACGCAACGATCTTCCCCCCAACATTTGCGCCCACTCTCCGCAAAAGAGAAGGGAGCACATCCTTCCATCTTCGTCTCGCTTCGTTATCGGTGCCCCCGAAAAGGAGCAGCGCACCGAGCACCCACGAAACCAGGATCCCGCCGCGTTTCAAATCTACCGCCCCGGCGACGTGTCACTTTCACGGGGGCACGTGTTTCCTCTTCCACGAGCAGAGGGTACTTGGTGAACCGCGACTTCGGCCGGAATCGGCCATCTTCGTTGCGCGATACCTCCGTTCCCCGGGGAGACTTCCTGGCCAGCGAAACTTCGGATAAGAACTGGTTGCGCGGGATCCTTCAAGCTTTTGGGCAGAGATCAGTGCGTCGCAGGTGCGAGGACCTGGCGAGCAGCGAGCGGAACGGACGAGGCGCGTTTGCGATTGAAAGGCGGCGGGTGCAGAAAATGGAAAAGAAAATGGAAAGTCCTCCGGAGGGTCAGTGCAGGAGGCGACCCGTTACTGCAGCCAGCCACCACCGGACCTTCACTTATATCGTCTCTCGGCTAATAACGCTAGTAATGTGATATGATTAGCTTAGTTGAGTTCAGTTTAGTTCGTATTCGTTCAATTTAGTGGTTCGCCAGCAAAATCACATCGAGTTAAACCCATTTAGGCCAGTTAAGTTACCGGCTTCTCGCTCTTGCGCTCACGCTGCCCCGTCCTCCATTGGGGCGGTCGCCTCCTGCGCCCGCGGATATCCTGCGGACACCCGCACAACCACCAGCCCTCTGCCCGATTGAGAATTCGATCTTCAAGCTCGCCCGGGCTCGATCGTGCCGAAAATCCACCGTTCCCCGCGCTCATTTCGTGGGGAATTGGTAAAGGTACTTCTTGAGCCGAGGAATAGGTGGATGCCGAAAAGGGGTCGAAGTATTTCAATCTAGATTTCCGAATGACCGCTTGTAGTTGTAGAATTCCCTTCAAACAGGGGCAATCGCGTAGGGGAAAGTGGAAACTTGAGTCCGAAGGTGCTAAGCTAACTACTTGCTGAGCTCTTTAGCTTTCACGTCCTTAAGTGGAGAATTAAACAGAATTCAGAGACCCAGGACGAAGATCCAGGTCTCTGAGTAGATCTCTATTCAGATCCTAGTAAGTACCGCAATGCTCAGAATCCGTTCTCGTATTAATTGGAAAGTATAAAACGAAACACTTCGAGACCACGTGCCCCTGCGGCCTCGAGGCCTGTGGTCTTCCAGCACACCCCGTGGATGGTTTTCGTGCAAGCCACTGACGGCGCCAGCCCGTAAACAAAGTTATTAATGAGTCGAAACGAGGAGGAAGGCCGCGTCGGGAGCGCGGCTGGCCCGCGAGGATCCGTCCTCAGGAGTGAAGAGCGGAAGAGAAGCGCGCGCCTAGAGGGGGAGGAAGGAAAGCGTCCGCGACGTGCAATTAAATCAGCGCGTGGCGGTCGCGCGCGCTAATTACCGCCGATGAAATTAGCAGTTAATATACGCGTGTACACACGGAATGGGGGTAGTTTGATTGGGCCAATTCGAGGCAATTCCTGGCGATTGCTGGTTTCATTGAGCCTGCGCTTAAGAGCCTCAGTGCCACGCTGCCGGTCAACGGACATGGATCTCTTGGAAAGTATAGGTGCCCTTACCTTTCGCGTCCTTCGTATCGACGATTCATCGGCGATCGACGTGGACCCGTGCCGAAAACCGCGGCTGACCCACCTGGACGCCGGCTGACACGTCCGGACGCTTGAAAATCTCTGCCGTCGTGACGTTCCGCGCGGCGAAGGGGGTGGAGTCGACGGGGCGACGAAGGATAAACGGAGATCCTTCGATTTCGCGGCGGGAGAACCGGTGGTGATGTGAACAGGTCGAGCGTGCCGATTGCTCCGCGTACTGTGATCCCTCGAATCGCTTGATGGAGGTTCAAGGACTCCCGCGAACGTTTAGTGACGAGCCGCGATCGGCGACCGATGGGAATTCGAGCAGCGGTTCGTGTTCGCGCGGAACCAATCTTGTGCTAGTGTCAGTGCCGGTGAAAACGAAGATATTTAGATAGTGAACACAGGACATTCTGTATTTGGATTACGAAGTGTGAACCTTCGTACTGTTTCTCTCTCGGCAAACCTTTCATACCACAGCCCTGGCTCAATGACAGAATTATGAAAGATCAAAGTCTAGCTTTGAGTATCTGAAGGGAATTCTGGGTCTCCTTAGCTCACCAGATCCCCTCGGAACAGGGTCTCATCCCGAACCCTTAGAAATTTCGCCAGATCGCCAACCGCGTTCCAAGAAACGCAAAAAGTACGCGAGTTCACCCCTGAAAGCGGCAATTTTCCCATAACCATTCGATGGTCGATCGTGGACATACTCGTGCGTTCCGATTCCCACATGCCCCTCCATCTCCTCGGTCACCTATAGCTCTGTCGCGGTGCTCGCCATCCAAGCGTTCTCCAGGCCCGAGGAGTTAGAGAGAGAGAAATCTGAGGGCGGTCGCAATGTTGGCGGAGAACGACAAGGCGACAGAGAGAAAAAACGAGCTGTGGGCGGGAGGGGGCCAGGAAGGAGAACGGGAACGGGAACGGGAACGAGAACGAAAAGGCAGAAAGGGAGAGCCTAGAGAAAGAGAAGAAAGACGGAAAAAGGGAGTCGCTGCAGGGCCGGCGGAGGTGGAGGGAATGACAGGACGAGGACAGAGGCGCGGAAAGGGAGAAAAAGAGAAGGAAAGAGGAAGAAAACCGTGGGGCAGCACCGCGCCCGCATAAAACGGCCGTCCTCTCGTGGACCACGTAGAGGCTGGTAGGTGCTACAGGATTGGTTGGCTTCCATGTATGGGGGCGGCCTGGCCGGCAACCCGTTGAAAATATAAGCGTGTGTGAGTGTCGGTTGATTAGCCAGAGCCTGAACGGATCGTCGGTAGTGCAAGAGTGTCCCGATAGACAGCCATCAAACCGGTGTCACGGCGAATAGAAAGCCCATCCTTAGAGAGGAACGTAGCCCAGCGGTCCCTGGTCCGTAATCGTTCGTCGTTCGCTCGGTGATCCTCCAAGGTCCTTTCTGCTACCCTCCGGAGCAACGTTCTCACTTGGACCGGCCGCGCCGCCGTCGCGTTCACTTCGTTAACGCCGCTTAAAACTAATCAAAATTAATCATAACCCGGGCAACAATTGATCGCAATTGGCCCGGATTCCATTACGGAGGACGCGGTTAACGCGATCAACTCTGGGCCGCGGGTGTTCGCGTACACGCGTGCTTTTTTCCATAATTGACGGCCACCGAGGCTCTTTAACGAATCCGAAGGAGGCATCGAGGAATCGCTGACCAGCCGATAGCGAGAGGGAATAGCAGCTCGGCGGACGAGAGCCGTAGCGGATCAAGCCTGCGCCGCCGATTCATCGCTCTGTTGCCACTCCGCCGATCCGGATTAATTCCGATCAATTTAGGCGCCGACAGGTGACTAGAGTTGAAAACAGCGGACTCAGCGATTAATCGCCGCGACTGGTGGGACGGGAGCATCCGGCTGGAGTGCAGGGAGTACAAGTGCCTGGATGATTGAACTTGAATTGGTCGGGGGATGAGCAATTGGTAGTCCTCGACCGAATGGTTTCCGCTTCTTGAGAAGGACAAGGGAGAAATAGTGAAGTGTGCCGCGATCGGATCAAGCTTTGAATAGATCCACGGGGAGGAAAGCAAAGTTCCTGAGAGAGTGGTCAACCGTCTCGCGATTCTTCAAAGGTCAACGCATTCGAGAACGATGGACGGTGGTCCGTTCGACGATCCAATCTTCTCAGACTTTGGTGGTCGAGGCGGTACAGGTGTCCACAGTATCCAAGTGATGCTGGGTTTGCACGGCGGACATCACGGCGGAGATCTGATGCCCACCGGCGGACATCTTCACAAGTTGGACTCGTCCAACAGCCCTCCGCCTCACCACCAAACGTCCCACCATCACCTTCAGCAACAGCAACAGAAAGAGCTGAAGGAGCTCGAGCTGGCCGGGATGTACGCGCCTCTTCCTCAGACTCAGGATGTCACCACGTCCACGTCCACCACCGCCACGCCGACATCCACGACCCTGCAGCAAGGTCTGCAGCTTGGCAACTCGTTGAAGAGGAAGCTCGAAGACCCGATGAACGCCCTTGCTCCAGGTTGGTAACAAACGTAATTTTCACGTACGTAGTTTGAAGATATTACAGTGGGAGGTTTCGCGAGAGCACGCGTAACGGGGATCGTAATTTCACTTGCAGTCAGCAGCGAGGCGCAGCCCGCTAAGAAGGACTCCAAGAAGAAGGCCGACAACAACGGAATAAAGAAGAAGAAGACTAGGTAACTAATAGTTATTTATCTAGAAGCCACAGGGATCTCCCATTTCAGAGTCTCGCGTGAACGTACAGTGGAGAGTTCGTCTGTAACACCCGCATGGAGTCACATGTTTCGTTCAGACCCCGATGATAAAAGGAGATTAGCATGAAATTGCAGTTGTCGGTAGAATCTGGCAAATGTTAGACCTCCTACGTGATAAATTGCAGAACAACGTTCACGGCCTACCAGCTGGACGAGCTGGAGAAGGCGTTCGAACGTGCGCCCTACCCGGACGTGTTCGCGCGCGAGGAGCTCGCCGTGAAACTCGCCCTGTCCGAGTCCAGAGTTCAAGTCTGGTTCCAAAATCGTCGGGCAAAGTGGCGGAAAAGGGAGCCGCCGCGCAAAACTGCTGGGTACATGGCTGCTGGCTCGGCGAGCCCTGGCTTATCGGGTAATTACATTGAAATGCAAAGATAACTACAGTGTCCCAAGTGCATACGAAGCACTCTTCCAAAATATCTGGAACACTAGTCCTCAAGTCCACTCTTCAATTCTTCTCAATAATCCTCAAGACCACTCTCCTACTCTTCAATTCTTCTCGCCAGTCCTCCTAGATTCTCCAACTAAGAAAATCTTCATCCCCAGGATCGTTCACTTCGTTAAACAACACGCTGAACCCGTTCGCGTCTCCAACAACAGCGACAGCACCCCCGGACGCCTGGGCATACTCGCCGGCCTACGATCTGGCGCCTCACCTGAATCTTCTCAGCCCCTCAAATTCGCCCTATTCGACTTCGTTCGGTGGTCCGAGCAACAACGGCCCGGCGTACTCGTACGCGACGATGCTGCCTCAGCACGACGCCTCTCTGTTCTCCACCCCGTCTGGGAACACGATGCGCGTCCACCAGGACTATATGAACGCAAGCAACAGCCCACCGCCACCTCTGACTCGCAACGACTACCAGACCATGGTGACCACCCATTCGCCGCCCGCCCACCTGGCCAACTCCATGTCAGAGGAGGACCATCAGCAGAACAAGCAACTGGACTACGTGAGCGGGCTAAGTCCAGCGGACAAGTATCAGCACGAGCAGCCGGACTACTCGCAGCAGCAACAGCAACAGCAGCAACAGCAGCAGGATCAGAAGCAAGAGTACGGGATGCACTCGCCTCAAGGACGCCAAGCAATGAAGGACCAAGTGATGGTGAAGAGCGAACCGGCCAGCCAGCAGAACTACGTGCAACTGCCTCCTTTTCTGAACTGACTCGAAACCTCCGTTCTAGACTTGTTCTAGACGACGTGGTGGTCTGGTCGTCCTGTGCCTCCTTCGCCAGGGGGTCCAACTAATGCTTGTTGGGTAGGGGATTTCGTTGTTCAGCCGAGGATGTTTGTTCGAGGGATCGTCGTGTCTTGTATAAAGTGGCCCCTGATAATTTAGCGACGATTCGTTCAACCTTCTTTGTTCGTAATCTTTTTGTCCTTTTCTTCACAGCAGCAAAGTGAATTACGCACTGGCCGTTGAAGGTCGGAATTTGAATCGCGAAAGGGTAACCTCCGAGGTGCCCTGCGAGGAATTGTACCGAGTACTTTGAAGAGATCTTTGTGAATGAAGTTCGAGTATATATGTAATAAGTTTGGAGTAAGTGTTGGTAATTCTTGTTATCAGTAGGGATAGTATAAGCGACGAAAATATTAAATTAATGAGGATCAGTGGATCGATCACATGGGAGCATTCCAAGTGCCTTAGAAACGTAGCTTAGTACGTGTGCATTCTTACGAATGAATGTGGTTATTTTTGTAAAGGAAATATATCAAGCGTTTGTATATCCTACTCTTACAATATTTCTGTGTGTGATGTTTATAATTACTCGTATAAAAATATGTAACCATCGATTAGGCGGTATCTAAGCGTCCTTTAAAGTATCTTCAAATCATGAGAGAAACTGTTGGCACGATTATCGTCTTGTACATCGATATTTAATTTGTATGCCGAAACAATTTTGAATAAACCGACAGAAACGGATATGTTGTGAGAATACACTGTCACGCTCGTAACACGGATTGTAACAATCGAGTGTTGAAAATAATTTTATTGTCAAGAAAAAAATCTGTACATGTCTATTATTGTTATTATTCATTTCACGTTCTTCCATTCACTTATACTTTCCACCGCCTTATTATCCATATCTACGTATTTCATAAAATCTTGGAACTCTTCCACGTCTATATCATCCAAAGCTTTGATGCTGCTGGTATCATTGCCGTCGGCGTACATCACTTGCCAAACGGCGTCGCCGCTAAAGTGATTGGCTTTCTCTAACGTATACAGGCATAACGCTAGATACTGACTGGGGGTAAAATTGTGTCCCTTTTCCCGAGAATATTCTTTCGATAACATCTCCAGCGTTTTAATAACCGCCGACCTGTGTTAAGACAAATTTGTTAGGAACATCATTAAAAACCTTCCCACATACTAACGCTTCGTACAGTCTTACTTCGGATAAAGCACTATGTGAATATTTTCGCATATGTCTTCTATCGAATAATGTTTCTTTAGATACTTTATCAAATGCTGTACAGAAAATAGTGCGATATTTTTCCAGTGCGGATGCCTTATAAGGTAGTCTATTAGATAACCTTTTTCAGGTCCGATCTCGTTACACAATACGAATCGTAGAAACTTTTTAGTAGCCTGACGAGACACACCACCGTGCGCAAATCTGTGAACAATGTTTAAAATTTCGATTATTATTTTTTAACGGTGCAGCTCGATATTCGTAGCGTATTACGATCAAAACTCTTACCTCAGGAAGAAGTTTCTGCTGGACGAAAATGTATGGATATTGGCATTATTCAAGCGATTCACACAACGAAGATACTGTGTTCTTCTCATAACCATGTTATAAAACACAATCAAATATACTATCTTTGGGTGCTTCAACCACAAATTTAATTCAGGGCTATTTAGAATAGTCATGTATCTTTCGAGGACCGTCTCCTTATCGATCTTTAGGATACTCATATTGGATACAACAGAGTGTTCTGGTATTTGCAATCCATTGAACAGTACTGATAATTCTTTAATATTATCTGCATTTGCAGTGAGGATACGAGGATACTTCTGTATTATTGCCCTTATATCCTTACCATCTAATTTGAAGTCTTGTAACTTGATTAAGAAATTGTTTATTTCATCTGGACACAAAGTCAACAGATACCGATGTTTGCATAACTATCGAACAAACCAAACTGGTTATTACATATTACCCCATAATGTCTTTCGTTTAAAATGTTTCTCTTCTGCATACAGGCATAATAAATAGTCATACTCACAAACTCTTTACTCAACTGAATATCATTCTCCAGTATATACAACAACTTAGTAAGTTGTCTGAAGCTTTGATATCTCGACGACAAAATTTCTAACAGTGGTTTGTAATATAATTTCAAATGGCACGTTTTATAGTACGTCATAGATGCCACGTAACAATCACTGGTTTTCACATGGCCACGGAATCTTTTTATATCAGGTAAACTGCTGGTCACTCCGACACTGTTGAATATATTTTCTATAATGTTCTGTTCGTTTGGAATATCATGATCGTTTTTAAACTTCCGCATCGATCCTCGCATCGACGATGGGAATCTAGAACGTAGAATACTTCCTATATTCAGAATCGCATTAACAACAGAAAATAATTCAAGCCTCGTCTTACAGAGAAAAGAAGTAAACCTACCGATAGATATGGGCCAAAGATACTTTCTTCACACCCATCTCTTCTAGCAATAATATTCTGTTATTAACAATCATAGGCTCAAGCTGCAGGCAAAACATCAGGAATTGTATTTTCTCCAAATCTACCTGTGATTTCTACTATCAAACCAGAGGAAAATTATTACATCGAGAAACGGATCGTTCACGGTCGAATCGCATCATAAACAAACCATATTCACCTGTAGTATTCTGCAATTATGGATGATTTGTTGCTTGGGTATTCTATTGATAGAGTTTTTGTACCTTTGATTGACTTTCTGGATAGTGTCATGATTGAATCCTAAGTGCAGAGCTAAAATATCATTAATGTCCAGGTGGGATGTGCAAAATGTGGCCGACCTTCCAGAACATGCCCTGAAAAGGTCTTTCGTTTTGAATAGCCTGAACATCTTTTCGCATGTTCAATTAATTCTGACTGAACAGTGAGTGATCGCAGGAGAATCAAACAAGGTGCTTCATGCTAGGTTAAGAAACAGATTTACACGAGATAGGTATAAAGCAAGATTGTATATTGGTTCACTTAAACAATGGAGATTATTCGTAGATTACATCGTTTTTTAAAATTCATTCGCTACGTTGACAATGCTTAAAACAGCAAAGCAATGCTGGAATACATTTCGACAATAAATGGCAGAACGATCTCTGTTTTTAAAACGGTTAAGGCTAACAGTTATCATCGGAGTCGAAAGTTCCTTCAACCGATAAGTCGTATTTGTTGCGCCAAGAATCTCGCGAAAGACTGACACTGCATGGTTTACCGTGTAGGAATTTATTTCAAAGTACATAACATAATATAGAATAATACATACACCGATCTCATTAGAGGCATAAATAAAGGAGGAACGCGGCGGGTATGTCGGCGCTACTCAAGTACAATATCGAAATTTTTAGCTAAAATAAATTTGCATACGCGGGTGTAAAGGGTACATCGGCAGCAACTCTGTTGTAAATCAACGCGGCAAGGAATACGTTTCGCCGCCGCGAGACTTAA
The DNA here is from genome assembly GCA_960531205.1 of Andrena bicolor. Taxonomy (NCBI): domain Eukaryota; kingdom Metazoa; phylum Arthropoda; class Insecta; order Hymenoptera; family Andrenidae; genus Andrena; species Andrena bicolor. The sequence continues at coordinate 778,249 of OY482667.1, forward strand.
ATCTCGGATGGTTTAATTCGTAGAATCACAGGAACGCTAGTACACGGTAAAATCGCTAATTCTGTGACCACAGCCGTTACTAAATCAGCTGGTGTAACATCGTACGTGATATTCAGAAGGTTCAGCAACCTTTTGGTCTTCCACTTGGCGAGCAAAGGTTTCTTCGCGCCGATCTCGCAGCCTCGCGCAAGTTCGTCCGCATTCCCTGCAAGTGTTCGAACAATTAGTGTAGTATTCGAGCAACGTGGGTTTAAAAAGCGAACAAAAAACCCCCTCTCGGTTACCTAATTCGTTATAAACGATAGAATCTGTCTGTACACGCTCGCAAGACTTGTGGGTCTCACAGGCTACTAGAACTGGAATATTAAAGGCCCTCGCCATCAGGGCAACTTGAGCGGTGCCGACTCTGGACATCACCGCGCCGTTTGCCAAAATCGCATGAGCGCCCAGGAAGACTTTGCTTACCTATTCGATAACAAAAAATCAATCCCACACTGGCAATCACTTTTAAACCGCTCGGTTTAAAACTTACTTCTGGCATCACGTAGCTCAAAGCATTGATCATGATATAGGAGCACTCAATACCGTCCTTCGCTAAACGTCTGAGCTGTTCCTTTCCTTCTAGCCATGGCCTTCCATCGACTACGATAACGCGAAACTGTTTGTCTGCTGTGTGGGCATCTAATAGGATTTTATGAATCAAAGACGAGCTAAAAGCAATATAGTTTGTTGCAAATAGGAGGAGTATACAGAAATTTCATGTTCGTTAAAGCAGCACGGATACTCACTAGCTATACGTCAGGATCACGTCTCCGTTGGATATCTTTGTCTGGATAGTTATGGATATCGCCTTTCCGGCTAGTTCTATTTGCTCGTGAATATAAGTATCTATCACGCTACACAATTTACTCTTCGCCTGAAAGTTACAATTTCATCGTGTATTTTGAAGACCATCACCTTATGGAAATGTACATTCAATAGTCTTGAGACTCGGTACTCACGTCTGCATCGGACAACGCGGAAGGTAACTGTGTCATTTGCCATTTGAGATGCCTCAATGCGTTCTGCATAGAAACGGCCACAGGTCTGCAGAAGTGCAAGTAAGCTACCGACTTCTGCAAGCTTGCCTCGAGACCTCGAATAAAGTCGACCTGTGGTGGTCGCTCGAAGTCCTGAATAAGCTGCATCACAGTCGCCAAAAGTGCGACGCATCTTGCATTGCTACCGACGATCACTCTCTCCGCGTATTGCACGCCCAATCTGAGTATCGCTGGGTGTATATCCGAATTGACGGAAGGAACGACTATGTTGGCGCGCTCTCTTTCATGATACAAGTGTTTGAAAAGGTTTAGTTCGTGACTGTTTTCTTTGCGCGCGGTCTTCTTAGGCGTTACTATTTTCTTCGGAGAATCCGACTCGTTCGTAATTTCTACCACCGATTTATTATTACTACCTTCTTTACTTTTAATTTTATTCTTCTCCTGTAAACCCTGCTGCTTAGCTACTCTCTGCGCCTCTTGTTTCGCTCTCCTTTCAATACGTAATTCCGCTTTGCTTTTCCCTTCGGTGTTAACTTCCGATGGCGCATTCTTTTCGCACACGGTTGGCGCTTCTTTCGTAGCAGGCGCTTTAGCTTCAACTTGAACGTTCTCGTTAACTAAACCTTCCGACTTCTCGCCGTTCCCCTTGCTCTTAGTGCTATCTGGAAGCGTAGATTTACTGTTCGACGTATCTTTCTCTTGTACCTTAGCAGTTTTAGCTTTCACTTTGGCAAGCGCCTTGGCAGCCTTCTTCGCTTCACGTTCCGCTTTAATCTCCTCTCTTGTCTTCTCTAAGACCTTCGACTTATTGTCAGCCATATTTCTCGATGTGGGCAATTTTAACGAGGACGCAACTGGTCTACCAAGTTCAACGTTTTCTGTAAAACATTCGAATTTTTAGATGATAATTATTACAGTTTGGTAAGTTGATGATTCTTACCTGTACCTAACGTAGGAGTAACGATCGATGATATCTCAATATTTCGCGTAGAAGGTACCTTCGCTTTAGTAGCTTCAACCTCCTTTTGCGAAAAACTTTGCAAAGGTACAGAATCAGAGTTTGAAACTGATCCGGTCTCTGATTGTTCCTCGGTAGAATTAGCACCCTTTGTATTTTCTCTTACAATAGGAACAGTGTTTTTACGTTGTGGTTCAATATTATCAGGGGATATCTGAGTGTTTCCTTGTGCAGTAGATTTAAGATTATTTTCAAGCGTATCACAGAATTTCAGATTCTTCGCGTTTTCAAGTAGTTCCTCCTCGGAGAAAAGTGGCGTTACAGGTTGAGTATGCACTTCCAAGAATGATTCTGGTTCTGCTTTATCCTCTAACGATGTATGTTTTTCCTTCGATTCAGTACTACGGATTTCTAATTTAAAATCATTTTCGTTAGCGCACTCGGCATTATAAAATTCAGTACTTTGATCGAGTTCAACGAGGTTCGCGGGATTCTGTATTTCCTGCAAAGTCAACGAATTACTCGAATCGCTAAATTGTTTCGTATCGAACCTCTGCGATCTCGTATCTTCTTTCGTACAGTTAATTCTAGTTAGAATCGTTTCTACTATTGTTTGCTCCAACTGAGACGCAAGTGGCGAGTCTTTCGAGTTTCTCTCAGGCTTCTCGTTACACGTTTGTACTTCATTTCCAAATATTAGTGGTCCAGGTGATCTGGACAAACATGATAATTCCGAATAATTCCCTTGCGGTTCTATGTTCTCTAGTTTCAGTTCTGCCTGCTCTGTCTTCTTATCGTATTCTACATTACTACAGGCTTGTGCATCGACAGTCTTCTCGGGTTTGTAGTTCTGCTTGAGATTATTAACAATATCCGTTTCGAGTTTGGCACAACAAACAGAATCGTATTCTGTCGTTTTAATGTACTTCAGCAAAATTGGATCTATTGGGGAAGAATAGGTGTTGTAGCAAAAAGAACAGGTATTTTGTACCAGCTTGGTTTTATTCTTCTTCTTCAATCTTCGAGCCTTGGACTTTGTTATTGTCTTTAGGTCCTCCGCATCTTTTTCCGCAAGGACTTCTTGGTCAGAGGGTGGTTCGATCGCAAGCAATGAACTTTTATGATATGATTCACAAGAAGAACAACAGTTCTGAAGCAATTTTGCTTTGTTCTTCTTCCGTATTCTACGGGCCTTTGATTTTGTTATAACTTCTGGCTGATCGGTATCCTTGTTGCTAATAGAGTCCTCGTTAGGCTTAACACTTACACCATTAATTGAACACTCTTGTTCTTTTGCCGCTTTACGGGCATCCTGTAAACGTTTACGACGAAGATGCCTCGCCGTGGCTCGTGTGAAAAACTTTGCCTCACCCTTTTCCGTTAACTAAAAGAAAAGTATTATACTATAGTACACACTGTGGTAATTAAGCTTTGATAATTTATACGTGACAAAATACTAGAAAAGCGGCGTATGAGTGAATGGAGCAGAAGTACAAACACACTGAATTCATCTAGCTCTACATAGAACTTTATAGCGTTGCAATCTACAGAAGTAAAATATTTTTTACTAATATTTCATGCACGTTTTGAAGTAGCATTTCCTTGATCAACAGAAAGAAGAAAATGGGAAACAGTCTATTGAGATACGTGAAACATAAATCAAAGACAATGCACAATGCGATATTATGAAAGCATTTCATCTAACTAATCCATCTTTACTTGCAGCAGGACACTCGAAAAATACGAATGTGTAAAAAAAAAGTATTCAACTGGCTTTCTACGTGCTACTGACAAGAGTAAAATAGTAATCTTACAAGAGGAAAAGAACAGAATAAAAAATTCTGGTATTAATTTGAAATGTACAAATAGTTACGGACATGTTCCTCCTGGTCCATCATCACTGTATCAGTTCTCATTCACGGACATACGTAGCGTCCAGCTGGGAACACCAATGCTTAACTTTAGGAATTCAAATACTTTTTTCTTATACACGATAATGCATAGTGTAAATTACACATTAATTTATAATAAATTTCAGTGGAAAATATCATTTAATATCTGTACAGGAATGTAGAATATGAAACACGAAGCTTTGATTACACAGGTACTTTCACGTTACATAAAATAGGAAATTACTCTTCCCTCTTTCAAACTTTATGTTAAATACGGTGACCAGATAAAACCTGAATTAAATAGCACTCTGTAGTCAAAATTCCATAGTCTCATCTTTTTTATACTTTTATGTAATCAAGAACAACGATGATGCAATGTTAACTTCCTTAAATGTCAATGAATTCTTATGATTCGGGGAATGTCCCCTATTATAACTGATGATAAGAGAAATGTGACTAATCGTATAATAACAGAAAATTCAAGTGCATATTCTAATCCACGTATTCAACAACTTAAATATCAGATTTCTTTTAGCTATTTAAATCTAACAAAAGGATATATAAGACATAGTGTTTATTGCCAAGTAAATCTACCATCAAAGTATATAAATTATTGCGTATAGATACGAATATTTATAAATATTCATTAAATAAGTCTTTTAAACGATGTGGATCTTTATATTTAAACATTTGCAATTTGCTTTGCAAGTATTCTTCACTTCATTTCCCTAACCTGCTGTGTACTTCCTTATCCCCAATATAAATTGGGACGAAGCAGTTCTTCGTCCAAGTGTTTCGTATGTAGAAAAGTACTTTTAATCGTGAAATAAATATGTGCTATTAACACTGTGCGTCGAGAAAGCGTAATATTTATTCACTTTTATTTAATTTTTGTGTATATACTGAATTTCCTAGCCATGTCAGAGTACCATGCTTCCATCTACGGGACCGATGGTAAATTAATTGATATTGGACATGAAATATTTCAATTTTTGTTCAAATAACTTTTACATTATTATTACTTCGTATATAGGTAATTTTCTGCCACATTAAGAATTTTTATTTACAAATTTACGACTACTTTCAGGTGTTACTTGCGAAGCAATTCTTTGAACTATTTGGAATATTGAAAAGAAAAATGTTTCTTCTAAAAGAATCTTTGTAACTGTATATCCAAGATAAGCTATTTAATTCGACGAGGAGATGTTGTATTCATGAAGCAAGACATAGGTTTTGTTTTTTCATGGTTTATTTATACAATAATTCGCAATTTCCTTAAATCACTTCTTCTGCGCTGCGGCTGCTTCGTCTTCTCGCTGATAGGATTGCAGCAACTGCTGCTTCTTCGTGGCAATACGCTCTGCCCTGCGCTTACGCGCCTCTCTAACTTTAGTACGACGTGCCTCTGCTTGATCGGCGAGCATCTCTGCCCTGGCCTTCTCAGCTTTCTTTTTGTGGATGAATTCCATCAAGACTCTCTTGTTCTTGAACACGTTACCCTTGGCTTTCATGTACAGGGAATGGTACAGATGTCTGTCGATCTTCTTCGTTTCACGGTACTTCATCAGGAGTCTACGAAGGACTCTCATCCTTTGTATCCACAGGTCCTGCGAACAATGTACACTGAGCACCGAAACCATTTTCCTACTAGCGTCGATGCAAAATTTTCCTTTACCTTCTGCGGAGTACGAGCATTGGCGGTACCTTTCCTTTTACCAAAGCCGCAATGACGTCCCTTGCGCCTGGCCTCGGTGTTTTTACGAACGCGTGCTCTGGAGTGAACAGCGACGGGTTTCTTAATGATAAGACCATCCGTGATCAGCTTCCTGATACTTTGTCCTTGAAGAAGACGAGAGATTTACGCATATTGGAAAGGTAGACAGCAGGCAAACTATTTACTATGCGTTCGACTAATTATAAACTTACGGGAATTTGTATTGGCGATCTCGTTGATTTCGTTAGGGTCTAACCAGACTTTCTTTCGGCCACATCGCATAACAGAGGCGGCCAGCCTCTTCTGCAACTTTAAAGAACTAAAACAAAAGAAGTGCGGTTATGTTATGGAAAGGATTTTATGAATCCGGCGACGTTTTTATAGCCTCGAAATATAAGCCGCGTATAATTGGCATGACGCATTCTCTAAAATCTAGCCGCGATCGATTAAGCACTAAATAAGACATGAGAAAAACAAGAGATCCGAACACAGAACCATGTGGTCAGCCGTCAACAAATTATCCTCGAAAGAAACGGAAAAATATGGAGTTTTCGCCAGAAAGACGCACTGCAATAACGGCACGAATATACATCGTGATATTGTAAGTGACACAAGTTAGATTGGAATTAATACTGCCGAAAAAAATCAGAAAATCTTTGGAGGGTCCGTACCTCATGACGGAGTCCTACTACGTCCTCCCTGGTAAAGAAAATCAAAATGGCAGGAGCTACATTTCCTGTCTATCGATACCTAGCGGAAGTTGAAAACGAAATGGCGTCATGATTTAAAACGCATTAATATACTATACTATCACCATCAAATCAATTAGAATTACTTAAAAAACAGGACCCCGAATATAATATCTTCGCTTAAATTATTACCTACTCAAAGAAAGCTATGTCATCTATTAACTTTCTATATCACGTTCGGAATTTAAGTAATTTAAGTAGTAGCACTGTTTTAAGTAGCATGACAAGTACTTTTATTTCATATTGTAAATTCAGTTGGAGCAAGTCCGAGGTAAGCGCATAATAAATTCCTCAGGATTCCGCTGGAATTTGTAATTTGGCGGTAAAAGCCAGCGAGCGTAATTAACATGAAGGAGGTATAGAAGTATACCAAGTATACTTCGTTCGCGGTGGTTCGTGGTATTATTGTGCAACGTGTCGTTCCGTATCGGTAACGTTGGAAGTGGTTGGAAGTGAGTCGAAGTGAGTGGAGGAAGCAGGATGAATGAATTCGAAACTGGAAACCTGAGCAAAGGTTCCTTTCGTCTGACAGACTTATCTACACATTTCATTTGGGGTGATAGCAGTCGGGTCCACTACGAAGGAGCGTGGTTCAGTGTTATAAGCGATCGCGGTCGAGTTGGTGGTGGCTTTAGTGTGGTAGATGCGTAGCTCGACGTGACACATTTTTCGTGTGGACAGTGCAGGACAGTGCGCGCTAGCTCGTCAACGAGACACGACACGAGAAAATGACTGTGAACAAGGACTTGCAGAGGGAAAGGACGAGATGTACCTTCAATCCCGCAGAACTGACTCATTGGCTGGATGGCAGCCCCGAGAAAACCAGGGCACGTCGCGAACGAGGTATATACTCGAAATTTTTCAGTTCTTTTCTCGAGGAAGCTCATCTTTTACGAAACTTTATCGTCTTTGTGATCTTGATAATGAGTGGCAGAAGAGAATTTCAAATCGCTACTTGCCCAAAGAAATTTAGATGTAATAAAGTGACTATATACATTGCGAAGATCTCATGTTTTCCGATATGCATACATATAGATCGAGAATCGAATACAGTTATGGCATGTATATCCTTGCGCTTCTAACCAAGTCACTTTTTCACATTTATTGTCGATCTATTTCAGTTGCTAATAGCGAAGTAATTAGATCATTAGTTTTGCATAAATCTTGTCATTAGGAATATGTATTGGGAAAGCCTTTACTGTTAGTTATTGTGGAATATCAAGCACGAATACAGCGTATTAATTAAAGATGTTATATTCAGACGGACGTGCAAAAATTCGTTCCACGTCAAATTCATTTATTCAGACGCGTCTCAAGCCTGTTGCGGTTAGGAGAGGGGGCACTTGTCAAACATATGTACTTTGAAATGCGGTATTTGCTTTTCCTCATAGTTCCTAATCATCTTATGAGTCATTCGATTTTTACGATTGTACGATACGTGCATCTCTGTAAGTTTCGCAAATAGTTCCCATCATATCAGAATAGGAGAAATAGAAATGGAGATGGAAATCGTGATTGATTGAATTAAACAAGAGAATGAACTTCAAATAGTTGAATTTTCTTTGCATAATTCTATAGAGTTTCGATCGACAGAAGCGATAACCATTCAAGTGTAATCGATCGACCCTGCAGTGCGAATCGAGTCATTTATTATTCATTGCTGATAATAAGATGCGTGCACGAGTTCAAGTTCCGCGTAAACTTAACAATTACGTAAACGCATATTATTATCGATCCTGCAATGATTGTGTCTGGATATTGAGATACGATTGTGATGTACGTACGTGTTGGATAAAGAATTTAATCCGTGCTGATATAATATCGTCCATTAAATTTAAGATTAGCGTGTCGACTCATGGGCGTAGAATTTAATCTGCTATCATTCACACGTATGCATATACTACATACACGTATGTAACATCTTTTATGCGGTTTTGTTACATTTAATTATGATTTTGTAATGAATTCACATGTGTTACCTTCGCTAGCTGAATACATATATATATAAATTACTATCTAATGTTTGCTAATTGTAACCGCTGCCACAGTAACGTGGAAAGATTTGCATACTATATGTATAAATCATGCCCGCATTAAGGGGGGGGGGGCTAGGGGGGCCTATAGTCTTGAGCCCCACTTTCCGGGGGGCCGTTCTAAGCGATTTTAACAATTGAATCTGAATTATTGCAAAATTAAAGATAAGAAAACAGCATTTTAACTGAAACTTAATTGTACAATATATCCCCCCCCCCCTCGAACCCGCTTTTCAACCACGGGAGCCCCCGTGGGCTTGATAGCCACAGGCCCCAAAAATCTTAATCCGCGCCTGGTATATATACAAATCGAGCTGGTAGTGACTGAAAAGGTCTATCTTATCGTGCTCCACGGAATATCGGAGACCTGGTGAATTGCAATTTTTGCTGGACATTGTTCACGGACAACATTTTTTCGAGCACTTCAAATAATCGGAACGACAATTATTATTTTCTTCGCGGGTTGATATTTGTCTGGCGATAAAATCTATACGATTGTTTTTCGTGAGAATTACATCGGGAATAAACAAATGTATATACAGAAAATACGAATTAATTGATTGCAAAATGGATATTTCGAAGACGATGCACGCCCGAGTATAAAATTAACAGAATACATTACTACAATATCGTATTCATTTATTACACTCCGCCGAATGTGAAATGTCACATTTTTTGCAGCCTGGTTTTCTTGCTCCATCGCAAAAACATTTGCCAAGGTGATACTGCTACCTGTAAAGGCTCATTCAGATACGTCTAATAGTTTAATTGAGTAGCAAATAATTTAGTAATTTTTCGTGTGTGGACACGCAAATTTAGTTGAGCAGCTTAGTAAAACAATGGTAAATTACTAAATTACTCTTTACTCGACAAAATTACTGGACGTATCTATTTAGCCTGTATTTAGTATGTAATTTCGATTTCTAGAGCTGATATCCACAAAAAGAAAATAATACGAAATCGGAAATTGCATACCGAATATTAAATTTGTATTTTAAATTTCATGTTGTCATCGCGAATGTTGTAAACGGGACTAAAAATAAATCATCCATTCTCGTTGGATTCCGCGTATTGTTTTGATAATGTTATCGGAAATTAGCTGCACAATTTCGTTGCAATAGATAAAACGTGATAATATGAGATCTCTGTTGAGACTCTAATCTGCAAGTTCAAAATCATTCCACAGCGCCCTTTATACACGTTGTATTCGCAATTCATTGCATTAATAAGTTTCTTTATCAATAAACTAAATTAGTTAAGGGCAATAATATTAAATATTTTAATTATTTTCTCATGAAAATGACGAATAAATATACCACTATGTTTACTGAATTGTTTCTATTGCTTGCCTATTTTTGCAAGCATCCCTTTGATAATTTAATACAAGGGGCAATGAAGTTTCTTTCTCTACTAAATAACTCGACTATCATATCGTAATTTCTGTATTTCAGACGAATTTTTCCTGAGCGATCCAGAACTGCAGGACAAAATACCGACAAAGTACAAGAGCCACAAAGAAGTTTACGAGGATGGTGTGCGAAAAGCATTCAGGCTTTTGCAAAAGGTGCGGGAGCTGCAGGAAGCAGGGAAAGCTGATATGGATGTTTTTTCGTAAGTGTCTTCGATGCTGATTGAAAGTTTGTATCAAGGGGAGAAGCCTTCTTCTCATCAAAGTCTCTTTTCAGGCACGTGTTAGGAGGAATGTTTGGATCTGCGATACTGAAAGAGGGCAATCCAATGTTAGTGCACTACGCCATGTTTATCCCGGCCGTCATGGGGCAAGGAACTCCACAGCAGCAAGCGTATTGGGTGTCCAGGGCTTGGGATGGTTCTGTTGTTGGAACATATGCCCAGGTTAGATGCTGCAGTGCTAAATTAGCACAAGTATCACTTAATCTTCATTCTTCCTTGTTCCTTACAGACTGAACTTGGCCATGGAACGTTCATCAGAGGCTTAGAAACGACGGCAACTTATGATCCCAGTACGAAAGAATTCGTATTGAATAGTCCTACGTTAACGTCCTACAAATGGTGGCCAGGTGGCTGTAAGTAATTTGCATCGCAGATGCTAAACGTCGATCGTTAAAATAATTTACAAATGATTATAATTTCCAGTGGGCCAGACTGCAAATTACGCAGTAGTTGTCGCACAGTTGTACACGAAGGGGGAATGCAGAGGCATTCACCCTTTCATCGTGCAGTTAAGGGACGAAGTTACGCATGAACCCTTACCAGGTCTGTAAGCAGTTCTTCCTCTTTAAACACAAACAAACGGAAAGAAGAGAAATGTACGTTCACGTTCACTGTTTCGCAGGTATCAAACTTGGAGAAATCGGTACGAAGCTGGGAATGAACGCGACCAACAACGGCTTCCTTGGTTTCGAAAATGTCCGAATACCACGCGAAAGTATGATGATGAAAAACTCGCAGGTAAAAGAGAAAGTACAGTGACTTTCACGGAACGTCCGTAAAAGTTTTGCGTGTTTCTTTACTGAAACCGGACTTCGCTATTGTTTAGCACACAGGTTATGTAAACTGTTTGTAGGTGTTGGAAGATGGGACGTACGTGAAGGCATTGAATGATAAATTGACGTACGGGACGATGATGTTCGTCCGAGTGGTGTTGGTGAAAGACATCACGAGTTACTTGTCGAAGGCCGTTACGATTACGACCAGATACAGCGCAGTAAGGCGTCAGTGTCAAATAAATCCGGAGTAAGCAACGCCAGAAGATAACACCGCGAAATATCAATCAATCTTGTTTTGTGAATTGAGAAACTCTCGGTCAAGTAAACTATTGCTCAACGTTTCAAAATAAACATCCGTATTTCGTCTTCGGACGTTACTCGCGATAAATAGATCACCTCTGTTGGTTTTAACGAGCCTGATTGATTCTGCTTAATAAGAAGTTTCGTTTACTTTTTAAGTTTACTTTAATGATAATGATATATGTATCCTTCTCAGCGAGCCCGAAGTGCAAATCATCGATTACGTAACGCAACAATACAAAATTTTCCCATCCCTGGCCGCGTGTTTCGTGTTCCGAATGTGCGCCGACTGGATCTGGAATATGTACAATAATGTCTCCGCCGAGTTGGATCAAGGAGAATTAGATAAATTGCCCGAGGTAATTATCCGAATTCGGTTTCCTTCAAACCTCTGTTCCGTTCAGTTTTTCACCTACTTGCCTGTCTAATCTTACCGCTTTTCTTGCAGCTGCATGCGCTATCGTGTTGCCTGAAAGCAGTTGCGTCCGGAGATGCAGCCACCGGGATCGAGCAGCTGCGATTGGCCTGCGGTGGACACGGATACATGGACGCTAGCAACCTTCCGTCGATTTACGGCTTAGTCACCGCTGTCTGCACCTACGAAGGGGAGAACACTGTTTTATTATTACAGACCGCCAGATACTTAGTGAAAGCCTGGAAGCAGGCTGTCAGCGGGCAGCCGTTACCAGAGACCATACAGTACTTCTCAGTTATCGCTAAAGGAATTAAGCAGAAACCTTGGCAGAACAATTTGGCTTGCATCGTCATGGCTCACCAGGCAGTAGCCGCAGGGTAATTCTATTGTATCGTAGAACTTTGAAGGCATCGCTGTGAGATCCGTCGGAAAGTTTTAACAGAGAGTTTCCTCCCCTTGCAGAAAGATTCGGTTGGCAACGGAGCACATGGAGCGCAGAATACGCAGTGGAGTCTCTTCAGAGGATGCCTGGAATCAGACCAGTATTGAATTAGCCAGCAGCGCGGAAGCTTACTGTCGAGCGTTCCTGGTGACGAGATTCGTTGAATTTGTTAAGGAGACGACCAACGTATCCAAAGAGCTGCACCAAGTTTTGTCCCAGTTATGCGAGCTGTACGCCGTATATTGGGTGTTGCAGAAACTTGGGGACTTCCTTCACGTGAGTGGATATTCGATTTTCTGTACGAAGGGATCGAACTTGATAAATGATTATGTATATTCGCTTCTCCTTGCACAGTTCTCGTCGTTGAGGAACAAGGATATCCCAGCTCTTCAGGCGCGATTAGAAGAATTATTGGCGGCGATCCGTCCAAATGCGATCGGTATCGTGGATGGTTTCGATATCCGTGACGAAATACTCGCCTCTGCCCTGGGAGCATTCGACGGCAACGTGTACGAACGCTTATTCGCCGAGGCCATGAAGAGCCCCCTGAATCAGAAGAGCGTGAACGAGTCTTTCCATAAATATATGAAACCTTATCTTAAAAGCAATTTATAGTGCAATTTCTTACTAGGCGAGGTTCGATATTGTTACTGTAAGTCGAACAGTTCTTCGATGCAAATCATTTTCATGTAACAGATTTTAAAACAGTTGTTACCTCGTGCTCTCGATTCGAAAATTGGGCATTTAACGTCCCTGGACGAGGTTTACATGTTCAAAGATTTATACAAGATATAGATATAGTTTTCTACAACCATTAAACAAGGGTTGTCGCCGGGTTCGCGAGCCAGAACTGGGACACCTTATTAGTATTTAAAAAAAGCGGAATATTATTGTACGGGTTACACCTAACTTAATAGTAAAGGATTTTTTGTAAGAGATTTTATTTTCAATTAAAGATTTTTACGGATGTTCGATCATTCCATAGGAAGAATCTTTTATATATTTTATAAAGAAAGATATTTTCTGTATACATACTTTTGTAATTAATAAAATGCTGCAGAGAGTTTATCAAGTTCTGTTTTCTTTTCTTATAACGCCTGTTAGTTATTAAATAATATAATTACTCCCATTTCAACATCACTTATACACCTGTTGATACAGGCCCTTCTTGGAATGCAGGGATAAAAGACACCCTCCTTATACGTTCAATTATTGCAAAGGATAAACGATAGGACTATTAACGTTTTAAAAATCATTTAATAACCACTCACTTTTACGTAAAATATCTCTAAGACTTATTGCTAAGTACTCTACTACTTAGTCTACTATTTGTTAAGAAAATTATCTTAAGCAGCTGTTGACTTTACCGACCATTTGGCTATTCGGGCTATTCCGACCAGGAAATTCGCCCGAGTTAATAGGAATACACGATACTAGAAGAGGTGGCACGACCGAGCTGTGCGCGAGAGAGAGCGATAGTGTGCGCGACAAGGAGGGAGATAGGTGGCGTGCGCGAGAGAGAGAGCGCTAGTGTGTGCGACAAAGAGGGAGATAGCTCGAGCGTGCCACCTCCACTAGTATCGTGTGTTCCTATTAACTCGGGCGAATTTCCTGGTCCAACAGACAGCTTGGGGATAACGTTGGGATCGCGGTCGGTAATCTAATACATACTTATATAAAAGGCTTTTTTATTAAATAGTACTAACTATGTAGCGATTTGTAAAATAAAACGCATACGAGGAATTGCTAAACGTTATCACAAGACTTTATTCTCAAATCCACCTGTACAAATAAATAAATCATTTGGAAAGATCGAGAATCCTTGAAGAAAGTGTGCATTCACTAATGGCGGCGGGAGACTTGTAACTCTGTCAAAAAACACTTCATAGCTGCTTAATTGTAATCGGAATCATTACAACTATCATGTAGGAAAGTAGTGAAGGGTCCATTCTTCAAGATGAAACTGCAAAATTTGATAAATTACATATAGAAAAGGCACCAACAATCGATGAAACTTGAGTGTTGACGTAGGATCGCGACACTGTTCTTGTCGTCGTCTCAAAGAACCGTTAATAACTAATTAATTATAACTAAAATCTGCGCAAAGACCACATAGGAAAGTACCCAAGGGTCTATTCTTTGAGACGCGACTCTAAAAGTTCATAGAATATTCGTGGGAAATGAGATATTCGTTAATTTCTAGTGACTGTGTAATTTTTCTATCTTCCTCCTTGTCGCGCACGCTAGCTCTCTCTCTCGCACACGCCACCTATCTCCCTCCTTGTCGCACACACTAGCGCGCTCTCTCTCTCGCACTACTCCTCGAGCGTGCCACCTCTTCTAGTATCGTGTACTCCCGTTAACTCGGGCGAATTTCCTGGTCGGAATAGTCAAATGGCCGGTAAAGTCAACAGCTGCTTAAGATAATTTTCTTAACGAATAGTAGACTAAGTAGCAGAGTACATATGTATTTAATAATAAGTTTTAGAGATATTTTACATAAAAGAGAGTGATTATTAAAAGATTTTTAAACCGTTAATGGTCCTACTGTTTATCCTTTGCAATAATTAAACCCATAACGTGGGTATCTTCGATCCACGCATCCCAAGTAGAAGAATTGCTTGTACTAACTGGTGCATAAATAAATAAATAACTATACGGTTCAATAAATAATTGGTGGTAGTTTGAAAGGAATGATCGTCGGCCTCTGTACAGCATTTATTTACAGAACAGGAGTGACGACATACAAGTATTGTTCCTTACGACGTTAACATAGTGCAATTAGTAGCTTCTGTTAATTATAATCGGCTCGCTCGATCACTATACCTTGATAATGTAAAATGTAACTAATATTGAAATCCATCCAAAAAAGCATCCACTCATACGATAGATTCTATAAAGTTACAAACTATAAGGAATCTCGATGGATTCTCGTAAATCGTAGATCCTAATAATGCTTTGCTGTCGCGGCTTGTAGATCTTGCTGTGATCCACGGGGCTGTTCGACGCGCCTGCTACGCAGCCCAGAAAATAGAAGGGAAGAGCTCGAAGATTTGAATCGGATGCTCGTTCAAGGATGTACACGTATATATGTATGCAATGACACGTATATAAATATATACACACATATGTATAGTTTATTTAACGGAGTCCAATGGAGGGTGCAGGATAGATAATACTTACACTTAAAAAATAACACCGTTAATTACAGTTATCATTAAATATTAATTGTTCACTCGTCCACCTGGCCTATTCGGTTCTCATCTATCGTTAAACAGACTCCTCCGCGCAAGAACCCTCACACCGCGTACATTTTCATATAAAATATGATTTCGTATATAATTAGTGTATGCCTCTGGTCGCGTCGGAACATAAACAACGCTTCTTGAGTATTAAAATCAGCCACGTGCGGATGCATACGTACATCAATCTCATAATCTTGCCTATGCAAACGCGAGCCTCTGCGACAATTGTCTTCGCGTGTCGTTTACGGTTCTCGTCAGATAAAAGACTCAAATTCGCTTCTAACAAACGATGCAATCTCCGAATAGCTTCTTCGTTTTCGTCGGGCGTGAACGAGGGTACGAGGAGCGTTCCAAGGAGTAGAGAAGAGAAATAAAGCCTGCGAGAGCTGGGAAATCGAGGAGGGAGAGGGGAATGCAAGGAAAGAACGCAGTATGTTAACATAAATATTTAATGCAGTATCTTTCACTAAATAATCCAATCACGATGCTCGTGGTGGTCGAGAGGGGTTGAACCGTTAACTGTTAAACGATTAAATAATTGTTGGGTGAAAGGCAAAGCATAGAAATCGTGTGCACAACGCTACAAGACTTTAGGTACTCCGCAATGCTCCGTCCTTGTGTTCTCCGGTACAATGGAAGAGAATTGAATTTGGATTCCATTTATTGCAACTGACTTCACCCTAGACACAACCACTTCTTCCCACGCCTCGAATCTGTCAATTGGTTCCGACCGTGTCGTGTCGATGGTACCTTTTATTTCCTGACCGTACATCCTCCACGTTACCTGTACATCGAATAGCTGTGCTTAAATGAGCCCTTCCAAGTCGACCCTATCAATATACACATAATTACTCTTCTGTTTCGTTAATTACTACGTGTATCGTTACAATATCCTCGAGACGTCTAGATACATTATAAATAAGCTTGGAAAATAGCGCCGAGCCGTTTCACAGATCGATAAGATCGATTTAGTCACGTAAAACCAACCGCCGATCGATCAAAAACTTTCGTCCGTCCGTTGCTCAAGAACCACGCGGCACCTCCAACTACTTCCTAACGTCGCGCGAGGCGATCGTGAAACCGAGGGGCGCACCGTTACTCAAACTCCTTCGCCGCAACCGAATCTGTCATCGCCGTTTAAGAAAAAAGAGTCGCCTCGCCCGACGTTCCCTTCAACGCGACTGAGTCTGAACGCTCTGCTCGTAACGTCCGACGAAGTGACGAGAAGAAAGACGCGGTAACGCATGGAACGGGGGCGAATAAAGTGGCATCGCGACGGTTCTCGTACGAAATTGGTGTTCCTTACGTAATTACATGGCAGTATCGGCATGATATATTTTTAGTTTACCCCGGTTGCGCATCCAGCTCTTCGCGAATGCCACTCGTTATCCCACGACCCAGGTAGAATCACCATTTATCCAGGCTTTTACGAATTACATTAACGATTATCGAATTCGGTGCCGTTTATTCCCATCGCACCAGCTCTCTAGTTTACAAAATTCCCACAAGCGTTGCATAGAAAATAGAAGCGTGACGTTATCCGGTCTACGAGGGTGGTTCCGCTGGTGTTGCTTTATGCTTGTTGGTCGAGTCGGGCGATAATAAATGCGACGGTTCGTGTACGTAAAATCCATATTATTATTGCACAGGACATAATGGTGACATAACGTTATATATAAGACATTATAGTCGCCATAACATCGTATATATAAGATTATTTACGAAGTATGGAAACCATTCAGGTGTTGACATTTAATCGAGGAGTCGGGGACAGTCGTCGAGAAGTGGACGTCAATTAATATCGCGATCTAAGGGGGGGGTGAGGGGAGGGGAGGGGAGCGGTAAAAGATAGCGCACTTAAGTCCTACGAGCTTTGTCCTTTTTCGAAAAGTGGAGGTGAGACGACGAAACAATGCCTTCTATGTAAACACGACTAAAGATCGCATCTACGTGTACTAATATTATTTCTCGATAACGATAATGTGACAATGATATCGATTAGTTACTAATTTCGCAACATCTCAAGGGAAGAAACCAATTTCCCGTCTGTTCGATCGAGGGTATCCGTTCGAAGCGGAAATGGCACCCTTTCAGGAGTCGCGCGCAGAACAGAGTCTTTCGATAAAAATTTTACAAGTCGAGGGTCGCCGCGGACCCCGCGTTCTACCTGGGAAGAGGTAAACGAGTCGCTGTAACATTTATATATATATATATGTGTATATATAAAAGAAAAAGGAAGAAAGAAGAAGAAGGAAAATTAGAGATTGACAGTAACGTTTCACGGGATAATCGGGATACACGATAACGCAGGGGAAAGCAAGAGAAAGGATCCAGGAAAGTGGGCGGGGAGAAAGGGGGGGTCGCTTGGTCCTACGTGAAAAAGTTAATAAATTATTACAACGTACTTCGCGATACCGATCGACCGTAGGATAAATACCGCGGACGAGAATCTTTGAACAAATAGATATACACGTGTCTGTATAATGTGTCGTGTGTCCTTCTCCCTCTACTCTCTTACCCCCCCTCGTCTCTTTATCTCCCTTTTCCTCTCCTATCAATGTATGGCATGAGTTCCTTTCAGAGTTTAGAGAGACCAAGAACCCTGTGTATGCGCGGACGTGTCCTCTGTGTGTGTTTCGTGCAAATGCGCGCGCGCACGGGTCGCTTACGGGGCGAGAAGGAGGAACGGTGCTGCGTGCGCGCAGGAAATTTAAACCTCTTTTTTTCCCATGGCAAATAGAACCCTTTTTTTTTATCTTTTTCTCGACCAGCAGAAGAAGCCTTTCTCCTTAACAGATACAAGATGTTCCTTACTTAGGGGTGGAAGAAGGGAACGATGTACCGAGGACGCGTTGTGCTTCGCTCGCTGGAGAAGCACGATCCGGCGATCGACGGCTACCAGATCGTCAGCCTCGGCGGAAGATCGAGCGCGCGGTTGCTGGGAACGTTCGTCGCTTACTGTGCTTAAAATGGCACGGTTTGGTTTATTGTTTTTTTTTCCTTTTTCTTTATTCACTAAGTGCATGGCAATCGGCGCAACCGCGCTCGACACGGACACTTCCGCTTCGAGGCTCCCGTTCACAACCCCTAACGTGCCAGTATCGTATGGCTTTCCTTCTTTGCACGGAAAAATCAAGTCTACAGAGCTCCTCGTTTTACTCGTAATTATGGACAAATGGTCCTGCCCGAAGATCCAACTTAATCTAGGTTTATAGAGGCTTCTCTAGAGTAGTTCTTCTAGTCCTCTGATAAGGGCTGATTTGAAACGAGGACTGGAGCATATAAGAATGCGAGACTAAAGGTTAGAAATATATACGTACAGAGAAGTATCGAGTGTTAAGCCTAATTATCGGGGAAGATTAAAGAATAGCGGACTTTCTACAGGGACATCGTGATCGGGTGTTTGTGCCATCCGACGTTCGACAGAGAAAGGTCGTGAGAAGAACCGCGGAATCTAAACGTGATCGAATATCGGCGATATGTAAGGTGAAACGATCGATTCCGCTAAAATTAACGCGACAAAACTGCGAAAACTTGAACGTTCTTGCCAATTCGCAAACGCGCCGACAAGAAAAAAGTTGCTTCCGTCGGGGCACGTTGGATTTTGTTCCCACAAAAAAAAATCGACCGCTGCCATCGAGAACGTTCGCCCCTACCAAACTGCAAACGTTTGCATTGACAATTAACTCGTACCGCGAGAGACGCATACAACCCACCAGATTATCGAGTTCGATACCTCTACGTGCTACCTTACGAGTACCAACGACTTTTACAAAATTAAGAATACTTTACGATACAACGTTACCTATCGTCTTTTCCCCACCGTAGTCAGCGCCTAAGAGAAATTCTATCCCCCTAAACGTTAAAACGTCACATTTACCTCCGCGAGCACGTTGTACTCCCGAGACGATTAGCCACGACAATCCGCGAACCTGTCCGGGGAACGGAAAGGGGAGTTCTTCGGAAATTAGAAGCCTTCGAATGCGATCAGAGCGACGATATTCGTCTAAAATTCATCTTCCTACTGGAAAAGATATATAAAAAGAGAAGAATGCGATAAAACGTTTCGAGATTCCATAGAACTGGACTCGAAGAAAACGGGGAGGGGGTGCTGCGATGGCTCAAGGTGACCCGTGGTCAAAGTGTTAAAAAAACGCCTCCGCGAATCAGGTGTAGTCGTGTGGAGATCGTTAAACAAGAGAGAGAAAGGGAGAGGGGGGGAAAAAAGGGGGAAAGGAAGAAACGAAGAAGCACGGGGAAACTGGAAAAAGGGGAGCAGAGGAAACACGGTTGATAAACGAGGTCGCGCCAAGAGAAATCACGGTGGCGCAACGATCCTTCTTCCTTCCCTCCTTCCACCGGGGGGGGAGCGGCGGCGGCACAGAATGATTAACGATATACCAGCAGCGTTTATCGCCCACGAATTTTCGCGCTCTCCTCGCGAGCAGTTCTGTACAGGGTCGCGTATACGTACGCCTAAATACATATACGCTCTGAAATACACGCTGTGTAAATGCATCTTGGAATCGGGCGCGGCCTCACCGACGGGGTACTCGATGGGGGGGGGGGGTGGATCAGCTCCGATCACTCTACGCCCTCGTCTTCGATCAGCGAGAGGCGCGTCCAAGCCGGAGAGCTTGTACGCGCGGAAAATAGAAGCGGATCCGTGTAAACGTGCGTGGATCGGCACGGGTGACACGCGGGGGGGACGAGAGATCGACGCCAAACCCTCCAAGGTGGACCCGAGACGCTTGATCCAGAATCCCGTTCGCGAGAGGGGGCGAATAGGAAAACAGAGCGGTCTGAAGCTAAGGCAACGGCTCCACCCCAGAGAGTGATCGATTATCGACAGAAGCACGCAGAAGCTCGAAAGGTTCGAGTCTTCTAGCGGGGGAAGTTGGCGGGAGGATCGTAGATGCGTTGATGGATGAATTAAGGGGGAGCAGGCGTGATCGAAGGATGACGGAAGGAGATTAAGGCGACGCTTCTCTCTTTCTCTCTCTCTCTCTCCCCTCCCCCCCCCCCCCCCATGGAGGAATCTCCCTTGTGGTCAGTGTCGACGGGGGGTGCGTGGTCGGTGACCCTCCTGGGAGATTCCGTAGGTGTGTCGCGTCGTCGGCGGCGCCTTAATTCGGTCGAAGAACATCGTCTTTCTCGGCGTGGTATCGTGGGACGAAATGTCGACGGTGCCAAAGCCAGCTTCAGGCTCTGCCGCCTCAAGCGTAGAACTCCCGATTGTGATGCGGCGCGCCCGGCTTAGGGAACGCCTGCGCCGCCGGCGATCTCCTGGGCTCGTCCAGGGCGTACGAGCCCTCGTCCTTCTTGCGCATCCTGTACACGATGAACATCACCACCAGGATCGCGCACAGCAGGCCCACCACCGCGCCGCCAATCACCGCTGAAACATTAACGCCACTTTCGTTACTTCCACACGACAACAACGTCGCGCGAAATCTCGTACGGTCTAGAGTCGTGGGCTCTAGACGGCTTCCGGCGCGAGCAATTCCTTATTCAGCCTACTTAATTATCTAGCGCATTTATTATGCGTGGCCTGGACCGGTTAACTTAATCCAGAGTTTCGCTACCCCCGTGAATAAATATTACCACCCTCGGCGGAACGTTGATCACACTTGTACACGTTGCCCTTAACCAGTGGCGCACCCAGAAGGGGGCCAAGGGGCCCTGGCACCCCCCAAAGAAAAAGGAGATTGATGTAACCACGATTTAAGTAATTCAAGAGCTTCGTAAAAAGAAAAGAAAACTGGTGTTTATTCTTTAAGTAATTTTTATAATCGCCCAATGAATTTTATTGAATTTGCATTAAAAATATTGTTATATATTTAACTCGGCTGCCCCCAAGATTAAATCCCGAGTGCTCCACTGGCCCTTACACCTCAAGTTCGGCGCTAAGGGAGCGCGATAATAAATCATGCGATCCGCCGCGGAATTTGCCTACGGACTGTTTATTTTCAGTGGCAGGTGTTTGAAACCGATCCGTTTAACGAATTCCAATGCACCATCGATCACCTCGCCGACACTCGGTGAAACGCAATTACAGGGGTCTGAGGTTGGCGCGCTAATTAGATTATCTTTAACACGAGAACCCGCGTGTTGATTGGGACTTAAATAGTACTCGATGGTATCGGTAACAGGTTTCGGGAGATTAAATCGATGCTGCTGATTAAAGTTTAAGTAGAATTTGGCAAGGCCAGTGCTAAGTAGGGTGGATTAGGACGGCACGTACCTGCCAGCACACCTGGCTGAGCGAAGAAGGAGCTGGTGCGGTCCTCGTGCTTCGGATTCATGATGATGACACCCTGGACGTCGTTGCCGGTGTCCGAGTGGTCGTCGTCGACACCTGGGGGCTCCTTTACATCGACCTCGTTGTCGGGTTGGTTTACAGTCTCGGCGATCGTCTGCAACGGGGGTAAGGCTCGATCAGTTTAATCCGTTTAATTCGGCTGCTTAGCAGGGGTGCATGTGTGTCCAAACAAATCTAATAACCCGCCTTAAGGACCCCCACGCCCCTCCACCGACCCTCACGGGTTTCCCTTTAGCGTAAAGGCTGAGTCCCAGCGGACTTTCTATACGCCTACACGGAGACTCTGCTTCGCACAGCTGAACGATCAGACAGGGAACCCAAAGGAATACAAAATACAATATATACTCGCGCTCTCACCTGTTCCTTAGTTTTCACGATCGGTTCGTCCACAGAGTACGGTGCTTTCGGCTCTGTCGGCTTGTGCACCGTCTCTATCCTATTGTTCTTGCTGAAATCTGAAACAAACGGGAGAAAAGCACGATCGGTTACATCTTCGAGCGAGTCGCGGTTCGATGAAGAGTATTAAGCGGACACCCATGTGGTATCGGCTCGACTGTCGCGCAAACTGGCCAGAGTACCTAGCTCAGGGATGATAAAACGCGGAGCACTTTTCAGCTCGCCGATTCTCCGAAACGAGAAATGAAACAAAAACCAGCGTGGAACAGAAAAAAAAAGAAGAGAAAAGAGGTTTGCAGCGCGCGTGGGAATCGCGTGACGCGCATCGTTGGCGTGCCGCACAATGACGTTTTGCGAGCGGCGCTTTTATTGAAAATTTCGGCCAGATCGCCGAGGGAAAAAACTCCGTGCCATTGAATTTTCTGGCGTGCACACGGTTTTCGAGCGGCAGCAGAGGCTACGCGAATGAGTAGTTTTTTTCAAAAAGACCGCACACGACGCTCGCCCGCCTGTTTCACCCACGCGATCCGCATATCCCATTTTGTTCTTTTTGGGGTATTCCATGCTCCCAGCGAATGTGTTGGAATAAAGCTGGGGGATTCGATTCCTTTCGATACGCCGCGGCACCGATCCGGACGATACACACCGATTTCGGTGAAATTTTCCACGTAGAATCGAAGAACTTTACCGTGATCCTCGTCGCCGTCCTCGTCGTCCGGGCCAAGGCCACTGCCGGATGCTTCAAGGTCGTCGCGACCTTCGCTGCCGCCACGACCAGAGCCCTCCAAAGGGTCCTGATCGTCCAGGTAGAGGTCGTCCGGGAAGGAGTTGTACGCCGAACTTCCTCCCGATGTCCTCTCCTTCTCGTTCTGATCCTTCTGAAACACAAGTCCCAATTTCCTGCATTAGCTTCTATCAACAAGAAGAATAAGAAGAATGGGAAGGACGGCGAAGGAAACGCAGAGACACAGGCGTCGTTTCGTCCGAGGCTTGTTCCTTTTTGCCTCGCGACGAGACTTCACTGTGCCTCGAAATAGAATCCATTTCCGTACACGCCGGTGTTTTGCTATTGCGTTGCCGCAACGCTAGCGTGCCTCGTTTTGTTTCTCCTGCCGCGGTTTCTTAATGGATCGCCGTGTTTAACGCGCGGAAGAGGGCTAAAGGAACGGGCAATTGGAACGCGTAACTCCTGCGAGTCGTATTTTAAGCGAGGACTTGGCCAAGCAAGCAAGAACTTCGGCATAATATTTTGATAAGGGGCTACACTTGTAACGACACTGCTAAAACAAGCGAGAGAGGCTGGGGTACTTTCCTTGGGAATTCGTAGGAGCGGAGTGTGTCGGAGGCGAAGGCTGAGTTACGAAGTTATGATATAATAATCGAAAGCAGTGTGCCCGCGTAGCGTGGCGAGGAAACTCCGAGGAATGGCCTCCGGTTTCCGGTTAGCCGACGCTCATAGAATGCCGGAGTGACACGCAACAGAGTCGGGAATAACAAATGCCGTGATCGCCCAACGATCGAACCGTAACGATTTCTGTCACAAGCGGAATCCCCCCCGACAATTTTCCTATGGCGCACGGGAAATTGCGTCGAGTGGCGAAGTAGACTCCTGGAGATTCCTGCTATCAGGAAAGAAAGGAGCGTCGATCGTAAAGCGCAGGGAACAGTGGAAACGTCTGCAATCGCCGCTCGGTATTGGGCAATTCATCGAGACAGTTCACTTGTAAACATGGGCACAAAAGGGAACGATCGATCGAAAGAGAGAAGCGAGCACCAACAAAGAACGCGGCCCTGTTTATATGCAAGCTGCGCCCTCGGAGAGGAACTAGTGATCAAACTTTCGATTACCAAATTTGAACGTTACCGGAGGAAGCTATTTACGCTGCTGTATCGATCGCATAATAGCTACTAATTTTCAACGGGTTCTCGTTTTCATACACGTAATTCGCAAGTTTACGATTTTCCGTGGCTTGTTTGGGTAGCATTGTTTTGGGGTAGTTATTTCGAAAATTCCGGATTTCGCGTAATTAAGCAGCGCCGGCGGGGCTAGCATTAACGGGAACATCAATTATACCGCTGCTTCTCTCCAAGTCGATTTCCAAGGGCCTTTGTCCCAGCGAACAATTCCAATTTTCCGTACGGTGAACTTTTCGCGATGCTCTTTTAATTAAAACGGCCACGAAATCTGGCTTCGCCCGTGGTCGTCAGAAACGTGCGCGGCAGGATGATTGAAAGAAGGAGGAAATAAGGGGAATGAAATTCTTTGAAGATGCAATTTAAAAGCAATAACCGCGGCCAGGGGCTTTGGCCGAGGAAATATTGTAACTACCCTGCGCAAGGGATGAACGAGCCAGGGAATTCTTAAAAATAAACTTTCAACAACACCCATGTCTTATGCAAGATAACTTACGCAACTCTTGCAATCTCAACAACACACAAAAGAATAGGAGAATCTATTACCAGTGGCGGATTTAACGTTTAATTAACATTAAACAGATGAGCAGTTGTCGCCTGGGCCCCGCCCAGAAGGCCCCCCGAGGTCCCATATTCAAAAAAAAAATTATGATTTCATCCAAACACTATATATTTTACCTGTACTAGTACACTTATTGTTACCCGTTTTTAGGAAACTACCCCTTCATTTCCCCGAAAAAATGGGCCCCTCGGAACGTTTGCCACCTGCGCCTTTTTCCTTAAATCCGCCACTGCCTATTACTCCGCCTATTCCCCCAGAAGCCTGCAGACCTTCCCAAGAATCTAAATTTTCTGCGCCCCAGATTTGTCTCCGAGTACGAAGTTTCCTCCCCGCGAGCCGACCCGCTTCGAACGAACCGTCAGAGCTCGTCACCCTCGTTTCGTCCACTATACGCACAGCTTGCACAAGGCCCCACTAAATTATCTCCACTGGAATTTCTGCTATAGAAGAGACGGACGGGCCGGCAGGAGGCAACGTCCGCGGAGCGACGCGGCGGGCGCACGCGATCGTGCGTACGGATGCATCGTGGAGCGGGCTCCCTCGCAGCTGATCGATAACACGGAAATTCGTCCTCCCGGGCAGCGGACTCACCACACCGTCAAACGATTCCTACCGCCCGCGGCCTTTTATCTCCGTCTGCAGACGATAAACAGAGGGCCGACAGCTGATTCGCAGGCTGGTATCGACGCGGTTCACGCCACAGTTCCCTCTGCCCACGCACGGCTCCGCGCTCCTCTCCGCTTTCCTTTTTTCCGCCGTCGTCGCGGCCGCGATCGTCTGGGGAAGAAACGCAAGAGTTGCGCGGGCGCGCGATGTTATCGACCTCTTTCGCGCGTCCCTACCGCATCGCCACTGGTATTTTTCGTCCAGGGGACAACTGTGCTCTATAAACGGGCAATGCGGCTGTTCTAAGCTGGACGGCGACGGCCGATCGCCGGGGCTAAGGTCAAGGCTCCCTAGCCCACCTTTACCAGCCCCTGTTCCGCCCGCCTTTTCGTTGCGGGCCTGCAGAGGGGCGAGGAACCGTAATCGCGCCGTATAGCGACCGCCATTCGAAGGAATCACGGTGGAACGAAGATGGTGGACTCGGTGGCTACTTACGGGAGGCAGGATTGCGATCGGGCGTCCTCGGCGTCGACGTGGGGAACTGGGAAATTTTCGGTACGCGGGCCGCGATACGGTTTTCAGGCAAGTGGAGAGTGGACTGACGTAGTACGGGGTCGAGCCTGTAGACGGCACTGCTCCAGCCACTGCATATGTATAGCTCCTTCCAGATAAAACGGGAGGACCTGGCCAGGACCGTACCCACCCGGATATCTCAGATTTATCTGGCTCCCTTTCGCCACGCTGATGGAATTCTAGACGGGGATACTTTCGGGGGCGAGCTTTCTGTTTCGGCGGGGCTTCCCGGATCGTTATGCGGCGCCCCCTGTCACGTATCGCGAATAATCTGAATACCGAGGCGAAACATCGTCGCTGAGGAGGCGAGGCTCGCGCGATTCTCGATTCCTCGATTCCTCGATCCTCGATCCTCCGAGACGCACTGGGGGTTTCGGATATACCTACGATAAGTCGCGCGATAAAATGATCCATTCGATATTCCCTTTCGTTGGGGGATATTGAAAATCCAGCTGGCCCGGGGAAAACCAGCAAGGTACACGTACGTATGTGTGTACATGTGTCGCGTTCCCACAGCCAAAGCCGCGTATTTCAATAGGATTCGAGTCTTTCATATCGGATTTGGATCCCTTGATCTTACCACCCACATGCGAATCTCAGAGACACGCTCGCACGTTACGTGACACTAGTATCGTGTCCGCGTTTCCCTCGGTTCTTCTACAGTTTACACTGATAAGAATGCAAGAAGTGAAATATGGATCGTTTATTGGTCGCGACGGGAACGGAGAGCGTCGCAGGAGAGTATCGGTTTCGTTCGAGGGGCCTGGAAAGTGGACGACCACGAAATTTCTCCGCCAAGGGGACAAATTAAAGCAGCCGGGTGGGAACGGAGCGAGTTTACACGGAGGAGGGCTCCCGCGTCTGGCCTGCTCCTTCAGCTGGACATCCTGGGCGAAATTTCAACCGATTAGATTTCGTTCGACCCTCCGCGTGATCGATTCTCTGTCTGCAGGGGAGGGCACAGTAACGCTTCATTAAGCGCGTAACAGAGCAAATCCAGACACCGAGAGGGAACGAGAAGGGTTGAGAAGGGGGCAATGAAAGAAAAGAGAGCGGAGGGAAAGAGAAGCGAGCCAGCTCGAAATGCTAGTTTGCCTTTGAATTCCGCTTCACGGTTGGCGGGCCTCGACTGGCTCCGGCTGGCGGAAGAATCGAAAAACTTACGGCTCCGATGATTAATTGCTGCTAGTCAGCGTCATCGATCCAATTTCCACTGTGATTCGTTATCTTTGCAAGACAATTATTCGCGTTGCTCTGGCGTTAACGCTTGACCCCGCGCTCGTCGCACCATGAAAACCGGTGGGTCGGATCAGCCGATTCGATTAGCGGCCACTGGGAGCTGAGAGGCAGCGCGCGCGCGGCTCCATTGTTTTTCGAAAACGGACGGAACGGTCGCGCAGATTGTGTCGGCGAAGTGTCAAACGCACAACGACGCGCGGCACGCGCTCTCACCCCCTCCGTTCGCCGTGGCTAAGGACGCCATCATCTCCATTTCACGGAATTAGTCTGTTCAGCGTGAAATACAATTTCGCGTCGGTTAATTTCCAGCCGCTTTGAGCCTCGAAGCCGCAGCGTTTAACGACGCTTCCACGCGCGCGTGACAGAGACGGAGGGTAGGAGTTTTCCGCGTGTAACTTGCTAAAATTGCTTTCGCCTGCATAAATACATCGCGCCAGCAATGGACCTGTCGAAACGATAATGAGGACAAAGGGTGGCGCGTGTCTCGCTCGTAACAATAGCGTTAATTACCGCGTAACTTGTAACTCTGCTCGCGATCACTTTTTCACCTCCTCCGATGTCACTTTAATTAAAGTTTCTCAGGGGCGAGGATGGTGGCCGCGCAAAGGAACCAACTGCGTAATGGAACTTCCTTCGGCGAAGCTCCTGTAGCCTGCTTCCAGGCTGCGAACGAGCCGGTTCGCTTGGAAACCTTCAGAAACCGGACACGCCCACGTTTTCCTCCAGGTTTTCCTGGGGACGGCGCGACGAAGGGAGTCAGTGTTTTGATTGCTGGTTGGAGGGAAGACTCGGAATGGCAGAACGGTTCGCGGAAAGCGACCCGCTGCAGCTTCCCTCCGTGCATACGCGAAAAGCCGCTGTAACGGGGCGACCTTTGTCACCGGACGTTCGCCTGGCATCAAAGGACACCGTGAAAATGATTCAAGTAAATGAAAAAGGGCGATGGGAAGGGAGGATAGGCCGCAGCGGGAGGAAGAGAGACGGGGTGGAGATCGATAAAAGTGGACAGACTGTGAAGTGGAAGCAGACGGATGAAGATAGAGCATACATTCTAACATTTAAATAATTGCAGGCTTAAGTGAATGCGTGTTGAGGAGTTGCTGGGTCAAAATTGACTCGGACCTCGCCGCGTCTTAAACCGGTGAGATCGTTTAGATACTTGAGGATTTAGATCCAGCCAGAAAGTGAAAGGTGCGAGGAGCGAGACACGCGCTGCTTACGAGCCAAAGCGAGCTTCTTTACTTTCCCACGTTTTTCCGAGGCGATTGTTCTGGTGCTGGAACGTGTTTACTTTTACGCGTGGCGGAGCGTACGGCTTCTCCCATTTCGCTGAACACGCGCGTTTTCCGAGTGGAAATGAAATAGGGAAGTGGGTCAGTCGTTCTGGTGTCAAGGTAAATTGCTTGCGAGGCAAGGGCGTTGAAAAAACCGTGGGGAAATACGAAGGACGAGCACCGGTTGGGGTCGCGTACAGTGGAGTATCGTTCTTCGTTCTGTTTCTACTGTTCCCATTGAAATGTAGACCGAGAGGACATCCGATACGACTATTCGTTTTCTTCTCCACTTTTCAAGTCTTCATATTTGTCGTACATTGTACAAGACGGTGAATTGGACTCCATTAGAAGCACCTTGCAAAAATGTTCCACCGTTTCTGGCGCGACGAGTTGCCGAGCCACGGGGCCAGGAGCTACAGGGAGACGGAGATTGGGAGGGATTTGAAAACGGTGGAACTAGAACAGAAAGCGAGACGGGCGGAGATATGAGAGGAGAAAAATCGTTCGCGGAGACAGCAAGGGGGAGAAAGGCTGGGGGCGCCGAGGCGGATCTGAAAAATTCCCGTGGAAATCGAGGAAAAAAGAATTGGCCGAGACATCGCGAGAAACGGTGGCGAGGGAAGTAAAAAAGAAGACACTGGGATCGTAAAAGTAAACGGAGCAGAGAAGTTGAAGAAGACCGAAATCCCACGGGGCAAAAAGGGGCGAAAAATCAAGGAAGATTGGGCAGTGTGAACACTTGGGGTGCGAGTGCAGCTGAAGAACTCGAAAGGAAGAATCTGTACAGAGACAAGGAGTGACTGGTGCTCGGTACAGCCCCAGAGAACCCAGGCGATTAAAAGAATGATTCGAAAAGTCGAAATATTACGAGTGCTGGAACAAGCGGACGACAGGGAAGCAAAGTATAGGTAAAACAAAAACGATTTCAAATTACCCGAATCTGGAGAGAATAGAAAAATCAACGCTGCAGAAATCTTAGGAAAAAATCAAAGCCATCACCATACACAAGTGATTACTTCGAAGCACACGAGCACCCTCTAAGAGTATGAAAACAGCGCGCGTTATAGACTCATTTCGATTCAGTATCCCCGGCAACAAGACATCGGAGCCAAGAACAAAGAGAATGCCAAGTAATCAGAAGCTTCGGGGGTGGGGACGGGGTCCAGAAAGACTCGTGGGTAGCCTCTGAAGGGCCGCGAGAGCAGAGGAGACGACACGCTAGAGGAACAAAGTGTAAATCGTCGTGGAGGTAAAAAGAGACGCGAAAGGAAAAGAGAGCGCGTGAAGCGCGTCGGTACTAGGGCTGCAATCGCGTTCCATTTCCCTAACGAGCCTCCGCCGCGCGCCGAGCTGAGCCGTGCCGCGCCGGCTGCATCCTGGCTCGAGAGATGCGTCGAAATGCATAGAGCACGGACCGCGTGGCCGCGCAATTATCGCGACGATAATTACGCCGCGGTTAGAATGCCGCGGACCGACTGGCGGCTCAACCACCGGCCAGTCGCGCGTTTCCAGCGGAAGCTGCAGCTTTTCAAACTTTTCATCTCCGCGCAACGCTTCGAAATAGCAATCCTCGCAGTTTCCGCCAAACACGCGTGTGTGGTGTGGGGATTTCATCCGCAATGTTTATCCTCTCGACTCGGCCCTGTTTACAGGCGACGATTACAGTGTTTCTTTATAGTTGTTCGTGCTAATGGACCCTGTGCGCTGTAAAGGGAAACTATGGGAAAAGGGTGAGGTCGCTGTTTAAGGAGTCGGGTCCGGGTTATTTTCAAAAACCGCGCGCCAGATTTGCCCGCAGCGGGAGGACATTAGCTGGCTACACATTAAGGGAATTACGCTAATGAATATCTAACCCGAACGTTAAGGGGAATTATGGTAATGAAGCTGGGAAAAGTCCGTGCGTCTTGCTGCATTATCCGCCAAGTATTCCAGGGAGGCTTAATTTCGGGCGCATGTGGCAGTGCAAGGAGGTCGAATTAAAGACGAAGGATTCTTCTACCTACTTTTAAAACATTGAATTACCTTCGCCTCCGGTTTCAGTGATTCCGTGGAAATTGGAATGGAACGTTACGAATCGACGGGAACGCGAATACAGAAGAGGTTGATTAACTCTCAGTCACAGGGCCCGCGTACGCGCGATGCAACGAAGCTAAATTGTCTTTGCCCAGATCCTTTGAGGGCGTGATTCTTTTGAAACGAGCTACCGTGCTGGAAAAAAGTGCTTCGCAGGAAGTCATCGAAAGAAACAAAGGGCCACGTGAATTAAACACGGCGTACAAACAGTTATTCAATAGTTATTCAAACGCTGAAAACAAACATTCCTTGACTTCGTTATAACGGTCCATTGCGTGCAGAACAGCATTCCTGATAGATCCGCGTTGTTCCAAAATCGAAACGGTTAAGAGGCTCCCTTGGAATTAATTCCCCGCCCACCCCTTCGTCGTCTACTGAGCGACGAAGTTGCAGCATCAAAGAAAAACAGAGCACGGGGACGAAAGAGTCCTTAAGAGCGGAGAAGTTTGAAGCCAGGCGAAGGGGTTGGGAAAAAAGCTCGGCTGTCCGATTCAGGGGCGAGAGTGCGGCTGCTCCGCATGCTAAGCGGCGAATTAGGCAAATATTACCCCAAGGCCCTCGGGAGTATGCGTAAAAAAGAATCCATCCGCCATCGAAAGCGCCCGCGAGCACCCTCCGACCCCCGAATCCTCAGCCTCCCCCATCGAACCCTTTCCGCGGGGGCGTAAATCATAGACGAGCGTTCGTCTTCCCCCGTGCCACTTAATTACACGTGCGAGAGTTACATATCGTTCCCTGGCGGGGGTTCCGCGGTAAATCGGCCATTTTCCACGAGGCACTGGCTGATTCAGCAGGAGAGGGGTGTAAATCTTTGCAGCCGTCACGCGACACAGGAATATTCCTCGAATATCATAAATTTCCGTGGTTTCTTAGGCGGCGCGGGCGTAACAGGAATCTTTTGATAAAAATTCAATCTCCAGCTGGAAGTAGCACGTAATAACGTGCTTTCGTTTGTGCTGGAAGCTCGCAGCGTGAAAGCAGGCGGTTTTTTAGAGGGATTAATGTTTGGGAGGGTATCGTGGAGAAAGCTACGCATTGTTGGCCTCCCACTCGGACGTGTATTTGATTTTTAATCGATTTTTATTGAAATTTGAACGCCGTTCTTGCCCGCGCCCGTGGATGTTTATTATGCATAATTTATTGGAAGAATATTTCATGAAATATTCAGCGGTAAGCCGCGCGAAGCGAATTGTTTTTTCCCCGCCGATGAATTATTAACGAACGTGTACGCGCGTTTTCAATCGGCCTTGGTCCACGTTAAAGGAAATCAATAACGATAATTCAGCGGGCGAATTAATCGCGACGACTCAATTATTTTTCAATTTCCCCAATCGGCGAGTCGAGCGGGTCGCGTGAAGTGCGGGTGTAACGCGTGCGTATTTGCATGATTTATTCAATTAGCCGACAATAACGAACGGTATGGAGGAGAATACGCCGGGCGGAGCAGTTGGGGGATCGTTTGTTCGAATTGCGCGGCACAGGGTGTCGAACTGTGGCGATTCTTTCGTAGCAACTCGACTTTTGAACGCGAGTAAGGTACTCTGTACTATCAACACCCTTAGCATTTCTGTAGAACGAGATATTTCAATTACTTTATTGGCGCGTGTACAGCTGGCCAGCTTCTCGCTCCGACCGCGGACGAGGATCCTCGAAGGGCCGTCGAAAGGACCAAGGGAATAAATGAATATGAAAAGGACAGCGGCGGAAAAGGCGAGCAATGGCCGAAGTGCCGGACAAATTGGCAGTCGCAGGGGGGAGGGGAGGGGGGAGCGATGAAAAGAAGTCCTTTCGTGGGGGATGAAAGGGAACGGAGATCTCCATTCTTTTCGTCGCTCGATGAAGCTAATCAATTCCGAGTAGTTCCTTCCTGGAGTACGCGCGACGCTCTTCAGCCGACGAGGAGGAGCGGGCTGTGCACGCATTCGCTTCGAGAGAATCGCGGGTTAAAACAAAAGGAGGAGGAAAGGATGAGAATGGCAGAAAGGAGAGGGAAGAAGGATAAGGGAAAAATCGGGGGCGCAGTCGACGACGGGGAGGAAAGTTTGCTCTCTGGGCGGGAGTTTAACGAGATTCGCGGACAATTTAATTGAAAGAAATACGGGCGAGGCAAATAAGGGAGGAGGGGGGGGCGCGGAGCCTCCTCTTTTTCCTCCGTCTAGCCGAGGAGCGGATTGAAAGGACGGAGAGAAAGAGACATTCGCGTTTCCCGTTAATTAAAGTACATAATAATCGGCAGAGGTGAGGGGGGAGGGGGGCAAAGGGCGTTCTGTTTGTCGAAGGAAGAATGGATTTCTTCATTCTCCCCCTCCCCGCTTCGAGATAAATGGGGAGACAAATAGCCAAGGAATGGGGGGAGGAAGGAAATAGCTTGTATCTCTCAACTAGCTTGCAGTTTCAACAATTTCTTTATTCCTTTGTCATCGCCTGCTCCTCGATGTGCATCTAATTAAATGGTATCGCGGTTATCTCAGCTATCTTTGCTTCCTCCTGGCCCCTTAGTCGAGCCACTCGACCCCAAGAACGCGACCGACGACGGAACAGGAGGGGGCAAAGGGCGAGGTGATGACGAAAAATTCCAAGGAGCACGCCAGGAAAATTGCCGAATTCCGTGCAGGGGCGGGAGCACGAACAAAGTCGTCCCGGATGACACTTGGCCTTAATAAGCGTTCGAGGGCGTGGAATTCGAGTCGCCGCGACACCCTGCAACGTTTCCATTTTCCATCGGCGTCTTCGACACGGTCGTTCCCCGTTCCCTGTGCCCTGCTCCCCGGCGATAAAGGCTGCGACCGACTTCCCCGACCGCATTGTTTCGAGTTTGGCCTTGATACGCGAGGCTGGTCGATGGCTGAGGTCGGCCGGAAAACGAGCGAACGCGACGGAAACACGAGAGGCTCGGTTCCTCGGCGTGGGCGGCGAGGCTGAATCGAGGAACGAGCCTCGATTCGTTATCGACGGATCCTTCTTGGCTCCTCCGACCCTACCGGCCGCAATTACCGCCAAATAATCGTGTAAGCAAAGTTTTGAGGACAGGCGGGACGATACCGCTGGGGCGCTGCGCGGAGACGGGGGGGATGGAAGACTGATTGCCATTTGGAACGTGAAAATTCGTGCCTGGACTTCAGAGTTTCGGAGTACCTGCTCGGATGTGTTAATTGGATAGGAAGCGTGATAGAAATAGAAGAGCCGATAGTTTTAGGCGCCTCGACTCTCCACTCGGTGGCCGTGAGTGGTGTAGAACGGCCGCGGAACGGGGTTAATTCGACCAGCGTCTTTTGGCTCCTGTTGCAGCGTGTCGGCGGTTAATTTCCAACAATATATTTCGACGTGCTCGCGCGTGAACGCGGAGCCGCGCTCTTTTTTCTGGCTCAACGAGCCCCGAGCGTAAAAAGGTCTGACTGTTCGTTCGGTTTGCTCGATTGAACGGCCATTTAACGCTCAACCAGACAGTCATGGTTCTTTTGGCCTCCTTTCTCCCTCGAAACGGTGAATTCTCACGGATTATTTCATGCGAGAGGGCGTGCAATTGCGTTTCAGCCTCGGTGCCTTTTGTTTCGTTTGTTTCGCGAGCGAGTTCACAGAGACTGCCGGAAACGTCGTGAAATTGGGCAGCTTGTTTCGAGTTTTCTTGTTAGGGACAGCCCCTGGGAACCGTCTTCGACTCTGGGAAAACTTCTTCTCGATTTTACAACGATTTACTCGATTCCTCCCGAGCGGTGAGTCTAAAGCCATTCCGCGGAGAAAGAATTGTGAATCCTCCAAACCCCCGCTCGCCACCAAAAGGAAAAAGAAGATGAATGGAACGGAGGACTTGTCCCGTGGTCTAATCTTCTCAGACAAAACAATTCGAGCCGATAATTAGCGTCATTAGCGGGACGCGTCCTCGTTAAGCCAGAGGGTTGCGTATCCGCGCGTGCAGGAGGGTTGAAAGAGGAGGGCAGGGACCCTCGAAATCTGCACAATAATTCCACCCCTCCTCGCGCTGCCGACGGCCGAGCTCCGACTAAATCCTTTTCCGATGCTCAATGCTACTTATCCACGGTGCATTCATCAGAGTCGAGCGTCCAAGGGGTGAGAGCGGCCCTCCACTCCTCCCGATAGAAAATCGGGCCTGGAAAGCCCCGGGGTTGAAAATTTTTCGCCGACGTTTCGCGTGCCGCGGCTGAAAATCCATCTCGATACTCGATACTTTTTCCCCGATTTTCCGAGCACGGGTCGAGCTAGACCGGCGGCCATATAGGCGGCGGGGAGGGGTGGTCTGGTCGTTTAATATTTCATATTTTGTCCCGTTTCGCCTGACGCGTCGGGGGAGGGCGGATAACCGGTGCAATTAGAGAAGCTGATGGACTTGAAACGGTACACTCGACGCTTTGAATGGCGGACATTTTTAGGGGACAGTCGCCAGCCATTTCCACTCGTTGGGAACGCGCGTCGCGTTTCAGCTTCGTTCGCGGGGATTGCGGCTTGTCGCGTGCGCATAGAAAGAGGTGAGGGAAAGAATTGTCCAAGGTAGATAGCAGTCTACAAAAGGCGCAGCGGACTAATTTATACGATAGTTGGACATCCCACGCCAATGTTTAGGGGCTGACTGCCGTCTTCCCTTTCCACTGCACCCCCATTCCCTCTCGTTCGCCCCTCCGCCCGGTTCTAGGGGTTTTGAAGGGGACAGGAGGGGCAGAGTTGTGAATCAATACAAGGGCCGCCCTACCTCCACTACTTCTAGCGATGGCTTCAAGACGCCTCGTGTCTCCTCGAATATTCCACGAAACCTGTAATTTCCCGAGTCCCCAGCAATCTCGATAGCAGAGCCACTGTCTAAGTACGCACGCCTGGAATACTTGCGAAATCCTTGAACGTGATCCGCAGCCAGGATTGTTTTTCCGCGCTACACCGGCGGCCACGCCACGGGGACCGACAATATTTGTCCTTTCCCCTGGCCCGCTTCGGTAAGATGATACCGTCCGTTCCATAGTTTCCACCCCTAACGCCAGATCGATCCTCCCCCTCGCTGCGCGACGCTTCGACTCCGCGCGACGGAAGTCGAGATCCTTGCGTGGATCGCGCGCCGCGCCGATGCTTCGTTAATTTATCGCGTCGGGGTGGCTCGGCACTTACGCGATTGCGTGGCCTGCCGTCGTCGCGTCGCGGACTAGGAGGCCGAGGATCGTCGTCGGCCAAGTGAAACGCGGGATCGAGCTTCCTACGGAGTATAGGATCTTGGCGCAGCTAACCGCGCGCGAGATTTATCGAGCGGATACGCGTGGCTGATCCGAAACGATCGGCCGGCGTAGGAAGAACGAACGCGTTCGAGGGATACGAGCGAGCTATTCGTAGCCGTTAAGTCGAAAATAAACGCGGCGGAGCGGCCCAAGGGGACACGCCTCGGCGGTCGATGGTAAACCCATAAGAAAATAAAGATCGACTATAAAGTATAAAGCCCTGTCTTCCGCGGAGTTGCCCGCCACCGCGACCGTGGCGGTATATTTACGAATACATCATTCATGCACTCGCCCGGAATAGCTGCCGAGGATCCGCGCTGAACGGGGCTGTAAAGTCTCCGCGGGAACGATAGCGGGGGTTTTTGGCTGTTCCAGGGCGCGCATAAAGCAGCCGCCGGTCGCCTTCTTGGCTTCGGTTCCTTGGCTGCTCCGAGGGGCTCCATCTTCTTCTTCTTCTGCCTCGTCCTCCGTCTGGCCGCATTGATCCACCTCGGGATGACAAGAACGATGGTGTCTGGCACCGGAATACACAGCACCTCCCCCCCCACCCCCGGGTAATTACTTCTTCTCTTCAAACTTCCAGCCAGGAAGTCCCTTTGTCTACGCGCGTTCACTGGCGCTTCGAGGTGACAGAAGCAGGAAGGAACGCTCAAGTTCCGAGCAGAAAGCGTTCACTCGTCGGTAGGTGTACGTGGCGCGGTTCTACACTCTATACCTAGTTCTACGGCGTGCTCAGGGAACTTTATTGTTCAGCCAATCATCAGGGCTCGTAGATCGCAGCTCGTGTCGAATAAATGTATGTACTTTGGATTTACGTGTTTTTTACTCGTGCACCTCCATCTCCACCTACTTCCCCCCTCGTTTCATTAACCCTCGAGCCAAGTCTGCTGTATGCTTACGTTTCAGCAGTTAGGACAGCTTTCCCTCTAATCGGGCCATCGTTTGGCTTCGTTCTACGTAACAGAGACCATCGAACGTTCCTTTAAAACTCCATCCCCTCTATCGCGTAACACCAACAAATTTCAACGACTCAGTCGCGCGGCGATAACAATTTTCACAGCACGCCCGGTCGGAGTGTAACGATTTTAATGAAAACCGATGTTTACATTCGTTGATTAAATCAACGTTACAGGGAGGAAATTCAGCGTTTAACCCTGCGGCAGCTGGTTTCCAATGAATTTCAATTATTCAATTTGCAGTGCCTAATAATACGTGTAAATTTCAGCGGTTAATCCCGCGGCAGTAATGTCAAAGCAATTTCTAAAGTTAATTCCGCGATAACGGCCTAAACTAATTTCCCCGGCGCTGTTATTAATTCAAGCTCCGTTCGTTAACAAGGCAAACATTACGCGTACTATTACACCCGATCCTTTTTCCCCTGCACCGTGGAATATTAAACAAACTCGCCCCGAAAACCGTCAACACCGTTGAATTTTAATTCGTCGCCATTCCGCGTTCTATTCAATTGTCCTACGCGCTCTCGCCAAGCGCGGAGGCGATTTCCAGGGATTCCCCGCATTGTTCCCGCCGTTATGAAAATATCACGCTGCCGAAAAAGTCCCCGGAGACATTCGATAACGACGAACAGAACGATATCTCGTCGGCGGCCGCGCGAAATCAGGAATGTAACTGGATTCCATCGCGTGCATCGCGACCTTTCATTTCATTCAATTTATTCGAGGGAATTAAGATTCGATTAACGCCGCTTTCACGCGCCACATTTTCCCGAAACCCTCTGGAGGCTCGTTGCAGCTTGTCGACGATCAAAACGTACCTACCACTCCTACAAAATGTAAGTGCGTTCTGGCGCGAACAACATTATTTCGATACAGATTTCACGGACTTCTATGAGCGCGGGTCAAACTCGAGCCCATCGCTGCGGGAAAACCAGACAACGATTTCGCGACCGTTAGCGGAACGGTGCGACGATCGAGCACGCGCAAATGCAATCGTCCTTGATTACGCGAAAGCGCTCGTCAAGGGCTCGCAATCTGTCTCATTTGTCGCGCTCATCGAAATTCGTTCGGCGCCGGTGGCCCCCGTGAAAAGTAACGCGGTGAAACGTGTGCATTGTGTTGATAAATCCGTGGGAAATTTACCGCGAAACGTTCCCCGCGTTGCTTTATTTTGGGGCTGGATGCGAGACAGGAAGACGCTAGAAGAATCATTGAGGGAATGAAGTTTCTACTCAGTCCTTGAGATGCTAGGTGATATCCTGACGCCTTTTGGCGCATGACACAGATAAGTGACATCTATTCTCGCCTGTTTCGCTGACCCAGAAAAGGACAGGATGTCCCTGCATTCTCCGCGCGGATGCGGCGCGCCTATCCGTCTTCCATTACGGATAAGGAGAATATATGGTGGCCGTGGATATCGACAATTTATTTCGCGGAATAAACTGCGTTTTTCGGGGGAAATCCTGGCCACACGGTCGCTTCCAACCGCGACTCGTCCCATGAATAATAAATCCAACTTTCAAGACGATCCTCGCTTTCAAGTCGAGCGCGCTAACACGAAGCAGCACGGTGCGCCCCTACTTTCCCAATATTTTCTCTCCCACCTCTCACTTCACCCATTTTCCGTCTCAACTACCCCTGTTTCTTACCCTCCCTCCGTTACCACCTTCCACTATAAACCCTCGCTGGAATGTACTTTAAGGAGCATCGACTTTTTCTTCATTTCGTCGTCAACATCCATTCTCGCGTCCACATTCATTATTTCACAGTCCCTAAGTAGAGCTGCAGCTGGCGCGACCGCACGAAAAACATTTTAAAGGAGCGAGGAATGATCGTCGAGACCCGAGTTAATCGCGAAAGAGCATCGGTGCTGGTACTCGTCGCCTCTCCGCTTCTTTCCTCGGCGATTCTCCGCGTTAACCTTTCCACGGTGTTACGCAAGCCACTGGTGAAAGTAAGGAACGTCCACCTGATTCTAATTGCGATGCCCTGCGAGCCTCGGTTTTTCGATCGACGGAGAAGCACGGGAACTGTGTTTGGAAAATGACAGAGTCTCGGACGGTACCGACCGGACCGTGAAAAATGCGCAGAATGTTTATCGCGTTAACCAATTGAGCGCGTAACGCGTTCGCTAAACGGGGCAAACATTTCCCGGCGTCGTCACTCACGGTTAAACCACCCTCGAAGTAGTAAATGGATCAGATAAGCGTTACGGTATATTACGCGACAATTAGAATACCTTAAGTGCTTATTTTATTTGGCCGGCGATTCGCCGCGCGCTTCATATGTAATTAAACGGGGCCCGAGGATAATGCGTTTAATAGGCGATAATGGAGCACGATGGCGACGACTGGATCGTCGACTAAGCAGCCTCGACTAATTATCTCGCGTTGGGATACGGGCGCGGGGGTCGCGGTGAACGGAACACGCCTCCCGGAAACGCGTGGAAAATCGAGAGGGAAAAGGGATGATAGAAAAAATGGCCGCGAGCGGAGGGTAAAGTTTCGAGAGTGGTAAGACGAGGGAGTAGGGAGGAGAAACGGTGGAACATGGAAAAAAATTCCTGCGTAGCTTGATGGTGTTTTGCATACCGAGAAGGGGACGAAAGAAAAACGGGCGACGGTTCCAGCGGAGGCTCGAATTAAGTCGGTAGGACAGCGTGAATCGCTCCGATAGTTTGCCACTAGGAAATGGAACTTCTCCCTGCAATTTATTTATGGATCTACGAGTGACAATGCCTGATCGCGTTCCGATTCTTCCCCGTTGCCATAAAACCTGGATCATCTTCGAGCAATCAGCTGGCCGCGAGTTATTCCCCGCGTTTTAGGCTTCTATCGCCAATTATGAGCTCGGAATGCTACGAGAGGGAGCTGCCCGCCCTCCTAATTCGCCATTAACGAGCACGCAGTCGCCAGCAGAGGCATAATTCGCGAGCACGCTCACTGGGGCCGTTTCAAAAGCTTTTGTCGCTGACAGTTACGCGCTCAGCGATTTGCTGCGTCGTTGATGGGTACCGGTGGCTTCCGTTCGCCAGTTTGGAGCGCCATTTTGTCACGTTTCATGGTACTTCGGCGGGGGATTGGAACTCTTTAAGTCCCGTGCACGATGCGAGGGAACGCTCTCGCTGTAATTCCCGCGAAATGGGAAAGTGGGTAGAAATTCCCCGAGATTCATTGAGAGGGAGGCGGCTGTCGTCGAGAGGGTATCGCAAGATGCAGCTTGCTACCGAGACGTAAGGCAAGAACCGCGTCACAGGAAGCTGCGACATCTCATAAGACAAGTCCCCCGTCAGCCGAGGTATCACGTTCCTCTCGCTCAACGAGCACACACACACGTCTAGTGGAATTTAGAGCCGGGTAATGATATCACGGCCCCACGCCCGCCACCCCCTTCGAGCACCACCGGCAGGCTTCGACTGCGCCCCTCTTCTCGCGTCTCCTCTAGGAGCAGCCGGTGCTCCCCGCGGCTGGGAGGCTTTTAGGCGGCGCGAGTCGACGAACAAACTTCCCTCCGCGAAATTGGGTCGAAGAAACGGGCTGGCTCGGTGTCTAATCACCTATGGGAAACACTTGGCTGCGCTCATCCACGCGCATCACTTTGCGTTAAACTCTGTAGGCAAACTATTAACCGATCAAGTGGAAGAAATGGAAGGTGTCACCTCTCAGGACTCAGAAACTGATCGGAAATTATCGCGGAGTTCGATCGATCGCAAATCACCCCTATCGCCGGCACACGCCATTTGTAATTCTATCAGATACCCCGTTAAACGTCACCCTGCCGTCCAACTTGATCGCGAGCCACCCTTCCAGGCCCCACGTTCCATGAAACTTCCGGTGATACTCGGCTGTGTTTTTCTTCGGCGCTCGAATCGACTAACTAGCCGAACGTGTACCCATTTAAGCGAGGAGCAGAGATGAACTTTTCAGTTAATTTGAATACCGCGCGGCCGGCTCGGCTATTCCAGCTTCGAACCGCGCGGTGCAGGGTGTACGGGGGTGCCGGAGGCACGGGGGGCGGTAAACCATCGGCGAAGTTAGTGGATAATTTCCGCGGATGTTCGAAATTAAAAAAGTTTACCCTCCGACGGGGATCGGCCGCGCTTCTTGCAGGCCTCGCGTTAATCGCTCGCTGCTCCTTTATCTTTCGTTTATCCGCCGTTTTTTCCCCCTTCCGACTCTTTATGGAGAGCAGCGAAAGAGGACCGACGGCTTACCCGTCGCGAAAGAACCGAATCTGAATTGCTTATCGCCGTCTCCTGTCTTCGAACGATCCACCTTTTCCACTGGGATTCTCTCTTCGGGGCTTCGCGCGGAATAATTCCGCGGCGCAGACTTTTAATCGCGCGACGCGATCAAAAGGAATTTTAACGTTGTACTTAATATTTAAATACCTACGCTTCCCTGGTATACACGAAACTAATAGCTTCGATAAACGTTTAACTTGGCATATAAAGCGAGGCTTGCCAGCCGACGGAAGTGAAAACTCCGCGGGAATTAATTTCACGCGTCGAAACGCGTTTCGATTTGAAAGTGGCCGGGTTATCAGAGAGGCAGTAGTTCGTAATCGATGAAATTCCCAGTTTCCCATAGCGCGTTTTTCGAAACGGTGGCGCGAGCGATGGCGATAAATCGACATCGAACGGCCGCGGGATCGGATGCTGTTCCGTCTAATTACGCGCAGGTTCCGGCTGCGGTCCCCTGTCCTTCGAAGGTATCGCCGGAACATTTTATTCCGTGCTATTAATTCCGTACGAGCCGGAACGAGCGGATTACGCGCAGTGCGCCCGTTGAAATCACCGAATCGCCGCGCTCCCGATCGATACGCCGTTATACAGCGGTTCGGCATCGATCCGACGCGACGGTTTTTGTTTCCGCGCCAGCGGCCGCTGCGAACCGGCGGAAAGAGGATTAGTTTGGCTGCCGTCTAGCTTGTTCCGCTCTCGATAGCATTTTACGGGCGGGCTCCGAGACAATTGATAATCAGCTCGATGGACCGCGATCTTCGGACCTCTTCACCCCCCTCTATTCTCTTGGTCTGTTAAATTGCGGAGCAAACCGACACGCTAGATCGCGCCGCGTTCCCATTGGCAGCTATCTAAACACCCGGCTGGAAGATCGGCGCGTTGCTCAGCGAAGATTGATGGTGTTTCCACAAGTAGAATCACTACCTGCGTGTTCATTAAGCCCGGCGCAGATTCTTGGGCTCCAAAGCACTCCGTAATCCTCCAATATCGCTGGAAACCGCCGAAACGGCGGACAAAGCGTCGAACCGCGGCAAAGGGACGGCAAAGAAACAGCACAAACGAGGGAACCGGCGAACTAGCGAAGCAAGAACACAACGGGGGAAGAATGTCCTGGGAAAAGCGCGTCGTTCTCGCCCCTTTGTAGCGCTTCTTCCATTCAACTTCCGGAATTATCCGAGCCGCCTCTTTACCAGCTGCTTAATTAACACCTTATTGTTATCAGCCAAAGTCTGGGGCCGCCCACGAGCCACCTGGTCGTGCCAACCGCGCCATTTTTCTTCTCCCTTGCCCCCCCCCCCTCCGCCACCCTCCGCGTGGGGTGGGAACACTTGGTTCCTTTTGTCCGCGACGTGTCGTCCGCAGAAGGCTTCCCCTTTGAGATAAAAGAGCCCCGCGTTTCCTTCTACCCAGCTTTTTATCTACACCTCCTCCCCAGCCACCCCCTATCGCAGGCTCATCGACCGTTATCTTCGATCGGGCGCGCCTTCGGCTCCGACGACAATGGACGCACGAAAAGATTGCCCGATTCCTACGTGGAAGCTTCAACTCCGGACGAGAGGGGATGAGAGC
Organism: Andrena bicolor; assembly: GCA_960531205.1. Taxonomy (NCBI): domain Eukaryota; kingdom Metazoa; phylum Arthropoda; class Insecta; order Hymenoptera; family Andrenidae; genus Andrena; species Andrena bicolor. Next base: position 820,448 of record OY482667.1, read on the forward strand.
GGCGAATCAATTATCGCGAGAATGGAGCTGGAGCATCCCCCTTCTAGTGTCTGCGAGGAAATAAGCGAGTCCTCCGGGGCAACGGGACGGAAACGGTCTGTTTGTCGAAGATTTGTAGAGAAATTCGTCTCGGATTACGGGCCGCTGATCGCTATCTACCCACTGCGGAACAAACAGCTTCTGTTTCTGATCGATGAGGGACCGGCTTTTCGGATATCTTTTGTGGCCGTTTGGGGACTGTTCAGACTTTTTCAGGTTCAAAGTTTCTTTCTTCCGTAAAGCGGAGTTCGAGAGGAGAGGTGCGAGATTAAGATGAGCGCGCGGTAGGGGGGAGGATGGAAAACAAGATCCTCGGATGAATATAGGAGTGGACGGTGCGCGTTTGTCAGCAGAGTTTCCTCTCCGATTATTGCGAAATTCGAGAATGCACGAAGGCGGAGCGCGGAGGGATTATGCCTGCAGCGGGGAGCGGGTTCTTTTGACATGGAGACAATATCGTCGATAAAAATGGCCGGATGCCGGCGTGTCAACAGGTCGACAAAGGGTTGAAACGCGGGCGGCGCGCCTGCCGGGGGCAAATATTTGAGGACCCGCGCCTTCCTCCCCCTTTTTCGACTCCTGCCGTTTCGTAAATATGGATGCCGCTTTGAGGTCGAGACCGAGAGGAATTAAACCGTCCTGGGAACACGGCTGGGATAGAAACTCGTTACCGTATTGACGCTCAAGACGCGATACAAGGTGTACAGTTCACCCTGTCAGCCTCGCAAACGATCCCTGTGTACCGCGCCAGGAGAGACAAAATAATATTCAAGGGAATGTTGCCGAATAGGGGCAGCGAGCCCCCCGTTGGAAAGTACAAAGTAGAAAGTCGGGGTAAAAAGTTTCCACGGCTCCGTGCATGAATTTTGTATCTATATGTAAATGAAGGTCAGTTCGGTGGGGAGCATCGGGATTAAAGGGATTACGGGAACGGTGTCCCCTGAAACTGGGAGCTCCGATGGTCACTCAAGATTTTATTGCCTTCTACGCGCCGGCTATCCTCCCGCTTCGACCGTGTTCACCGGCATTTTATCTGCCAAAGTTTGAAGGGAAGTGGCTAGTTGGGTTCGTGAGCTGAGAGCTCGCGTCGAGCCGTGTAACTTTTATTCCACCGATTTCTCATCGCCGGGGAGGTGGTGGATTGAAATAGATAGAGGGCTGCCCCGGGGTGAACGGGACAATTAACCCCGATCCAGCGACAGAAAGGAATCGGTTCGCCGTTTCCGGCTGTGCCCGGCCAGGAAGTCCAGTGGACGATCCGGCGAGCTTTAAAGCGTCCCCTGATCAAAAGATCCACGATGTGGACACGTCCATCTTGTTATCGTGTCGCAGCTCCGTTCTTCGGGGCAGCGGTGTCCTTTCATTTCGGTCACGTTCGTCGTTTCGCCTGGCCCTGGCTCTGCATTATTCACGAGGCCCTTCTAGAGCGCCCTGATCACCGATTCCCTGGAGGATCGGCTGGTTTCCATCTCGATTGGGCTGCTTTTTCGGCAGGCCAGCTGGCTGGACCAGTTTTGCGGTGCAGGGCGACGCTCCTGCTATCGAATATCATTCTTCTGGCCTCGCGCGGAAGGCAAGTCGCCGTAAAGGGAACGTTTACCACTCGATACCCCCGCAATTAATTTCCAGCGATCCGTGTCGCCGGTCAATTTACCGCGTTCTATGAGAGTGAAAATTGCAACGTGGTTAGGGGCGAGCTGGCCCACCAACCAGCCATGAATAAATTGCATTTAATTGGCAGCGGCCATCTTCGACCCCCACCCCTACCAGCCGTGCAACGGAATGTGGTAATTGATTGGGAAATAATTAATTTCGCGGTGTCCGCGTGTTTTTCGGCCGCTCTTTGACGATCACACAGGACGGGCCGAATATTATACTAGCCAGGAGTCTGACGGGAAATTGCTGTCGCTCGCGTGCTCGACGGTCGATACTCGTCGTGCTACAATCCTCGGTTCCAGCTAGACTCGAGGATAAAGGAATCCCCCGCGAAAGAATCGAAACACCTACGCTCTCCGAACCCCCTCGTCCCGCAGATTTAATCAACTGCGACTGAAAGCCATGGTCGAAAGACTAGAAAGCCAGGACTCGCGCGACAGAGGGTGGTTTCTGGGGGGTTGCGTCAGGGGGGGGGGGAGTGAAAACCAACAGACAGGGAACACTCGTCAAAGGTCGGGAGTAGTGCGCCGTGCAAAGAGCCACGCTGCAAACCACTAATTCAAATTGGCAATTTCGAGATTTCGCACGGGCGACGAGATTCTGTTTTCGAGAGAACGGGCCCGCGCGTCTACTCCCTCCAACGCCGGCTTCCGCCCTGAAAATTCATTTCAGCCACGCTGGCTACTAATTTTATTCGGGATTCGCGAACCGTGCCGTAATCGCGTTGCACGACGTTTAACTGCGCGTAATTTCGCGAGCGGCTAGTGCTCGAAAAATCTTTCCCGTGTCCCTCCTGGGGATTTTCGTGTAGGACGACCTTCCATCGCGGCGAAACTTTGCTGTGTGATCAGAGATCGAAGAATTTCGCACTGCGAGTTTCGATGTAGAGGAATATCGATCCTCTATTGAAAACATGGTGTATTAAGTAGATTTTCTAGTTGAATATGGAGGTCAGACAGGGCTAGTAGTTGCAGGGAAGCGAAACAGAGTCTGGAAAGCTCCCAGAGTGTTCCCCGGAAGCTGGATTTTACACGGTCCTCCGTCCGATCGAAGAAGAACACTTGCCCGGACCGAGGTAATCGGATTACGAGGTTCGATAGCCGACGACAAGGCTGGGTCCTGGATATTTCGTGGCTCGTAAAAACGGGAATTTAATGGAATCACCAAGTCCGACGAGGCGTAAGCCGCGACAACGCGTCGTCTGGGAGAATTCCTCGTGGAAATGTCGCCGCCTGCGACGGCTAAATCGAGTAACCTCGGAGTTTAATCGAATAGCTGCCGCGACGACGGAAATAAAACAAGGAATGATCGCCGATTCAATAGTCCTGCCGCATTACTGCCGTCTGTTATTAGATTCGAGGTTTATTGTTGCGAACCTTTCACCGTCGGTTATCGATTCTTCCTCCTCGCGGCGAATAATCGACCTGTAATAATTCTCGCTTAATTTCTCACGCAGACGCAATCGGGGGATGAAAGTCAGCACGGAAAGCGAACGATAAGTACCTGAAATTCTATAAACAGTCCTGTTAGTGACTAACATCGATACCTCCGTCCTCCAGAAGGGCCCTCGACTTCCGGTTACGTGGCGCCGAATAGCGACAATTACGAGGACCCGCAGTTAGGTTGCTGGATCCTTTAAACGGATTAATGGGAACAGAGGAGGACCGACGAGGCGCGGCTAGTCGTCTATCGATCGAGCATATTGCGTCTAATTAAAGTCTAATGCGCGAGGCTTCGGTTCGATTTCCGGTGGGCTCGGCGTCACGCGGAATCCCGCTAATTGCGCCGCACGAAAGCCGCGCTCCGTTCCCATTCGCCCCTTGATTCCCGCACCCCCTCGTGCTTTGCAATTCCTTTTGAGAGAAATGGGCGGACAGGCGGAGGACCTTAAATAATTCCTGCCCCAGCGGGCATTCGCTCCATCCCCTAACTCAGCCTTTTGGATACTTGACGCGAAAAAACTTGCCCAATCCTCTGACGCTTGCGAGCAGTATCGGTGCTAAATAATTCAGCGAAACGATTATCCAAAGCTGACTTTTGAGATCGTACACGGGAAGCACTTTATAACGACCACTTTAATGATTAGAAAAACTGATCGACTCGATTTAACGATTCAAGGGTATAAAGGCGCGACAGAGGATCGCGCGGTGGGATTAAGGGGCCTGCACGTGCCATCGAGGGGGATAAAAAATCATGACGCGGCTTCGAGTAGGGGATGAAATTTCTGGGAACGATCCCATTCGGATTGGAAGCTGCAGACGGAGAAAGGGGGCGAGCAGGGGGAAGGTTGGTAATGCCAGTCGTGCAGGAAATCCTTAGGGACCGCGTTAGGATAAAGCCGGCTTAGTTATGCTTAACCTTCGGGAGTTGCAACTACCGTTGCCAAGCTGTAGGCTACCAGTGCTGGACGGAAAACGGGGGCATCGTGGATTCAGCACGGACTTCCTTCAGATCAGCGTGGAACGACGTTGAAACAAGGCTTGTGAACAACAAGGACACCGATAGATAGGCTTCTTCAATTTACGATGGATTCTGAGGCAACGATCCTTGCACGGAAGAGGCAGGAGAGATGAGAGTTGACACCTAACGAAATTAAAGCAACCAACTTCCTTAGCGACAGTCCAGACACAGCGGAGTGACTTTAAGGGAAAGTACTTGGATGGGAAACGAAGTCACCCTAGGGTTAACGAAGATCAAAGAACCGAGAAAAGACAAAAATAGTCAGAGCCTGGGGAATCGATAATTGTTTAATAATAACGTCGTGACGATATCGCGAGACAGCCTATACGCGTAGGAAGCCTCGTGAGCCATATAGCTTTGTAAACGAGAACGCCCAGCAGGGAAACATGGCGGAGGAGCAGGAATTTCTATCGCTCCACGTAACTGTTGCGGAGCACAGCAAAGGCTAGTGGAAAGTAGCCGAAAGGGGTCAAGATACGATCGTTTAAAAGCAGGCAACACGATTCCTTTTGACATTTCCGCGTGATCAGGAATTTCCGTGGGGATGCGCGAATTCCAGGTCGTACCACTTAATCCTAGCGGAAAATCAAAGCACGGCAACGAGCCGGCAAGAAGAGTGTAATCTCTATTCCAGCTCCCATTTCCACGGAAGTTACCCGGAAGCAGGAACAAGACGGGAGAAGAAGAGATAGAGAGAGAGAGGAAGGGGATGGAAAGGAAGCTGCCTCGCGCTGTATATTTGCAGACGCTCCGCTGCAGGCCCCCCCGTTAATGTGTTTAAGCCGAATATGGATCGTGGAAATTGGGTTTTGTAGCTCCACCTGAATCTTAAGAGGTTTTCGAGAGCGCCGGGGAGGGGTGTATTTGCACGTCGGCAAATACGGGTTAGTCCTCCATCGCAGCGAGCAACTTCGCCCTCTTAGCGAGACTTTTCGGCGTAACGCTCCTCTAAGCTTTGCATCAACTTACAGACGGAGAACGCTGCGAGAGGGGTTTATTGCAGAGGGTCATTTATTTATTAAGCCTCTGCTATCACTGGAATATCTCTCCCCATCTTTATTCAACACCTGGGGAACCGAAGAAACCGGCGTTCAACCCGAGGAGCGCGGAGAAGCCTCCGCGGAGGCTGAACGACACGAAGGATAACACTTGGGAGGATCTTGGTGACAGGGACAGCCTGCAGAGGGAATTTAGATTCACGTACGCCGTTCTGAGATATCCTGCACAAAGGTGAAGCACTCCGAGAGGTTCCAGGGACAGTGTCCAAAGAGATGCTTGAGTCAGGGATACCCACAGAGATTCTACGGAGCAGCGCACAAAGAGATCCTGGGCGGAATGATACGCGATATCGATCCACGAATAGCTCGCATATTTGGTTGCCAGCCAACCGCTGATAATTCGTCTGTGGCAGCGGGGAGTCTTGGAATCGAGGGGACCAGTGGGAAATGAAGTTATTGATTCCTGGACTCGGTGGAGCGTGTTGATGTTGTTGCTCGCGGTTTTCGGGCGGGGTTTCGGTCGCTTCTGTCGGAGACTTGGATTTGTGGATCACTGGGCTCCGTCGCCACTCCTCGGTGGACAGGATCGTTAAAATGTTAACGGCGCGGGTTAGGACTGAGAGGGATGATCGAGGAGCCTGAGACTGCTTCTGACAGCCACGATTATTGCAGAATTATTGGAATTTCCAGCGCCATCGAAGGGAAAGATTACCATAGAATTAAACAGTCGGCGGATGATTGGCCAACCAATTTGGCGCACAGAGTAATTGCAGTATCAATAGACGGGATTGTTGCATAATTGGTGGACCCACCGTTGGCCAGAATTATTGCAGAAGCAACAGGACATGCCTGGCGCGTAGAATTCCTGCAAAATGATCCACCATTCCATCTGCAGGATTGTACAACCTCAGCCCCATACTCGTTTCACTATCACTCGACCATTTCAAATAGCTGGAATTATTTCAAATTCACCGCCTCAAGAATACTTCATTCAACCACCGCTAAGCTTCCTTGAATAACTCGAAATGTCTCGAAAGGTATCAGACAGTCTGAAAAGACTCTAGTATCAAATTCCACAGAGCAAGACGCAATCAGCGGTGAATGGGAACTCCGTGGACAGGTATTTCGCTAATCCCAGGGCAGGTGGGTTAACGAACGAGCCTGTCCCTCTCCCCGGGGCTGGCTAAAAGACGACGCGGCTACTAATGCGAGTAATTAAGTGCAAGATACCAGGAAGGCCTGGGAAAGAGATCCTAGAGGAACGAGGCAGAGGTGGACAAATTACAAACTTGGGAAATACGATTGGCGAGGAGAGCAGAGGCACGGTTAACAAAGCGTTTGTTCCCGCATCCAGCCTTGATACCGAAATTAAATCATTCCGGAGCGTGCGAGCGGGCCGGCCTGTTCCCGCTTTATGCAAATCAACGACACGGTGCAGCGCGTTAATGTACCGCGATATTTCATTAGCACTGCTGGCTACAGGGATGAAGTTGCCACGGTGGTTAACAATTTTTGCGCATTACCTCTCTGTTACCTGTGCACCATCTTGTGCGTGGTTGCATAAAGGGTATCTGAGGGTCCAGTGGGAAAACTGGATCTGCTGCTGTATTCTTTCAGAAGCGAAGGGACGAGTTCTAAACGCGATAACCGAAGAAGGAAAGGAGTTTGGAGGAAGGTGGATACATTCTGAGCACAAAGCCGCTGTGCAGAGACTAGAAGTGGGGCGATAAACCAGGGTGGAAAGTAGAGAATTGCGAGCGGAAACGAGGGGTGGAAAGGGACCACGGAGACGACGAAGCGTGGTCGCGAAGCTGATTCCCAGGCTGCGTCTCGAGCAACCGACGCACTCGATATCGTAGCCAGACTTTGGCTCGCCGTTCAGGACGAGTAAGAAAATCTAACGTGGAGGGGAAAGCTGCTTAAGAGTTTGAAAGACCGAGCCTGGCGCGTTTACAAGGAGAAATTCATCGATTTCTCGCGAGCGTCGGAGTAATCGTTCGTGTACCTTTCAGCCGTGCTCATGCCGCCGCTTCTCATCCCCGTTCATCCCCTCTCGCGTAGGAGTAGTTCCTTTTTGGTGCTTACCTGGAACAAAAGAGAGAAGTTCGTTAATAGAATCCTGGATTTCCGTCTTAAACCGGTGACGCTGAATGGGACGTTTCCACGCGAAACTTCGGCGCAGGGGACCGATGGATTCAACGTAAAATTTATTACAGCGAAGCGTCAACCATGGAGCTTCCTGAATACTCGATGGTACTCCATGGACAATCGAGGGTCCGAAGCTTCGGCGAAATTTGACATGCTTCTGTCGAGTCCCTTGAAAGTCCTGAAACCTATCGAGAATCTCAAAGTTTCCCCTGCTCGATATTCTTCAGGAGAATCGTCCTGCTTGAATTCCAAAGGAAGACCGCGGGAGATCGACAAATCGACCTCGTTCTCTTCCCTCAAAGACACAAAGCAGCTGCCTCCACCCTCCGATTCCATCAAGGAAAGAGCACGATCGAACCTAGCCGAGGAAAACTTTCCCCACTCGCGGGTCAATTAATTCAGCACTCGGCCAGAAGCAACACGGCGCAACAGTGGGTAATTGAATTACAGGGACACCCTCGAACATCCCCTGGAAGGGCTGGAATTCCATCGACTCTGCCCCCTTGCAGGGATCTTCGCCATCGTTCTCGCGATCGTTTCCAGGGGGACGCGAGGCCCGAAATTCGTGAGAGTTTCGAGACGACGAGAGCACGCGTTATTAGCATCGATTACGTGGCGCTGTAATTAGTCCAGTTAGCCGAGCCCCCGATCGAATAGGTTTGGGGGCGGTTAGCCGAGAGACGTGACCTGCAATCGGGACCAGGCCGCCCCCTTATCGCTCTTCGTTGTCCGGGCAAAGTAATTAAGCGATAAATTTCACGAGGAGCAGGCCTGGATCGCGGCCAACTTTCGGTCACGCGCGTCATCGAACTTTCAAAGTGAATTCCTCGTATCTCCGTAAAGAATTAACGCGGGAACGATCGCGGGGATATCCGGCGACTAATCCTGCATTACTGCTCGAAGAAGAATCATCGACTGTCCTTCTTTATCTAGCAGCGCGTAAAAATTCGTTCTACCAGCGAGTGCCAGCTCCTCCCCCGCGTTAAATCACCAACGCTCGGAGCGAATGCTTTACCGACACCCTCGACCATCCCCGTTGCTCTCGTTTCACCCGACGGCCTTGATTCCGTGAGACGGGGCGAGAACAAAAGAAATTAAATGGAGCTGCAGAGACGAAAAGACGGCAGCCGGGAGCGAACAATAATTCATTAGCGCGCGATTCCACGAGGCAGCGAGCTTCCGGGCTCGGCGAGCCGCCACGTGGGGCTGCGTTTCAAGCATTCTGCATAATAAGGTTTTCGACATGACCGATTTCGCCCGGGGCGTTTTTGCAACGCGGGGGAAACTGAGTCGGGGCGTCGCCTTTAATCTCCAGCAGCAATTTCGGCTAACGAACCGTGTCACGGCCGCCACGGGACTTTATCTTCCGTGGGAAGCCTCGTCGCCGAGACGGGACGAGCGAAATTCGCCGTGACGAGGTCTCGTTGCGCGTAAGACCTCCGATTCTCTCTGGGCACCGTCTTCGTCAATTATTGCGCCGTGGAGGATGAACGAGGGTGACGGGATTTGTCGTAGGGTAGGGTACAGATATCACCGGGGTTCTTCGGGGTTGGGAGTTAAGATCCTAGAGATTTTTAGCAAGCTTGCACCTTTAAAAGATTTAGCTTCAGAGCTGCCAAGGCCCAACTGTCCCTCCCAGCGACTGACTACCCAATCGTCCTCAGCCTTGCCACTTGCCAAAGCACCAGTGCCCAGAATCAGGTCGATCCTGGGGCACCAGTCCCGCCACTTTTCATTTCCCCAATTTCCTGGGGGAGAGGCCCGTCGCGATTCGTCGCGTCACCGAGACACGCCGAGATTTAGAGGCGTCCGACGAGCGTGGAAGCGTCCTCGAACGTTGCCCGAGGGGTGGAGGTCGGCGAGCGCGCGGCTGCCTGATAAGTTATCGCGCCAGCCAGGAAATGGGAAAGCGTCCTCGAGCAGCCGTGGAAGCCGTGGAAGCCCTGGCCGAAGGACGTGGAAAGGACTCGCTCCTCGAGTCGAGCACCGGCCAGGCGCATCCCGAGCTTCCCCGGAATTTAATTAGTTCCAGGGAGGAGAGCGCATTGTCCTAGGCACTGCGCGGCCTCTCTCTGCATTTTCATGAACAAGACAGGCCCACTCGAGCACACGGCCGTCGACAGTCGAAAGGGTTTTAGGGTAATCGGGGCTGCTTGCTCGAGGATTTCGGTTCGCTTTTCTGAACGAACCAGTGGACCCTCGGTGAATTTCGGGTCAAAAGAGGAGGGGACTGGATGGCAAACCCAGTCTTTGGTCCTTACCAGACTAGTTTTGCATTTGACGGGCTGGATTACATGATTTCGAGGGTTCCATCACTTCTGTGTATCGCGAAAACGCGGTAGTTTAGAAGTTTCTGGGGAGCCTCTGGAAAGTGGCTGCTGGCAATTTTCGAGATACAGGACGGGAGGGTTTTTTGAATGAAGTTCCAGGCACTTTCTAGTTGGCAGAGAGTCAGTGGCCTGGAACCAAGACACTTTCGGTGTCTGAAAGGACTCCAGCTGTGGAGTAATCATGCCAGCAGCTTATTCGTGAATTTCGACGCGGAGATAACGCCTCTCGCCGCGAAATAAGTTTCCATAGAAATCTCGAGAGGCCTGCTAATGGATTTCCTGTCCCAAAATTGCGGATGAGACCGTGATCCTTAATTACCCTACATCCCCTCCGCTAGCGCCGACGTCCGAAAATCGAACCTAACTGAACTTTCGAAACTATTCCCGTCACCACGTTCTAAAGACCACACGAGCCATCGTGGCTCGTTTCTGAACACGATGTAAACCATTCCGCGATCAAAATGACGACGCTGTTCCGACGTGTCAATCTTCCCAGTGAGACTATTTTTGCCGCCAATAAGTGATGTCGCCGTGATCTGTTCCATTTCTGATTCAGTCCTGTCGATTTCGATGCCTGCTGGTCTTCTACAGTGCTCCACGAATTTGCGTTTCTAATGAATCTCATGATTAAGCGGATCCCGCGTGAATATTCGGTATTCTACGAATTAATCGACGTACATTTTCGACGATCACGCTTTGGCCACGTTCCGCGGGTTACCCTTAACGTCGATCAATCCCCAGGGGTTATGTGGGTCAGTGTTTTGTAGGATCCATGGGGCATGAGTCCAGCGAGAAGTAAAAAGAGAGGACCGCAGGGTTTGGTCAAAGTCATCTATTTTTTCCTGAGCTTTCATTCCGCGGGGAAGCTATCGGGGGCTTGTCGCCAAATACGATTCATAAACGGATCGACAGAGGTACGTTTGACCCAGGTGAATCGGCTCGATAAATTCCTGCCAAGCGGCCCTCCCTTTTGACCTGCTGGAAAGCTTCCACCCTGCTCTGCCTGTACGATGGCCGTTCTATTTCGACGAGGGCAAACAATTTACGAACAACAGGCATCTTAACACTTTAAGTGGCGCGGGCCTTGGATAAATGCCCGTGCAAGTCGGCCAAGCATTTCTGGAAAATACGAACGTGGAAATTTGAACTTTGCTCGAGGCGTTGCAAGTATCAGGTTGCAATTTATTAGAATTTTATCGCCTATAACAGTGGGCAAATGGAACCTTGATATCCCTTCCTACGTTCCTCCACGTCCAAGTATCTACTGGAATTACAAGTGAAATTCTCAACGCGGAAGCAAAAAGGGTAGGACCGATTTCAGTGTGAAATTCCATTGGCCCCGCTCGCGACGAACCGCCCTAGATACTCGATCCAGGGTGAAGTGAGCCTTCGTCGACGGGGGTGAGAATCCGTCGTCGTGGATCGGTGGCGAGCTGTTCCACGTGAACGGGAACGGGGATCGATCGTTTATATAAACGGCGCGGATGGATTAATTAAAAAGGCTGGCTGGCGCACAAAGGAGGCTCGGCGAAGCCTTGAAACGCGAATCGACGGGAAACAAGAACGTGTCCAAGGACTGTGGGCCGAGGGTGGCGGCAGTTTTGTCGCTTTCTCGGAATAATAAAATGATCGCGTGGCACGTGCAATCCGATACGAGAACAGACCGAGCTGGGGGGTAGCCGAACCTTGGCCCTTCCACGGGAAAGGGTCAATGTTTCGAGGGGGTCGATTGCACAGGGAGAGAGATTCGCGGGAATCGTAGAGGGTCCGCAAGGTCTGGGTCGTCGGTGGGGGTGGGTCGGCAGTTTCGAGAGCTTAGAATGCTGGAAAGTGGATGCCAACGACTGGGGAGGAAGGGCTGGAGGGTGTCGGCGACGTGGAAGCTGTTGTTTACTTTGGAATATTGAAAAGATTGGTGTGGAGACGCGGGGTGTTTGTCCCGGGAAGGGACCGAACGTGTCGAGGGGAAGAAGCGAGCGTAACGCTGAACGCTGAAGAACAATTCCGAGAAACATGCCTCCGAGTGCATCGTTGTTGGCATCGAGGCTCCAAGGTTTCCAAGGGCCCGGCAATCTGGAGCAGCAGGTCGGGCAAAGCCCTAGCCGCGGGACAGACGAAACACAAGGGAAAAGGGCCGTGTCTGATTACTGAAAGTCCGCTGCAAGTTCGCGGCTCCAGTGGCTTCAGTGGCTCCTCAGCTTTCCTCGTTTCGCTTATTCAGCGGGGGTTCGAAGGGAAACGCCGGGCTTCTTTCTTTCGATTGGTTCGTTAGCGAGCTGCCAGCACTTTGCCACGAGAAACGGGGGGAAGGGCAGCGACCGGCGAGTATATACGAGCGGAACAGAGACGCCGAAGAGTCTTCTTTCGCGTCCTTGACTCCTGGAGCTCCCTCGTCTCTTGCGCCAAGAAACGACGAGAAACACGGGGGCGAACAGGGGACAGGGGGTGGAACGTATACACGGTGAAGCTCTTTTGCTTTTCTCATTGGTACCTCGAACTTCAGGGAGCGATGCTCGCTCTAATAAGTTCCAATTAAGAGGCAAGTCGCCTTTCCTGCCCCTCTGTTCTTTTCCAGACACTCCAGCGTTTTCATCAATGTCGAGCGGTTCTTCGGGGTGGAAATAATGTACAGGGTGTTCCTAGACTGCTTCGCACAACTCTGGTGGCTCATTCTGGCCATCGTGTCGAAGGAAAATAGAGTGTTTTCTTTGAAATGTTCGGGAAAGTTTGACTATGGAGGAAATCCTTATATTCAAGCGAATATCCAGGAACTTTCAATGTATAGCCATTTGCAATTTTATTTAATATCCTAGCAGATTTCAAGTTAGAAACAATGCTTCGAGCCAACGTTCAAGTAGGTATCACGATGCACTTTTAATTTTCACGAGAAGCATCCTTTAATCCCTGGTTGAAGGAAAGTTGGACAATATCCGAAATTTCTAGCGGAAAATGCAGAGCGGCCGGAAATTGCGCCATACTTTATTAATGTAAAAGCGAATTTCGCTTTGAGGCCAGGCTTGGACTCACGCTCCAGAAACTATTCACTAATTAGAAAAATTCTTAGCTCGGGGGACTGAGCGACGTATCGCAAAGTACGTATTTCATTAACTCCAAAGGGAAGTTCTAAAGTTCTAAGCTTCGCGGTTGAAAACTCGTAGCGGGCATTTAATTCGCTTTGCAGGCGCACCGAAATTTTCGAAATCCTTCGCTGCCTCGCAAAGCACAAGCCCTCCACCGAATCTGGCAATTGCGCTACCACTGAATCGATTCATCATTATAAATGCGTCGCTTTATTCGAAGAGAGCTCTAGATAACCGAAAATCAAAGATTATTCCTTGCAGATACTTCGACCAGCAATCACTTCGCTCCTCTGCTACGTACAGCTATACCTTCAACAACAACCTCTTCCCACTTCCTCCCAAAAGCTTAACTCTCTGACCTCTTAATCCTTAAAACTATCTCCCACCGGTTGACTTCTTTTCTAATTCACCCTGACAAAGGGGATTCGCAGGAGTTACCCCCTGTTTGCAAACAGACCCTCTTCGAAGAAGAATTAGGCGACTTAGACGGATTCATTGACCTGTTCCAGGTAGAAGAGCCCTCCTTACAAAAAAAAAAGCTTAAACTCTCTGAAATATCCTCGTCGAGCCATCGTAAGAGGCAAAGCTGCTGCAGTATCAACTCGAAAAAAGCCTGCTCCTACCATCCAGAGGAGGTAGTATTCCTCGAGGATCACGGCCAGAGACAACCAGGCCGTGCAAAAACGGTGTCGAAGAACAAGTCGAGCAGGAGGCCGCGGGATCGGCCTCGAAAACAGTCGATTTGGTATCCGGTGGCGAATAATCGGAGTTGTCAGCGCGCTGTGGTTCGCGGCCTGCTCATAGGTCGTCTGGCGCCTGCTTCTCATCCATTATACATGAAAAGACTCGACTAGTGGCCTGGTGCGGTTTTTTCGTCCAGATTCCCGCGTCCACACCGTGCTCCTCGGTCGGCGTAACGACCGCTCGTATCAACTGCAACGAGGAGCAACGCACGACAGCCTCTCTCCTCGTCTCAATGCTTACCGAATCGCCGATTCCTCGGTCGTTCTTCTCGCTCGTTCCGATCATTCTCCACGTCGCTCGGCGCTTCTACGCGTCATTCGCATTCTCAAGGACCACCAGGGACGTTAATTTATATAGCAACGTGGTATTCGTTGCTGTCTAAGCCGCGTTGCGTAATGTTACGCTGACACTGCACAGATTCGTAACAGCGAAAGAAACGCCACGTTGATCTCATTGTCAGTCACGTGGCTGTTCAGTTAGAAAGCATCTGGGCTGGACATGACGAAGTATCATCGTTCCGCAGCCACGTCGAGGCCGATTTGCGGTGAAAATCGTCGCGGAAAAGGAAGAGAATCGGCTCGAGAGGAAGAGACAGCGTTCGATTAGACGGAATCTAATTCCAGTCGCCGGATGGCTGGCTAATGGGAAAGTGATTTGCTCCCATTGATCCAACGTGGATTCGCCGCGCGACCGTGAAGCGGAAGGAATCGCGCCGTTGTAACTCGATCGTCTGCGCGGTCTGCCTTTCGAGCGTCTCGTTCACGAAACGATGACTATATAGCTTCGAGTCTTTGGAAGACGGAGGGACGAAGAAAGTGTAGAATGCCAACCGGAGTATTAAAAACATAAAGATAGACGTTTCTAAATAAAAGAAAAAGGCGACGTGGAAGTAGAGGGGACAAGAAGGACGCGAGGAAGAATTGTTTTCGGTGGGACGCGCCGAGAGTCACGTCGCGTGATGCACGCTCGTGAACGCGAGACGATTTCTGCGTGACAGATAAGCGACTTCGGTATCGCCTCGGCAAATACCACGCGAACGCGAACGCCATGCAAACACGCACTTTTTATCAGCCTGCACCGTCGACACCCTTTTTCTGCGCCGCTCCGGCGGGTTCTCTGCACGCCCACTTCGGGTTCTCGCGTCCTCTTTGCTCTCGGATAAACAGATACGATGGGGAAGGAATTTTTTAAGCAGAATTCTCCAGACCTGCCTGGCAAACTTCTTTGGAGAAGGTCGAAGGCTCCTCGAGGGCCTTTGGAGCCGAGATACCCGCGGAAAGTGGGATCTTCCATTCAAATTCCAGTCGAAGAGGATATTCACCGTGATTCTGGAAAAGAAGTTCCCCCCGACCACTCCACCCTTTTGTTCGACTCCACCTGTACACCGGCAACGATCGAAAATTCCGGACCAGTGGCTGGCGACAAATTTGAATCGGTTCCAGGATCGACTAGGCCCTGCGACAACGAAAACGCTCGGGGATTCGGCAGTGGCACCGGGCTGGATTTACATTGAGCCAGTTTGTCGAATCGTGTCGACGCCATGCAACTGATCAGACGCTAATGGACCGAGAAACGTCGAGAATTCACTGGCAAATTAGCTCCTGCCCGTCCTTTCTCTGTGCCGAGCACGCGTGGTTTCAGCGAGGCGTAAATTGCCGCAGGCGACGCTCGCAATTTCCAATTTCAAAGTGAATCAATAGCGGCGGAATAAGGGGGGAAAAAGCAGGCGAAGCTGGACAAAGCCGCCTCCGTTTTCGCGACGGAAGCGGGGAATCGCTCGCGGAAGCGATCAGACTCGACGTTCGCGGAGAACGCGTGGGAGGAAGTCGGATGATCTTCGCAGTGGCGTGTTCCCCGTCTGAATCAGGATTATTCAGGGGATATCGGGGCGGGAGAGGGGCCCGTTCGCCGAGCGCATCGCCGCATTAATTCAAATGCAGCTCGCGGACGGCGCGAGAACGCTTCCGCGACGTCGACGACGGGCCGCGATTATTATTGTGCAACAGACGTAATTTGCATCTGAAAAAGACCCGCGCGGACGTGGCTCCTCGCCGTTTCTTCGCGAGCACCCTCGTCACGGTGCTTGACCATCAAAGGAACGGAGGCGATAGGTTTGGAGGGGAGACAATAGGAATTTCGACTGTGAAATTGATTAAGGAGGGATCTAATTGCGTTCTCTTCTGGGCAAGATCCTTGAAAGTTCCTTCCGTGAAAGATTCTCAGGTCTTGAAAGAAACAGGGAAGCGCGGAGCTTGAATTTTGACAAGCTTGATCGAATCGAACAAAAAGAGTTCCGCGAGCGCACAACTTCCACAACTTCCACAACTAATCAACACGAGAACAATTGCCCTCCGTTCCGATATTTTTCGTCCAATCAACGCTGGTTTACAGCGCTCGTTAGTCGCGCTTTCGATTCCCCTCAAAAACACAAGAACCATGCGAAAAAAGAGGTGCGCCAAACAATACGCGGAATTGAATTTTTCTGCAAATAAAGCCGGTTCCATGAAATTAAATCGCCGATCGATTACAGGCTCCTGCATAGAGGATCAATGGCGCTGCTAATTGCACTTCGCTACTCAATCATCGTCGCTTCATCGAGAACCGCGAAAAGATCATGAAACTGAGTGTAATAAAGGTTTCCAAGGAGACAGGTATCTTAAAAAGAGAAGCCCCTGGGAAGTCCAGACAGCCTTCCTGGGAGACCTAGATTTCGCGACTATTATAACAGTATTGTGCTTCTTGATTCGCCCGACGTCTCGGATATAGCGCGTCATTTATTCTGCATCGCCGCGGCTTAGCGATTCGCAAATATTGAATTCGCGAACGTGCACGGACGACAGACGAGGCTGAATCGCCAGGCGTTGCACGATCTCCCGTAATCGCTCCAAGACAAGCCAAATCTTCTCGTCCTTCGGGTGACAATTCCTCAAATTCCTGCTGATCAACCGTGAAAACATTTCGCGCCAGTTTATCGAGCAAAGCACTCGCGTATCTGATCGGCAATGACGTTACGAGCAGTTTTCTCGTATCGTCGCGACGAACGTCTTCTTCGGAGCCGGGAGATAACCGATAAATAATCGATGGTTATCCGCCATTGCTACATTTCGCGCTGCTGGGCCCGACGGTTCAGGAGACACAAAGTGAATGCATCTGACTAGAACTAGAGGGAAGAAGCTAGAGCGGAAGACTCGATAAGCTATCGCGATCATGGATGGAGAAAAGGCCAGGATATCTGGCGGACAAGCAGTGTGACCTTCGCTTCAGCCGCCTCTAAGTGTCCAATCACAGTAATGCCCTCGTCGGTAGGCTGACGTCACCGGGCCTAATTCCCGCAATTTCCCAATTGCCGATCAAAGTCGCCGGAATCGGAGATTGCGTCTGCTGCGCACACACAGTGGCACAGTGGAAGAACGCGGCGACGAGTCCTCGAGGTCTAGGGACACCTCGGGGATCGGCTTCCGGCACGATGCTTCCGCGAATCCGGCCATACTCGACCTTCCTACTAATTGCGAGCACGCGAGCATCGTGATTCTATGACGGAGTCCACGGAGATCCAGCTCTCTCATAAGTTCTCTCCCTCAACTACCGATTACTAATACCTGCTTCGTCCTACTTCCTAAGATTCCACAACACCTCCGCGTCTGTGGCAGGGTCTACTAAGTTAAAGCCTCACTGTCGAGTCCACTAGCAGGTCCAACCGAAGATTACACGCACCCTCCTTTCTATTCCTACATCCAACTCTCACCGCACCCCCAGTTTCGACCCTCAGCATCGTCTCAACGCCCTCGATTATTCTCCCAGAAACCTTTTCACAGAACACGCCAGGGTTCCTCCAGAATCCTATATCTCCGAATCAGTGACGAGGTGGAAAAGGTCGATTTTTTCGGTTACAGAAATCGCATCGATCACTGGCTCCTATCTATCGGTGTTCATGCACCCAGTAGCCATTGTCGAGTCGCCAGGAACACGGCCCGGCGAAAATTCGCGTGGGTTATTAGCCGTTTGGAGGCTGTTGGCGCGACTCGCTGAACAATTAAACCGCGCGACACCGAATTTATCGCGGTATCGATAACCTTCCACTCCTGACAAATCATAGCGCGGCGAATTTATTGTCAAGTGCAGCGTGACGTCGCCGCTACCCCGCGGATTCAATCCGCCGTGGCCGATAGGATCGATTCGACGGGGACTTTTGTGTTGGATCGCACGCGGCTTACACGTTGGACAATCGGCCAACACCGTCCAGCCATTCCATCGCTGTCCAATTTTATCGCTCCCGACCCAACTCGACGCATTATTTTTCCCCGTCCGGCGCTCTTCATTTCCCCGTTCTCTGGCAGGCGAGCCTGCGCGCCCAGGAACACTGCGCTGCTGCCTGCGATCGACCTCTTAAACGATGATCCGCTTCATATTCTCGTTGGACACGGAAGAACGGAGTTTATATAATTCTTCGTTAACCATGGCGTTGCAGAAGCCTCGGTAAATGAACATCGTAGAGGCAGCTGGTGTTTGTAGATGTTTAAGGGGTAGTTTGTTCAGGATAGGAGCAATTAGAGCACGTAGCCGCCGTTCCCAGCGTTCCTTATACCTCCTAAGCCCGGCAAGGCTTCCAGGCCGTCGAATCGAGCGCGAAACATCGATTCTCAATTTGGCAGCGGGACCAGAAAACCAGAAAAGCTCCCTGTTCCCTTCCATTCGATCCATCGCCGTGCCTCCCTCCGACCACCCCCTCCATCCCCCTTTCTTCCAAGCCGTCTTCTTCCTCATCCATCGATTTCGACATCGCTGAGCCGTGACACGGCTTTCCCTACCCTCCCGCGGAGCAGAAAAGCTTTCCACCGACTTTCCTCCTGCGCCTATCCCTCGATCAAGCTTTCCTCCGCGCCCCTCGTTTGTCCTTCGCGTTTTACCTCGCCCCCCTCGACAACGCGGATTCCGCTGACTGCACGGTGAAAAGATGTTTGCTGAGATGGTGCCATTTACTTGTAAACCCCCGCGCGATATCAAACGAGGAAAGAGTTAGAATTCTCTGCGATCTCGTACCAGGAATTAAGAAAAACATGGAATTTTCCTTGTCACGGAGTGTCGTTTCGAAAGCAGGTCAAGAGTCAGCATTCGATAATGATTGCACGCGTCGATTCGAATATACGATTTAACATACAGCAGTGTCTTCGTCTGCAAGTTTACAGTGCTGCGTTCCAGGCTAACTTAAACTTCTTTTCCTCGAAACTTTCAACCTCTTGCTTTTCCAACTGAATTTCCCCTTCATCCTGTGCTACTATGAAGTGATCTGGAAAATATTCGAGGGGTCAAAGGGACCCGTTGACCAGGCGAAACCTTTCCTTACGACCTTTCCCTACGAGACGGGAATCCCGAAAAGATCCTTATCGAACAGTTCCAGTCCCCGCTGGATGAAACTTTCAATTTTCTTCGAGTGCTCGGGGAACGACCGGTTCTGTCGTCGGCTGGCGAGTAATCGATAGGTCTCGCCGAGGAACGTCAGGCTCGCGCGCCTGCAGATTCCCCTCGGCCGGGGAAGCGGCGATTAGCGATTCAGCGAGGAAACGGGGCACGAGGATCCTCCCTGCCGTCCCCGCAGATCCTATCGAATTAATAATTTCGCGGAAACGATCGCGCGCGTCCGGCAAAAATTTATCGTTCCGAGCAGACCCGGGGATATTAACTATTTGAACGACGATTGCCCGCCGCGTGACAAGAATCGATGTCGAACTGGAACACCCGAGGGGAACCATGGTTTCACTGGGATAAAAATTGCAGTTACGTGATCCCCGATCGCCGCGTATTCTCCTCTAATTTCTTCTCCCTCTTTCCAGCTTCCGATATTTCTCTCCTTTATAGGATGGGCGAAGGCGGAGGGACAGTGTACCTAACGCTTAGTGCGCAGAGGTGGAACCTCGGTGTTAAACTGTAAGGTATTCCTCGAGATCGGCAGGATACACCTTTTAGAATTTCTATTCGGACCTAACGCAGATCCAATCTTCGGATCTTTAGATGCAATTCTTCCGATGACGGAGATGAACGCTCGGTAAGAACTCGACGAATGGAGCACCGGGTTATTTAACAGAGTTCCCGAAAGGGAAAGGAAGAATGTGAAAACGGTGGACGAGGAAATCGCCGTGGCGGCGTTTCCAGAAGGAGAAGAAAACGGTTCGCCGGTAATCCTGCGTCGGGCGCGGCTGGAATTCTCTCCTGGAAGGAAATAAATTTCTTTCGGCGTCGTTCCTTCCTTTTACCTCCGAGGTAAAGACGAAAGACGGTCCCGTTGTGCGATTTATAGCCGTGCTTAAGAGGACCCACTTACCTCGGTCTCGTTACGGCCGCGGCAAATCGAGTTGACCCTTGAACTTCGAAACTTTGTTACGAGTTCGCTCGAATCGGCCGTAACCGCTGTAACAGGACTTCCTTTCTGAATGCACCGCCACCCACTCCCGCCCTCTATTTAATTTCCTCCCAATCGCTCGCCGATATTTCGTCGCGACGGTCCAACGACAACCAGTCCTGAAGATTTTAAAAAAAGCTTACTTCCAAACGAAACTTGAGCGGCCAATTAAGTAGTATTTCCTCGAGCAAGTTTTAAAGCTCAAGGGCGATTATCAGACGCAGAGTATCGGTGACAAGGTTATCAGCGGCGTACCAAAACCTCGCTCAACTGTTCAGTGATTAGAGCATGGCCAATAATAATGCCGAGATGGAACTGGAATTGTACCAGCATCGAAATAAAATTCAACCTAGTATTCGCTAAGTGTCTCATTAGTTAATAAGCTCATAAGCCAAGGTTTCGTACGCTTCTCTGAAGAATGAAAGAGCGGACTGCGGAATGATACCGATCCACGGTTCCCCTTTGACTTTTCAGATAAACGCGCGAGGTTC
This sequence comes from Andrena bicolor, assembly GCA_960531205.1. NCBI lineage: Eukaryota > Metazoa > Arthropoda > Insecta > Hymenoptera > Andrenidae > Andrena > Andrena bicolor. The sequence goes on from OY482667.1 coordinate 840,791, forward strand.
GCGCGAACGATAACACGTGGCTGACGTCCCGCGGAACGTTTGACCGGTTTCGCTGCTTTTTCCCCCGACGATCATTTATTATTCAGCGACCTGCCAGCGGCCGCATCTGGGAAAAGTTGCTCCCAGATCAGAGGGAATGGAAGGTGGACGGGAGGGGTACAAAATGGTCGACGACCGACCGCTTCTCCATCGATTCGTTTCTAAATGCGTCGAGCTGCCTCGGAATCGCGCCTGTTAACTGACGAGGCCAGTCCGAGTTCAGAGAATAATGGGGGTGGCTCGAAAAACTGAACGATTAAAACACTTCTCCCCGAGCGCTGTGAGAAATCCTGCGAGATTTCAGCTTCGCAAATTGGGCGAGTAGCTTTTAGAGCCTCGAAACGAGGGGAATGAAGACGAAAGTACGAAGGCGTTCATATTGTAACTGTTACTGCGCCGTCATTGAACTTTGTGTCCCCCTTTTACGCTCTCTGGGCAATGCTTCCATCGCGGGGGCAGAATAAATTACCTCTGCCCCTCGGATTCATCACAATTACCCCGATCGCGTTATTTCATTTTTGCGGCCCAGCGATTTACGATCGCCGAGGATTCGAGCGAAAAAAAAGGCTTCCAGTGGTTTCCACCCGTCCATTTCGCCGGTGATTATACGGTGGGAAAATGGAATCAATAATTCTCGCGCGGCCGGGAAACAATTTCTAAAAACACGCTCGCAATTTTTCGCCGAACAACTTTCCGCGCGGTAGTGCTCCGAACTGCCGGGCATTAATTCGTTAATGCGTGCAATTTTTCAGTCTGTAAACTGCACAGGCTTTCGAGCTTGCACCGACGAGGATAAAAGAACAACGAAAGGAGGAGATAAAAACAGTGAAATGGAAGGACGAAAGATTAACTTATCGACAGCAGCTTATAAAAGCTCGACAAAAGGAACCAGAAAACTTCTGACTCCGAAGCTGCGAACCACACTTTCCATTCCTTTCCTCTGCATCTACCTTATCCTGCGCATTTCGTTGCCCATTATCGACCTTTCTCAACCCGTTTGTTAACCCCCGTTCGCTCAAACAATCCCAACGAACTACAGATCGCAGAATAAGTGGAGCTCGCGGTCGAATTGTTCGGTCGGAGTCTGTTAATCGAATAATACTCTTCGTGCGGCGAGTGGACGCGCGCTTTTGCGAGCCGTGCTCAGGTGTGCATCTACGATAGCCCGCGGCCAGGTAACCGCTCGCCTTTGAATACCCCAGTCCCGACCGCCGTCGAATTTTCGTGGATTTCCGCGGCTCCGGGGAGTGTTTCCGGTTTCCCGTGCAGCACGGAGAATGGACCTTTAACTGCATTTTCCCTGGACCCCTCCGCGACTCCGATTGCAATCGGCTGGAATGGACGTTAAACTCTGGCAACGCTTTCGGAGCCCTGCTGCTTCATAACGGCTAGCAGTTGTTTAGAAACGTCCCGGTTTCTCTTAACTTTTCCATCCGCGGAGCTTGAATCTCGCCATCGATTTTCCACGAGTTTTGGGAATCGGCGGTTCGGGCTGAGTAGCTTCAACGGAGACGTCCCTCGGCTTCCAATTATAGCGTGCAGATATTCAGTGCACTTATCGTGCCACGGCGAACCCTCTCGAAACACAATCGGGCGGGCAACTTGCGACTTATCGTGAATGTAAGTCCTCTTTGCCGCCATTATCCGGCCCCGAAACATTAAGCTGATAACGGGGGATCAGCCATAACGCTCTTCTTAGCCAGTGGAAAGCGATCGACCCTTTTGGGGCGAGCTTTCATCCTCAGGGGATCACCGATCCTTTGGCGCCAATTTCTCTAGGCCTGCGTCAGTTTTCTGGCTTTTCAGTGGCCCACCGATTCATCCGCTCCTAAATCTCCAGAGCGACCCGTTACAGGGGCAGAGAAATGTTGCCTTATCCGAGGGAACTTTCGATCGCGCGAACTATCAGCACACTATCCAAGGACAAAAGCCAAGAGCGAAGCACAGCTTTTCAGATACTTTGTTCGACGATCGGACGATCCAACTCCGGATTAAACGAGTGGGTAATTATCCTGGAAACCAGATCGTGGTTTTCCACGAAACGATTTACAGCGCCTTTGGCTTCGGATCTATAAGGCTGCGTCCCTGCAGGACCGGTTCTCGGACGGTTCTGTCCATGCAGGCTCGCGCACGGTTTAGGATCGCGAGCCGAGTGGATGGATCCCTTCGTCGATCGTTGATCCGCCAGGGAATTCGTGTCCCACATTGTCCGTCCCCTCCTGGTCGACCGTGGAAAACGAGTTTCTTGGGCTTTGGTGGCACTCGGAACCTTGCGACTGAGCGTTTTTCCGCGTCGCCCGTGTTTCGTTAACCTCTCCAGCTTCCGGGTTCAAAGCACGGCTCCAGATGGGCCGATGATCGTAACGGAACGTCAAATCCCGGCGGTGTTCGGGAGACTCGGCGCAGCGCAGGTTCGCGAGCACGGAGACAATAGGAGTCAGCGAAACGGGGTCGTGAATCGAATTCGCGACGGTGACGGCTAAAACGCGGTCGTCGAAGGTTACTCTCTCGTGTGCTAGAAAGAAGGCTCTAGGGAAGTGGGCACGGCACTCCATGATGCATACAAACGCCCAAAAGCCAGTGATCGTCAACCGAATGGCTCAACTGTTGATGGAGTTTGTAACTCTTTTCGGATTACTGCGATCTGTTATTATCTGAATTTTCTGCTATATTCATAGAGACTATTAGGACCCAGAGTTGGGCATTATTCGAATAACAACTTATTCGTTATTCTCGAATAACTTCATTTTATTCGAAGATTATTAAAAATTTATTCGAGTAACGCCCAACTCTGTTAGGACTTAGGGACCAGTAAATTTCCAAGCTTCAGAGCTCGATGTGCACGAAATCTATGAAAGAACCAAGCACATAGTATAGAAACTGATACAGTTGCCCATGGTACTCGCGTAAGTGCACTTATAGAAAACCTGTTCTATTTCATTTCTCGCCCCGTGCCCCTGCGAGTTAATGGAACAAGTACGCCCCCGCGAATTCATGCGACGCCCACCGAAAGGGCGGTGGCGCCCCGTTGTGCCGTGCTTTTTTCCCCGTGAAAGTGCATACCGCAGCTGCACCTTGGCGCATTAAGCGCTCGGGCTGCACGACCATAAATGGTGCATTTCAATGGCCGACCGGTGGGTTCTTTGTGGTCTTGGCGTTTCGATCAATTTTTTCCGCGCCGCTCCCTCGCTCGCAGTTTTCTTAATGAAATCCGGTGGCGCGGCGAGGAGAGAGCTCGAGAGGACGGGCGACTCGAGTGCAAGCGGTTCCAGGTCACTTTACGAATCTTTCTCTGCAACTTGTTACTTCTTTTCTTTGTAACAGCTCGACGACGGTTCGCACGTGACACGTAAGCCGCCTCCAATTAATCGAGCCGTGCATTGAACCTCCCGCTGCACGTTCAACGACACGTGTACCGGAATGAGACGGGCGTGGGCCGTCTAGGCTCCTAGGCGCTGGTTTCCTCGCCCGTAGGAACCTACGAACTGCGTAACGGTACCACACGTGCTCCCACTTGTGCACCACTTTTCCCCCCTTCTTTCCACTCGTCCCTATCGACCCACTATCGCTGTATATTACAGAGATTGCGAGGAATAGAATAAAAATATTGTGTTTCAAAGAAGCCTCTATCGCGGAGAGACATTATTATTCCAATCTCCAGCGCGAATTAAAGAAAAACACGCGCGACTATCCGACAAGGGGCGAGCATAAACCGCGCGCGAAACTTTCCCCCGAATTCAGAGAATCCTGCGAGCATAGTTCTGCCAACAAAATAATTGAATTTCCGCCCGAATTCGCAAGCTTCCGTATCGCGCGGCGAATGCTAAACGATCCCCGCGCAGCCCGTCGCGGAATCAAACTTCTAATTAACTTTTCGCGCGATATTAGCCGCGCGTTATACATGCGTTATCGTGGCTGACGGATTCCGCTACACGGCCGATCGCAGTATCCTTGGCTTATCGCGTCGTACTACGCTCGTAATGCGGATTACTAAGGCGCTCGCTGGCAACACGTGACAGCGGCGTTGACGCTGGAGAAATATTGCGAAAGTACCGGCAGTTTGTTGATATTCTCGTTGCCCGGCCCGTGGACAAGCTGTATCTCGCGAGCGAAGTTCCAGATAACGATAAACAATACGGCCAGAGACAAACAAGAGTATAAAGCTTCGGCTTCTCCTCTCTCTACCGCGCTGCACTCTGGCGAATTATATTTCCGCGACCCTTCCAGCCAGGGGAAAAAGAAAGCAACTATCCACAAGCTTTTAAGGCCACTTCCGACGGCAACTGCGACGATAATCCAATAAATCGATGTATCCGCGGCAATCGTCGGCCCCCAGCTGCCAAGCAAATACGTTTATCGGTTTTAAAGGGAAGCGAAAAAGCGGGACGAGGCCTCCTTCACGCGAACGTTTATCCACCGATTCGCCAATGGGCTACGAGTTTCAAAGAAGCATCGATACCGTCCATACGCTCGCCCCGGCAAACTATAGGAGACACTTTTCAGTCGCTCCAATGGGTACTTAGGAAACAACGACGGTTTTATTAACACACTTAACTCCGCTAACCCTGCGTGTATCATAACTCTCGCGAGAAGCTAAAAGAAACGATACAATTTTACTCCAAAGTGCCTGGCTCTTTGTACAGTCGATAGTACACGCTACTTAAAACAGAAACACGCCTGAAGCTACGTGCAAATCAAATCGAACGGAATAAAGTGGATAATTTCCAATGAAAAGAAACCAAACTCGGGGTTTGATTTGTAGGTATATACCTGCAGCAGAGACGGGTATTTTTCGAAACTTTTTCAAAACTCTCCTCAGCTGGAGATATGAAGCCTCGCCCCGTAACAGGGGATAATTCTGAGACACGTCGGTAATCCCAGCGACACGATGCCCGCCATTTAGCTCGGGAGATTCTCGCGGATGTCGCCAGGAAAAATGCATCGTATGCAGGAGCCAGGGTGTGCACGTATGCACCGAATTATTGCTGACCCGTAGTGGCTCTCCCTTGACGGGGACGCGCTCACGTTCGACCTATTTTCCCCGTCACAATGGATTTCCGCGGGGCGGTGATACAGCCCGCGCACGTTCGCCCTCCTCGAGAGCGAATACCAGCCGACGCTATGCGCTTTATGGCGTCTCGACTCGTCTGTATTTAAATGCCATCGATGGAGGAATCGCCGCGGGCCCGATCCGCCAACAGTTATTTGACAGCATCTGTAGGTAACAGTGGGGCTCTCAGAGGGGGTGACGAAGGGGACCTGGCGTCAGAGATGGGCAAAATTTTTATTTAAATAAAAGTTTTGAGTAACGAATAAAATTTGCATTATAAATATTTTTATCCCGAGTACACCACTGATTTATAGGGAGCATGTAGGTAGAATTAAAGAGAATCTGGGCTGTCTTAGGAAGGACAGCTGAGTTTCACGAGGAATGGCTTCTTCAAAAGAGCAATAAGCATCGTGTACGAAGTATGCAGACATCTCGCCGATGGTGTATAAATACCGACGCCATTCTTGATGATCGACGTCCCAAGACGTCATACGGTATGTATGCATACGTTCGATGAGTCAGTGCATCGGAAACGCGCGGTGCCATCATCGACATCGCGATTCTTCGAAAGTTTTCCACAGCTTCTTCAATGCCGCGGTGGCAGCCTCTTTTTTTTTCAATTACCCGGAGGGCTGCCAGCACGCACGTGAAGTTGATAAACAAGTTTCGCGAAGGCAGTCGTTAATCGAGCCGCGAGAAACCATCGTTCGGCTTCGGTTCCGTCTGTTCCCCCTGTTTGCCTGCTCGATCCCAGCCGGCAGCAGTCTACCGACGGGAAATTAACGCAAACGAAATTACTCTTCCGCTGCTACTACTTCCCCAGCGTTTATCTTTCGCGCTGTTTCCGTCTTTCGATCCGACTACGACGGGCAAACGGGAGAATTAAACTTTCAGCTGCAGCGCGGAATTCTGCGACTATCTTGCCTGGATCCTCCGGTGCCATTAAACGCCCGTTTTCCTTAACGACTCGTTTTGCCCTGTTAAATAACCGCGGTCGCAGGTGTTTCAAAAGCCTCGTACCTCGTACGCGATGAGAATCGAAGAGGAACTTGTTTTCTATCGCGCAACGAATTCGCGTTAGTCAGAAATCTCTTTAATGAGGGACGATCAGGCCACCGAGGGGTCGCATTAGCGCGACGTTCCACTGGAATTAACGCAGCAGAGCTTTCCCCGGGTGGATTTCCGTTTCAGATAAATTCGAGGAGCAACGACGGAATTCCTGCCGCGCGTCGGAAGTCTAAACGAAATGTACGGGGGATGATGCACCCTCGAGAGCATACCACGGAAAGAGGCGAGGAACAGAGAGGAGGGCGGAAAAGCTGGAAAAGAAGGGAGCTCCTGAGGCAGCTGCAGTCACGTGCATCCCTTGTATCCCTTGCACGAAGGAAATCCGACATTCAGGACGCTCATGACGCACGGGCTGTGCCGAAATGTACCATGCCACTCTGGAAATAAGTCGACACTGTGCATCGAATCTTCCCCCTTGGAAAATCAATCTGATACCAGCGCACGCGAGAATATTTCTTCTGTAAATAATCGAACGTCACGGCCTATTTGCTGGATATTATGGCTGCGCTAGAGCAGAGGACTTTGACCCTGTTTGAATAAACAATTTCGACGGTCTTCGCGAGGCGAATGGAGGGAAATGAGAACAGGGTCGGGGGAAATGTAAATGTTTCGATACTGCGAAGTTATTTTTCCATAAAGCGTACCAGTTCCTGATGCTTCTGTGTAAATAAGAAGAAGGGGATCGAAAAGTTGTGATGCAGAGGATGCTTCCCAATTTCCCCGCTTCCCCCTGTTTTTCATTAACTCGCCCACCATTCTAATATCGAAATACCTGGATCCCCGTTCGACCCGCGAATGCAATCACGCGTACACAAGGCATATCGAATGCCTTCTAACCCAGAATCGCGGATATCCCTCGGTGGGATACCGCACAATGCGCCATTTTCATCGCTGCGCGCGTGTTTACGTTCCATGTGCCTTCGTCCGCGTTGGTTTATGCGAACAATAATATTCTGTCTTCCAAGTATGCAGGCGAGCAGAGAAGAAAATTCACTCTGCGCTGCCTCTGTGGACCAACGTCATTGTTCATTGTTGATAAAAATTTTGAAAGGCACGAGCTAAAAGATGCACCAGACTTGCCAGAAATCTCCTAAAATTTTCATGCAATATCGAAGAAACATTTCAACGACTTCTAAATATATCAAAGCTCATGGCGGAAACGGTTTACTAGAGTTAATCCGCGCTATCTGTTGAGTATTTATAAAACGGCCGCGATAGCGTCCAATTAACCATAGAATATTTCAATTATCGTTAATTGCACATTAACCTCGTTTCGTCTCCATTCGCCTCGACGGCTGCTTATCTATCGCCGCTCGCGAATCGTCCCGCGGAATGATTGTTTTCTAATCGCTGCGGGAGGAATTCAATTAAAATCGAAACGATAGGCGAGTAGTCTAGCGATGCATCGACCTCGACACGGTTTTTCCGAGCGATCCGCGGAACGGAGGGCGAAGGGGGCGGGCTGTGAAATAATCGACGGTTGCCCGGGGGTGCCCAGGAGATAGGAGCGGATCCGCGTATTATATGAATATCGAAAGCGGGGATCCCTGGGAAACTGGTGTGCATTTCGCGCAAACAAGCTTTCCATTGAAAAACTGCCAACGAATAAACATCCAAAGCTGCAGCTTTCCCGGTGCGTCTCTGTGCCATATACAATTTCTTCTCCCGGGCGAAAATAATCCTGGCTACCCGTTAAAAACCGAGCCACGCATACGAATCTGCCAACGTTCTCCGCGTGACACAGTTCCGTAGCCTTTTCTCCTCGAACGCGAACTGCCGCGTGGGTGGATCAGCTTGGCTGACTTCGAGTTTGATAAATAATGGGGGAAACTGTGATCAGGATACAGGTGTTCTTGGGTTTTAAAGGGGATCTTCGATGACATTAGATACCAAAAATAACGATCTATACGTATCAGCAGAGAAAGAAGCAGACTGTTTAGCAAGAACGATGAAGAGCGAGAGGGGGGGGGGCGTAGGAGGGTGGAAAAGGGGACGAGGGAAAGCTCGGTCTGAAGCGAGTAAAGAGAAAATCGGCGAGCGATGCAAGGTATCGCAGTGGAGGGGGCAGGTCTAAAAGTGCTCTTTAATTACACTCAAGTTCAACGTTTCGCCGTAATTAAATGAGTGCCGCGATAAATGAACGAGCAGCGTTCCGCTCGCGTTGCTCGCGCAAGGTCTTTTATGAATGAAAAGTAATCGGCGATTCATAACTACCGCGGAGTCTAACCGTGACTCGTTACTCTAAAAGGGGGGATTGTGAAATCGCCGTACGAAAGAGCAGCAGTGAGAATTCCTCTCTTTCCTCTGTTTCCGCGGCGAATGGAGTGAGGCTATTTAATTCTCGATCGGGAACCCGCTCGTTCATCGGCCCCGGAACCGCTCCAACGTTCCAACGTGGATGCAGGATAAATATCACCGATCATCGACTCGAAAATGTGCTTGTATTTTCGGCCAAACGATGGACGATTTAGGAGATCCCGTCTATGAATTAGAAATCGTTCTCGTCTGGCCATTTATATCGTCCCCGGAGTCTTCCAAGACCTCCAGCGCCATTTCGAGGTACGAATACGGACCGTGGATGGCCCAGGGAAGAAATTATAGCGGGGTCTATTAAAGACCGTCCACGATGTCGGGGATTCCAGAGAAATTCCTGGCCGACAACGGTCGAGCAATATAAATTCGTTCGATTCCTCTCGGCCCGGGTCGTTCCCCATCCGATATCTCCCATTTAACCCCCCTCCCCCCTATGCCATTCGGCTAGAATTCATGTGGCCTGGGATAAATAGAGGGATCCAGGATCCCGCAGCCCAGAATTCATTCGCCGTTTCGCCCGTTAATTAGGTAATTGATAACATCTCGCGGCCCGATCGCCGTCGAACCTGGGCCAGACAATATCCCGCGGGACGTCTCGCGATTCCCATTTCCGCGACGATCGGTCGACTTCCGTTCGTAATATCGATTCGTGCTACTTTCCACTGCCTCCAGAAACTTTTCTACGCGATCGGGATTCGTTATACCGAAACAGGGCGAATTTTTTCCAATACAAGTTAAATATGATCTGGCTATATGTAGACTGCGAGAGGGAAAGAGAACGAAGTTCGAACGGACATTGAACTGGGGTAGGGGAAATTAATCGAACGTTGAAGCTTCTGATATTTTTTTCGATTCTCGTGGAAATGTCCATCGACCACACATTTCACTCCGCCGTCCACCTCTTCCGGTACGGTTAATTAATTGATAGTATCATCGATGCAGTTCGATACTCGCGTGGACACCGCGTTCAGCCGCCGGAATGCATTTCCCCGAATGCCCTCCACTCCTATTCATCCCCTCAACACCAGAACTGCATTTCACTGGCTGTTTCGCGAAACTTTGAATGCGCATCGTCAAAATCCCTAATTAGCGCGCAACGATTGCCCGCTCTGTTTGAAGAAACGACAAGATAGAAGAGCAAACAGCAAGCGAAGCGAGTAACACGCGAAAACGACCACGAACCGCGATCCTTCTCCATGTAGCCGCAGAAAGGCCAAAGAAACGGAGCGTGGAAATCGGTGCAGCGGTTGCAGGCAACGGGACAAGGGTAGGACAGGAAGACAGGAGCTTCTTGTTTCCCGTGTTCCCCTTGTTTCCGGTTCCTCGATGCTGGAGTGAGTAGCCGCGGGATCTGTTCGCCCGAGAGGAACGATAATCGAGATATCGAACGCAACGGAGCTTCAACGGCGGCTGCTTCCGCCCGCGTTCCTCCACGTCCACGGGAAACGTTTACGATCGGCCGGTAAACGACCGTTCGACCGCTTCGCTACGGCGATTTTACGAGCAGGGGAATCGAAGTGACGCAAGCGTTCGAAACAAGCTGGGAAATCGAAAGAAAAATGGAAGAAAAGGGAGACGCAGGGGTCGTTACAGTTGGATGCGTTTTCCCCAGGTGCTGCCAACGTTCCATGGAATCTTGGAAGAAGACCTCCAATGCGTGGAGTTATCGAGGGTGAGAATGTGAAGGGACTGGAATGAAATTGGAGGAAAAAGCAATACGAAGACCATTAATTGGACAGTTCTAACGTAGGTATTGGCTTTTCTGTTGACAAATAATCGATGAAGATTGCCAGCGAGAAAAGGCTCCCGCGCAGGTGGGTGGTGGATTTCGTAAAGGGAGTTGAAAGCACATGAGTCCGCTAGAAGGGGCCCCCGCTGGTCGTAAAAGGGCACACGGCATCCTCCCGCGAGAGCTAAAACCAGCGTTCCTCCTTAAACACGGGGCGGCCGTCAGCCGAGCCTGCTAAGCAAATACGTTTCGAGGGGACCGTCGCACAGTGGCGAATTTCGCCGAAAAGCTGGCCAAAAATCAGAATGTAAAAGTTTTAAATTTGCTAAATCCAATTGGTGCGATTTATTTATGACATATTTGTGCATAATTTCTTACTAATGTAAATATATAAACTGCAGCCCTTGCTGAGATATGTCAGTTCAAAGTTGACGCTCGAAATTTAAAGGTCTACTTTGAGATTTATTTTCAGCTTATCGAGTCCAGCTATCAAAATAAGCATTATATATTGTGGTGTAGTATCATATACACTATTATTGTTTTAAATGTGAAGTCTGTAAACGTTTTTATAAACAAGTACTGAAAGCATATTCATTTTTTGTTTATTCTTAAGCAAAAAGTTACAACTCAAGCGAGCTCAAGCACCATTCTTTTTTTTAAATGAAAGCTCAAGGTATGCACTTTAAGACCCCGTTGCAGTTTTTTGCAACAAATTGCTATTTTGGCAAATATTCTCATTTTTGTGTAGAGTAATGTGGGGTAAAAGTGCGCACTTAAAGTTTAGACTTCTCTAAAATCCTTGGTATTACACTGATAATCATTATTCGATAGGCAGTGACTTCATGTAAATTGACATGTCACAACTTATATAAAATAAATATTTCCAAAAAGTGTGAAATGCAAAGTTTTACCCGATATGTGGGGCATAAGTTCGCGTGTTATGGGGCAAAAGAACGCAACGAGAAATATCCAAAGTATGCAATATAATAATGTTAAAATATATACAAATTTTTAATGTTTCAGTAATGACTGCGTAATTATTTGACTAAAACCTACAAACCACAATACTTTTAATATTTTTAATAATATAATTATAATTAAAACAACAAATTAAACATTAAACGTTAAAAAATTATACTTTTAGCTTTTTAGAGTTATATTACGATAAAATATTTTAATAATTTGCACGGGAATTGCAGATTCATTTTTGGCCAGCTTTTCGGCGAAATTCGCCACTGTGCGTCGGATCGGTATAAAAGGGCTCGAGTATAACCGTGGCCCAAGGCGAGTCAATTCCGTGAAACGTCCGTGGAAAGAGCTTTGGGCTGAGAATGCAGTGGAAAATCGAGGAGGATCGTAAAACAGCAGTGGTTCTCTCAACCAGTTGATGATGGAGGATCTGGGGATCTAATGTCGGGTTTCGATTCGTTTTGAAAAGATGAAGAATGGAGGGGAAAAAGATTCAAATTCTATGTGGAGTGTCGAAATTCTAGATTCTAGATTCTAGAGGAACTAAGCATCAGCTGTTTCTTAATCAATTTATGATTTCATTAAAGCTCTAGCTACGAGCTGAGTGGTCCTGAAATCTCTAATAAATTCACCCAGGATAAGAGTCACGCACGACGCCGTTTTCCTCCAACGAGTGTTTGTCGAAGCAAGGGACGAAGTGGTTACAGCGGCTCACAGACTTCGGCGGGCCGGTTACGATGAAAATTTCGCTGGAAAGCAGCCATCGGGACCCGATAAAGGGAAGCTACGAGTTGGAGGAAGAAAGCCAGGTGAAATATGAGGGATCGTCTCGCGGGGGATGAAGATGCTTTATGGGATCGCTGAACCGGGGTTTTAACCCATCGAGGCCGTATTTGATTATTTAACGTTGCCAACGGAGTACTGCTTGCTTTTCTGGATTTAGGGAGTAACCCAAGGCGTCCACTTAAATACATATTTCCTTCTCGAGCGAAGGGACTTTGCTTAAGAATCGGAGAGTCCTTGTAGAAATCACTGTGAGTGCCAAAACTATATTTTTTTTATCTGAAAATGTTCTGCGTGCCACTGGTAATACTATACTATAGAATTTGATTTTTGGCACTTACAGTGTTTTCGACAAGGACTCTTCAATTCTGCCTGTAAACTTACGAAGCTAAATAGTTTACCTCACCAAGTGTGAGTCGAATTGTGCCACCTTATGAAGGATGTCAGAGGAGAAATTTGCCTAACGAACGTGGTATCAATAAAGGAGGGACTTTTGGTTCCCTGGAACTTTCTAATTGTAAAAACATCGATTTCATTAGACACTTTGTACTCACATTTCCCCTGTCGAGACTCGATCCTCCGACACTCGCCGGTAAAACGGCGACGGTACATAAACGTAACTGTGAAGCGTTTGAGAAACGTACCTGAAACAGAAACAGGGCAATTCGATTAGAAACCAAAAGAGATCCACACAATGCAGCAAACTACATTTTTATTCGATACACCGCAACATTTCGATTGCTGGAAGGCACTCCGCGCTTGCACACCAATTCCCCCCGAAAGTGTACACTGTACACCAGGAGCAAACGGAAGTGCTCGTCAACGCAGAGGCGGGCGTTCGCCGGTCGGTGGAAACGGCGCCGTAAAGCCCGCGTTAAACCCGATAAATTCCTCGGAACGGAAGCACGGCAGGATCGAGGAAATTCGCGAGGGAGGCACCGAGAAGGCCTCGATCAGCTGAAAATCCCAGGACGCTGCAAGTTTCGTCATTAAGATCGCGTCGATAGGCGGCTTAACCCGGCTTCCAGCAGGACGAGGACGAGGAGGAGGAAGAGAACCGAGATTAAACAGCGACTTGGTCGTGTTGGTCGAGGGGAATTAAATTGGCGGTCCAGATCCGCGCAACAATGCCCCCTCCCGCCCCGCGGCCCGGCGTAATAACGCCAACCGAACGGTGGATGGAAAATCGCCAGGGGATGGAGTTAAAAAAAAGAGGGAAATAAGGGACAGTGAACGCGGAGATCTCAGGGGGCCGCGTGGAAAATGAAAGTGGACGCGTATCGGCGTGCTCGCAGGTGGTGAGCCGCGGCAACGGCGGCCATTTCCATACCAATTTCTATTCTATTTCCGTTGACGTGGCAATGGCGTTCAATTATAGACTGCAATATTGAGAGGCACGTATTCCCAATAACTGCGCGGCCGCTCTATCAATATCTCCTCGGCGCCGCGCCGTTGCTTCTCCTCTACCGATTTCGCTTCGACACCGTCCCTCTGGATTCTATGCTCGTTCATCGGCTCGTAATTACCTCCAGCACGTCGACCGGGTGCTCTCGACGATGGCCGCCGCGCATAATCGAACCTTCCTCTTCCTCGCGTCACCTTTCATCCCCGCTGCATCGATTTTTCTGAACGCGAGTATTCGTAATCGCTGAATTTAGCAGATGGAGAAAGAGGATCGCACCGGTTTCAACTTTCAAAGGGCGAATCAATTTCGCCATCCAATCTGCGCGCTCGATTCGATAAGGAACGGTCGTAATCTTGAATGGCGGCCGCTAGGAGGTGGCATTTCCGTATGTTCGAGGGGCCCCGGGCAACAAGACGAGCGTTCTGCCGTTCGAAGGTCAACGGCGATACGTGAACGAGATCGTTGTGCGTGGCAGACCCTGAAACGCTGCCCTGTAACCGTGGCGGTCGAGCCATTAAATCCTCCGGTGAGGAGCGACGGGGGAGGGCTGCTGAGGCCAACGAAAGAAGAAACGACTTGGAGACTGGTAATAAAATCATCGCGACGTTACGCGATCCCTGATAATCACGACACCGAGCCTCCATTCAACAAGCCCCATCGAGCCGCTTCATGGTTTAACGAGGCCAGGCAGAGGATTCCGATCGCAGCGCAATAACAGCGCGGTACGAGACCGTGGCTCGACTTTCATTGGAAATTCGATTACGACAAATTTCCCCGCGCGTGCTGAAAACTTATGCAAGCTTGAATACAGGTCCCGACTTGGGGCGCGCAATGCTTCGTTGTTGCGAAGGCCACTGGAAGCGAGGAGATGCAAAATATTTGAGAATTTGAATACAAAGTGCCTCGTACCTAATGCGTTTTAAAGCTGAAGAAAAGTTGGCGAGGCGCGCTGCACTTGGCGGAATTTAAAGGCAAGATGTTTTGCCGCGTGCTCCGAGGATCACGAAAGTTTGAAACACACGGCGCATTGTTACACGTCTCGGAGGCGGTAGCCCTTTCGCGACACGTTTCGAAGACCGCGGAAGTTCGAGCCCGGCACACTCTGCCGCGCTTTCGAAATCCGCGGAAGCAAGAGGCGATTTGTCGCGCGTTTCGAAACCGCCGGGCTCGCGGGTATTTATTTCCTCGCGACTGTACGTGCTGCATCGCCCGAAGCAATAGCATCTTCTTGCGCAAGAAAATAAATGAAACGTACCCATTGTTCTCTCGCGCGTTCTGCTCCCTCGTTATACGCCCACTGGTTTTGGGAGCGCGGCGTTCCTATGGCGGGTTTCCTGGTTCATCGCGATTAACGTTAACCAGAGAGGGTTGCAATCGGCGGGTCGCGCACAATATGGCACTCGCCGGTCCGTTTCTCCTCGCGAGGCGGGTGAACGGCCCTTTGATTCGAGGATCGTCGTCAAAGGACAAAGGGTGAAAGAGTCAAGGAACAATGCCGCGCTCTCCCCCGCCCCTAGACACCCCCTACCGCGCCAGATACACCGGAATTAATTATATCTGCGCGAGCCTTGTGACAAAGGGAGACAGCACGTGGGAGGCGAGGGCTGTGGAGGAATAGAATATCCCAGAATGGGGACCCGCTCACGGGCTTGGAAGCGAGGAACAGTCGGAGAAAGGTGGGTGGATAAACGGGGGACGAGCCGGGGGGGGGGGGGCTACAAAGGCGAAAGAGACAAGGAGAGGACGGTAAAACTGGGGAAGAACGGATAGAAAGGAGGGAGGATAACATGTGGCAAGATGGTGAGTTTAAGGGTTTGAGGGTTCAATGCTATTCTTCCCTCGAAACGATAGCCGCTGGATAAAAGTCTCCAAGGTCCTACGTCTCGAGGAATTACTGTGCACCGTGTGTTTGGATCAGGTAGAAATAGATAAGTGTGTGTATCGAGGAAAGGGAAGAATTAAATTACGCATCTTGTCGTGTGTTATGATTCCCCGAGACAGAAAGCGGTGAAGATTAAAGGAGATAGGGGAATAATTAAAGCGCAGCATGAGAAATAAATTACAACCGAGGGGAGCAGGAGGGAAAGCTCAAAGGACGGCGCAGGAAATTGGAGCGCGACCTCGGGGAAAAAGGACACCGGCGAAAGCGAGACGAGTAAAAAGATACACCTCAAAGGTACGAACGGAAGAGGGAAATAGCGGTACAAGGAGCGCGTTGTGAGGACGGTAGAATGTTAAATTACAAAGGGAACCGAGTGGAAGAAGAATAGGGGAGGAGGCAGAAACATGAAAATGGAAAAACGAGGGAAAATGGGACGGGTAAACCACGAAAGCGGGGAAGAAAGGAGTTGTAGGGCCAGGATCCGCAGAGACGTCATGTCGCCGAAAGAATTGAACAGGAAAACAGCGGCGAAGAGGCGGCGGGGAGCGTTGCACGGCAGGACAGGCAGGAAACGACACGGAAAACCGAAGCGAGTCTTCGCTGCGTGCAGCGGAGGCGTGCCAGAGACAGTCTCGTTAGCCTCTCATCAAAACAAATCGCGCTGGTTTAAAACCCTGCAGCCTGTCTTCTTCGCGACCCCTTTAACAACGAGATTCACCTCCCGAGATTCTGCTGCGGGAAAATTCACGGGGAACAGCGGCGCCAAAGATCAGAGCGCTCTTGTCTCGCGGCAGAAAGAAAGGAGATGATGGAGCGAAGGGAGAATCGAGGATGAACTGCTCTCTTGGCTGGGAATTTTTATTAAAAGAAGAAAAAAAAAAAGAGTCAAAGGAAGGAGGAAAACGACCAGGCCTTGCCTATGAATTTTTATACGAACCGAGAGGAGGTGGATCGCGGGCGACCGTTTCCTTGGGAGATTTTGATAAGAAGAAGAGGAGCGGAGGATAGACGAGCGGCTTTTCTTTGGCCAGCCGTGGGAAGCGCTCGCCTGGAAACTTATGCATCGAAAATATTTCCGACAATCTCTCGTTTGCGCTGCTCTTGCCACGGAAAAGAATCCTGCTACCCCAGCGACGAATGGGGCTCGTTTAAAATCGCGCGAGGACTCTTTGTACCTCGCGAGGCTTCCATCGCGGGCCAACGGTTTCCAATAATAACTTTCGAGACGGTGAAAACTTTCACGAAAAGAATGCAGTTCGGTTATCGAGGGCGGGAAAAAAATACGTCTACATGTAGAGAGAGAAAGAGAGAGAGGGGGGGGGGGGTTAGTAGGAGAAAATAACGAGTATCGGTTATTCGTTTCGTCTGGCTCGATAACTCTCGGTTAACTCGTTCGCTCTAGTCGACGCGGTCCAAGTCGTTCGATCGACGTATGTATCTCGATTCGACGTGTTCTCGCGGGGATCGATGGGAACGCGCGAGAGAAAATGAAAATTCTGCCGGGGAACGTTATAGACCGGCATCGCCAATTATTTCTCGAGGGAGGCAATATCGGCCATTCTCTTTTTCTCTAATACACCCCCCAGACAAAGGATGCGCTTTTTCTCTCCTTTTTATCGAAATTCCAGGTGAAATTCATTTTCCCTCCTTCCCTCTTTCTCTATATTTTCCACTTCGATATCCTACATCAACGTCCACTGCCGTTCATAAGTATTAGGATTTATTCATTGAACTCTAACAAGTTTTACTTTACCCAGTATTTTGAAAATTATTCAATCCGTAAGTACCAATCCGTACTTCTGAATGCCAGTGCATACCATTCCTGCACACTTTTGTCCCCCTAACTGATTCAAAAGAAGGTTGAAAGAACGTCGATAATTCCGAGCGTATCGTCCCAGCGGGCTGGGCATGGAGCGTAAAAAAGAACGGCTGAATAAACGAGTGTCCCCTGTCGCACAGGTTCTCGAGGGTTTCCAGCAGGGCGAATTCTGGGCCCGCTGATCCTGGCATTACGCTGGCCAGCACCGCAAGAGCGTTGTTGGTCACCGCTCCCGGCAGGATTACCGTTTTAATCCTTAATTTCAACTCGTGACGCGGCATTTGCATAACGGGGAATTAGACGGGCAAGTTGGTGGAAACGCGTCTCCCCGGGACGAGTTAAGGCCACTCCGCGCGTCTCCGAGGACGCGAGCTGCAATTCCACTGTTTCGATAGTCGCGGAAAAACCTCCTCTCTGCTAAAAGAAAATATGCACGCGTTCCGTTCGAGCGTTCTCGGGCGAAGTAGGTGCCTCGGTTCATTGCAACAAGTGCAACCAGCGGGGCCCGCGTGCCTCGATGCCCCGGCAATTGGATCCATTGGATTTATAAAGCGCAAAATGGCAGCCGCCGCTATCCTTCCGCGAATCAGGGGAATTTGCGTAATTGGTCGCCAAGCTTGTTCTATTCTTAACGAGAACGGAGAGGCTCGCACCGCGGATAATTCAAGGCGAGTTGCAAGTAATACGCGGCACACCCTCCCACCGAATCCTTCGCCGCCTACTCTAATTTCCCATTATGCAAATGGCCGCGGCGCTCGCGATACGCGGCCCCGGAGCCGTGCTGGAATTAATTAACCCCCGCGAACGACTCGGGCTTTATCTTCGGCAGAGGACGCCGTATCGGGCACGCTTGCTCTCGATCAAGTAATAACCCCCGTCTGCGGGCAGCTAACTTCAGACCTGCTTGCAGTTTAATCTCGCGCTGAAGAACAGCTCGGTCCGAGTGCTCTGAAGACATTCGATTATTCATTTATCGACCAGGTGGTTAAGAATCCTTAAATATTTCACGTGGCTCGAGTGACCTACAGTCTACATTCTAGCTCTGAAATTTCATAGACAACCCATGTAACGTCTCCAATCTTCGTTATCGAGCACGACTCTCCACGTTTCGAAACAGCAACGCCGAGGAACCATCCGGGCGACCATGTTTGGTCGAAGCCGTCTTCCTCTGACGCGTTTCACGCACGCCCACGCGCGGAAAGCCAGCGATTGCGTAAAAGCACGCCAGCCTAACGAGGTGCTAGCGGAGATGTTCTCGCGGGACTCGAGGAAGAAGCTGGGCTAACGGTAATCCGGAGGCCTTCCTGTGGGACGATAGGTTCGATCGAGGCTGACCAGAAACCGGAGGAAAGAGGCTCGAGTGCTGAGCGCGTGGGATAATTTCCTCTCTCGCCCGATTGATCGAGCTATCGAAAGGGATCGGGGAAGCTGCTCACGGGTAATTAACCCTTTGCACTCGGAGAATGCTTCCCAGGCACGCGCGGAGAACGATGGGGTTTAAAATGAACTGCTTCGTTGGAAACAGAGTGAATTTGGGGAAAACAGCGTCTAGCAGTTGAATTTGCAGTGGAATTTTTCCAGAGAGCAATCGAGGCTTCATGAGACAGCCTCGCCTCGAGGAGACGAGGAATATCACCACTCCCACAGAGATAATTAGCAGCTGACAGGGGCAAAGAGGCGGCGGAAAAAGGCGAGCCGTCAGGATCGAGGAATCCCGGCGCTGAATTATTGGCAGCGCACAATAGCGGCTGGACGGGTCGCCTCCTCTTCTAACGAGGAATTTCCTCGCTATATTATAGCTGTATAAACTGAGAGGTATTCCTGTGAGCCGGCAATCGGCGCGGTACGTGCGCGAAATAAAGCTGGAAAGACGCGAGAGCGAGGCGAGGAGGATCGAAGAAGGCAGGATAGCTCCTTCTCCGTTCTGGAAGCGCTCTGCCGCGCACGACACGGGGATATCGATTCATAGCCTCCTATCCAGCCAATGTCAGAAGTTAACGAGGGAAGGGAGGTTTATTAATGACCGGGGGAAGAATTTCTGTCGATGAAATTCCTTGAATACGTTGCTGATAGCAGCTAGCTTCGAGCTGCCAGGATTCCTGGTTCCTTTGGCTTCGGACGGTGCACTGGCAATTATTTTTCGGCAGGCAAACAGTTGACGGAGGTACAGAAACTGCTGCAGTTACAGTGCCTCGAATTTTGGTCGCGGAAGACAGCTTTAGTGGAGAGCGTGGAATTTTCTCTGCCACGATTCTCTGCGGTCGAGTGGATGTTGAATCCCGTCTAACTTTTAATTAAATTAGACGAGCGGCGAGAAATTCGATCGACCGAGTTCAATTCCGTCTATGGACTCGCGAATCAGGAGCGGGACTAAAGGGGATTATACTTTTCTCCGGGTTCAATGAAGATCTTTCATAGTGGCCGTACAATTCGATGACAGATCATTTCTGTCATCAGAGACGACATGTAACGTTTAAAAGGAGTGGACAACTTTTGTAGAGAACAAAACCTCCCGCTCTTTGGAAAATTTTAAGGAATCAATTATATCTACTATTTATAATTACACGATATAGCAGTCATGCTGAGCCTCGCCTACCCCGTTATTTATATTTTTTTCTGTTTTTATTTGTAAATGGTGTAATAAAAACGTTTTGTTATTATTAATTAGATCTCCACTTAAATCTCACCCTTTCCCTGCAACTGAAACACCAAAACCTCATGCAAGCGAGTTCCCCAAGTGAAGCGTCCTCCAAATTTCCCGATCGAGGATCCTCCACAGGACACCAGGCCACGATAAACGAGTCAAGTGGACGCGAAATGCAATCCCACCGTTTTATGCTGCATAAATATGCATCGGGCGCGTCTGGTCGGCATTGTTGCGCCCGCCTTTCCCCTCCCCCAGGGTTCGCGAAATTATTCGCAACTGGGAATGCCGCGCGATTGTTTCACTTCCCGATACTCCTGATTTAAATCGACAATGAAATCAGATAAATTCGCCAGCGAACTATTGATTCAACGGTCGTCGCCCGTTGCATTCTAATTACGCGTCCTGGATGCTCGTATCGAGCCCCCTCCAACCCCTCCAGCGAATTTTAAATTCCGTCCTTGGAAACCGCCTCTCCCAATCTTTTTCGGTATTAAAAAATGGAATACGCCAGCCGTTAAATTATACGAGTCTGTTTTCCGACGGTGGCGAGATTCGGGCGGAAATTTTTAATCCATTAATGCGCCGCGTTTCCACCGCGATGCGTTTCCTCCCTGTTTTCCTAGCCCTCGCGCGGCAAACGAATGCTTTTTCAAGCTCAAGTTTTGGTAAGAGAGACACCGAGAGCGAGGGATCTTTCCGGGAAGGTTTGAAAACGTCGAGGTTCGTTAAAATCGATCCTCGGCTTGGAACATTGAGGAGAAATCTATAAAATCCCCGGCTGACGTTCGCTGATAGCCATGTGGCGCTTCTCGTTGACATTTTGAGGAGAATCCGGCCTCGGGAATTTCGTATTTTCGCAGGGAACAGCTGCTGATAACGAAGCTAATACTCCAACGTTATTTAGCCCCAGTAGTCTGTATCCAGCTAGGGAAATACGGGGAAATTTTAAATGGACTTGGACTCGAAGATAGTCGACCCCTTTTTAGCAACTGCGCGCAGATCCGCGACAAGCGATACGGGTTTCAAAAATGGAAGGGTGCTTTCGGAATACAGGGATCTGCATATGCAAAAGATTCGACGAGTGATAAAAACGAGTGGCCTGGTCCCCTGGAATCCACAATTGGGAATAATTTTCCATTCCCAATAGCAAGATCGATACCACATGGTGCAGTGAAAATTGCCATGCCAGAGGCTATAATAATTTTGAAGCACCCGCAACAAAATAATTTAATCTTCGAATGCAAGAAACAGCCCAGTCTACTAGAATTCATACAAAACGCGAATCTCGAAAGAAGGGTGGGAAAGGGTCGGAAGGGAGGGCGAGCAGAAATCCGCGACGGACAGGTGGAAGAGGGACGACGAGGAAAGTTGTCGCCCGCGGGACGAGCGAGCCAAGATGGATGAAACTTTTTCCAAGCCTCTGGGAGTCGCCGCGAAAACTGCAAAGTAACGAGCCAATTTCCAGGGGACGTTCACGCCCTTTCCAGGGCTCTCGAAGCTGCGAAGGAAACGGTTCAGGCCTCCCCAGCAGATAATCGCAGCACGATCTATCCCAGCTGAAATAATCCGAAAGAGGAAGCGGAACCCGCCACTATTAGCAGAGGCCCATCCGGGGCATTAGTCCCCCGACCAACCGCTGCTCCATCCTCAAAGATTTAGTGGACACGTCCATTTTCCCCGCAGCGACGCGGATTAAACCATTAACAGCCAAGCGGAGGCAGAAGCCGTGAGGGAAAAGGAAACGAAGGTACCGGCGTGTCTCGGGATCTTTTAATTCGGGGACGAAGCTGCAGCACTGCGGATGCAGTTCCACGACTCCAGCCCTCCCTGTTTCCGGGGGGTGAGATCCTTTTATTTTTCTGCGCCGGGAGTAATTACTCGTCCGGAGGACGGTCGTGTGACAAGAAATTGGAGCGACGCTTGACGCAACGATTTAGATCCGCGGGAGGGCAGTAATTATCTGTCACGAACAGTGGTTAGACTCCGTTAAGGAAAAACTGCCACCAATGTTGTGCTTCCGATAATCTGCGACGGTTGACCTGAAAGCTGGCGAATGGGAGCGACAATAAGAAAGAAATCAGGGGGGAAAAGGGGAAAGAAGGAAAAGGGGGCCGTTTAAGTTGAAGAGGTTCAGTAACACTTCTCGCTAGATCTCCGCAAGAAGCCGGAATGGAAAAGGGAGATGGCGAGGAGTGAAGATCAAAGAGACAATCATCCCCTTCGGAACTCTAACAAACTCGAGGCACGGTGGCGCGAAAATGCTCGACCATTATCGCCGTTAAGCTCGGTTCGAAAAAGCGTGTCTGATTGGATCGGAGCTCACGAGTCGGTCAGATCGCGAGAGAAACCCGCGGTGAATACTGCGACGATCCCCTATGGAAGCGCGTGTGAAAAGAGGAGAAAGGCAGGTGGCGAAAAGATGAACGGGGGAAAAAAAGGAGAGGAGAATGAAATACGAGGAATATCGCAGCGGAGCTGAGGCACGTCTCGTCCGAGGAAAATCCATGGCTAACGAGCGGTGTCGTGGCGGGCGCTTATTAAGGGCGATTCGCATTAAACGGCTTCCTCGAAATTCCGATGCTCTGAAAAAGCCCCTCTGGATGATACATCCAGGAGGGTCAGGGCGTTCAATGGCGCGCTGCCTCGCGGAATACTTCAATTCCGCGGGAAAATTACGCTCTGACCCCAATCCCTCTCCCCTTCGCCCCGCCTTTCTCGTCCCTTTCCTGTGCTCGGTCGCGTGCCGCGAGAACTGCGATTATTCGCGATACAAATCGACCCACTTGCCATCTTTCGCCGGCTGGAAAGCCGACGGGAGAGGCCTAATGACGGGTTGTTGGTGGCCGTTATCCACGACGATCTATCCGCGATTTTTACGGATATTGCTGGCGGTTTGTTTTGGCGAAACGAGGAAAGCCTCGGAGCCCAACAGCAGCGAACGCGCTGTAGTTGAATCGAGGATTCCGGCTGCAATTCGTATCTTCAGCCTTACGTGGCCTGTTTCTGGAATTGCCAGTACAAAGGAGGTTTTCTTGATCCCAAGTCTCTAAGTCTTAGAAAATTGAAATAGGTTTTCTTGGGCGGAAGTCTATTTTTCTGCGAGTGGACAATTATATCGAAGATGTGCCGAACAGTTTCTGATGACCATGGGAAAGACTCGTTAATTAGTTGCCCCCGATAAAGGAATTACGCGGCTCAGAAAATTCCTCGCGCGATTCTGTCGTCGATTCGGAGAGCTGGCTGATTTAAGGCTCGTTTGTAGCGAGCAACGCGACCAAATAAGGCGCTGCTCGATCTCGATCGTCGTCCCACGAGCTACCCAGCAACCGAGGGAATTAATTATCGGCAATTCCGATGGAACGAGTGGCACCGGAGGAAAATCGAGCGCGGGAAACTGTCCCACCAACCGCGAAGAAATTCTCCAATCGACACCCAGCCAATTCAACCTCCCCCTATTCTCCGAATCGCCACCCCAACCGTTTCGATATTAATTGAAACTGTTACGAGGAATTTCGAGGAGCCTCTGTGCCGGATAATTTATGCAAACAGCGCGGAGAACAGTGAAAGAATAGAGGGGGAGGGAGACGGGAATGCGGTGTTAAAAATGAGGCGCGTTAAGGTTCTAAGGTTAAAGAACGATGCCACGGGGACAGAATGCCTTCCACGCAATTAAAGCAAGTGCAGCTTTTTATTCGCCGCCGGGGGAACGGGTGAAAAAGTTTGTTAACCTCCTTCGAAATACCGTCGTTGATCAAAAGCGACCTGGAAAGAGCTCCTTCCATTAATCTCGTTTAATTTTCATTGCTGCCGTCCTAGGCGACCCAGAAAGGGCGCCCCTTCTTTCCAACTTGCTTCGATCCCAACGCGCAACAAAACTAGAGCCGCGAAAGAGAATTTCCTTGACCTTGTTCTCTCCTTTTCACGTCGCCAAGCGTGTCGAACACACCGAAAGAAGACTCTCCAGGCAACCTATTCCGCGCCTTCTATATTCCCCATTTATCGCGAGTCACCCATCCAATTTTTCATCAATTTTGGGGTCTATTGGATTCCCCCCACCCCCTCGAAACAGCCACGCGAAAGGAGCCGCTAACCAACGCTCGAAAACGTCCCGATTCTTTGCAACTCGATGCTGTTCCCACATCAAACGGCCCCAAATTAATCCTGCACGAGTAAAAAGACTGGTCCTTTGAGCCAACGTAACTCTTTCTTCGCGAGCGCAAAAATTCCCCGCGCTCGCTGTGCAACCTTTTCATCGAGCGCGCGCAGCGACTGCCCAGCGCCGCTTCGCGTCCAAATGAGAGGCGAGAGCGAAAAGGGACTTCGGAGCCCGGTGTCGCGTCGCGAGGGGCCAGCAACCATGTTGCAGCTCGATCGTCAGGGCCGTGATTCCAGTGATCGAGGGCTATTTGGCGGTGTAAGGGCAAGCGATGGCAAATCATCGGGCGCGCGCAAGCCTGCGCATTAAGTCCCGCTGTATTTATTGCACGAGTATTATGTTGGACGGCCAGCACAACCGGTCGGAGGCAGATTTTTCAAGAAAAGACACCACGAAAGAGTAGAATAAGATACTTGGTAGTCAGGGGCGGATTATGGTATAGGCTAAGCAGGCTGCAGTCTAAGTAGGGCAGCAACACTTTGAGTGACAAATTTGGGGGCGGAAAATTTTGTGGAGCAAAAAATTTTGGGAAGTGGCAAATTTGGGGAAGTGGCAAGTTTGGAGGAGCGGAAAATTTTGAAGAGCGACAAATTTTCGGGAGCGGCTATATTGAATTAATTTTGAAATCGTCTCGACTCTTTTAAATTAAAATATTTGATGATATTTCGCGGCAAGGGCGGCATACAGGTGTTAGCCTAGGAACGCCAAATCTTGAATTCGCCCCTGTCGGTAGTGCAGCCTCTTATTCGAGGAACGACGTATCTGAATGTTTGTGCAATATTGCAATTTCTGTTTAATAGAATACAGAAGAGATCCAGATGGAAGTGCAACCGGTTAGGTCGACTCAAGACACTATTTACTATGGGAATAGTGAATCGTGCCGTTTGTTTACAGTCTCGGTCAATGCTCGAGCGTGGTTTATTTCCGGACACGTAGCGTAAAGACGACACGCTGTTACCTCTGCTCAGAATCTAGAATGGGACACATTCGGCTACAAGGTAGTAAGCTCCATTGACACCGCGTCATTCAAAATTCCGAATACTCCCGGTGTTCGCGACAATGTTTGTCTGCGTACCTCCGGCCACACACACGGCACCGAGACTCCGGTCTTCGAGCGATCTGCATCCTAATTTCGAAACACAGGGCTGAACCTATCCCCCTTGTCGATTCCCCGGGAAAAATCGAGCAGCCACTTCTACCTTGGAAAACGTAATTGCAGTCGTGGCCAGTTGGGCCGTTTTGGGAGCGCGAGCAGCCATCGTGGTTTCCAGGACCACGTGCGAGTCGAGCTGGAAGCCAACGATACAACGGATGGGGAAAACTTGCACACTCGATAACGCTTATCGAGTGAAATCGAATCGCGGGCAGGGCTTGCCGGCGCGTTTTTCAATTAGCCACGCGACGAATATTCAGCGGTGGATGGGAGTTTTTTAATTGAAAAATTGATATTAACTGCGAACGGTTTGTCGCTGCTCGGGGACCGTAATTACAGCCAGAACGGGGGAAATTATCGTGGTCGGAACGGCGGAATAGTTCTCTGTTGTGTAATCATTCGTGGACGAAGAGAGGGTAGGGAAATAAAGGCTGGATTCGAGTGGATATTTTTCGACGTCCCGTTTACTGGAGGTGGTGACAGTGTAGTCTCGTTGAGCGTGGAAATGGCACCGATTCGCGACGACCACGGCGAATATTTAACGACGGACGTTAATGGCCTTTCACGACGAGTCGTTGCAGCGAGCGTAGGTCAGGCCGGGGCAATGTACTTTCGCCCCAGCTTCGGCGTATCATAAAGCTAGACAGGTGGAATATTTTTTTTACGAAACGCTGCGAGACACCAACCATACGTTCCGACCGACTTTCGCATTAATTCGAACGTCGGGCGGGGACGTCCAAAGAATTACTCGTAAACCGTGCCCGAACGCCCCGCGTATCGTTAATGGCCACGCTGCGTACAGTCGGGAGACCGCGTAACGCTATCTCTCTGCACGAGTAATTTATTCTGGTTCACTCTCGTTGCTGTAAGTCTAATCACGGGGACCGGTGGACGCGAGTTTCGGGGGGAGAAAGAAGAGGATAAATGAATTGCGAGTAATCACAGAGCACTCGGATTCTCGGCGAAGTCGGAGAATTAAGGCCGTCGAGTAGAATTAATTACGGAAGTGCAAATAATTAACGAAACGAGCACGGCAATTTAATGTCAGAGGCATTAATCTACGGGGCTCCTCGGGCTCGATTAGCTCCCAGCCACGGGGCAATCATGCATTCAATTAATCCGATGGCGACGTATCGAGCAAAGTCGCCTCAACAGCCATGATAAGGGGTAAACATAGGCA
The DNA here is from genome assembly GCA_960531205.1 of Andrena bicolor. Classification (NCBI taxonomy): domain Eukaryota; kingdom Metazoa; phylum Arthropoda; class Insecta; order Hymenoptera; family Andrenidae; genus Andrena; species Andrena bicolor. The sequence continues at coordinate 866,984 of OY482667.1, forward strand.
GCAAACAATCCGCGCAAGAAACGTTCATTTCTAACAATGGCACCTCCAGAAAATTTCCATACTTCGTTCCCTAAAAACACGTGCCTCCAGCTACAACGCCGTCGTAAATCGCTTAAACCGCGTTTGCATCGAGTCGCATTTCCCAGTTGCGCGAACCCGAAGCTACCCCCAAGAGAAAGTACCGGGGCCGTCTCTCTCTCTCTCTCTCTCTTTCTCTCTCCACGAGCGATTAAAGCCCCAGGTCTTAGCGAGCGATGAAATATATCTACAGTTATAATCTCGCGCTGTCTTCGCGGAAAAATGCATTCCTCGCTTAACGGGATAGGTAGCTTGTATGAATATTCGTATCGGATCGCCACTCGTTCCTTACGTAACGCGTAAGCAAGCGACTCGCCAGGTTGCACTTGCAGATGAGGTTTCAATAGACGAGAATGCCACAGTGTTCGAACAATAGATATTCCGTCGTGCAAGAGAATGTCGTTTGAACAATGAAGACGTTTAATAACTCCGCTACATAAAGATCACCCAAAATCCACGATCGCTACGCGAAGCGAACACAGAGGAGGCGTTTAAGCCACACTGGGGGTGGTTTTTACCCTGCAGAAACATCACGACCTCCGAGGGGCGACTACTGCCGCCGGTCAAGCAGGGGTGGGAACCGCTGTACAAACGTTGCCATGTGGCTTTTATAGGGTTTAACGAGGTACGGTTATGGCCCCGGCAACCCCCGAGGCCCCGACCTGCAGGCCTGTTTCCACGACAACAAAATGTGAGTCATGCAGCGAATTTCGCAGCTACTGCCGACAGAAAGGAACGAGGTCATTGTGTCCTCTCCTCCTCCCTCCCCCTTCGCGTGCCTTTGAGCAGAGTTCTTCGGGGGCTGCAGCCTCCCCCGTGTCCAACCCCCTCCTGGCGCGGCCGATTTCTGCGTATACTTGGCGGAATACCGACGCGACAGGACAATGGCTCCCTGGTAGGAGGGCCCCCAGGGCTTTTTGCCATCGGCCGAGTCCCACAATCCTCTAATTACAACTCCCCGATCCATCGATCAAGCGATTACGCGCCGCGACTCTTGGATTCGTTCGTTCCTTAATAATGCACGCCACTTGGAGCTACTTGGGGGAATAATTCGCTCGCTTCTTGTGCGAACTCTCTTGGACTTGGGCCTGGTCGAGGGACAGGCCGAAGGCGTGACCTAGGAAGTTTGCGAACTCGCCCTTTGTTGAAAGCTTGCTTTGAATGATAATGTTTCTTGCGTTATGATTCATAGCGAGATAAACCAATAGAGGGTCTTAGCAAGCGAGTATTAAGGTCTCTGCGTAGCGTTGAATGGGGAGAATGGGTGAGAAATTGTGAATTTGAATTCAGAAATATAGGTAGCAATTGTCCGAAATGGGGAAAGACACAAAACGTAGGATGGAAAAGTGGATTCGCTAAGCTAGATAACCGTTCGCGACATCCCCAACCTGATAGTCAATGGCAGTGACACGAATCACTCGGTACATCAAAGGCTACTTCCGTTTTCGCCTCATGTTCCGGTGCCCCGCTCGGGGAACATAAACAACGGCACAAGCAATGAACAGCGTGCTAAAAGAGCCAACGAATCGAACGCCACCAAGCCGACTGCATCCACGAATAATCGAAATAAATATATATCTATCATACTCGGTCTATACCCAGGCACACCGTTCTCATAGTAGTTACGTACACCCCAAGTGACCGTTCGAAATGGCATATCCATAACGTGGTTCGCGGAAACGCGTAATTCCCCTCGATTCACCGCGTCACGCGATTGCGGCAAGTGAAATTGCTCCGAAGCGTTTCGGAGCTTCCGAGAAACCTGCTCGGAACTAATAATCGACGATAAACTATCGCCTGGCTCGGGCCCGAGTAAACAAATTCCATACAATCAGCAACGAAGCATAAACAACGGGGAGGCCGTGCCCGGCACGATGTGCAGCCTGTTTCGTATGCGGGCGCGTTCCAAAGGTATCTACGCGATACGAACGGACGAAGTACGATCGCCACACGTATGTGTTCCGATGCACGCGAAAACGGCTATGCAGGCTCGTTCAAAAAATGCCCCGCGAACAATAGACGATCGAGTGGCCCTAGCCTGCGTTCGAAAGTTTGTCGAACGTGCGCTCGAAATTGGCCGTGAACGCGCGTTCAAACGAGTTTGCGAACGGGATACCGTGCCGAGCGACGCCGATGGCGCGATATAACGAAAGAGGATCGAAAGGTGATCGGACGATAGGTGGACGCGGTGAACGGGAGAGAGAATGCGAATGGGATATGCCTGGAAGGAGAAAAGCGTTGGCTGCTCACCTCGGTAGCGGCGTTGCATCCCGCGAGAATGACGGCCGTGCTGATCAGAATCCAGTATATCCTCGGTTGCATCTTTCCTGTGGTATTCCGCTGGGCTCGTTCCAGAGCCCCGTTCGCCGATACCCAAGACAGAGAAACGAACGCGTACGTGCCAGACAGCAGCAACCAAACCACCAAAAAAAATTCACCGGAGCAACAACGCGACACACACCACACTGATCGATGAACCGCGAGACACTGAGGGCGCGCCGATCGGCCGCTTTGTATCGCTCCGCCGCACCGCCATCTTGGATGCGACGGGTGCGTCGCCTGGCGGCCGTTACGATAAGAGAGTAATTGCGATTCTCGAATCGAAACGTTTAAATCGATCTATACTCGTTCGAGGTTTCGCGCGTCAGATACACCGCGGGCATTTTCCTTCTACGGCGGGAGAATTCTTATAGGACCGTTAAAGTTGTGAAATTCTCTAAATTGGCGCGTTGATTTTGGATTATGCGTGTTAGGAAGGGTTGATTATAGAGTCAACTGGTTCGGGGACTTAAACTTGGGGGAAAATATGTGTTTGTGTGAAATTGTGGGTGGAATTCAGATCCTGCGTTGGACGACTATAGGGATGATAAAGGTACCATGGGATTATTATTTAAAATAGATGCACATGTATAATTTTGTTGAAGGGAACTAATGGGCTCATTGTCTTTTTTGGTGTTTAGAATTAGTATTCTGAAAGTATGAGATTAGTGTTAATTTTATTTATAATTTTTCGGGTAATAAAATGTAATAAGGAATTACGTAGATTGTCGGCCATTTTTGCGTTACCGAAAATTTGGAGTAGAATATTTAGGACTTTGATTCTTATTAAGCATTTTTCTTCATGTAATTCAAATTATTTCGATATCATTGTAGCTTTCAGTAGTGATTGCTGCTGATATTGAAAATGATCATTTGAAAACTGTTTCTTTTAGGATCTTTAGGATACTAATGGATAGAAAAGGACAAGACATAGGGTCATCTGCATAGAGGAAGAAGAGGACCCAGTGTGGTGAGTCTTGTATAAACCTTACAGTTGCTTAATGTAGACTAGTTCACCAGAATCGAATGAAAAACTTTCACTTGCTCCAACACTGTAATATGAAACTTGCAAAAGCCTTTAATTTAATCTCAAAAATTTAATTTCCTACTTACACAAAGAAAGTGTAACTATTTTAACTTCCCCGATTCTTGATAATGCACTTTCCAGAGCGAGAAGCATCACTGACATTCATTAATAATAAAATTCTTTCAAATTGTTGTAAATAGACTCGTATAAAACATGTATGAGAAAAGTAAAAAGTAGATTATGATTGTGCGCAATTATCGCGATCACTTATTATCACTGGCTGATAAATCTTTCTCGAGGCCCTTCAAAAACCGAAGATCCTCGTTTATGTCACGAGTATACTGTTCGATTTTACTACGCATGGACGTGACTTCATCCTGCATGCCCTTCACTTCCTCCTGCATTTTTTGCTTCAGCATTTCCAGCAGTTCTTTGTCCTGCGGAGTACATCAGTACACTTCTCATTGCCTCTAAGATAGTAAACATTCATTATTCGCCGCATATATTACCTGATGCTTATAATAATGTTCGGCTTCGTACGCGATATCGTTGTTCGTCGTTTTGTTTTTATTGGAGTCGCTATATTTTCTCTTAAAATATCTGGAACTACAAAGGAGAGAAAGATATTCTTTGTACCAATCGTTTTGAAAATTAACATAACCATACAAATATCCACGATCGCCCGCGAATCGAATATAAACATTTCACTCACCTAGTACCTTCGCAGGACAAAGTTCGTAAAATCTGTCGAAACATTATGTTTGCCAAGTAAAAGAATCATTAATTTTCCAATAAAAGTCGCTCGAGTAGTTGTTTGACAGAAATTTTGTTGCTTTCTGTCAGGAACATTTAAAACACTTGAAAGTGTACAAACGCTGTCTCAAAATAAACGACTTTTATTGTAGAATTTCAAGCGAGTCGCGCGAATGAGCTTCAGGAAATTAAATAGCTTCTCCGTTTTATTTAATACGTAGTAAAAACAATGTATTCCATTCTATCATGTAACATTTCGTAATTAAATGAAGAAGAAGTACAGGCATGGTGCTCTACCATTATTACTATCAGCAATACGCAACAGTTATGTTATTATAAAGGGCAACGCAATGCTCCCAGGAGATTAGGAATATCGCACGTTAGGAGTATCGGCTCAATGCTTGTCCATTTCCGTGATCCTCTGTTTGTGGCGATTAATGGCCTCTTGGTGTCGCTTGATCTGTTCTTCGTGAAAAGAGATCTCGTCGTGAAGATCCTCTTTTAGTTTCTTAAATTGCTCCTTTTGCTAAAAGAATCAGTCTTGTCTTGCAGAGAATTACATTCATCGTACAGGAGCGCTCAAAGAGACATTAATTTTTCCCTTGACTAACCAAATTATAGAAATATTGATCTTCGTGGGCAGCTTCCATTCTACCAAAAGATCCTCCGGCCTCCCGGATACTTCCACCACCTCCGCCACCTCTCCCGGCTCCGCTTCCTGGTTCCCCACCACTCATTCTTATTCGGCTGCAACAACCAAGCGTTTCTCTCAATTAGCATCCGCTAATAGGTCACGCTGCCAAAAAGATTGTTGCACAGCGGAGGCAGTTAAAAATATTCGGTGTCCATTTATATCGTTCGTGCATAGGACAGCCGAGTGTTACAAGACAAATTATTCTAAGCTCGGAACAGGTATATTGTAATTGCTCCAAAACCCAGGTGGGACACTAAAATACTTTCCCATGCTATCAGGACCAGTGACTGTTACATAATTTTGGTGCATGTACCGAAAGTTCGATAACGAGTCATGGCTTTCTTTAAAATTCCCCCGAAAATCTTACTCCAGCGAGAGTCGTTTATTTCGCAACGTAGGTAACGAAAACACAAGAAAATCGGAATTCGAAACACGTAGCTCTTAACCGCCCGTTGTGCAAGTGTGGAAAAAGCCGGGTTTTGGTAAAACGACGCAGAAGATAAATATATATATATAGAGTTTTACGTTGCCTTTATTCAAAACACTGTTCATACCTCAACGAAGCCATATTCCGTGAAAACGTAGCGAAAACCCGTTGCATTTTTCTTGGTGAGAGAATTTTCAAAGTGCAGCAAGTACAGTGGATTCCAATAGAAACCATACACTACTATAGTACCGCGAAGAGATGGGGTCCTCCCGTATCGCGCTCTCCGGCAAGAGTTCTCGAACCAACCGAGCTGGCGCTCTTTCGGCGGCAATATCAATTCGATTTTTGTCAGAAACTCCTCAAACCTCGTTTCTCAAAGGAACTTTCGATCGAAAAATCCCATCCCGGACCCTACACCTAACTCTCTAAACCCCAGCTCGAAAATCTGATACTAAAAACAAGATCGCAACCTGTAGTACTCGGCAGCTTGGCTCTCGATCAGCTGCCTCTTGATTTCCGATGTCTTCAGCTCGTTAACCGCGGCCTGTTTCTGCAATTCCGCTCGTTCCAGCTCGACGCTCAATGTCCTCAGCCTCAGATCGTGTTCCCTCTGCGCAACTTCGAGCCTCCAAGTGGCTCTTTGATCGAATTCTTCTTGATCCCCCTGTGAATCGTTCCTCTCCTTCGTCACTGGCACCGAGGTCGCCTCTTCTGCTCGGAAACAGACCAAATTGCGTTCGAATTAATCCTGCGTCTTTCTCCTACATTACTCTTCTCCTCCCTCTTCTAAACAGTTTCAGTCTACAGCTCGGGTTTCTTTGAAATAGGGTAGGAGAACCGACTGCATAGCAGGAAGCAAAGGTTCCTGGGTTTTGGGAGGAAATTTCAAGGTACCATTGTCGAATGGGCGAGCGGGGTCGTCCACGGTGGACGCCTTTTGTTCGGCTAGGTCCATTGGCTCATCTTCAGATATCCGTAGCCGTTTCTTGTGGAAACTGTCCGGCTTCCTCGAGGAAGGTTCGCCGAGGCTGGCCTCCTCGTCCGTGCTGTAGTCGTCGCTGTCCGCCTCGACCTTAATCTCGTTGGACAACGTTTCCGGCGTGGATGTGGTCACCTTGTCCAGGATCACCTCGAGGTTCACCGAACTCTCGAGGCCATCCTGGCAGTTTTCGTCTGAACGCTCCTCGTCAGGGTCACTCTTCCTCGCCCTCTCGATCAACTTCCACACCTCGATCGAGAGATTCGAGGGACGGCACTTGGCTGCCTTCTCCGGACCCACTGTCTTCACCTGTCGCGCAATATTTGTCGCTGTTTCAGAAAATGTCGAGATAGCTGCAGGGGAGCGTGTATAATTCATAGAAACAGCGTCTAACTAGATCATAAAAATTTGAAAAGAAAACGGGGTGGATTTCAGTTTGATCCCAGTCGAATAAAACCCCCATTCCCATTCGGTTTTTCTATTCAGGTCCCGATCTAGAGGGTACAAGCAGAGCAACTGTCCAGGGGATTTTTCCTCTTTTCTTATATTTGAGAATATTCATATTTTTAATTAAAAAATTGGTACCTACCGCCCACCCATATATTCTATTTTGTTTTGTTACTGTTTTTTTTATGAATATTAAGTTTCTAATAAAACAACAGGCTTTTGTTATTCAACAAATACCTACAAAAAATTTCACTCACTGTGGAAAATTATATATTAAAATACTAATTCATATTCATAATTAAGTATAAAGGACGACAAAAATCATTTTTCCCCAAAGCGGCGGAAGAGCTAAATAGATCGAGCCCTGTTTCTATTTATTAGAGTAGGCGACTGTTCAAGATCCTAGAAAAACCCAAGGGTCTCAGATCGCTCAAAAGAAAATCGAAGCTCTAAGGAATCCAGCTACTCAGCTGGACGACTCAGTCGACAGTCGTCTATCGAAGCAAGTGCATCAATCTCGAAATTCGATTGGAACCGATGGATCACCGTCTCGACGAAGGTGTTCATCTCCATCCTCGCCTGCGCCTTCATCCTCCTCCACTGCTCCCTCATCCTGGTGATGTCTCTGTCAGTAGAGAATCGACCACGGAACGCGCAGTGGATCTGTTGCCAAGCGAGGTTCTTCATGGCGGAGGCCGCTGCGTCGATCTTCTTGTTCTCGATCGAGTTAACGTGCGCCTTGATCAACGAGAACAGAGCGTTCTTCTCCTCGGGGATCCAGTTCTGTGTCCTCTCCCGCTTCTTCAGCAAGATGGCGGTTGAGCTAGAGGACATCCTGGACCTCTTCTTGAGTCCAGATCCTCGATCCCTTCCTTCAATGAACCCCGGCTTAATTCCGCGATCGTAGGACACAGCGCGTGTCGTTCGCTCGCCTCGACGATCAGGCGATGTTTCTGCCGTCTCGTTTACTTGTTTAATCGCTGATTTAAAACATTCAGCTGTTCAACCAGCGTTGACATGCGTGTATACACACAACGTGGTCGAAAAGTACGCGACAGTTCGACTCCCGTCATGTCTTTGACTACATGTTGCAAAAAGGTATACAAGTTTCACTGATCTTGAAACTTTCCTAGAGCCTCCATTTATCAGTTACAATTCTAACGTTGCATCCGCTCAACCTACATTTCATCCAGGTATTTATAAACGGCAGTAGGTCACACTGCCATAAATCAACCTTGCAATGAAATAAAATTGCTACGTTAATCAATCTACTGTTTCCCTCTTGGCTCCAAGAATCATCCCAAACAGCGTTTCCCTGCATCAACCTAACGAACCAGTCCACTATCCGTTGGCTCTGTTGTTCGCTCTTTGAAACAATTTAATTCCTAAATCCCTCAGTATTCTTCACCCAAACTTCCCTTTGGGGTCACGAAAAACGCTCCGAGTGATTCGAAAGAGTTCGTCGACATCGAACGATGGCAAGCGTCGCGACGCGGCGTTCCCGTTAAACCAGAACTAAGGAACGACTAAACGTCGGCCATTTTGGACACGGTACTAGCTAGGCGCTCGATATTAACAAATCCTCGATTCCCAGCTGGGTAGAGAGAGCTAGAGGGGGTGGAGAGGGCGAGCAAGCTTGAGAAAGCAGGAGAGAGCGAGAGAGGGTCGCTCAACGTTCCGCGCAACGCAAACATTGTTTCGTTTCGTTTCGCGATCCGTCGTGAAATCATATTGCGCCGATTCCAATATTTCCATCCTTTTATTGCAACTCCTCCCATCATCCCTTTTCGGTGCCCTTCTCTCGCCACCGACCCTCGATCATCCGATCATTGATTCCTCGTTTAATCCCCATTGTCCTTCCCGCCGGCAGCAACTTAATTTGCGCGCGAAAAAATCTTTCATCGGTACGGATCGGTTTAATCGAAGATTTATTGGGGTTGATCGTTTACCCCTATTTTTTATCCCTACGAGATCTGATAGGCTCTACTGTAGTTGCCGACTGATACAGTTACATTTAGCTGACGACCTCGCTATACCTTTTGCAGCTACCTACTATACCTCCAGTTACATTCCCCCTGTAAACAGGCTAGCCGGTGAAAGAAGCTTTCGCGCGGCGCGACAACTTCCCAATCCGCCTCGGTATGCGTTTAAAGCGTTCCCTCGTCGCAACCGTAATCCTTGGATCCGCAAGCGCGTCCGTCGCGTCGCGCCGCGGTCTTGTTGTGTAACGACCCCCCGTTCCATATAAGACGCACACCATCGCCGCGTCCTCCGCAAAACCGCTCGCGATGGTGTCGTATTGTGGTGAATAACGTTCGCCTCCGGTTACCATAAACCTAGTCAGCCATGCACCGTCTAAGATCCCTACTCGCGGTGAACCTGAACGTCTGCAGCCTGTAATCCACGCGCGGGTCATCCTCAGCCACCTGCTTCAAACAGTGAGTCTGACAAACGGTTGCTCCAGGTTCACGGTTCCGTTGTGAACAGCCCTTGCGTGACATTAACAACGAATCAAAAGATAGCTATCCAAGGGAATCGTCAAGGTTGACAGTCACGAAGCTGCTCCCTTTCTTCCTTGGCTTCGAGTCCGCCGCGTGGATCAGTCGGACGGTCGATAGTGAATGGATCGGTAGATCCTGGTGTTTCGTCCGCTGAGAATCTACATATCTAGTCGTGGTTCCGAGAGCTGACTGTGGTCGTCGGGATGTTCTATTTTAACACTGTAAGTGTAAATAATTCTGTTACATTTGGAGATCTAGAGGCTAGTTTCGGAAGTGTTTTGTATAAGGAAGGTGGCCCCGTAAATAGAGTGATTCTTGATTAGTTGATCGATCAGAATGCACGGATCTGAGATAGATGGCTTACATAAACAGCACAATTACGCTAGTTGGCCCAACATGGCGACACACGAGCCGGACCTGTGCTTTATGTAACCGAGACTGACCTACAGACGTGCACGCTGCGTCGGTGTTGGTGGAAGGGCTCTGATCAGCAATGCAACGTGGATTCTTGAATAATTACCTACCAGCTCCTTACGCCACGAATATCCGACGAGCGCGACCTTCGGCTATAGTTTTTCCTCGTTTTTCATTTCTTATCGCGAATCACCACTCGTCCTCCGCGTCACGGAGAAATGACGACCGATATTTTTTTCCGCGATCTCGCGTGACAGTCAGCACTTCGCCCTGTGCAACGATGGAACATATTTTCAGAGGAGCCAGAGGTTGGAGCGCCCCGCGCTACCGAAAACTTTGCCCAAGGACTTGTGCCTGACCTGGAGGAACATTTCGTACACTGTTAGGAAGAAGAGCAACGGCGGACTTCGGGCGATCTTCGGATTGCAACAGACCGAATTCGTTCGGCTGCTGAACGGAGGTATATTAGAGAATGAAGAGACGAGGGGTAAAGAATCTGGGATTAATTTTCTGTTTCACTTCTAGTCAGCGGGATAGTTAATTCTGGGATGTTGATGGCTATCCTGGGACCAAGGTAACTTTCTAGGGCACTCTTTTAACCCGTTGTACTCTCACTTGCTCCATTGGAAACGATTTTTAATGAGACTGCTATTCCAAAGAGAAACCGAGCCTGTAAAATAAAATTCTTCGGTAACTTTGAAGAATTCCAATCCTTGGAAGTCTCTTGATTATTTGAGGGAACGAAAATCATTTCGAGTGAAGCACGGGAGGACAAACTAGCAGGGTTCACCCAAGAATACCAAGCATATAATTGCACGGGTCTCGGAATCGTTGGGAATTGGCTATTCCTAGTGCGATAAGTAGATGAGCAATGGTATCACTGTTTCCATCGAGCTCTCTAGATCCTCTCTAATTAAAAGTGGCGTGCTTGCGTTCCTAATATTAGACACTTCGCGGAAAGCAGAGGTAAAATTGGATCGTGAAAGTTGAGGAGGTGTAAATCGCGGGTGCTTGGTATTCCGGGGTTAATTATCTCTAGAGATGGAAAAGTTTGCCTCAGTGAAAGAAGTTCTCGCTTTGCAGCGGCTCTGGGAAGACTACGTTGCTCGCGACCATCAGTCGACGTGTTAAAGGTTCATATATCCTTTATTTCTCTTTCAAGTATCGGAACACTTTCCCCCGTTAAAGTCTGATACTACTAACGGTAGCAAAACCGCAGAAAATCGAGCGATAGGATGAAATGTTTGACGAATGATTCCTCATCGATAGGCAAAGCGACGGGGGAGATCCTGTTAAACGGAGCACCCATAGACACTGGCCAAATGATAAGGATATCAGGATTCGTTCCGCAAACAGACTTGGCAGTCGAGTCGCTGACGGTCCAGGAGCACATGGAATTCATGGTTGGGCTAGTTAGCGGTCGTATTTGACTCGAAACGTTTCCTACCTCTAATCACTCTCGCTCCAGACCAACTTCCCCATCGATCTTCTTCGATATACCTTGTCTGAAACGTTCGCAGGACACTTCACGGTACATTGAGCTGGCTAATTAGTCGATAAAGTCGTGTCAATGGTTAGTTCGCGGTCTGAGTAATTGCTTTCCATTCGAGAATTGGCTTCACCGCTTTGTAACTGCGATTGCCATCGATTAGATAATAGGCCGTGGCGGTAAAATATGGTGGAAACCATGGAATCGATCTCCTCGATTTTTATACCATGGAATATTCTTGAAAATTTAAGCTTCCACTATGAAGACCATCGAAGTGATCCCCTCGATTTTTATATCATGAGATATTCTTGAAAATTTATGCATCCTCGAGAACTCAGTTTCGAATCCCTCCATTAAAAGACACGTCTCAGAATTCCATTTCACGTTTCGTTACCTCGAATCCATCCAAGATTCCATTCCACCTTGATCCGGAGCTTCCATCGAGCCGACTAACGTCCAACACGATTCAGCTTGAAAGTGATTAGAGCTTTACGATTCTTCCCTTCCCCGAAGGCGTGCATGAAGATGGACAGAAGGCTTCGCACCAGCGTGAGGAAGCTGAGAATAATGGCTCTGTTGGCAGAGCTTGGACTTGGCAAGTGTGCAAGCTCGAAGCTCTCATCCCTTTCTGGGGGCGAGAGGAAGAGGGTGGCTCTGGCCGTTCAAGTAAGCAGCAAACGCTCGTCCATTCGCCTCACACTTTCCACAAACTGACTTAAACTTTACCACCAAGCGCACGGTAGCTTAACGATCTTGACAGGTATCCTCGATCATTGATTTCCCATTGTGATCTCAACAACAGAAGATTGACGTGCGACGTTGCTAATCGTTCCACGCTTTTCCATTAATCAATCTTCGACTTGTACATATTAATTCTGCAGGCTTTCATTAATAACCGTCAGCTCGATCCTTACAAGCCACTACCGCACACGTTGCCCCGTGATTCCTTTAATCCGGAGTGCACATAGGGTAGAGAAATTGTTCTAGCTGCTGATGGAACCGAGCATTCTGTTCTGCGACGAGCCAACCACGGGCTTGGACAGTTACGGTGCCATGACGGTGGTAAGGACGCTCAGAGAAGTCGCCGCTACTGGAAGAATAGTCGTTTGTTCCCTCCATCAACCGGCCTCTGGTCTCTTGGACACATTCCACGAGGTCCTTCTCCTCTCTGCTGGCCGTGTCGCCTTTCAGGGCGCCACCGCGGACGCCACCAAGTTTTTCGATAGGTTCGGGGGAATGTTTCTTGTATTGAAAGCAGGGTTGGAAAGGAACAGTGCGGGGAGCCTGTTCCTTTTCATCGCCCCTCGGTGAAAAATCGATTATCCACTTCCAGCTTGGATCTCTTTTGTCCACCCACTTTCAACAGCGCTGAATTTTACGTCTCTCAGCTGTCCATCGTTCGGGGCAACGAAAGTGAGAGTTACAAGAAGGTACTGCAGGAAGACGAACGCTGGATACCTACTCTATAACCGTAAAACTCTTTGCACTCTGCACAATTTTCGAGTCGAAGCTTGAATTATTGGTGATTCTCTTTGTCAGGTCTAAAGTTCACTTGTGGCGGATAAGTATTAAATAGTTAATAGATTTTGCAAGCTCGAAGAGACTGAATTTTTAAAGTGTCATTATATGACTTCGGTGGAATCAATACACCTTTTAGTGTCACCATCAGAGTGGAGTGCAAAGATGTACCAAACAAAAGGAACTGGAAGGATTCGTGACTGTCGCGGTTGTTCGCAGGTGGACTGGATCTGCGATCAATACGAGAGGTCGAAACACAGTGAGAGGGTCTCGAAGCTGATCGAGTATTCTTGTGCCACCACGTCACAGTCCGATGAATTGCCATTAATATTTTCGGAGGTTCCTTCGGCTTCCGTGGAGTTCAAAGGAGCCCGTGGCCTGACGCAGGTGCAATGGCTCACTTGGAGGTCGTACGTCGATTATAAGAGGAACTCGGCCTCTCATCTTCTACGATTTGTGTCGTACATGGTGAGATGTCGATTCTACTGGCTGGTGCCTTTTATTCCAGTCTCAGTTTCTTTCGATTCTGCTTCTTAATTAACAATTTATGGTTAGGCTTTCAATTTTATCCAAACATCGCCACTCCACTCTCCATTAACCGATGATCAACTTCTACATCATTCATTTCCTTCATTCGACTAAAGCTCCTCATCTTTCTTGAGCTTCGAATCCTTAAACATTCGAATTCCCCGACGATCGATGTGCGTTTTCAAGTTCATAGGCCTGCTGATAGCGTCTCCGTATATGAACGTGATCGGGAAAACGATGGATCAGGGCGGGATACAAAACGTGCAGGGTCTTCTGTACCTGGTGGTCGTCGAGACCGTGTTCACCTTTAATTATGCCGTGTTCTACACGTTTCCAAGAGAATTGCCTCTACTGCTGCGGGACATCGCTGGTGGTCTTTATGGTCCAGCGCCATATTACGTCAGCAAAGTTGTCGTTCTGGTGAGCCATTCTGTAGTCATTCCTCTAAATTTTCTGCTACCTTAATCATTCAGCGAATAGAAACAAAAGGGGCTCTACTTTTTACGAAGAAAATAAATCTTGTAGCGAGTGTGTCGCTTAATTGAGGCAGGTGTCTCTGTTCTAATGGAATTGAAAGTTGAATGTGACCTTCTATTTCTGAGTGCAACGATGCACTTGCACTTTAAAGAGGAGGTGCAACCTGTACCAATCGCGTGATACTACTTGCGTAACGGAATACACAGAAACCTTGACTCTCTTTTCGAAAAAAAGCATGTTGGGGTACTGCACGCCTTAGACACGGTGCATTCTACGAAAATTTCTAGATACCCGGTGCAATAATGCAGCCATTGCTGTACACCATCTTGGTGTTCACGATCACAGGGCTGAAGGGTGGATTCCTAGGATTCGTCTACTTTTCACTGCCGGTAGTAATCTGCGCTGTTTCTTCGTCTGCTGTAGGTGAGCGATCGAACGAAAGCTGGGGGAACATCCTCTTCCTTGCGAACAGATTGTATCGTGATCTCCATTTCGAAAGAATTTGTGTTTTCGTTCAATTTTGAAGATCACGATTATACTGCTATAGAAAACAGTGGAGTTTTGTGACAATAGATCGTGCTCTGTTACTCGCATGCCTCAAATTCCACCTCGAAAGTCTGCTCGCATGGAAACGGGGTCTGACACCAAATATCAGGTTCACGAGGGCGAATCTTTCGAACAGGTCTCTTCCTATCTGCTTCGTTCAGGTCGGTGGACACGGCTTCCCTATTTTCTGTGCCATTGGACTTTCTCGGCCTGATGTTCTGCGGGATTTACTTGCATCTCGGGTGAGAAAGATATCGGAAACCAAAGCTTCTGATCGTTCCCCTTCTTGTGCAATATTTTTCTCATATAGTAATCTTTAGCAAATGACACGGAACTATGAAGTACCAGCAGAGATTTTTAACACACAGATCCCTTGGGTTTGCTTAATCCACTTTTGCAGACATTTAGCGCCTGGTATCGCATGGCTGAAGTACGTATCACAGTTCTATTACGGCCTGGAAGCGGTTTCCTTGACACAGTGGCTGTTAATCGATCACATAAGTACGTCACTGTTCATTAAAATCGAACAACATCCGCGATACTCGGCTCCCTATGCTCTAGCCTCAGCTTCGTTACGAAAGAAGTAGTTATTCCTTGCTAAATGCTTATCAGTCTAAAGAAAGTAAAACCCACATCATTTATACTCCCAATTAAGCAATCATTTAGATAATACTCCTGAACAAACAGAGTCACCAGTCTCCCCTTCGAACTTATTAAGGTCCCTTGCAACCCAATAAGAAATTACCATTCAACTGTCCCTGTAAAGTGATATCAGAAAGAAAAAGGAAGACAAATTATCGCACCAAACGTTTCATTCCCATTTAATCAGAAGATTCATCTACAATAATCACTTAAAATACTTTCACCCATCAATTTTGTGTTTCCAAAGATTGTCCCGCGGACCCAGAAGAGCCTTGCATATCCAGCGGACTGGGTGTCCTCGACAAGTACGGTTATTTACCAAACCACTACACAACAGACATAATCGGCCTTCTAGCAATATTCTCGGTTAGTCATTTGGCGGGGTTCCTTGTGATTCGTCAGAGAAGCCGCAAAGAGCCCGTTTACTGACATCCTCCATTTTAATCGAAGTCAATAAATATCTTGAATGCATCGAATTTCCTGGAATCGATGTGTAACGCGCAGTACAAGCTTTAGACAAAGTCGTCGATTGCTCAGGATCTCTTAATGTCAACATCTCAGTCAACCACTAAGAGTTCTTAATTCAATTAACTGTCCGAATTAGAGTGTATGTACGATCAGCTACCACTTGTTTCGTTCGAAATAAAACGGAAGTGTTCGATTGTCGATCAAAGCATCGTCGTGATCCTCCTCCTTCGCACTCCGAAATATCCAACCAGCCCCATTGTTGTCATTAAAGTGGCGAGGCCGTATAAATCCCACTGGTAATTCGATTTTGCGAATCCGTATTCGGATAGAACCTCGTCTCCGTTTTGCAAACAGGGTAGATTACCAGACGTTTCGCATTCTGAGGAAATTACGTCGAAGATTAATCGATCCTGCGCGGTAGCTAAGGGACAGTTAAATTTAATATCCTCACCGATATCGTTTATTCTGGACCAATAAATTATGGACAGAGCTTCGTTCAAGTAAAAAAATATCGACAGGTATTTGCAGCACGTTAAATATTCAGGCATCGAGCTGGAAACGCGAATTTGATAGGAATCGAGAGATAGTTACTGCAACCTAAGCCATGTTAATCATTAACATCCACTTTGCATAAAGTAGAAAGTGGAACGAGCTACAATGAAGCATTGAAATCATTGGAATTATTCATCGAGGTTCGGCTTATTTGTCCGATGGTATCGAATAAATCGCGAACAATCGTTTACATGAGTTATTATCCACTCGAAGCTTAACGTTGCAAAATTTCGAGCAGGAAACAGAATGAGCTATGGTAGACCAATAAAACGCCTCCGCGGATTTATTAAATGTAACGCACCGTGGAATATATCGCGAGTCCCTCTGCTATTCGTTTGGATTATTTGCCGGTATTTAACGTCGCAGAGTTTTCAATGGAAAACAAAATTATCATCCTGTAGGATTATCGAATGAATCATGGCTCGTGCCCGCGCCTGTTATCGGGACGATTGATCTCAGATCTTTCCACGGTGTGTCTGCCATTCTCCACGGTGATAAATCAATCGCTCGTCGGGTTCCGCGACATAAGTATAGAATACCTGAGGTTATAAAACATCCCGGCGGTGAGTAGGAACAGCATGTCGATCGGCACCATGATCGACGTGGTGATGTCGATGTCGTCGATCCAGCTGGAGAACATTAAACCGTACGTTGTGCCGCAAATCGCGGCTACTGATGTGGTTGAACAATACAGCAGAAAGTTCAGTAAACTCACGTCGGTGATTAGAATGAAATAGATGACTGTCGTGAAGAGTAGGGCTTTGAATATTGCCTTTGGTATCTGCAAAATATGATCCTTTTGTGTCTGAGGGATTGATGAATGATAAACGTGGGAGAGATTGATAGTGTAATTAAAAGGTTACCAGTCCGAGGAACGTGGCGATATAATAAGACCCGCAACTGTAGACGCTGTTTTCGCGTAAATAAATTAGAAGCTGGCCCGGGAACTCGTAAATGACGGAGTAGGCTACTGTGAAGGAGATTTCGGAGCTCATCATGTACAACACGCCTCTAGCGTTTTGCACACCCATCTGCGTGTGTGGATTAATCCCGGTGTAAAATATGGCCACTGCTGCCATGGAGAGCTGTGGTTAATTTAAGTTATATTCTACATTTGTTTGAGGCGTAGTTAGCCATGACTGCGAGCTATGTGCTTAAGTCCATTAAGAATTTAACAATTAATTCCGTCGAAACATAAAAATGTTGCACCCTGCTTACAAAATAAGATAACCACGACCACCAATCCGCGAAAACCGTCCTCCTGCCTTGAGTCCATATCCTCCACGTCAACCAAACAAATTGCACGATGCACCCAGCCTTTCTGTGGATTATTGTCATTTTAGCTTTCGAATAGATTTCTCACGGAGTTTCTTATTACCTTTGGGACCTGACGTTCAGATGTTTTTCACCAGAAATTTCGGGAATTTTGGACAATGGAGATCGCAAGAATCCTCGACATATTCTATCGACGCACTCCATCGATGCAGTGTCTCTTTCATCAGGAATTAACGAGTACATTTCTGGCTCTCTGATCGACAATAATTTTATATAATACTCGGACTCGTTGAACCCGACTGGACACTCGAAACCGAGGCTAGATTTTACAGAAATTCCAAATTCAATTTTACTTTTAAGGATAAATACAGACTCTATTTGAATAGTAAACGTGATAGTTCTACGATTCGAAGTTTACCCAGAGAAGAATCTCGTAGCATCCTCCAGTGTCCCAAAATAAGGAATCCTGCCATCGGACATAAATATCACATGACTAAACAGATTGTACACGTCCATCCCAGGTTGGTGTATCGTACAAAACACGACCGTGCCGTTCAAGCTAATCATTCTCAAAGTCTGCACCACTTGCATCGCGGAGAACGTGTCCAATCCTACGATCAAACATTCACAAGTACTCCAGATCCTTCTAACTTCACCATCCAAGCTACAATTTCCATATAACCATTCGAATTCAACTCCCCTTCCCTGGACATCGTTACTCAACACACACAGCCTTCGAATCTTCCTCTTACCCGTGGTTGGTTCATCTAAGAAAAGTATCACAGGTCTCGTGACCAACTCAGACGCCAAGGAAAGCCTTTTCCTCTGCCCCCCGGAAAGCTTAGATACCAAAGTGTCTCTGCAATCGACCAGGCCCAGATCATTCATCAGCTTCATCGTCGAACAGCTCCTCTGGCTCGCGCTACCATTCATTTTCAACGCGTACTAAACCAACCAACCCCATCACAACTCATCACGATCGGATCCTCCACGATCGACGTTATTTTAAAAACCAAGGGAGTACCATGAAGAACAGGTGTTCCAGCACGGTCACCGAAGCCGGCAACGCGTCGAATTGCGGCAGGTAACCAGATATCTTCGACAGGATCCCCTGCGAAAGGACCTGCTGGCCGTTTATTCTCACCGAGCCTTGCGTCGTCGCAATTCTACCCGCCAGTGCAGCCAAGAACGTCGTCTTTCCCGCGCCGCTGGAAAAAAGAACGACCGCGTAGAAGCCACAGTGGTTCGCGCTTGGATTTTTTGAATTTTCTCCACTTTGTCCTTCTTTCTCTTATATCTGTTTAACGAAATTCGAAATTGCGAGGGTCTTCGAGTACCTGGGTCCCATTACAGCGACCAAACTCCTCGCCACTGCGTAGCCAGACACTGCAATCATCATTAGTTCGCATTTAAACAAGCTCTTCTATTTTCGAGACACGTGTCCCGTGATTTTCGCTGAAGAAACATTGCCTCGACGCTGGCTTTAGCGAAATCACCTCCTTTGAGTATTGTGGACGATTCCTCGAACGGTCTCCTCGAGAATTTTCGCCGCAGGCTTTCCAGGAGCGAACGTCTGCGAGCAGGTACACACACGGTTAAGTTCTCCCAGACGATCGTCGTCTCCTTAGTTTCAACCTCCTCGAGGCAGCTCATTTTACGAAATTTCGAGCACTGCGAAGTGGATATGAGGTTCCAGAGCCTGAGCCTCCTACTCAGTCCATCCGCGCGACGCTTATCGCTGTTATCTAGCATTTTTCGTGTCGAGCAACGCGATCTTCTCTAAATCTGTAAGTTACCATGTATTTGCGTGCACGAGATAAGAATCTAGACACAGATCGCGGTTAAATCTTCCTTCCACCCTTTTTCAATAATCTGCATGGTGCTTTTGTTACCCGAAGAAGAATAACGCCAAAGAAAAAGAAAAATCCCATTGAAAGTTTAAGTAAACAAAGTTCGGAGCTCGCTTTGCACACTTTTGTGAAAATTCCGCGCCACTGAAGGTGTTAATCAGATTTGCGTCGCCTGCAGATTCTCCAGTTTTCTACTTACAATTAGTTTGCTACAGTGTTAAGCCGAGCCACGATAAGGGGCAATAAAAAGTGGTAATTACAGGCAGACATTGTAGCCACTTGGCAATCCACTCTCTTCGCTACCGCAGGTATCCAGTTATCTCGGTTGTTTAGACTCGTTAAAGCGCCGGTGCAAAAATTTGACTAGGTTATCTTCGCTCGGGGATCGGTGGCAGAAAGATAAGACTTTTCGAAAAGAAGAACGGTTTAATGTTACAATTAGACGTGTGTTATTGCACCTATACATTAAAAAACGAGTAGGGGAGGAATGTAGATAGGCGTTCCGGGGCGTGATGAATATTTCGAGCGTGGTGGGCGAAAATTTTTTCGATGCAAGAGCTGTCGAGAGTTCGCTCGACTCGCGGGATACGTATAAAAGTGTAGAAACTCGAGTTCGTTCCTCGATGAGCGAGGAAAGGGGGAGCAGAAATGGGAACGCGTTAGTGTAAAATTTCAGTTATTTACAATAGCCTATACGTCTACGCCGTAAGTTGTATAATAATTAGAATAACAGTAATAATATTAATAATTATAGTATGTATATCACTTATTGTATATATATATATAATATATGGACCTTTCTATACATAAAGTTCTATCAAATAACAACGTTACCTTGGTACCGTAGGCTCTACGTTAAAAATCGTTTAAAAAGTACAAGTGTTGGATGGTCTCGCGATCGTCTCTTGAAACGGAAGCCACGTTTATGGTTTCCCTGAGTCGAAACAGAGACACTCGTCCTTTATAAGGCTCCGTTTCAAACTCAGGCATGCATTCATCCTCTTATAGTATTTATGAACTGTCTTGCAAAGAGAGAAACGGTGGAATGCTCGCGAAGTCACGGACAAAGCGAAGGAGTTCACGTGTAATTTCGCTAAACGGCAGAATTGTCGAGTGTATAATGATGAACCTGGTTCTCAAACTCTGTTTAACAAAAGGCAAAATAGCAAGCATTCATCGAATCTAATGGCTTCGCCTGCTTTTCTTTTAATCACTCTACGAAGTACAATATTCCAGTGTTTCTAACTCCATTACCAATCGTTTGATAGGAGATCCAAGTATTCATTCATGTTCTAATCTAATACTTTGTTATTTCCATCCTCAGACGTTTCATAATTCGAATTTCTCTCTGTCCGCACCGAATGCTTTAGATTTAATTTCAAAATGCCTTGACTCAGGGAACACGCGAGAAGAAATGGCCACACGTGAACGCCACTTACGCAACGGCGATTACACGCCCGATGAATGCGAAACCGCGACTGAATGGCCGAAGGCACGAGGTCGTGGAATATTGTCGCTCGACGGTGACAAAGATTAGCCTTGACAATCGGTGAATCCGCGTTTCTCCGCGGTTTCTTTTCCATGATAGCCACCGAGGAGAGCAGTCTTTGGGGCCTTCTTTTATTCGAAGGATAAACTATCCGCACAGAAATCTAGTTAATTCCACATTCGAGGCTCAAATTCATTCATGGACAACTAATGAATACCAAACTCCAGGCATTATACTCCAGGCAGTAGATATTAACTACCCAAGGCAACCGATAGCCTGTCCCCCCACCGTCGCGAACACAATCAAGCTGAAAGACGGAAAGTGGAATGTATCGACAATTACGTCACTCCTGCGACAAGTGAAAGTGGAGTCCTTCGCGGAGGACCTTCTAAGGACGCCCGTTCTTTCGTTATTGATCGACACAGGGATCTACGATCCTTTCGAAGCCATCGTTGATCCTTGGTAGACACAACTTTTAAATTATTCCATTCTCATTTTTATAAGCACTGAAGGAACTCGATGCCTCGAATCTTATACATATTAATCGATAGATGATCCTCCAGATAAAATATAAAAAAAATCTGTTACTGCGTCTAGTAAAAATTAAAAAGAAATATTTCGACGATCTATGTTGATTGAAATCGCGTGTGTCGAAAGTGCTATGGCAAAATGATTGTATAGTCGTAGGGGAAGGATTCCGAGAAGGGGATGGAGCAAACGACGCTGGTTTGTTGTCGCTTTGCATTGGTCGCGTGTTTCGCTGCAACGAAGACGTACGCTGCATTCGAGAGGAGACGATCGTGGCGAGGCCCAGTGGAACGTGACTTTAGTGTCATGGCACCGACGACGAAGGGACGACGATGGCGGATCAGAAGACCCTGCTGTCGGTGGTTCGCCGATTCGTCAGCAGGAGCAGGACTTCTTTGTACTCGTCGGCGACTGGTTCAACGCGAATCGCTCGCCGTCTGTCTGGTCCTGGGAGCCGTTCCCCTTCATCAGCTGGTCGTTTTGCAGTATCTGTAATAAGAGATTAATCGTTCCTTTATCTTCAACATATCTCGTAGGACATATACTTCTGAATAGCGAGGAATAGTCAATGCAACTCTCCGGAGAATTGTTCTTTACTTTTTGATTCTCAAAATGGTGCAAACACTGCGAATTAAACTAAGTCTGCGTTTCAATTGTATGCACGTGGAATGTATTTAGCGGGCAGATGGTCGAGGCACCGAATTAGTTGCAGGCTCGTTAAGGCGATCACCTTGTCGCAACAGGCATCATTGATAAATCCATCGAGTACGTAGCGGCACGCGTGTAATACACGATGACTGACGAGCGTACTCTTAATCGCGGGGGCAACACGATATTCCACAAATAACTTGTGCGTTGCTCCTCGGGGCTATCTTCGTTAATCGAATTTCGCGTGTACAGACGACGCTGGAAAACAAGCGTTGTACGAAAACAAACTGCGTCTACTATCCCGGAGAAAGGAATGCACATTCCTTTCGTTCCTAGAAGTATATTTCAATTTCCGCGCTTGAGAATCCTCGTGTTTATCTGCGATTAGGAATCGGCACTCACTTTGTTGACGAGGAACCGCGCCGCTTCCTCGATGTTGATATTCTCCTTGGCGGAGGTCTCGAACCATCCAGCGAAGTTCTTCTCCTTGCAGTACTCCTCCATTTTCGCGGGCGAATTGACCAGCCCTTCCCTTTGCTGGTCACATTTGTTGGCGAGCAGGACGCAGGGTATCGGTGAGCCGTCAGGAAGCTGCACCTTGGAGTCCAGATCCTGTTTCCACTTGACCACCGCGTCCAAGGTGGCGCTTCTCGTCACGTCGAATACTATGAACGCGCCCACAGCTTCCTTGTAGTACACCCTGGTCATGTTCCCGAACCTTTCTTGACCTGTCGCGTACACCAAAGCGGATGTGTGAAATTACACGGGGGTAAGAGAAAAATGTGCTCGAGGATCCGTGGGAAAAGGAAATTGTGTTTTAAGGTAATTTCGAAGTGAAAAAGTTCCGAGAATCCATCCACTTTTGCAGAGTTTAATAATGGATTCGTGCCAGGGGGAAAATACGAATTTATCGCGACACGAGGCGCCCGTGGCTGCGTATCAGTGATTGGATTGGCGAAAAGAAGCGGGGAGAACGGAACGGGGATCGTGAATTGCGACTGACCTGCGATATCCCATAGCTGGAGCCTTATGATCGTGTGTGGGTCCCAGTTCAAGACTTTGAGCGCGAAGTCGACGCCAATCGTCGCGCGATAATGCTGGGAGAAGAACTGGTGGACGTATCTCTTGATGATGGACGTCTTTCCGGCCCCCAGCTCCCCGATCACTAGGATTTTGTACAAGTGCTCTCGTTTCTCGCCTACTCCCGCATTCGGCGCGTTGTTCTGTGACGACTACGCAAACAGAACAAACAGGTCGTTTAGTTTCCTTGGCTCGTCGGTCGAACAGTTTGAATTCCCTTCGTTTCCCATCGATTTAGTTCTCGATCGAGGGATCGAAGGTTGCTGAAAGATTAAATTTTCACTTCTCTCAACAGAATTTTTATTTGCATCTGTGAGAAAATCAGAGGTATTGGCCTGGCGTATCTCGAAACAGAGTTTGTCAAACAATCGTTTCTGCAACTATCCATTCATTTTGCAAAATAGAAGCACACTCCAACATCCCTCTTTTTCATGGGAAAACCTCAAAAACATCCACCCAGGATAATACGAAGGCCAACGTTGAAGACGTTGCACGTGGATCGAAAAGAAGAGAAGGATCAAAGAAACTGGCAAACCGACCCCGAACCACCTCCACCTTTTCGGTCGAATCTTCCACTTGGCGAAGTTGAACACCCCCAGGTTCCTCCAGAACTTCCCTTCAAGCTCCATAATCGTGCGCGCTCGCGTTCTTCAACGTTTCCCGGTCGATGTCGATCTGAGGCGAAGATCGACCTAACCAGTCGACGTGCACCGCAGAAGTGACTCACACCAAACGATTAGTCGGGGAACACGACCAAACAACTCGACTATACACGATTTGAAGCGCGATGACGTTGAACCAACGAAGGCAGAGGGTGAATTTCCTTCAACGGGCCCCCCTCTATCTTTGTCCCCCGAGTGCTTCGAAAAGATACGACGTTGAGGAAGAATTGTTGTGCAAACATCCAGACAATTCGATCGCTGCATAGAAGAATTTTCGAAATGTTTTACAAATATTTGTCCCGTGAATTCTTGAGTGTTTTGGTGGTTGATAGGGTGCAGAAGTGGTGTAGATTAATAGATACGATACAGTAGATTAGAAGTGGTATTTCTACTTCTTCCAGAAAAAGCATTCAACTACTAAAGAAATCTATTTAGTGAAACGCAGGAAAACGTTGAGAGCATTCCGAGGCCCTAAAGTTTCCATTAACCCGCGGAAAATTTCTATATAAATTTCTATAGAAATAATCCCCGAGGGTAAACACCGAAATCGCTGTCGACGCCATAAAGTCCTGATACAAGGGTGAATCGTAATTCACTGGAGTGCTCCTTTTACCTGATTACCCTCGGAAATATTATCTAGGTACGGGTGCTCTCTAAAAGAAGCAAAATCGTCGTGTTATCGTTGCAAAGTCGTGATAAGAAACACGATCCGTGGTACATGCGTGTGGCTGCACGCGCGAGGATAATCCTGCGTGGAAAAACAGAACGCAAAGCCGTAACCATAAACTCGTGGGGTAATAATAATCTGCAGCAAAAGGAAGCCATAACACTATCGTCTCTCCCTACAGCACTATAATACCGTAGCCGCTGTACTTAATGGCGGCTAAGTCCCCTGTAAAACGTGCGTGTACCCAAACCGTACTTAGCTTAACTCATAATTGAGCTTTAATTAACAAACCGATTAGGTAGGTGCGATAATCACTGGTTTTAGGAACTGTAATGTACAAAGTAATTTACAGACATTCCCCAATAATAATATCTGATCAACTTTCTCTCTAGAAACTCCTCAAAGTCCCTCCTCCATACATTCAAAAGTCATTTGAAGCTCATCAAGCCATTTTCAAAAGTCATTTCCCTCCAAAACGATGGCTCTGAGGAAAAAACATCTCTTAATCGGTCGTACACAAAATCCCACCCCATTCAGTCTAACGATAACAAACAGGACCCACCATCATCCCCTGTCTATCCAGCACAATGTCCTTCAACCCCTTAATTCGCACCAAAACGTGCGATTCAATCTCGCGATTCGCTACAACGTGAAAGCAGAGTGTGCCTGACAATTCCGCGAGCGTTCAGCTGGGGGTAGTGAACCTTTCCGCGCGTTTTCCTCTCGAGACGTCGGACGTGCTCCAATTAAGGTTTCCCGCGGACAAGAGGGCCGAGACCGAGATAGAGCGCGCGAAGCCGCGTAACTCGAGACTCGACGAGCAAAAGCAAGGGATAGGGGTGAAAAACACTGGAGACTGGGGAAAGGGGATCGAGGGGGACCGCAAAACCGGGTCTATCGATTCTGGATCATAGAATTACAGCTGAGATAGACAGAGGATTTCGAAATCGAAACGACCAGGCGGCTGAGGAGTCGGTATCGGTGTAGGGAAACCGCTGGTCGTGAAAAGACACCGCGTGATTGATACGAGTAGCAAGTGGCGAGGGAGAAAAATAAGTAGGCGACTTGTCCTGATTGGTGTCTAGTTCCCTGTCGCGCTGCACTTGCTTTTTTCTTGGTTTCAGAGTGTTGGACTCACTCTATCAGAAGGTACCTGTTAGGTGGAAATACGGTGAAGGGATGGGAGTGGTTTCGAAAAATGTGTGTCATTTGGGGTTTTTTGTTGGGATTTTACTTAAGGATTTTGGAATAAGATTAAGGATTTGGATAAGGTTCTTTGGAATTTACATCGCGGTTCAGAGGCTGCGCGCGTACCATTGACTGGAGCAAGTAGTATAGTTCGCGATATCTTCGACAAGTGGTAAATCTCTCGACTTACGCTTAGAAGCTACTCGGGAGAAAAAAGACACATATTTCAAGTGAATACTTTTAAACACCTCCACCCATACCAGAGCATCAAACTAAAGCCGAACAATCACCCAAGGTGAACACTTGTTCCCAATCCCGAGGAGAACCAAAAGAACTACTGTCGCAGCATCGATAAGTTCTCACCATGCTGTCCTGGCTAGGCAGCTTAGCCTTCTCTACGTTGTCGTTGGCGCCCACCATGGGTGCCATGGTGGAAGGCAGCGCAGGCTGATAGTCGTTTTGGCGATCGTAGCTCTCCGTGTAGTCCTCCTCGATGCCGGCAAGATAACCAACCCCCGTCTCTTCGTCGAACGTGCCCTCGAACGTCGAGAATGTGTCGAACTTCTTCACGCTGATGGGCCTGGCCCTTTTTCTCGTGCTCTCCTCCCGTTTCTCCTCGGCCTGCGCCGAAGACTTGTCCTCGTCGTCCAGAGAAACGGCGATCACCGTTTCCCTGGAGTTCGTGTCCCGGGTGGTCTCGAACAACCTCCGCTGGAAGATCGCTCGTTTCTCCTCGAGCAGCGACAACTTGCGGCGCACCTCGTGCGGTGACGACTTGGGCGGATGTAGGCCGGAGTCCGACTCCGACTTCAGGTTCAGTTTCGACTTCTTAGAGGCGTCCGCGGTCGATTTGCCAGCTTTCTGCTCCGGCCATTTCGAGATCGCGTAGGGAAGCGTCGAGCTGCACCGCGCTTCCAACCGCGGGGACTTCTCCTGGGTATCTGCGCAACCAGAGAGAACGGCGACGATGGTTCATGGGGGGTGGCGTTTTTGGGGGGATGATGGGCGTATGGGCGATGGAAGCTTCGCTATGATGTTTCAGCTTCGTGGTAGCGTCTTTGAAGCCTGCCTATTAGCTGATGTGATATAGCATCTGCTCGTTGTAGTCTACAATGGTGGCGATTGATGGCGTGGATGGATTATTTGCGTTTCGGCGGCTACAGTAGCGTATTAGGTGGCATTGCTAGGGATCTTCCCCCTCATACCTTGAACTGAGAGTAGCTACTAATAAAAGAGCTTCTAAAAAACACGGTCTAGTCGATAGAAGAGGCAGATGACAAGCTTGAAACGGGACCCTAGCTGAACGGAGGCTATTCAGCCGCGAACTGAAGCACCTACTCCATGCTACACGTGCAGCACGCCCTAAGAGGCGACAGTAGAAAGGAAACAAAGCTTGCGGGCAACGCCTAATCTTTCGAGTATCAGAACCGAGGAGCCTGGGCCACAGAATTTTCGCTATCTACTGGCGTGCATCGAAATAGCGGGGTATAGAAGAATGTAGAAGAAAGTAGAGGAAAGCAGAGAACCAAGAGCCTGAGGCTACCAGGACCCAACACCCAGTCTTCCCAGAGTCAACGATAGAGGAAGGAAGAGCAGGTTGCGGGGTTTGGGACGAGTGAAGGCGAGAAGGCAGGAGCTGAGACGTGGGGTGTAAAGGCGTGTTGGATGACGGTGGATCGCTCACCGTGCTGGCTCCTGGAGAAGCTCCTGATGGTCAGCGACGGTGACTTGCGTTGCACTACGGTGACGGTGCTGATCGGCTTCTCCTGCAGCTTCTCCGGTTTCCTCGCCTCTCCCTTCTCCCTGTCCCTCTCCCTGGCCTCTGGGCCAGGCCTCTCTGTCTCCTGCCCCTTCCTCACGATCCTGGACGGGCTGTCCGAGAGGCTAGGCGACTCCTGCGACGATTGGCTCTGCGAGCGGCTGCTGTCGCCACCCTCGGGCGTGTGCCTCGGCTCCTGCTCCGTCGACAGGCGAAATTTGTTCAGGCTCAGCTTCCGCACTAGCGAGCTGGACTTCTTCTTCTTCTTCTTCAAGGTCGGCGCGGGCCCGCCCTTGCGCTCGGCCTCCTCGTCGGGGCTCCGCTTGCGGGCCAATTCTGCGACGGGAGAGGATCCCCGATCAGAGAGCACCGATCTTTCTGGGCTAAACGATCGCAGGTGAGGGTGTAGAGGAGTGTGGGAGGCTGGGGTGGTCGCTGAGGAATCTGAGAGCCTTGAAATTTATAATGACAGTGTAGGAGTCGTAAAGAGGGCCGTAAGAGTAGGGTGTGCCGCAAAGGATTAGATGTTCCGACTGTCAAATTGTTGAACCTTTTAGTGGATAGGGACTCTGGTAGAACCAATTCGAGGCAAACTCGTCGAGTGTATTAATTGAATCCATCGTACCCCACTGCAAGAACGATCTAAGTCTTTAAATCGGCGCCGAAGAAAGGAATCGATCGCATAAATCCATCATGATTAACGAGCTCGATGGATTCCAATAATTGGCGAGATACCAAGGAGCAGTTAAGACGATTAGATTCCCAAGGAATCTGTTCATGAATCTCGGAAGGGATACCATTAATCACTGGTGGGTCAAGTACCGCGACGCTGAAACAAGAACCCCCTACAAAAGAAAGCAGCCGAGCCTTACAAAGTACAAACGACTAAATCCAGCGAATCCCGAAGGAACGTTAACAATCAGCATGGAATGGGAGAAGCCAAAAGAAGCCTAGCCAATCGACACCGATCACTTTCATCCGCCACCCAGAAGGGGTAGAAACCTCGATAAATTGTATAAGATAGAAAGATGGTTAAAAGTCACTTGGATCGTTCTGCAGTCGTTGGCCACCCCCGTCAATGAACCTTTCTCGTCAGCATCCAGCTCGGGCTCGACGAGTGTCTCCTCGATGGACCTGGTCTTCTTCTTGATCTTGAACAGGCCGCCCTCCTTGCGGAAGCTGCTCTTGAGCGCGCCGAATCTACCCCTCTTCTTGTCCTCGACGACCTCGATGGTGGCCACGGCGTCCTGGGTGACGACTCCGGTCGCGCCAGCGCTCGTCAGAGTGTCCAGGCTGGAGCTGCTGTCTCCGACAGTCACGTACTCCCCGGAAGTGCTGCCGGCGTACCTGTTCCGCTCCTCCTCGGACGAGGAGCGACCCACCACCGTGTCCGGCGAGCTTCCACCCTCGTTGGCGCTCTCGTTCCGATCCATCCTCGCCCGTAGAAGGGGTTAGAAGCGGACGAAGAGGGAGGGTGATCGGAATCGGCGACTAGGTTGTCTCGCGTCTCGCTTTAACGGCAGGGATCGCACTTCCACGGCCTGGCTTCCTCTGCCACCCGTGGAAACCTTAGAAGAACTCGCTTTCTAGGTCCGATCGGGCCAGTGACGGATAATCCGACACGTTTCCCCCTCCGTTTCCTCCGCTTTTTCCCTTTCTCGGTCCCTTTCCTGCTGCCCGGCCGGGGGAACGGCCGCCACGGTTCCTCCGTCGCGTCGTCGCGTTCCTCGTGTCTTTGAAATGGAGAAGCCTGGGAGCCGCGACGGGACCGGTTCCACCGGCTAGAATCAAGCCTTTGCTCGATTCCACGCTTCTAACGGCCTTCCACACCCTCCGACCGAGGGGTTCATTGCCTCTTTTACCGTTCACTGGCGGGATGGAAGACGCTTACGAGTTACGAGTGTCCCTTCCACGGATTTCTTAGAAAACTATAGAAACAGGCGATCAGCTTCTCCACCCTAGTCCATCTTGGATTCACAAGCCTCCCCCAAGTGGCCCTTCGCCCTCTCTTCTCCCATGAACAACACAATTGTAAGATCGCAGCCCCCTCGTCCCAGTCACAGAAACCCTACTAAAATTCGATCGTTCTCCACCCTCGCCCTCAACCTCCACCCTGCCAACCTCCAACGCTCTCCCGCGCGTCTCAATGGTCGAAGGGCAGCGTTCTCGCGCGAAAACGCGGCAAACTCTGTCCCGGCACTACGAAGTCGTGCACACGGTGTTCAGAGCGACACTAAGCGGCCCGCGTAAAAATGCCCAAGGGGGCACGAGGGAAGGAGCGTCGTGGGTGCCCCTCCACGGTGTTAACGAGGCTGAGCTCGCGGAGACGACTTTTCCGCGCTGCCCGGCCCCGGATACGTAGGCGTGACACGAGTGCCCTGGTCGGTTTGAGCAGAACCGACTGGCGTGCGGCAAGCCCCCGTCCGCCGAGCATCGTCCCACCCATGGTGGTCGACTCCAGCGCGTTACGTAAGGTCAGCCACGCATTTTTGGCATCGTTTGAACAGAGTCGCCGAGGCTGTTCGCCCTGTCGCGGGTTTGTTCCACTTGGCGCCGGAACTGGGGTGGAACGCGCATGAAAAAGGAGGATCGGCGGTGCTCGATCGCACCTGTGGGATTCCAGCGTGGAGACCACGGGTGGATTTCTTCTCTTAACTCTTGCACTTGAGCTGATCTTCGCGGGGAATGAAGATACTCGTTCTGGATCAAGGCTTTAGTTTAGTAGTAACTTCTACTATTCGTAAGGGATAATACGAGACGTTATGTTTCGGTTGCAAGGAATGTTTCTAGAGCAGAGGCTGTGTTGAACGCTGAAACGATAAGAGGCCGAGCCTTCTGCGCTGTGGACAACAGCATCTTGCACACTTTTCACGCACTGATTACGTGTCGCCGGGTGCGCCGTAGCTGTCTCGTAACTCCTACTAATTAATTAAACGGCGAACGGGGATGAGCCAGTGATAAAGTCCAAAGTCGAGCCACCGGCGTGGAAACAACGCGCGGGCAATCTAACGAGGCGGTGATTAGAGGGGATTTTTCATCGCGTAATCTTAATTGCCGGCGTGCAACGGTCCAGCACTCTGTGTCTTGCGTCCAACTGACCGATGAACGTACCGTTGGCTTCCAAACGTAGCAATTTCGTGTTGCCCCTTCGGGTGGATCGCAGCCCTCCTTTCCGTTCAGAGTGGACAGACCTAAATTGTACGACGACCAGTTACTCGGCTCTTTCTAAGCTCCCCAATTCTATTACCCATTGTTGTTCTATTACCCTTCGGCGTGTGCTTATCCAATATAAATAGAATCGATAGAAACGAAGTCCCTTGAAGTTTCCTCGCAAACGTCTTCTCTTTCGCTCGTCCCCGGCGAGGTACTAGAGCCCGTTAGGAAAAACACCGCGAAATTATCTCGCCGCGCACCAGATTCTCGATCGGCGACAAACGGCTGGGTGATCGCGAGATAGCTGGCAGAAGATCCACCGCGAATCCGCGTGGAAGAGCCCATATTCCGCGGAGTTCGCGGGTTGCATAAGTTTTACAGCGGCCGTGCCACATACCGCGTTTACCCTCTCACCGTGCTTATGTAAACTGCGGCCGAGTGCAACCAGTGTAAGGCAACGTGCAATTATTGCATTAGGTTGGAGACGTGGATTTTTAGCGAAGGTCGCGGATGTTTTCCCGCGAAAATCTTCCACTTGCAAACATTCAACGAAAGCTCTCTCTCTCTCTCTCTCTCTCTTAACGAAGCGAACAAAGTCATGTAGGTGTAAAGTTAACGGAGCAGCTGGGGAGGCTTAGTTTATCCTACCCAGATTGTGTAATTGGAAAAACGGGGATGCATGAAGGAACGCAGCAGCCGCGATAATTGCAAATGGGAAACAGGTCCGGTCAAGGCGGTCTTGCGATCCTGGCCTGTTTTATAACGAAATCATGGTGTAATTAACGTTATCGATTGCTGATCGCTGGATAATGTGGAGTTCTCTTGATTGGCAGAGGAATGGCGCGCGCAAAGGCGGCCAATAAAGAAATCGCGCGGCTAAGGACGACCTCGGGGCTTCGCGATTCCCATCGTGATTCGCGCATCCGTCGTGCGTGTCCTCGTGTGGGGTGGTTTATGTAAGATACTGGTTTCTAATGATCCCGATAAATTCGCATGCTGCAATGCGCGCTCATGCGACTAGGGATCCATGGAATTTAGAATGTAGTACCTTCAGTTTCTATATGGGGCTACCGCAAAGAAAGAAGGTTGCAGGATCTTGGGCTTTCATTCTTAAATATTTTTTGAAAATTTTGACTCCCTAAGTCTTTGATTCTGGGTAATCCTTAGATACATCCACCATAATTTGTCTAATTATACTGCTTTTAAAATCGAGACTTGATTAATCGATGTTACAAAAGCTGTAAGTGAATGTAATTTACGCTCACTTTCGTAATCACCGAGCAAAGCGTAAATATGATTTATATGCGAGGAAAAAACAGAGATCCTAGGCGTTATCTGCACCAGCGATGTCGTGGGCGAGCTAGAGGACTTGTTGATAATCCCCTCGACAGCTGAATAATGCCAACCATTAATCCTCCGTTTAAAAAACAACGATTTCCCTCAGCGACGTAGACGAGTTGATTAATCAAATGCTAAATGACTGGGTCATCCAGCCAACTATGTATCGTGCACGGTGCGTAAGCGTGTCACGTAACCCGTCCTGCCAAAGGGACGCCAGAGAATTAACATATTCCGGTTTCTTAAATTCATCAACAATTGATTCCCATTTGTCAACCACTGTCGACTGCGTCGACTGGCGAATCACCGTGCGTGAAATTGACGCAGAAGAATCGCCACGGAACAGTGATCGTCCGCGAGGAACATCGAGCATAGATCCTATGGGAGAAACGATCGAAGGATCAAATGACTGTACGCCTTATTAATTCGTCTTTATATAACAGACGAAATAATTATGTTCTTCTCCGCTTGCAGCCTGCAAGAGCAATCCTCGAGGGAACTTAAACATGATTTGAAATGATAAATTATGTATAGGTAAATGCCAGAAGTGAAAATTCGTAATATTTTCTTTTCAACCACAGCGACGTTAATAAATACTTATGATCTCAGCTATAAGTATCTTGCGACTCGCAGCAGCAAAAATAAATAAAAATTAAATAAATTGTTCACTACAGTATTTTCAGCATGAAATTAACATTCTTTTTCACTAAAAGATGAAGTATTGATTTCTCTAGCACTTACATCATTTACCATTTCAACTCCTCAATGATTGCAAGCCCAACTGCCCCTTTGAAGCGTCGACCTTATAATACATAACAACTAACCGACTTAGAGCTCTCCCTAGTTGAGGCACAGAGGGGATTGCACTGCCAGCACGACGTTCGGATTTACATTTAAAAGTGCGCAGACGTGTGGCTCCATAAGAGATTTGACGAGGTAGCAGGGCTCGGACAAAGGGATGCCAGGGAGAACTTGTAGGACGTCTTGTCAGTCAACAGCCTCAGATATTCATAGGATTCTCCCCTTCGGAGCGGCGACATCCGGCAGAGCACAGCAAGGCTGTACGTCCTCTGCAATTTGACTTACCGTCCGCGAGACGACGAAACTCTTTCGCTAGGCTTTCATCGCGGATTGACGACTTCGATACGCCGATCGGGGCTACACTCCTGAAAGGGAGCTGTGTTCTTTATTCTTAGAGGTCTCGAGATTCCGTGGAAGAATCAGTAACTTGGGGTGCTAAGCTTTCAAAAAGATCAGAACACAAAATAATTCACTAAGCTTGATGCGGATTTTGTTCGAATGGTCCGATCAGAGAAATACACGTAGATGCAACCACCTGGCAGGCGTTGTGCGCTCGAAGTGTATCGATTGTTTGGACGAAAACGCGGAAGAGGGAAGAATAAAATTGTCACGGTCGTAGGATGACGACACGCGTTGCGTCGTCGCTGTTCCTGTATTCGTCTCTAAATCTAATTATTTCACTTGGTTCCGACGCAGCAGATTCTCTCACGGCGATAGCTGGCTGCGAGTCGGAGAAAGTGCGGTAACCTGGCCTCTCGTGCTCAGAACTACTTTCCTTCTCGTGAGAAGGGTCGTCGTCTCGTCTCTAGCGATGGGATCAAGTTCGATGATCCAGCTGTTCGGCTCAAGTTTAAATCAAAGGAAAAACTTAAAAAATTACACGACGTTTCGCTACACCCGACTGAATTCTCTTCGAACCATAAGTCTGGAAATTTAATATTTAAAGCTCGAAAGCTTTCATCGGTGTTTAACGTTAAAAATAATATCGCTATCTTCTCAATTACCCTGTCGCGACGCACAATCGCATTTTATCAAATTCCGAGGCTATTTATATCGCTGCACAAATATTTCAGAAATGTTATTCGGGGCCCTATCGATCCCATCCTCGCGCAAGATCGATCCCATCTCTGCGATCGAGATGCACGGTTCGAAAGGAAAATGGTCCACCGTTTCTTCTTATATAAATGATTCGACCACTGCGCTTACGTAAAGAACCGTAAACACGGATGACAGTGTAAGAATGTAAGCGCAGCGCGCACGTAAGCGGCGATTAGTAATCGTTAATGGGCCACCAATCATTAGGAATACGGTTTGACAGTAATTGATTCTGGCGGTAGTGAAATCAGCTGTATCTACATTCAAAATTACGGTGTCTAATAGAAAAGAGATGTCCATATTAATATCCAAACTTCTATTCATTCTTCGCCAAGCACTTGATATAATCGAGAAGAATCGACCATTAGAACCATTCGACCGTTCATAATTGGCCAGCTAGAACATCTGTCGTCAAAGATACGAAGTCTGACGTAAGGTTACATCAGCGGACGTCGTTCAAGACGACGCTGATACATGTGCTCCCCTAAAGTGGACCAATCGACAGGAAATCTCCGAATAAAGGGAAACTGAAGCGAAGGGGACCCACCTTTTTCATCTTGGCAGCCTGCTGCTTCACGATCCCGCTGAAATTCATGTTCAGATCTAGGTAGAGGTGATTGTTGTTCAGCAACTGCGGAGGTGGCTCCATTGGCGGTGGATTCGCCTCCTTTTTGTGCCTCAAACGCCTCTCCGTCCTCTCCTGCCTGGTACGCAGCACCAACACCACGTTTCGGTCCAGCATTTTCCAATGGAGAAGTGCTTTTACGCGAGACTTTAATAATACTACGCCTCTCCTTCTAATACTTCTGGTATCTCGAATCTGGTATCTTCGCCACGATAGTACCCCCGAAATCGAGTCTATCTTGGTACCATGATCCTCCGCTAAGTGTCACTGACTCATTTCCTATGTTAATTACTGTCTATCATCGATACTCCCAAATTAGTCTCTGGAATATCGAATTTCCCGCGAATAGTGTTCCATCGTTGACAACTTCACCACTGCGATGTTAATTTCAAACGCTTCTAAATCTCTTCAGTCTTCACTCATAGTTCTCCACAGTTGTCTCATGTAATAGTACCACTATCCTCCAATGTCTCTTCAGGTAGAGCAACGAGGATCTACGGGGATATAGATCCTCTGACAAAGATACCTCCTCTTCCAGAAAAAGATCTTCTATCACACATACCACTGACAAGTTGTGAGTCCAGTATCCTCCAGAGGATTCACTTTAGACCACCAACGACCAACGTCAACAACGCGCCAATATCGAACTCGATGCGGTCACCAATCGTCACTCGAGTCAGTTCCAGTTCAGCGGAACTTCAGCATGTAGCAGCGCTCGACGATCGCCAGATTTCACCGCATAGTGAACGGGACAAGCTGGACTCGCGGCAGAAACGGATGCACGCGAGTAAAATTCGGTGGAACGGATGCGTGGGACGTGCGACTGTGCGTAAACCGCGGAGCACCAGCATTTATTGGACCGGGGTTAGGCCTGGGACGTTATCGTCCGCGTTATCGGTAGCTACCGAGGAAAAAACGAGATGCTTAGGCGCCGTGCAGACCACGATCGCTTTTCGATCCGGCGGAGGAGAACGGGGAACGCGAGCAGAGATCGTGACACGAGCCGCGTGGCCCCTTTTTCGTTTATCTCCTTAGAACGCTCCACGCTATAGCCACTTCCACGCCTTCGGTTTTCCTTGGCTGGCCAATCAGATTCAGGGTCAGACTGGGGCTAGACAGAGGGTTCACGTTGGGGACCGTTGGCTTTCACTTGGCTGCTTATCATTTGGATAGGAGGTTGACTTCGGTGATGGTAGCTAGGCGATTTGAGAAGGAAAGAGGTACAGATAGTAGAGTAGAGCCCGGGTGGATGATTGCCAGAGGGTTGAACGAAAGCAGATTCATCGGAGATCGAATTGAATAACGCAAGTTTCTCTCTGCCATATTTGACCTAGTGCCAGTTGCACGCTGCCACTTTGGCACAGAGAAGTTAAGCATCGGTTTATCGCAACCAGTATCGATTTCCGCGGAAGCATGTGCCTCGGAACCGGAAGCCTTACGTGTTCCCGCGTTTACCATTATACGCCTCTCTGTATCCATCGAGAAGCAATTGCCTCTTGTGTCTGACAAATCGCGAATTCAGAATCGAGTTGAAAGATCTGTGTGCGTCAGTGCGTTTTTTTTTATTCTTCTTTCTCTGCTTGGAATCTGCAGAAGCAGGTCGAGGGAATAACAAGGCTAGATGGACGTGTTTACCATGGAAAGCTGGGAAGAAAACCTTTGCAAGAATCGTAGCTTTCATTAATATTCTTCTCTCTCTGCGACTAAAGTCAACCTCGTCGTAAGCTTTACTTCGTGCTACTTTGGGTTCAGAGTGCAGCTCGGCATTGCTTTTATATGAAGAAAGCCATGTAAGTCGAAAGAGCGGAAACAATAAACACTGTTATTTGGAGTTTCTACTCGTAAAGATAAATGGAGCGAATTATAACGTTGTCACATCGGCCAGGCCTTCGTCTAATCTTCTAAACGACAGTAAAACATCGTCCACTACTAGTTATTCGATCCCGAGTGGATTGCACGCCATTTCCTTTAACCCAGAAAGACCCTCGATAATACCTCCACGAGACCACTATCCAATTTAGATTTCTTCTAGCAATTTCCAACATCCACCTTAATCCAAACAGTGATCGACACTTCTCTGATGAATCTCCGTTCCCTGACAAGTGAGAAATTATTCATTCCATTCATTCCAAATGCAAGAAGCCCTCATTATCACAATTTAATTCCGTTGCAATATTTCTCGATGGCGCCGTGCCACATCGAAACGAAAATTGCTTTCGCCTCAAAAAAAAAAAAAAAACACGAAGCCTTCTACCGCTGCTGGTAATTACTTAGTTTCGTACCTTATCAGCGTGCAATTGAACGACCGCGAGCAGCAAAAAGGAAACCGCGAATTCGACGAAAAAATTGTCGTCGAAGCACGAACCTCGATCACTGTGCCTCACTCGACAAAATCGTTGACCAATGACATTTTTAATCTTTATTACAGACGGACACAAAGCTGACGAAACTTTTGTTGTAAATTGATGATGCAACGATTACGCGAAGCGTCGGGCTAGGTAGATCATCCGGCTAGCTTCTTAAAGGGACAATCATTTCTCACGATCGTAGCCAGAAACTGTGTCACGTGACGCAGAATTAATATCTACATTATCAGACTCGTATTTTCGCGCGTATCAGTGATATTTACGCGCTAAACGATCGATAAGGGCACGTTATCCCTGAAAGCGGATGAATCTGCTTCTCGGCGACCTTTCGTGACGTCCAGTTGACGAAACCGACCAACTAATTGTTCGATACCAGTGTATTTCTGTCGAACAACACGGCCTGCGCGTGCACTGCGGATAGGAAGGAAAACAACGAATGGGAAGAGGGGGAGAAAGATAGGTGGAAGAGAGAAACGGAGACGGTGCCCTCTCTGAAAGCAGTAATTACCGCTTTTAGCCGTTAATTTCGCTCGTAAATAACAGCAATCTGCGTTACATCATATAAATCGCGTCGGGGGAACGGACTATCCCGTAATCTCTGTGTTTATTTGCCTCGCAAACAGCCAGTAAGACAGTATTACAAAAGAAAACGCGGAACCGTTTCCAACGTGAGAGTTTCATCCAATACCCACGTGGATACTTATTTTCATAGACTATACATCGATTATGACCTGCATAAAATTTTGATACTTAGGTACTCTGCGTTTACTCAACACCCATAACTGAAGACCAAATTCAAGATCAATGCATTAAATCATATTGTTAAATTCGTTTTTTTATTTCGAAAACGACGCCCTTTATGTGGAAAATACGTGGCATCGTTTCCAATTGATTTCAATTGAACTTGTATTTTGAAACGTTCTGTAGATTAGAACATTCAATGGCGTCCGGCGATCTCAGCTGTCGGCTAGTGCATTTCCCGCGTTTCAATGGAAACGTTGGTGTTTGACCGCGATCCTTTATCGAGCAGGGATTTTATCAGGTCGCCGCGCCGTCAATATCAATAACCGATTCTCGACTTTTCGCGGAGAAACACGATCGATGCCGTTGCTCGAATCTGCGGGTAGCAGTCGGTGACAAATTAAGCGGCAATTAATCTCGGCCACTTATTCGCGACCATTGATCCCCCGCAGTTATCGAGCCACCTCGCGCGTAATCTTCCGACCCGCGGCAATTCCATTTTCCGAATCATTCCGCGACACTTCTGGCGCCTTTGTCTTCTGTCGTCGCCAATCGCGTGTCAAGATTTCAAACAATCTTCCCTCGCGCGATTCTCTTGTCTTTCGACGCGCGCGGGGCTTTAACACTCAGAGTGTTGCAACGTTCAGTGAAGTTCCGTTTCAAGGTTTACCATTCGATGATTTCCAGACAGTCGGAACGCAAATATTGCCATTGGGCTTTTACAGATCCCCAAATCTGTAGGGGGGGGGGGGGGAGTGAGTTTGCTCTGACAAATTCCCCAGAGAGTCTCTTATTCAAAACAGCAGGCAGGGAATGAATTACTTAATTATTCTATGTATCGAAAGAAAATTTTGATACCGCAGCTCCTCGAGCATCAGCTACAGTAATGAGGCGGAGCGACTCGAACAGGCACGGTCCAATTAATCGCGATTTACGAACGGGATGCTCCAACAGTTGCACGCCTCGTTAAACACACTTATAATCCGGATTATGGTATTATAATAAGTGTTTTATTCTCGGCGGCAAGGCGCGTGTCTGTCGCTCCAGTAATTATTCCTGGCCGAAGAATGTCGACGCGCGGGCCTAAGAGAGAAACAAGTGGAAGTAAACCGGAGAGCCGAAAACAACCGTCAAGGAAACAGGGGACGAACAAAGAGGTTCGTGAGACGTCAATACGAAAGTGACGCCACGAAAATCACTGGGAGAAATGAATCGGTAGCGTCGTCGCGATAACGAGTAGGTACTCGAAGATCGCACGGTTGCGAGTTTGGTCGAACGATAACGATAAGCAACAGCTCTGAAAGCTACGCACTTGAAGGCCTTCTCCAAACGTGTCTCTTTCGTGAGTCACTTGATTGTTTCTTTGCCTTTAAATGGCTAGGTTGGTGGAGAATCAGGTGGCTACTGTGCGCTTCAGCGATAGTCTTTTTAAATATTTTTCCTCCTCGAATGCGTGACGTGTTTCAAGCAGTTGTTTTGGTCCTCTCCGAATTCACGGGCAATTCGACCGCGCTCCTCGTCGATTATTCCAAGATATCGCGGATGTAGGTCGGTGTCGCGACTCCTTCGTGAATGCATTCCGCCTCGGAAAGCATTCCAACGACACTTTACGGCTCGATTTTACGTCCTTCCTGCCACTGTCGAGGTGAGACCTCAAGGGAGCATCGACGTTCCCTGCGCCAGGCCATTTAGATGCAGTCGATTTTACGGCAAAGGGCCATTGGGACCACTGTGGTCGATATTTCCTCAATATTAATATGAACTCCACTCGAAAAGATTTAAAGTATTCATGCAGACGTTCCTCGTATTCCCCCCCAAAGCAGCCTGGAACTTCAAAGCTCTGGCTATTTTCGCGGAAGCAGGAATTGAGGTTGTCTCGCCGACTGCCAATTGTCAAATGCCTCAGGGGAAGACCGATAGCAATAAACAAGCGATGTATAGATAAAGCAGGACAGAAACGCATGTAAACCTAATCTGGACGATGTAGATAGAACGGATACTGTTACAACAACCGAAACGAACACGGCAGGCAGTTTGACGTTGATTCGAAACGAGCGGCCCGTTTCGCGGATTTTTTCAGGGCGACGAGGTCGAGGCACCTGGCTCGAGTCTTCTCCGTATCAGAATAACCACAAATCTGATCCGATCTGGGTCACGTCGGGGAATGAAATTCAATCGTCTTCGTTATTCTCGCGTCAGTTCGATACGGTCGAGTTTAATCCGACGGACTGGAATAGAACTGCTGAAAAAAAACAGCCCGGTGTGAACGTGCCCGTTTCTTGAGACACCTTCGAACGACTCAATATTAACCTGCACGTTACCATCCAGCAAAAAATTTTCAAACACCCTTACCACGTTACAAAACGCGCCTACGAAAATCTCAGTAGACTACAGCTCCGAAATAACTCAAAATATAGCTGGAAACAAAGGGAAACTAATGCCCGAAAGTGGTTTCGAGCTCGGGGTAGACCCAGGAAACAAAGTTCAAAAGCAATCGTCGCTGTTCCCGCGGGAAGCCGATCGAAAGGATGATTTCGTCGAGCCGCAGCAATCGTCTGTGATACTGCGACGATACGAGATTAGTCATCGATACGGGAGCAGGTTTATCTCCGGATCGGTCGAACAAATTTTAAGACTTTTCCATTCATCCTGTTACGTCCCCGTGGATGTTACGCCGGGGCAATCTTTCGCCCGATTAGATAAAACGGGGCTCCTCGAGGATTATCTCGGCGGCGCATCGTCGCGATAAACTTTCCCGACGACGGGCGGCTGTACAGTGAAAGCCTCGTCCAATTTCCACGTACTTCCCTGATCGACTTTGACCGTTCTGCCTTCCAAACGGAACCAGACGAGCCATGCAACAGACAGCAAGAGTAATGGCTGGTAATAAACTCTAACGACCGACGAAAGTCGCATTAATGAAGGGAAATTCAGTGAGAATGCACGCGCATCTTCTATCGCCTTTCCTTTGTCTCTTTGCCAATCATGAATCACATGGATCCGAGTTTACGCGATCCACGAGAGATATGGCCGAGACAAAAGCAGGTGGCTGCCCAAGGCCAGTCAGAACCACCCCCGACTCCAAGGTGAAAGTAGAAATGGAATCCATAATTAAGCTTTTGTGTCGAAACGTCTTTTATCGAACCAGAAATTTCACGCGGTGTCCGAACGAGTTTCCCATTATCTAATTAGTATCAGAGAATTGCCAGCTCTTTTTCTGCGCGTTCCATTGCGGCGAGAAGGAGGCCAGAGAGGAATAAGTTAGTGAACGATTGACAGTGAAGATCCAATTACTACGCGGCTTAATTGACGGACTTCCGCTTTCCCAGACGAAAGGTGAAACGTAATACGTTTCACCCAGGGGGAAATGGTCGCGCGTTGCCGCATCGCGACCGTTTCCGCTCGATATCGCGAGTGCAAAAGCGCTTTTTGTTCTCCGCGGTGCAGCCCGCCGCGCGGTTGGACAAAGGCCAACCGACCGTCATTTGTTTTCGCCCGGCCGCGGTGATTTTGCACGGAGAAAAATCGCCCGTCGGCCCGCGCCGTTCCTCGTCCACCCGTATTTTGACCTGTCGCGATTAATCAACGTCCAACCCCACGATTAGTCGGTATCGTTTCACGGGAAACTTAATTCGCGCTCTGTTTTCGCGGCTGTATAAAAGAACAACGTTAGGAACCACGAATCGCGCGATTTATTTCGCAGGAAGCCGCGCGATTTTCACGATCCTTCCCCCTACGCCGCGCACGCGCGACATTTAAACTTTCAACGGCATTCGAACTTTTCAAATGTCATCCACAATCTATAATACATGCAAATTAATCTGCCCTGCTTGTTCCGTGACGCCACAGTCGACGCAGATGCTATATTATAATTAGCATACGTGAGTTATAATCCGTCGAAATATTTTCCAGTTCCAATGACCAGGGGAAGATACATCCCAGCCTCTACGAAAGTTATGCACATGTTTCCCGGGCAGAGTGAAGGAAGAAGATCGTAAATCATCAATAAAATCATAGATCATCTCTACTTCGACGATAGAATAGAAAATGTTCAGAATCCCTTCCTACCATTCCTCGATCTGCATAAAAAATTATAGTTTCATGGGGGGTATACTTTATGGTTACTGGTGCAATGAGAAACTTAAACGTTCAATTATCCTGAGCAAGTGGACTATTTCGAACTAGAAAGCCATTTTCCGGAAACAGTGATTTTATAATTCGAAAAGGAAGCTCGGTCTGGTTTTTCGGTTCTCGAGTACCCCCATAGCAGACGACCCGCGGGGCCCCGCAAATCCACTGTAGTCTGCTAGAGTTTAAATAACAGCGCGCGAAACGTCGCACGCACCGGGCCGCGTGTTTTTCGACTGGCAGCCAGCGAATGGTAAATGCTATCTCGACTCACCATTTGATGCCGATAGGGATCCTGCTTGTCCCAGCGGTACTCCTGCAGCTGGAGGTCCTCGTACCGTTGTTTCTTCTTCCAATGGGAACGGGAACGTCTCACGACCGATATCACCACAGCTGGGCCCATCCGGCCATCTTGCCGTACACCAAAACGTGTACTACACTGCGCTGGCGTATTTTACCACTCGTTCCGCCCTCACCTCCGCGCCCATAGTAATTGCGTAACTGTCCACGAGCACTTTCAGTCGCTCCGCCTTTGTCCGTCTCCCAGCGCGCTCCAGTTCTCCGTCTTCTTCGCGCGCTCAACTTACTCGGTCGCCAGCGGCGCTACGGACGCTTGCTACAATTTCAAATGTATCTCGATCCACCGACAATTCAAATGAGTCTGTTCAATCTGAAGCGTAGCTAACTGCGCAGTCGTTGGTCCATGTGAACTTTGGAAGCTCAAAGTCACTTGGTTTAGTTTTCATGAATGGATGGATTGCTTGTTTAAATTCATTCCGTGTGTCTTTTTATTGAGAAGTTGTCTTCGAGCTTGTTCCAATGAACTAAGATTGTGCCTGATAGTAATTAGATAAAGTAAACTGGTCTGTGCTAGTTGGCATAGCGTTTATTTATTGCTTTATTTAATTTTCCTTCGGTGAAAGTTGTGGAATCATAAGTTTCGGTCAATGACATTCGAAAATTAGTACGAGGATGTTCCGTCGATGGCACCATCGTACAGAGCGACCTACCCTCACGTGACCAAGTTTTTTGAATATGCCCGCGAAAATGAGTTGGTAGGAGCGCTTGTGTTATTGTTGCAAGGTGCAGTTACGAGTTCATAGTTTTATGATTTTAAGACTGTATAAAATTCTTTATTCAATACTGACAGTACTGTCAAAAGGCGATCTTCTGTAGTAAGATATTTACATAGCATATACCTAACGTATATATACATTCAATAATATTTACAACTCTTACCGTGAGCATCGGAATAAATAAATAAATTAGCTACTACTAAACCAATCGGAGCCCATCGCCCCGAAAAATGCCGCCGCGCCGGATTTGATCGTGGCTCCGGCGGAGTCGCTTTTCGAAATCTCCTTGCTCGCCACTTTCTTCCGCTATAATGCAATTAAATTCTGTTAGCACATCGCTCTATCCATCTACAGTCGATATATCATTCACACAACTCGGATAGCAATTAAACAAGCGTTATATATAACGTAGAAAACGCAAAGTTACTTCCAGTACGAAAAGTTAGCCTGTTAGAAAACGCAGCATGCAGTATCGTTTTCTTACCGCAATTAAACGCACGATCAATCTTATCTGAATGCCCTGGCAATCTAAGAGTACATACGCATTTATGTGAAACAAGTGTACACAAACGAGTGAGGGAAATAACTTCGAATAAAGTCTAAAGTCGTACAGAGTTCGAGATTTGCGAGTATCGTATCTACCTGTGTCTTTTCTGGCAACGTTATGGAGACCAGAGGCAAACTTCTTGCTGGGGCTGTCACGGTCAACGGCGGAAACCATGGTGCACCGGTGCACAAGGCTAGCACCGAGGGTAGATCTGATTTCACTCCCTCGCTATTGGCGTATTCGCTTCGCGCACCCAATATCGAGTGAAGCTGCTCTAAGTGGGGCACCAGGTTTCCTAGTATCAGCTAAAAAGCAGGAATCCAAATCAGAATGCTAATCTTGCGTAATGAAATCATCTGGACACTCACCAGAGATCTCTGAACACTTTTCTTCACATTGGTGTGTATGAATGGATTGAAGACGTCGTAATCGAAGGGATCTATTTTAGACAGCACACTGTCGCAAGCTCTCGTCGATAATTCAGACAGAGCCTTGTTCTCTCGAGACACCATAAGCAGAGTGGAGTATTTGATGTCGAATAGCACTTGAAAGGCCTGCTTTTGCGAAAGTTTCGCATTGATCGATGCGGTGAAATAGTAGTTCAGTAATTCCGTGGCGATGCTCTCTATGATTTCGTGCAGCACTTTCCTGCATTTGGAACACGGAGATGTGTCGTACATATTACGTGACGAAGACTTAATTGTAATTCGTAACTTACTTTGGTAGGGTATGTGGTATAATCCTGTTCAAATCCTTACAAATTGCAGTGAGGAATTTCTGCAACTGTATAGACGGCTGATAGGGGACCAAGATTTCCGACTTTATCCTCTTGCCCTCCCCAGATTCCTCTTCGATGGTCACTTTCTCCCATTCAGACACAACCAAGTGTATTCGAAACCCTTCGAGGGGCTCCTTGGATATATACTTCTCTCTATGCTTACGTATCTTCATTTTGTACGTGTTTGCCCAAACTGACCATACGAAAGTGCTCTCTTCCTTCAATTTGTCGCAAATTGATTGCCACTTAACGTTGGTAATAGTTAATCCAGACACCTTCGACAGGGTGAAACACTTATTCAGGTTCGAGCTGAGGGTAGTCAGGGCCAATAGAAACCTCGCCGTCACAACAGCGTTTACGTCGCGCTGACCGTGTTCAGGTTTATCGGTAACACATGTAGCTTTCACGAAGCCTGTGAAGTCTTGTATCATGTTAATACTGATCATCTGTAAATGTTCCTGAATCTCCGCGCGATCGGAGAACGTGTCAGAGATCAAATATATATTCGTGGACAACAGATTCTCCTTAATGGACATCACACGCTCGGTCTCGTACAAGTACTGTTCGAGGTCGGAAAGCAAGGCCTGTAGACTTGCGTCGAAGGTTTCGCACAGCTTGAGAATATTTGGCGAATATCCCTTCGTTTTCATCAGTAACGACCTCTTGTTATCTAGTCCACCGTTCTTGTTAAGCTTCTGAGGAATATCACTCGGAGAATCCTTCCATACGAACCACCGTAAATCATGCTCTGGATACTCGAACTTGTCGTTCACTACTTTGTTAAGTAGCTCCACTATGTCGGATTTTAATAGAGCTACAGTTTCCACCCACTTGTCACTGATAATACCTGATGGATTATTAGAAATTTTATTGTAGTGTATACTAGAAAGCATGATTTATATATTCTATGGTCGCGATACGTACTTTTTGCTCTTTGAGATATGATAGGCTGAAAAAACTCCACCCAAAAGGTGATTTTCGGGAGGGAAAGTCCCTCCCAAATTGCATTCCAATTCTCGGGTAGATTAATGCTAACGGCTTCTTCGCGAACGTAATATAATCCTTTTATGGATATTATCAGGTCCAGAAGCTTCGTAACTTCGCGATTGCAGAATTCAGCAACCCATTCGAGCCAAGACTTCA
Source organism: Andrena bicolor (assembly GCA_960531205.1). NCBI lineage: Eukaryota > Metazoa > Arthropoda > Insecta > Hymenoptera > Andrenidae > Andrena > Andrena bicolor. Next base: position 911,780 of record OY482667.1, read on the forward strand.
TACACTTTTGAAGGTCTGGCAAGAGGAAGCTGTCTGGGTTGTCTTGAATGAATGGTTTATGCTGCTTTGTTACAAAAGGGAGAAACTCTGTCAAGAGTTCTTGATTTAAATTCAACTGAGAGAGCAACGAGTACGTTTCTTGATCCTGAATTCTTGTTATGTATCGCAAGACAAGACCTCCCGTCTTGTCATCGGTATCTGCAATCAGTCATTTATTTACATAAGTATCATATGTGCATAGTAAAGAAATATCCGTTTACTTACTTATAAAACAGGCATAAATTAAATGGACTGTTTGGATTAGTATTTCAATACATAATTTTATTTTGCTCTTAACGCTACTGTCACTTTCATCGGTGACGACGGATTTAATAGCACGATTGCGCATGGATATCAGCTTGTCCAGCAAATCTGAGAACGATGTTCCGTTCAATAATACAAGTGCCGCCAAGCAATTTGCAACACTCTGAAACAAAAGAGTATCATCAATGTGGCAATATGCAATTTACATCCGAACAAATGCTGACCTTTGATTGCACATCCAGCGACTGCAATATTTTATTGCATTCGTTGATAATAATATTTTTGAACTGACTAATAACATCCCACTGCTTAGAGATAATTGGATATTTGCTTGACAAATCAGCGCTCCCTATTTCAAATAGCAGACTGTAATTTATATGCTGTGCTACCAAATACAACTGTGAAGCAAATAGCAAATCCTTGTTCTCGATGCTAGACCAGATGTGTTGAGGTATGTCCATTAAGATCTTTATTTGAATAATAACCGAATTTTGGATTCCTTCTGAATTCCTGGAAAAGGGAGCGGGCCTCAGAAAACAGCTGCATTTCATTAATTCAGAAGAAGAGGTTGTAAGAAATACCTATCATTCTCATTCTTAATTGGTTCTAGCTTGAAACCAATAAGATACTTTTTCTGCAGATCTTGGAATTTGTCTTCGATACTGACAATTCTTGAAATAACACGTTCAGAAGTTATTTTCATTTTCCCAATGGTGTCTGCTGCCAGTATCAAGTCACGATACCTTTCCCTGTAAGCATTTAACTAGTCATTGAACATGTTTGGAAGCAGAGCGATGCTTTCTTAAGAGTGGTATGCATATGTTGTTTAATAATAATCATTTATTTGAAGGTACTGAAAGGAATTTTACCCTACTAATGTCCTGAGCTCAATTTTCTTTCTGTCACTCTCATGTTGGATCTTCTTCTGGATACCCTCAATGTCTTTGATCGTGAACTCTTCGAACAGCTTATCGATATCCAAATCCAAGTAATTCGTTGTTGTCATCTTTCTGACAATTTACCTCCACGTATCTTCAATTCGGTTCTTCCCACGTAGCACGATATCAACCCTATATCAACACACTCATTTTCCACTTTTATCCACAGCGTATTAAGAAACTGTTGAGAACATTCGGTCGCCAGATGGCAATGACTTTATCAACAAGGATACAATCAAACTTATCCACCTCGTTTCACTTTCATTCCACAGATGACTCTACAATCCCACTTTTCAAACGATAAATGGTCTCCTAAATATTTAGACCAAACTAGTACGTTCAGGCGCGTCATTAAAAGCAGCGCTTAAAATGTAAGAATCGGAATTTTCTTTCGAGCTGTGATCCCAGATACTTTCAGCTAGAGGTCACCAAAAAAGTACAACGATACGTGGATTTTTGGCCAAGTATTTAAGAGAAACGTACAGGTCCCGACCGGCGCACGGCGTTGAACCCGCGAACACGCAGTCGCCGTGGCGCGTCACCTCGCGGCACAATATTCAAGCACGGGATGAGCACGCGAGACGCCATATTGAGCGAATGTTGATTGAATGCGGTTCAGGTGTTTACGCGGTTCCAAGTAAAGCCCGTGTAAAAGCGTATCGATTGCTGTGCAGCACAGCTCAGGTATTTCCGAGGGATCGACGCTGTGTGCCGGGTGCACCACGCGGCGACAGAATGAGCGGCAGCGGCAGCGACGACGAGGGCAGTCGATGCAACAGGAGCAGGGGAAGCAACGTAGTAGCGATGGGTGACGTTCTAGCTAAGAAATACACTGACGATGCGTCCTGCGATGAATGCAGCCACGCGAACCTACATCTCGCGCAACAGGCCGCCGATCTAGCTGGCCAGTACGAGGACCAGGATGTCAGGTCCCCCGTGGTCGCGGACTCGGTCCCCGTCGCGGTACGTCTCTACTTACAGCGTGTGTCGCCAAACTACGTGCACCCTTGCACCGATCGATCCGAAACGTGCCCGTTCTGCTTACAGAACGTGTCGATGGATGAAACCGCGGTTGACGCGTTCATCAGAGGCGCCAGGGGCCCCGAGAGCCCGCCGCCACTCAATCCCGAGATCATCGCCGACAGCTCAAGTGGCAGCATAGACAACCCCTCGAGAGGAAAGGAAGCATGCTCCTGCGATACGTACAAAGCGAAAAGGTAATCATTGTCTGTAGAGAGAGCATCGGAGTTGGTCGTCGGAAATGGTAGGTGCAGGTAGATCGATTGTTCGCCATTCCAGAGAGCTGTTCAGAGAGGAACTGCAGAAGGCCATGAAGTTTCAGAATCTGTGGACCGAATTGAGGCAACATACACGAACGTCTTTTAACGCCGCTTTGGAGGCCTCTCGTATCCCGGAGGGCTTACAGTTGCAACAGAATATGTTGTCTCAGGACAATATGCATGACATTGTTCTGCAGTAAGTTGGAAGGGCATGCTGGGCACAACAGGTCGCGGTTGGATCGGACGCTATAGATTTTCAAAGCTATATTTCTTTTCAGACTGTGTAAAAGAGATCCCCGTCAGCTGTTTATGAGGCTAGTGAGTCAGGCACAAGAGTTTGTTGTAGAAGTAAAAGTTCGGTTGTTAGCTCTTCTACACGACCGTAGTGTAAATAATTTAGCAGAAATTTTTCTTACAGGTAGCTTAAACGGTATTCTTGAATCAGACTTATCGGTTCTTATCGATCGCAGTGAATATTCATTGTATATATCCTCTCCAGGTCTCTTAGACGATTATGATGCACTGATATCAACAGCTTCACAAATTTCTGAGTTAATACAACCTTTGAAAGATCATCTGTGCAAATCTAATTTATCATGGGATTGTTTTGTTAAAAAGTTGTATCAGATCTATGTGTACGATGATCCATTGGTACAAAATAATTTGCCACTCTTTATTGGGCAGGTAAACGAATTAATATCATAGAAACGTGCGGCGATAATTTCAGGATATATGAAAATGCAAATTTCGGCTTTTACAGCTGAGAAAACTTTTGCCTCTGAAAGGCTCTGAATACCAAGGTCTCGTTCATCGATACTTATCGTTTAATGACGAGATGACGGTAATCGGGGATCTATGGCCGGGAACGGAGCCGTGGATGGACAAATATAAGTAAGCGATACCACGAATTCCCGTCCACTTAATACCGACAGGACACTCGTACTGACCTTACAAACGGTGCGTATTTTAGTGCGGAGCAAGCAGTTCGAATGACTAGGCTTAGGCAAATAAAGGAGGCTTGGGAATTGTTTACCGCAACTAGGAAACTTATGGAGCAGCGTATGCTGAACAAGTCGCCCGACGATAGAACGTACGTTGAGGCGAGGAATAAAATACTGTAGAATTATTCAGTTTTCCAATCGGTAATTCAATTTTAGCGAGTTGCAAGAGGTTGACGGTCAACTTTCTACGCTTGCGTCGCAAGCAAAAATTGGTATACCTGACGTGGACAGTAGGCCCCTAAGTCCAACACCGGATTTCAGTTTGGATTCGCTCAATATGCCACCGAGCATCGAGATAGTTCAAATCTTGTTAGACGACTGGAATAAAGCTCAGCATCAAAAATTAGCTGATATAGCGGGCGTACTGACCGCAATAGACATTTATGCAAACGGACAAGACGATCCAGATTTTTTTGACTATGCACGCACCACTTGTCACTTGGCTCAGTTCGCGATTAAGTCAGTCAGGTACGTTTAATCGTTGGCTGTTACTTTTGGTAATTGTATGCGTTTTAATTCATCGATTGTTTAATACATTAAAGGGCCCACAACGAAGGGGGGTGTTTAGAAAGCAACACAGAGGATGGGAAAAATTGCGAATGTCACATGTGTACGGGGCCTTCAGTTTCTCCAAATGTAAGAACAATATTTCGATATTCCCGCGCGCTTTATTCCGTGTTATTATTCATCAGCAACTTTAATTTACAGTTTAATAAAAGCGGGACAGAGAGCATAGAGTTACCATTAGAGAACCCTTTTCCCCAACTGACCAATGGTTTTTTAGGTAAGCGAATTGTTGAACCGGATCCAGTGAAGATCACGTGACTTGGTATTGTTTTTTTTTTCTCAAACTCTATTTTAGAAGACACGGAGAATTGTTCCGCGACGCAAGTAAAGAAAAAAGTGGAGGATGTGGAAACGACGACCGACGAGAGTGAAGACACTGACGTAAGATCAGCCGAACCGCAGCCTTGTACGTGCGTATATCAGCACGCGAGGGAAATAACAGAAAGGAAGAAAGAAGTCCTAGAAAATCCTCCTTGCCCCTGTTTATTGAACTCCAAACGGAAGTGGGACACTTGTCCTTGTCTGACGAAATGTAATTACAGAAAAGGAATCTCGAATTACCGTTATCGCAAGATTTCCATCGATGTAATCTCGGACAATTGTTATCAGCTGTGCCTGAAGCGGTCGCGTCGAGTCACCCGAAGCCAGTATCACCTTCTACCGTGAAAACCAACCCAGAACCGAGCAAGCCCGCGGTTAAAACTGGCTCCACGCAGTCCGCCCAAACGCAAACCAGACACTCGACAACGCAGACGCCAAATACCAGTCACAATCATGCAGCACATCAGGGTAGGTGTAAGTGGTGAATCGTTCCATCGTTTACATCCTTCAATGACCCTTTCATGCAACTTTCCGAGCCACACTTTCATGAAGTCTTTAGGAGCTGGCGTTAAAAAACCGTAACGAGGTGTCCTTTTTGTTTTCTGAAACCGAAACAGGCGCCACTCATCCACACACGCACGGACCTCTGCCGGACTTGGTAAAAAATACGGGTCCCTCTCACAGATCTCACACACACAACAACCATGCGACGCACGCCTGCCACAAACAGGCCAATGTCGAGCACATCAAGAGAGTGTCGTGCAATGACCGTCAGTATACGCACCGAGATGCTTCCGCTGTGAACGATTCTCTGATCGTTTCCGAATTTCCACTGTTCTGGTTTCAGTGAGTTCTGGGGACGGCGATTGCTCGGATTCTGGTAGCAGTCAAGAGGACTCTTGTTCAACTAGTAGTTCAGCGCAGAGGGATTCGAGTAGGCACTGCGATTGTTGTTACTGCGAGGTGTTCGGTCATGGGGTTGTAAGTAGATTCCGTCGATGCGCTAGCTTAAGGTGTAAACCGGGGTTATCCGTTGTTTCAAAGGGAAGGGTTTCTTTCAGCCCTCGGTAGCGCCGGTTAGTCGTAATTACAATGAAATCAGGGAGAGATTACGTCAGTTACTGACTAAGAAGAAGGCTAAGAAGTGCAAGGCCGCGTGTAGCCCTTCGAAGAGTTCGTCAGAATCGTTGTTAGCTAATACGAACACGGAAATAAAGGCGATAACGAATTCGGCGGCCAGATCGAACACACCAGTTTCCACAGCCTCTACGGTGCAACCGGATCAGCAACGAGATCAGAGGGACTTGGAAGAACTACTCGAGTTTATCGAAGGGAACCAGAATGGGAAGAAGGATAACAACAAGAAGGCCGAGAAGAAGGCCAGGCAGAAGCAGCGAAAGGTTAGTTAAGCGGGAGGAAACACGCGTGCTTAAGTGACTTTATGTGGGATCAATGTAATTTTCTGCTTGTTACAGTTGGAGGAGAAGCTCAAAAGAGACAGGCAAGAAGCTGAAAGACAAAAACTGATAGAGTTACAGAAAAAGACACCGGAAGTGACTATCACTGTCGTAGATCCGCAGAAACCCGTTCCTCAGAGATTATTACCTCAGTGTAATCTACCCGAAGTATCTATTTTACCCACGTCACCGCCAGTAGCATTGCCGACTGTAAAGCAATTGAGTAATAAAAAGAAAGACAAACAGGAAGTTTGTAGCAATAGTAGTAATGCCAGTAGCGGTAGCTGTAGCAGCAGTAGTAGTAGTTCTAGTAGTATAAATAGCAAAGCAAAGACTGCACCTCTCAATACGAATGTAAAGAACAAAAGTATTAATACGAGTAAGCTCGATAAAACGGTGGTACTCGGCCAAGCGAGTAAGGCAGCCACCAAAGCCGACAAGCTTGAAGTTAGTAATAAAAGTAACAAAACACTGGCGAGTAGCAATGGCACAAATATTAAATGTAACGCAAGCAATACCACTGAAAAATCGTTGGCTGTGGACTTGGCCGATAAGAAACTCACGAAGAAAGAGAGAAAGAAGCTGAAGAAGCAAATGAAGAAAATGGAAGAGGCGAAGGTGAAGGAAGTGATGAAGCCGGTTCAGGCGGAGAGTCAGCCGCAGATCGTGACGATTAAAAGGGTGATGGAATCGAACAGCGCTGAACCAACGGTCACTATCACGTTGAAAGGTCAGACGCCAGCGGAGGACAAGGTTCTGTTCACGCTGGTAAACGGACAAACCAAGGAGGCACCCCTGCCGAAGATGGAAACCGAGCAAAACCAAAACATCAGCGGGAAGAAGAAGAAGACCAAAGCGAACAATAACAACAACAACAGCAATACCAACAACAATAATAATAACTCGTTGCAACAGGGGAACAAGTCGCAGCAGACGAACAACTCGAAGCAGCAGCCGCAGAATAAGATCTGCGACAATAAAAACGTGAAGCAACAAGCGAACAACGAGAAGGCTAAAGGGAAGCAGCTAGACGAGAAGAAAGTTCAGCAGCAGAGTATAACTGACGCGAAGACCAAGTCCAAGAAGGACAAGAAGAACACGGAGAATAAAGAGAACGTGCTGCAGCAGAACACGGTGAACAAGAACAAGAATCAACAACAGAACGTGTCCACCAAGAAGCAGAACAAGATAAATACCCCACCGCAGACACCGGTCTCTCAAAAACCGCCGCCGAACGCGAATATCACAAATGAAAGCAATAAGAAGTCCAAGGGGCAGCAGCAGGATAAAAACAATCAGTTGAATACCAATAGAAATAACAGAAATGTACCTATTAATGTTTCCAACAAACAGGGGAAGAGCGATAATCAGAAGGTTCAGAGTAAGGCACCCGTTCAGATGACAATCAAGCAGCGACCGGAAGTTCAGCCGTCTTCCACGGAGCGCGTCAACTCTCCTTTGAGTAGCCAGTTCAAGGACATCGGCGTGAATTCCAAGATCAACATAGAGAACTTGAAGCTACCGCCTGGCATCACGATAACGAAGGTTGACGCCCCGGCGAAACCTTTGCCAATAAGGTCAGCGCCACTGCCGAAGCCAGTGAACCCTCCCAAACAGACCACGATAATCGCTGCGCCCATGAGCGGAGTTCAGTCGAGCTATGCGAGCTCTCAAGCTGGTGGCAACGTGATCGTGGTCGATACTGGGAAGCTGAAGCAGGACCTCCTTCCCAAACCTACAGAAAAGGGTGAGTAAAAATTTAGTTTAAATTCCTAATACCGTTCCTATCCGAAGATCCATCTTATTTGTTGCTTGCCGTTACAGATGTGCCCAAGGAGTCGCTGCCAAGCCAGAGCACCAGTGGAAAGAAGAAGAAAAAGAAGAACAAGAACGCAGCGAATTCCAGCAACGTCCTTAGTCAAGCAGCGATGCAAAACAGTGATCCGTTCTCAAACGACCACACAGACGAGCCTGCCAGAATACTCCACAACCCAAACACCAACATGGTGACCATCAGGAACCCCGCCTTTGGCCCCATGAAAGTGCCACCCACGCAGCAGGCGGCTATCATAAAGGTCTCGGAGAACGGCATGGTGACCATCAGAAGCCCCGCGCTGCAGCAGGCGATCAACGCGGGCCTGACGTCGCCTCCCAAGCCAGACTACATAGTGAAAGGCGATCTGTCCGCCAGAACGTCCGCGGAGGGCGCGACAAATTTGAAACACCCCAGCAACGGTATCATCCCGTCGAGTCTGGCGGAGCTGAGGAGCAGACTGACCCCAGACTGTGCCACTCTTAGCGGTCTGGCGAACATTCAAATCAGCAAGGTGACCAACGGTCAGCCGATACCGGAGAACGGGATCAACTTGAAAGGGACCAGCGTGACCCTGACGAAAGTGAGAACGGAGCCGAGCATGAAGGACGTGCAGAGCGCTAAAACGGCGGTGCGAGAGGCGCTGAACGCCTCGATAGTCGCTGCCTCCAGCACCGGCAAGAGCAAGAAGAAGAAGAAACGCGGAGCAGGCACGAGGCAGTGCGGCGATGACTGGAACCTCGTTGGTGAGAAACAACACTAATCAGAGTTTAACATGTAAATTTGCTTCTTTCGTTGGTTTTTTTTTTTTTTTTTTTTTTTGTTTCCCTTAACACACACTCCCCCGGGGGTTGCACATTTTGGCTCCCCTGTGTCAGGCATTCAAAGCTTGATTCACTACACACAACAGCAAAACATATACATGTACATCTTGTGGACGAGCGAGTAGAGGTTGATCGTACTGACGACGGTTTTTCTTTCGTTTCGTTTTCGTCAGGAGAGGGCCGTGTGCCGCGTTAGGACCAGGTCTCGGCTAGGTCGAATGATTTTTCGAATACCGGATACAACCGGGATGCCCTCAAATTGGCCACCACGAATCTGTCGGGGGAGAATTGTTCAGATGGGACTCTGGCCAGTGAGCACTATCTTTTCTTTATTTTCTTTTCGCTGCCCGAGTCGGCCGACCAGGTGACTTCTTTTCTCACGAATCCAATGTATAACGATTACCGCTCCGCGTCTAGCTATAATTATGTACACTCGTGCTTAGGATAACATGTGCAGTCTCGAGACTTTGGGGAGTGTCTCAGTTTTCTCTCTGTCTCCCTGTTTACTCGATTTCCTTTTAGTTTCTTTCTCCTCGAGGAAGGTATTGAGGAGCACTCGACGCGCGCATGACGTTAGACACTTAATTAGATCCGTAGATACTTGTAAAGAGCAACATTATACATCGTGATACGTGATAAGTCGACTGCGAAAGGGGAAAGTAAAGATAAAGAAAAGATAGGTAGGTCACTCAAGAGGAAGGGAGAGTGAGAAGCTTTTACCAAGTTCGCGTTGATCATGGCAGCGAATTGTTTGCCTGCTACCTGATAAATCTCATTGTGATACATTAATGACCTGCGTAGGTGATCCTACAACCATATACGAGTGTTTTGCGATACTCTTTTCTTTTTTTAATCTACTGATGACATTTCAATAAATTTTATTTTTTCCAACGTTATACTCTCTTTTTCCTTGTCGGTACTAACACCGTCACCCAATAGATGCTGCATGCGTATGGACACGTGGAAGCCTCGTTCCCTCTCTGCCTCATCGTCGTCAACGATTGCTCGTTTTTCTGCTCTCGATCACTCTAACGGGTCTTTCCTGTTCTTCCCTTTCATCGCTTCTCCATTGGAATTCTTCCGCCTCAACAGATATCTGTCACATTTTTTTATACGCTACACTTCCCTTTTGTACGGTCACTCTAGCTCCTCCGTTCTTGACGATACGAAAAGGTGTTGATCCGGAAATTTAAAAAACTACGAACTCGAGTAGTATATCGCGTACCGATCTCAACGTTTCCCACATTTTCGTATCATTCAGGACAACATAATCCTCTTAAGTAGTAGACACCACACATAGAGACCAGAAACAGAAAGAAATTGTACGCGCAGCAAACGTTTCCATAATCTCCCTTCGCCAAGGGCCCCGCCCGACTCCTAGTATTCAGAGCGTGTCTTTTGCAGAGAGCGTATTCACGCCCAAAGATATAGACCTCGAGGACGGGGAGATGGACGACGCTGAGCGGGAACTGGAGGCATTCAAGAGGTTCTGCCTTCAATCTGTCCCGCCTCCGCGGAAGGAGAAGGTCAATCTCAACATCAAGGACATCGTGCTGAAGAAGAAGTCATCGTCCTCATCGTCGTCGTCCTCATCAACGACGGCCGCCGCCGTGATCGCCGCCAATTGATTTCGTACAATGTTAATCTTGCGCGTGTGATGGCTTGACGCAGAATTAATGGGAATTTCTATTCGAAAAACGAGAGACGAGAGCCATCCTAGCTTACAAAAAAAAGGGGGGGGGGAATATTTCACGGTCAGACAATAATAGATCTTATTTGACGAGCGTGAGTACGTTGTATCGCTATAATCAACCTTGAATGAGTCCGAGCTTGCTCGAGGAACGAGCAAGATCTCGAGGCGGGACTGGGTAAATTCGTTGCCCTTGTTTTAATTTTAATTGTAGCCTGAACGTTTGCGTCAAGCTGATGTAATTACTTTAGAAAGAAAGAGAGAATGTTGACCATTGCCGTCGCACGACCGGAAGGGAAGAACGGAAAAGGAAAAACTGAGAAAGACGATTTCATGGTACTCGATGTTGCTAGGTGTTAAGAAAATTCTGCTATTTTTGCATCGAGCCAATCACCGACGAACGATGTAATGTAATACTGCCACGGCCGATGCGCGTGAACACGCGACTGACCGGGAAAGCTAACGCGTTCCCGAATCTCGACGACGAGACTGCGTCTGTGTATTTACTTTCGCGAACGATCGTCGATCTGCAACGTTGAGAACGTTGCTCGTTTACGGGAGAACGATCGATTGTCGTTGTTATTGTCGTCGTGTCGTCGTCGTGTCGGCGCCTAGTCGACTTCTTCGTATTTTTATTATAGTAGACGAACGTGTGTAACGATAATTGATTCTTCCGTGCGAAGAAGCACCCGTGGAGGAGGGACAGGTGGGTGGAAGGGACACTTAGGTACAATGTACATGAGTGGGGTTGATGCGTGACATTTTTCTCGAGGCACAGCAAGCCGTAGATATATATAATATATTATAAATATAAAGTGTATGTATGTATATGTATATCTATAAATATAGTAGGAACGAATTTTTCTGTCGAGGCTGGTTCGTTGATCGGCCTTCGATTCGATCGCGAGTGCGATCGCGCGCGACACTATGTTCAATATATTAGCAATATATCAACAGTGCGCGCTGATTAACACAACGCTTATGAGCGTCCACAGAACTCAAGAGGGTTAACGAATCGTATCCATCGTTTCCTGAGAATTGAGATCGATTACGTAGCATGACATTCATCATCGTAATTATCGGCGATCAAACATCGCGCTATCACGATCGTGATCGCGGGCTTAAGAGCGCACCTCTCGATCGACAGTTTATGCCCGATACACGATACCACTGTGACACACGTACACGGAGACACTTTCTTTTTTTTCCAATAAAAGCAGATATGCATTTTTACCGAAATCTCCCATATTCGTGTCTCTGTGCGTCTCACAGAGCGTTCCTAATTGCTTCACTCGATCTTTTCACTGTTTATCAAACAAGGTCCGTTTATGCTTTTGCAACTGTCTACGAAATGATTTTCAATTTCAAACTTTATAATTTTACTGTAGAACGTTTCTTTACCGATAGTCCAGAAGAGCGAGTGATCTGCCAGTGGTAAGATCACCGAATTACCATCGGCGAATTCAGGATTACCTACGTAAGTTGATGAGACGTTTAATTAATTGTACTCAGAGGGCGCTACCGATCCTATCCACCTGTAGTCGCTTCTCAGCCATTTAAATCCCCCCCCGCAGTACCACGATTTGCGCGGGCTACGGATGTTTGTTTGGCTGAGCGCGAGTCACCGCGACTCCAGTTGATTATCTGATTTGACCGGTCGGATATCGCGTTTGTGACAGTTCCGTCTGGTATGTTGCTCCGATACGACGAAAAGGAACCACCGAGCCCAACAGCCCACAGGAACTCTCGTGACCCACTTGGTTGTTCTACTCGTGAAACTTCCTTCACGAGGAAAGGTGAGTGATTGGGTTCCACCCATCTCCCTGTTTATTTATTCATTCCATCGAAACGTGAATGATTCCATACGAAACAGAAAACACAGGTTCCACTCTTACTAGCTTCATGTTTTCATGCATAACGTCCCGCCAAAGTCGCCTAACCCTACAGATAAAATTACATACAGAAAATCTTTCGTTTCCACACAGTACCGGGTAACTGTGTTAGTGCTATCAGCTATGAATCACGATGCTTTCAGTACAGTAGGTTGTTCGTAATACGACTCTAAAGTATATTTAACATCTAATTCATTTGCTCGCAATTTTTCTTCCCTCATATGTATATATATAGACAATAGTCATTCCCAAAGTATAGCGTACGATTCTTCGTATACAATATTGGCGGGAAACGTTGACCTCGTAATATATATCGAGCCGTGGCTCGACGAAATAGCGAGAGAAACATACTCGAGGTGACCGAGGATCGTTGTCGCGTCGCGGTAAATCGTGCTGTGTCGCGAACAGTCTGTTTTCGTTCGCTGAACCGATCGTATCGATGAGCCGACAAGGGCAACGCCTTACCCTATGTAAATACGTCTCCACACATTGCTTCGTTAGTCGGATTCCGTTTGCTACCATGTTCGAGGTTATAAAGATCACGCGCTTTTATTACATCCGTCGTCTTCCTACATTCGTGAAAACGTACCATCGTACTTCCAAGTAACAATAGACAAAGTTCCCTGAGACTTTAACAGCCATAAGCTGGATTATCGAACGTTTATCAGTAATGAAATTAGACAAATATTTATTATCGATCAGAGACAGAAGTTTGTGACCTCTTAGGTTATACTTACATACGAATCCAGACGTCTGTCTGGCTCGTACGTACATACATGCATTGTAGTCGAAGCTTGCTTAGTATACGATCTAATATCAGCTCGAAATCTGATTACAGGTCAACAGGGTAAACGCGTCACTGGCAATCCTCGTATATCCACGTGAGATCTGTGATTCGGAAATCTGGACGAAGCCAAAGAGCTTACGGGGACAGGCATCTGAATATCGGAAATTGCTGTGCCGGGCAATTTGGCCTCCCTGTTCCCCTCGTGCACCCACGCGTGCACGAGTAACGCACGGTGGCCTTTGTTCGCTCCCCTTCTGCGAGCTGTGCTCCTTGCCACCCCCTCTACAATTACTCGAATCACAACGGGTGCAAGGAGAGTTCGCTGCGAAGGGATTGTTTGAGAAGTTCACCTAGGTCCAGTGGATCGCTTCTATAAAATACGTGACCAGTCGAAGACACGGCGGTACGATGTCTGGGCTCCATCGAGTGGCGATGTTGTCGCGAATAGCCGAGGTGAACGAGGCTTCGTCGAAGAAGCCCGAGAACGAAGATGCGTCGGAGATACTGGTGTCGCCGATCACCGGAATCGTTCGTGGACTGATGAACTCCACGCTGTCTCCCCAGAGCTGCTCGAGGCGCCGCGAAACCGCAGGCAACCGGGGTAAGTGAATCTTTTCGACAACTCTACAGCGAGCTATTGTCAAGCCTGCTATTGAGAGCAATTATAACTGTGGCAGTGACAATTGACTACTCGATCGGTCCAAGGTAGCCAATTGTCTCTGCTCTGGCTGTACCTTGTACTCAGGATTTCTTTGGTGAACACTTTTTAACGGCGTGGCTTCTTATGTTTCGCGGAAATTGAGTTCGGTATAAATAGAAAGGGGCGAGAAGGTAGACTCGAGGGTTGAGTGGGCTCTTTGAGCCGCGCTGGCACTCGATCGAGTAGAATTTGAAATTTAAATGATCGCTGGAAGAATTTGGACGCGAAGCGGTCGCGCGCGTTGACTATAAAGCGAAGGGAAACGGAAGAGGAAAGCAAGGAGGAGAGACGGTAAAGGGTTTCAAGCGGGGTCTTGGAGGTCTTCGGGGTCCCCGGTTGTTTCGGTGTTATTAGCATTTCTCGTAAGGCCGGTAAGGCAGGTCTCGCAACCTGATCCCCAAAAGACGGCGAGTCTCTGTTCAGTAACCTTTAACGGTTGTAGACCGAATTACTAATCGACTTTTTTCTCCTTCTCTCCACGCGAATTATTTCCTCCGATCAGACCCAACCTTCCGTTCCTTTCTCTCTGTTTTACATCGTCTTCAAGTAAACTTCGAAATCTTTAATTCAACATCAGCTGTAAACATTTGTCACCTTCAACTTGGTCTCGAAGTAGGAGCAATCAGATATCAAATAGAATTTATCACCAGGGTTTCCCTGGAACCACATTGGCCATCGTTTATCCAAGCCTTTAGGTTCTTCTCCGAGACTACCTCAACCGCCAAGGGGTTGAAGAATCATTAAGGAGCCGTTTCTAATTAAAGCACCATCCATTCAGGGGTTGGTTTCCCAGAGTCGTGATTTCTCGACGGTGTAGTTTACCCGATATATCCGTTGGTTAAAAAATTCGTTGAGCGCGTGCCGGCTGCACGACCACTCGCCACCACTCGCCACCCCTCGTCGTTCCACGGCCCCAGCGTAGGGAATCGAGGGAGAAGACAGGCCAGCCGAAGGAAAGCACGAATAAGCGGTATCCAAGCGTTGAACCGACCATTCAACCCCTTTCTATGGCCTCGCCGTTCGCGCAAGGTTGTACTTACTTGTCCCGTTACGCTTGTTCCAGATCGACCACCGGCTCCACCCCGCGATACAGGCGATCCCTTTTCTTTCTCGCTCGCATTTAAACGGTGGATCGCGACTTTTCTCACAGAGAGAATTCCCTAGTCGTGAATTATCAGGCCCCATTGGCTTGGATAAATACGTGGCCTCCGGAGCGGACGATTAATAACGGCTAGGCGGCTTTCGTCGCGTTGGGGAGGCGTTTATCGCGGCCACGATACCAGCCTACCGTTGAGCCTAGTTAGCAGCTGTGTGACTTTGCTGAACGGTGACCTTTGTTTAATCGCTGTACGTTCTTTATCGTTTATTACGCACCGATGCACGCGCCACACGTCCCTGGTCGTGCTCGTGCTCGCGCTCGCGCTCGCCTAAACGCCCGTTATAAAGAACAAGAAGGAACGGCGGAATGGGAATGAGAGAGAAAGAATGGAAATAAGAGGAACCGTGGTTAAGCAAACGGTGCTGAACGGGGTCTAGACGTCTAGACGCGCGACAAGAAGCTGGGAGGTCTGAACACGTGTCGAATCGGCTATAATCGCGTTTCGTGACCTAAGGAACATAATTTCCGTTGATATTGCTCTCTTGCTAATGCCTGCGCAGTTCGTTCTTACTTTCATGCTTCCGCCGTTCTAGCACCGGCTTTCTTCTGCACCTTCATTAACCCCTTACTGATCTTTGCCAATTAGATATCTCGTAGTTTGTGAACATACGTATGTGTGGGAGCACTTTTAAATTTAATTCCAGTTGGTCTACCTTATTGTACTCTCGAATTTGCTGGTTGAAGTTTTGTGATGCATCGAGAATAGTGTGTGAAGGATATCCTATATTCGTAGCTGCTATCAGCGACAGAGGCAGTAACAGATGACAATTGTCGTCGACCGGGGAGGGTTAACGGTAGCTTGCTGAAATGAATGCGAACCTAACGAGAGGTGGCTAGGTCTGGTTGATTAGTATGCGTCGTTAATTTCGTCGAATTCTCGGGCACCTATAAAGGACAACGGCTGCTGGGGCTACCTGGGCCACCCTTGTCAGGGAAACACGTCGTTTGACGGTCGTAAGCAGGAAAGGTGAAAAACTTGGCGGCATTAATGGCCGTGTAACAATCTACGGTTGCACTAAGCTGGTCAATATTGTAGGAAGAATGCATGCACCTTTGTACGCGTGCAAGGTTCGTTAAAGCGGAGGGAGAGGTGTTAATAAGTAAATGAAACAGGAAACAGGATTTCTTAAATTACAATAGTTTACAACCATTTTGTGCAACCGATGCCACTATTTTTTTCTTATGTAAAATGGGCCGCTGATTCCGAAAGTAAGGTCTAAACAAATTTCTATCGACACGTTTTCGAGATATTGACAGGTGAACTATTTGCCGGTCTGTTAAAAAGGTGGTCGCACTTAATTGCGTATATCTCGTGTTGCGAATGACCGACATGGTCGAACGTTATATCAAATTAAAGATAATTGAATCGCCAACGACAGTACCTGACAAAATTTTCAAATTGGTTCAGTAGTTCGGGTGAAATCGATGGAAATATGGGAGAAAAGTAATTTTTTTCGACTGGAATTCAAATCGACAATTCATTTAATCATCTGGGAAAAATCGAAATCGCAACAATGGGCCCAGTTTATCATTTCTTACGTTGAGCCTGCACTTTTACGAAGAAAACAAGGTGCTGCTGAAGAATATCTATGGATAAATACC
This sequence comes from Andrena bicolor, assembly GCA_960531205.1. NCBI lineage: Eukaryota > Metazoa > Arthropoda > Insecta > Hymenoptera > Andrenidae > Andrena > Andrena bicolor. Next base: position 928,114 of record OY482667.1, read on the forward strand.
GAAGCTAAAGCCAATTGTGTGAAAACACAAAAATTTCATTTTTTCCTCGTTTTTTTTTCTTCATTTTATTGTGTCATTTCAATTTTAATTCTTTCTAAGTATTATTTGGAATACACAGATGACGTTTGTGCGTGGAGTGAGATATAGCCAAAAGAGCAAGTGAAATACGATTCCTGAAGCTTTAATAATTTGAAAACTTTTCCAAACTACAATGCATAGGTACTCCTCCACAATTTACTGTCTCGGTAATGATTCCCTGTCGAGCTGCCCCCGGTTGTTTCGCCGGCAATCGACATCTGGCAGCCTTAGTTTACAATACTTTTCCCGTACCTACCTCTTAATTGTCCCCAATAAAAAAAATCCCCATAAGACATTTTACAACTCGAAAACGGTCAAACACTAGGGCCCACGTTTACCAGCGCTGTCACCTTGCAACACGTGTTCAAAGTTGCCATAAAATCAATTCACATAAAAACGCTAATAACAGCCGTCGCGGTCTAAGCAGCGACTGTAGGATTGTACCTTGCCGAGGCACAGCGACATCGTAGATCCCACGCTCGGGGTATAGCCGATAGGGCCCTTGAGTCTTTTATTATTAAAACGCCTTGAAAACTGTCTAGAGACACATTTGGCGTCTGGTGCCCTCAGGAACACTTATTTATGCACCACTCGAGTGGGTCTCGGTTCATCCATATATCTCCGCGAGGCAGAATACCCGCGATAAGCTCGCGCACTTTCATTTCCCTTCAGCAACGATCGCCGTGAATCGAGAAACGGCGAAGCTAGGTAGATTACAGTGCGAATGGTCGGAGCAACATACTCTTCGTCGGTGGCAGTCGGTCACGGTGGGGTAGCTTGCACCTGTGCAACGAGCGAGCGATACACGCGGTTCCTTGGTTCCACGGGCCGTGACTCCGGTTACGAGTTTCCCGTCTGTTCGCCGCTCGGTTCGCTCGACTTTTGCGCCGTCCACCATTACCTACGGCAACGAGCTGGAAACGAAGACGAGTACCGCGAGCGGACCTCGGGGACCGATTAGAAAGACGTCCCTCGCTGCGACAGACTTAGGGTGGCTGGGCCTAAACACTCGTGGATGAATCATTCGCCCCAATGCTCGACGAATATACGTGCTATCGATCGATTCTGTCGGTGTTTGGTGGGCAAAGGTGGCACGCGCCCGTTAGCCGGGCCCCCGTACTCCGATCGATACCCTCGTACCCTACCAACGAGCTTTTTCCCCCGTCGCTGGAGGTCGATAACCAGCAACGGGGGAAGGAGACGTGTGACTTGGATCTTTCGCAGCTTCGAATCAGAATTTTCGGAAATTCTTGTACGCCTTAGCGGCGGAGAGACTTTAGACTTACAGCTTTGTACTTGATTGGAAAAGGGCTGGTTCCACGATCGCCATTCGAAAGGTCGGTGTTTGTTAAGAAATAGACTGGACGGTATCATATGGTGGAGTAAGACAGTGACATTTGCGGCGCGAGTAATTAGGCAGAGAGTACTGGCGCGTAAACGAAGGAAACGCGATGGGGCGCTAACGTGCTTCTGGTGTTGCGAGGGGTCGCGCTACCCCCGGAGGGGAGGGTACGGGCTCAGGGGGCAGACATATGAGCACACATGGAACGACAGTCACCACCTGGCACGGTGTAGCCGTACGCTTGCCATCCCCGTGTGTATACGAACGTACGTGTACCGGGCTACCCCTGTGAAACGTACTGTGACCCCAACCCTCGACTTGGCTCGTGCCATTGCGCATTGTCGTAGGATTTTCCGTTCTCGCGGCCACAGCCGAACCTTCGCTTACCCCGAACTGCTTCCTGGGGCCTCCCGGTGCTACCTTCTCACCCCTTCTTGGGGCTCCTTCCTCGTCCTTGGACGTTTCGCAGACTGAGATAACTCGGGGCGTGACTGGGGTAGCTGATATTACATAGAATTCACAGAAACGGCAAAGTACAATTTCAGAAGCTTAAATCTTAGATATGGAGATTAGCGGGGAAAGTTTACTCTAGGTGCATCTAGATCAAAGATGAATGTGCAACTGTTGCTCGAGACTAATATATCCAGGTGAAATAAATTTTACGCGGCACTGCGTAGGCAGGGCTTGCACGCCCCGCACTACTACTATGCACGCTGTGGCACCTATGAATACACCTGAATATTTCTGTCACTGTGGAGTTCACAAAGCGAGAGGCATGGAAGTTGGTGGATTCTGAGGGGGAAGTGCAACAATAGGAAGATGATTTTTCACTTGAGTTTTCTAAATCACCAATGTGTAATGGAATAGCGTGCTGGTGCTTGATATCATCTCTCTACTCTACATGATCCTATCACGTGAAAAAACGTCCAACTTCCCCAGAGTCCATTGATTAAAGTCCACGTATATACATGACACCCTCGCACGCGTGGCACGTTCGATTCGTAACGTATTTACGCCGGCGATTAAGGCACATCCGTCGAGCATCTGCATCCTAATCTCGCGTCTGGTCCCCGCGACAGTCTAAACGCATTCGTATTTATGGAACAGATTGTCACGTCACGAAAATAGCTCCCGAAGGGCGGTTATTCCCGCGTTCGGTACTCGCGCAACGAACGCCCGGTACTCTCCCTCGACTTCCCTTGCTCTCCCTTCACGAGGATATATTTAACCAGCGCGTTTTTTTATGGCATTCGACGCGGCACAACCGATCGCGACGGCTTGACGCGTCGCGCCCAGACCTAGGGCACTCTCGCTCCTCCGCTCATCTCGATTACCCCAAGCCTGAACTTATCCCAATATTCAACTCCATAAACAAAGGGTATCGGTGAATGAACCGCGTCTCCAGCAAGGCTTCTCGTCCGTTGTCCCTCGGCTGTTGTTCGGCGGCCGTAACCGTAACCGTAATCGTAACATTAACCGTAACCGTGGCGTCGCGGAAAAGGGAGCGGCAGGACGAGGATCGTTGCCGAGTGTAAAGGAAGAGGGGCTGCCTAGCTAGACGGAACAGAATTCGGCATTGGGAAGCAATTTTTTCTCCTCTGCAAGGGAAAGAAACGATTTTGGCGAACGTTGAGAGCAGCCTTTCTTCTCGGGCTCGTCCTCTCCACGGTGAGACACTCGTGCGCGCAGCTGTCTAATAGCGGAATCGTTGCATATCGTTACAAGGCCTCGCGTATCGTCGCCCTGCTATCTTGTCATTGCATTCCCGTGGCGTGCTCGCGTGACGTAGCCCGGGATCGATAAAGGCCTGGTCTGGATCGATGCGACTGTCGTCCACCTTTCTACAAATAACCATCCAGGTATCTATCGAAGGTGGAACAGTGGGAAGCGAGCGAGGTAGAGGGAAATAACGTTCGTCACAGAGACTGCACCAACTTCCTGCGGAAGCGTTGCACGGCGAACGCAACGAGGAAAGGCGTTCCGGTTCTCTACCGACCCTTTCGACTGTCTTTCCCTCTTCCACGCGACACCTTATCCTTCGTCCTTGCGTTTTCATGCTTTCCACGTGCGCGCCATGATACCCGAGACTCTCGTGCTCCTCTAACGAAACATGGAGAGGAGACACTGCTCGCGAACCTTTCAACAAATCCTCGTATCTCGCAGCGAAAATACTTGCGAACAGTCAGAGGTTGTAAATCATTGCACCCTCGCCCTTGGGCCACCAAATCTCGCGCACATGGGACACATGTGTAACCGACTATACCCGTGAAACTTGTCTCTGTCAACTTTCTATGACCTGCACAGTATGCCCGCCTACCTTCTTTACTACCTACTGTAACCATAGAACAGAAACAATGTCCACTGTCCTACCTGACAATTACACGTTCGCGCCTAGGCTCTGCGAGATGTTAGCAAAGTTCCTTCCCTTAGTCGTGTCTTGTTATAAAATATTTTTTCGAAACACCGAACGTAACACTTGCAATCCCTAATTAACTTATCATTCATTTTTTCCAATTTCAGATCTGGCTTCCGCCCGTGACCGACTCGAAACTGAGACCGACGAAGGGTGAGTGCCTTTCTATCTCTCTCTCTCTACCGAAACGAAACCGTTTTCAATTTAACCGATTTCTCGCCCACGACCGAGCGTGTAAGTTGTGTCGCGCGTTTTGAATCGCCCACGGCCACCTTAAGGCCCTTGGTCTTTTACGCGCGTCAAGCCCATTCATGATTCCTAGCTTCCATTCATCGATGCCCGCGAGAAAGGGCCACTTATCCTCCCTGTCCCGCGTTCCCGAGGTTTCTGGTGTCAGCCTCCGTTTGCCGCCACTTCTCGTCTTTTCGGCCCTCGCCCCGACTTGTTCCCGCGCTTTTACTGCCCCCTCACCCCCCGTCGCTCTCGACAGGCCCTCTTTCTCTCCCTCTCTTTCGCTACACAAACGAGCCTCCGCTCTATGTTTTTTTTCAAATTCAACGACGAAATTTACTGTTGCTCGGCCATGACATAAAAATATCTTCAAAGCTATCTCGAAATATGTTTTACAATCTGTACTACTGTATATAATTTTTCGGGGGGGGGGGGGGGGGGGAAGTAAATCTTCCACTATATCTGGAAATTAATTTTCAAAGAGCTTGTTCTTATTATTATTATTATTATTAGTTGTTGTAGGTTTTACACGATTATTCATTGCCTCTCTACATTCGAGTCGCGTTTTCATTGGGCGCCACCTGCTTACGTGCCACGTGTCTAGAGTCAGGCGATATATCAAGCCTCAACGACTAGGTGCTCTCTATTTCGTTATCGCTCAAAGCGACCGGGTCGAGCAGAATTTCTCTACTTAGTTTTTCGCCGGATTCTCGAAGCAACCAGTATCAGCGGTCCCGAAGGAGCTCGCCCGGAGACCCAGCGGCCAAGAAACTGGCGGGAAGAGATGGAATCGAGCCTGTTCCCTCTCGTTCTCTATCTCGCTCTTTCATCTGGCGCGGTCGCTATCGCGGCGGTTGATATCCGCGCTCGCGCGAGCGCATACTCGCGTCTCCGTCTATTTTTCTCCTCGTCGTGGCCGCGACGCGGCCGTTAAAAAATCGAGCAAAACGATTCGGCCGACCGAGTCCGCCGCATCCCTGCCCACCGGGAATAACGCCCACCGAGCCACGGCGACGGCTCCAACGCGCCTTTCTGTAAACGACCACACGCAAACCGACTTCAAACCGATCCTTTCCTCCTCGACGGTTACAGCCACCTCTCGCCCCACCGCCGCCCAGCCCGCTATCAGTCACACCTACCACTCCTTGCCTTTCGTTACTCCGAACGGTTCTGCGACGTTTCGTCAAACTTACTTGCGCGCTCCAACCGCTGTACAGACTTGCTTACACAGATGCTACTCTTTCTGGTCGGGTAGACAGATACCGGGGAATAAGCGAACTGTCAGGCGAGTTGGAGGTTCCTTGACGCGGCTCGGCCACGTTGGCGGAACGTAAACGGCCCCATAGACACCGAATACTGATAAGGGGAATGTTACCTATCCGCTCGCGCACAGAATCCATACAGGGTTTTTGCTCGCGTGATGGAGCAAAGTGTAGTGCCATATGTGGCAGTCGTTTGGCTAGAATCTGTGATTCTCGGCTGATCCAACGTCTCATTTGGTCCGTTGGAACGAAAAGTTCGGTTACGCGGTCATTATTCGGAGGATGTTTGCGGTGGAGCCGCGGTAAGCTTCTTCCTCCGGCGAGCAATTTTTTAGGAAAAGGTGGTGAATAAATGAGACGTATATAATGCCTGGACTCCGTACCAAATGTGAGCACGATACAGGGATCTGTGCGGTGGTCTCCCTCGTGAATGCAAATGCTTTGCGTTCCTTCTAAGAAAGCCGGCACGGGTGGGGGCGACGCGAAGAAACAGAGATAGAGAGCAAAGAGACCAGGACTTGCCATTGGAGGAGCTTTCCCGCCAAGATACCCCACGCCAGGGTAACCGGTTTGTCGGAGGACCGACTGGCTCCTCTTGAAAAGTTTCTCAGCTGATCGCCTCAACGTTCCCGCTGCCCCTTCCCCCCTCGCCGCCCTCTCGTCTTACACATTTTCCTTTAAACATGGCTTTCCACGAGCTCCACGGGACCTTCCCCGTCCCGGAGCTTCAGTTTCCGTGTTAGAATTTCATGCCTGGAGAGCTGTTAACGCGCTCCACGCGGCTTAAGCCTGGCTCCCCTTTTGGGGGCCCCAAAACCCGCCCACGGCATTAGATTGCGATAGTCGGTTAGAAAATTAGGAAATCAGAAGGTCACGGTCCCAGAAACTAGTCTACCCCCAGGCATCTTATCAGAGAAGCTGGATTTATCGTTAAATTTGTAGAATTTCGCAAGGTTGGACTTTTCATCGATCTTTCTTCGCTCGTTAGAGCCCCCGTTGTGCAGAGGGGCGGGCAGAGCGAAGGGCGGGAACGTAAGAGGATAAAGGGAAGGTGGAGGTTGATGGTAAGATGCTTGATCTCGATCAGAATGCCTTGGGAGTGGAGGTTTCAGGTAGGTGTGGGAAGATGCTGGCCACTCTGTGTAGTACCTGTGTCCCGCGGTCACGGGGATGGGATACACTTTACCTGGGATCCCGGCTGGAGGACCCCACCAGAGTAACCTGCGCATCATCTCTTTCCTATATATCTGTTTTGCCCCGTTTCTCTGTGGGACCTGTCGCTGTTGTCCCCGTCGATTTCCTTAGCTTTCCCATCTCGACCGTCTGAACGGGCCCCCGAACACTTTGAACGGAGCCGCGACGTTCGGGACCTTTTCAAGCCCTGACACTTTTGTAGCTTATGACCGATATCTCCCACATATCCACGCATTCCTCAGATTTTCCCACTTAAAGCCGTCGCGCATTTTGTGCGACGGGCGGCGAAGCGGATCGAACAAATTAATAATAATTGATTAATTGTCGCTGCGCTTTGGTCATCGATCGTTTCTAAACCTTTCTTTTCGCATCGTAGCTCGAATTTTGACCACACTCGTGTGAATATTTACATCCGAAATTAGGGATAACAGTAGATGGCTGAGCATTCCCAAGGCCCAGTCTCTCCCACAATTTCCCTGTCCAACTATTCTCCTCGCTGTTACGACACGAAGCTTACCTCGTAACCGAGACGATAGCCAGGCGAGCTTACTCCGCCGAGCGGCTAATCAACGACCGAGGAGGAATGCGTGTAGCCGCTCTGAATTCAAAATCGCGACGGTTGGCGAATCGCGGCTCAAGGGGGGAGGGGGGGAGATAAGGAGACGCGGGATTCGAAAGGATGCGCGAGGGACGTGCGTGCGAGTTTATCGCGGACGAGCTGGTAAGACGAGTGGCCGAGCGCGGGAAAAGGCCGACGATGCTGCGGACGTGGAGAGTCTCGGACGCGGGGCGAGACGGCGGCGAGGGAGCCCATGGGGGCAGGAAGGGTGCGAGGGGGGAGGCGAGTAGGTCGACGAGCGCAGCGGAGAGCCAGGCAGGGTCTTTTAAATCGGCGGCTACGAGGGATTTAAAAATGGCCGAGTCTGCCTACCCCTGGCTGCCGTCCCGTCCCGTCCCTTCAGCTGGTCGGGCAAATACCATCAGCTGACCGGTTTTGGAGGGAAACCGAGGCTGCCCCTCGCTATGCTTTCGCCCGTTTCCGCGAACCCACTCCACTGTCCGCCCAATTTTCCACCCACTCCTCGGGGCTCTTCTACGCTTATTGTGTATTCTTGGCGAGCGTTGCAGGTTCGTCTGTGTGTCTTTTAGGATTCGGATATCGTGGGTGGAAGGGGTATAAGTGGGGTTGTAGAACAGTTGGAATGTCGGATGAAATAGCTGGGGGCGAATCGTGGACAAGGGTGTTGCTTTACACCGTTCACAGGATGCTCGTTCCCATCCCATATATCTCAATATATCAAGCTCCGTCGCGATACTCCAGCCCTTGAGCTCTCGTCGAGAGGAACCCCGGCGTCTTTATTCGCTTATGTTCGTCTCGTGGTATCCCCGAGGAGAATAACAGCCACCGTGAAACGAAATTCCCTTGGGAAAGCGACGCGACAGGTCCCTCGGTTCCAAGAAGCTCTCGTACACCGACGATCCGCTGTGCGGGGGAACATGTGCGCGGTGGCGGACCCGACCGTAGGACGAAAAGTCTTGGCAGAAGAAACAATGGGTGGGAAACAAGTGGAGACGGGCTCGTTTCCGGCTGGAGCATAAATTATTGCTCGCCAATCTCGTAAGTGGAAACGTCGCCTAGTCTGGCTACCACTCTTACTCCTTCTCTATCTCGTAAATGCGCACAGTGGTGGTCAATGGGACGTTCTATCGCAACTGTGGAAGGGATCCTTCGGTGTCGTGGCTTTTAAACTTGTTTACCTTTTGATAACGGCCTAAGGTCCTAAGAAAATGTAAATGGGAGTGCATGGTCGATCGTTCCTCGTTCGTTCCGAACCACCGACACTCCTTGTCAATTGCGGAGGCGAGTGGCCGGACCCTGTGATAGTGGTCAGAAAGCGCGGATGTGTCGCGAAACGTTGAAACGATGAAACTAGGCTCCGTCGCGGGTGTCCCCCTTTGTGATTGGAGATCAAAGGGAAGGAGCTGCCACCCGCGCTCCTCTTACAGCTTCCTCGAACAGGTAGAGCCGGGGGTGGTTGTTGTTCGTGCTTCTTTGCTTGGCTCCCGCGCAGGTACCCAACCGACTAGTCGGTCCCGAAATCTCCGAGTGTGCTCGTGGAGAAAGAAAGAGGTCGGATGCACGCCTCGCCGACTCGTTCGCCCGGGATGAATTTTATTGCGGTCTTCCCATCGTCCGTTCCTCTTTTATGCTCGCCTCGAGATGCTCGACGATGGTCGGTGTCCGGCGGATTTTCGTGGTGGAGCGCGTCTGAGCTTGTACGAGTCTTGCACGATCTCGTCTCGCTTTTCCTTCCACCCGATCTCCCTTTCCCGCGCCCTCAAAACGCCCTCGTTACGCGCCCTTGGTCCCCGGATCGGATCGTTCTCCTCGAGCTCTCCTCGATTTCGGAGGGAATCGGCGGCTCTGATATCGCGGGACGGGCCGCCGACGACGACGGTTAACCGTTGCGCAACTTCCTCTTTCCTCTCGTCTTCCTTCTCTGCGGCATCCACCCGCTCGTGTGTCTGGTGTGTCTGCATGTCTGCATGCCTGCATGTCTACCCACACTCGCCACATCCCGTCACCTCATCCGCCTCATCTTCGCCTCTTTTTCTCTCCTCTGTCTCTTCTCTCCATCCTCCTCCTCCTCCTCCTCGCCGTGTTGGTATCGCTGCCCCCCTCCCTCCCACCCGTCTCAACGTTCAATCCGACCTTTCCCTCTTTCTTCTCTCTTTCCCCTCTCTTTCACTCTTTCACTCTTCCCTCTGTTCGCCCCTCCCGCCCCCTCTCCCCAATTCTCTCTCGGCGGTATCTCGCCGGTTCTCTCTCCGTTTCTCCGTTACTCTTTCGAAGCGTTCCGACTCGACTGTTAACGGCGGATCCGTGCCCCCAGCAACAGCGCCCTTCCAACCAATTTTTTCTCTTCTTTCATTTCCTGCATTATACTTGCCGCCTGCCCCCCCCTCCCCTCCTCCCCTCCCCGCGAGCCGTTGGTTCTTTCACGCGATCGCCGCGGTTTCCAATCGAATTCCGCCCGTGACGGTGGCATTCGCCGTCGCCGCGGACACTCTTGGGTCCCCGGGACGTCGCGATCCACGCGAACGCTGCGATCGAGGCGATGCTCGCGCGTCGATCTCCAGCCGGCTCTGGCAAGAGAGGCGGCTTTGTGCAACGCTTAAAAAGGAGCAATCAGAAGGAACGGCCTTCGAGCGCCGCACTGCGCCGCGGTCTCTCCCGCATCCTCCCTCGGTAACCAAGCGCAGCGTGAGAAACAAGACCTCGAAGTGAGTCGCCCGCGAATTTTCATCCAGCTCGCGAACGACCACCGTGGCCGCGCAGCTGAGACAGCCGTGATAGGTCTCCCTTTTGGTAAACACGAGAAGGAGCGCGGACATCGGAGAAGATCGAGTGGTCGTCGTCTTCCCGCGCGATTTCCACGACGCCGCGTCGGTAGCGCTTGGCCCGCCGAGGGATTCTCGAGTCGTCACACGTTTCGCCGGCCTACCATTTGATTGGTGCCGACCAATCCAACTTTATTATTTTATTGTACCGTGAACGCGGAACAAAGCTCCTCCACCGAGGGGCCCACCCTTTCCCGCGATTTCCACGGAGCGCTCGCCATGTTACATATTATCCGCGCATTGTTCTTGGCTTCCACTCGCGTCGTTATGTGCTCTATTCAACAGGGGCTACATTATGAGTCCAGATTTCCGCAAGTAAGACACGGCCCCTTTATTGTTTTATTAGTTCGCTTAAGCGGAACGAAAGAGGTGAAATCGTAAGGATTACCTACCTTTATGCTACCTACCCCTGCGATTTCCACGATACACGCCCACCTATTACCTCGTTACCTACCAAATAGAGACAACTCATTACCAGAGCGTAACACTTTTCCTCCCGCCATATATCACGCTACTCCAGCACTCGCTGCAATCAAACCTAAGGAATTCTTCTTATTCGCTCATTTCCAAAGCAGCGGGGGTTGTTTCTAGCCGAGGAACGCTCCACCTAATAAATTAAATGACATCCTCCTCTCCGTGGGGCATCCGGCTCGATTCAACCTCTTCTACTCGTTATTCTGGATCGCCTCGCGCGTGGGCCAGGCGATCGAAGCGGAAAATCGAATTGAAACGGGCACGGGGGCAAGAAAAACGTAGGCGAGCCCAAAAATAGGCGCGTTTCAAGCGAGAAACGCATCGTTAGGCGGGTTTCTCGAGTCGTCTCGACACGTCGACCAGCGAGCCTACGATTTCTAACGGCTCCTCGTTTGAATTTTACGGTTGCCCCGACGTCGGAGAGCGCGCCTCCTCGCAACGGTTCTCGCGCCTACCACCAATGGTCGCGGTGGATATCGAGTCGATCCTCGATCTTCCTCGATCCCATTTACTCCGTTTCACTTGCCCCTCGGAGTGGCGCAGGCGCGGCCGCGGGGCCGCGAGACCGCGAGTCGTAACCGTCCGTTGCATTCTTTTTCCGCGTTGCGACGTCCGTCGGTTACATGACCAAGCAACCAGAGGGATGTTCGACGGCCGAGGGAACGAGTTCCATGGAAATCCTCCGCAACAGGCTTTTCCAGCATCCCGACAAAGGACCTGCTGTGGGCGAGCAGCGTGCGAGACGAGCGCCGCGGAAGCTTAATGCCCTCTCTTTAATACCTCCCGCATGCCGCTTTCGGCTCGGGCTCTCCTGCCTCTGTTCCTCGACGACGATATCTTGGCTCCTTTCACGGCGTACGGTTACCTAGAGCCTCGTTCACTCGCAGAAAGGCCTTCCGAGAAAGGCGCTCCTACGCTCTTCCCGAATCTCCTCGATTCCCAGACGATTTTCGGGAGATCGCAAGGACGGCGTGGAAACCGCCTGGGTTTTAAAAGTAGAAGACGGTTGCCGGCCGTGCGAAACGAGAAGGCTTAACCTGTTTGCTAGAATGGCCCATTGTGTTTTTATTCCCCTCGATCGTGGTTCCGTTAAGCAATCACTGATAACGAGTAGCAGGCATCGTAATTACTCCGCCAGGATAGATACAACCGTGCCCTGCGTCTCTTGGACAAAGTCAGCCAACGAAAGTCCACGAAAGACACGCGGGGAGACACGGAGCAGCGTAGGAGAAAAGCGCGGGAATGGGCGCGACGGTTCAAAAGGCTGAGCGACTCGCAAACGGTCGAATCCGCGAGCGGTGGGCCGCGCGGGGAGATCCATCGCGCCTCTCTGTTTACAAACAAGAATGTCCCTCCCCCTTCCGCATTTCCTCGATCCCCCTCGGCCCCCTCGATCCCCCGTCCTTGCCGCGCTCTCATCTCGCCACTTCTTTCCCGTTCCCCGTATTCCCTCTTCTTATCCTCTCCCTGTATCTCCTCCGCCTCTACCCACTGCCCCATCTCGCTCCGCCGCACTCCGCTCCCCGTTCTTTCTCTCTTTCGCTCACGTCCTCCCCTCCCCGTCGCCGCCGTTCCTTCGTTCCCTCGTTCCGTACCCCGGTCATGCACGTCTACTTGGTGCTCGTCGGTTGGTTGGTTAGCCGGTCGGATCTCCTCTGTTTCCCCAAGGTTGGGGCCGTGTCGGGGTCGTCGCCGGGGCCAGGAGCGACGGAGAAGCGGTGACCAGGATCGAGAGAGGAGGCAGAACGGCGTTCCATCGGCGCTCGGTGGAGGGTGGTGGCTTCTCCTTCTATCCCGGGGGCCTCTCGTTCGCGTCGCTCGCGTCGTTCCCGTCGTTCCCGCGCAGCGTCGCGAACCACGCTTGTGTCGCCTCTCCCCACTATGAAAGACCACCGACCGACCGTTGAGATTTAAATTCCTCGTCTGGCGGACGGAGAGGAGACTCCAGCCAGCCTGGGAACCGGACAACGTTCCTGCCACGGGACGAGGAGAAAATGACCGCCGGCGCTTTGACCGTCTATAGCCGATCGATCGCGGAGTTTTTCTTCCACTCCGCCTCGGCCCCGCGCTGGCCCACGGCTCGGCCGTTTCGCGGGGCCGAGGCGAAAGCGCGATGCGAACAGGGGGAGATGGGCTCGAAGGGGGGCTGTCTCCTGGGTCAGATCTCCTTAAGGATGAAAAACGGGAGAAATCGAGTGGACGAGACGGATTCGTTGGAAAGTCTCGAAAGGAGACGATCTTCTCTTCCCCCTGCTGATCAGAGGTTTGCGCCTTCCCAGGCGATTTCAGCGATATCTAGTCGTCGATAATAATCGGCGACTGTTACGAAACACCTTCGGGGGCAGGTTACCGTAAAGTTGGGGAGACGTCGAAGGGCGGCTCTCGCCGCGGTCCAGAGAAATCGTTTACCGAGGACGTCCCACGGGAGGAATGGGACCGGATTACAATACTCGTCGAGGAGACTCCGGTTTTTTACGTGCGCGAGACCTGACGTTACGGTCCTCCGCATTGTCGACGATCTCATTTATTCGTTCACGGGAGTCTCGCAGTTTTTATAATGGCTGCGTTGGCTCTAGAGCTTACCAGTAACAGGGAGGCTAGAGTACCTTGCGTGTACTCCTCCTAATTGTAGAGTATCCCCTTTGCTATTCAAATTTCTGTCCCCGCCTCGTAGTTACATACTCGTCGAAACAGTCCCTTCTCTACTTTACTCCGATCCCTGGACCCCGTACGTAGCGCTGGAGCCGCGGGAGGTTGCCAAGGCGGAGGCCAGAGCACCCAGCTCGACTTCGGATCGCGCGGGAAGCGTTACACGCCCCCATATAACACTTTCGGTCTCCCCCATGTGGGCACCGTGCACGGTATTGTCTAACGCTCGCCCTCGCGATACGCTATACGGGCGCAGCTGTTACATATACGGTTTACTCGTACGTGAATAATCGATGGACACGAGACGACCTTACAGAAACGGAGTCGGTTCCCGCACCCCCTCTCCCGGTACTCGCCTCTCTTTAACGTTTTTCTCGCTCGATATCCAGCCCAGAATCTACCGTTCGATTACCCCGGCTCTCTTCCAGTTACTTTCCACATAAACCGTTTGTCTCGATTCACCTGCAATGCCATTCGAAACTCGACGAGCGGCGAAAGTCTCTCTGTACCTTTTGTCTCTTGTTCGACGAATAACAAGTCGACGATGGAAAACATCCTCGACTCACACATGCTCATTCGTACAGAGGCGAAAGGACCGTCGAGACATTAAAGAAATCGTAAAACATCGGGAGCCCGAAGAATTTGCGCGGGAGATTGAACGCCCGTCGCCATTGATCCCGTCCCTTCTCTCGGCCCTCGGCTCGGCGCCCTTCATCTGGTTTACTCTGCCCGGCGACTTCGCGCCAACGAGACAGCCGATAACGCGAATAAAGATAAACGAGGAAAAGCGAGGCCGGCGAAGAGCAGGCGAGATGGAGCGATAAGAGGAAGGAACGGTCGGAAGGCGAACGGTGAAAGATATCTCGCCGTCGCGATATTTCGGTTGCGGTCGACCGCTCGATAAGACCTGAGCCGCGTCCTCGAGGCCTGACGGGGCCCGACGAGGCCTCACGAGCTCACGGGGCACAGTTTGCCCGTTGCCGTTCCGAGAATACGCTTGTTGCGCGCGATCTCGAGGCGCCGCTGGCCCCCCGCGCCAAACAATAGGAAAAACGTCGGTGGAACGAGGCCCCGCACGGAACCGTGGGCATGCACTCGAGGTACCTGACCCGTTCGCGACCCTTTCGGTGAACACGAGGCATTGGTAATTGTCCTACTTAGCGCGCGCGACACAATTGGCCCGCGCGGAACAAAAGCTGCAGCGTGGATCGAGGATCGCGCGGGAAACTGAGCGTCCAATTCCGCGGTAAACCCGCAATAATCGTCGCTGGACTGCTCTGCGGTAATTGCTCCCTTTAACCCGAGCCTAATGGCCAGCCATAAAGCAGGGAATTTGTCCACGTCGCCTGTGGAGCTATGCTTAAAAGACGTTGGAGCGCGTTTGAAATCGCCGGTTGCACTTCAGAGCTGGATGGATGTTGGTGTAGGTGGTTTGCTCGGGGTGTGAGGAATTTGCGCTATTTAGCAGGTGAGCGGCGCCTAATGCCCGACGAGGCCCACCCGCGGGGCCCTTTCGTCTTTTGTGATATTCGCACGGAAAGCCGCAGGAGTGCCTTTTTCTCCATTGTGCAAACGCGGCCGAGTCGGCCAGAAAGAATGGAAACGGACGGCGATGGTCAAGAGAGGCACATCGATGCTGAGGATTCTCTCGTGCCTGTGCCCCATCGCTTAACCAACAATGTTCGATTCCAGGGGATAGGCGTCTCGGGAATCCTTTGCGATTGTTTCCGACCGCGGGCAGAAAAGTTGCACGATAATTGGAGGCATTCTTCCTCGGGGCGAGACTTTCGCGCCAGGCCAAGGGGCTCATTTTACTGTTGTTTCCTGTTACGAGGAGGGATTCCGTGCTGATTTTAATTGCACCACCCTGGACGCGCTGGGTGCGAAGGTTTTGGGTGGGCGGGTAGGGAGAGGGACTCGCCGCGTCGCGGTAATAGGTAATGACGTTCCCGGAATCAGCTCGAGTGCTATTTCCATCCGGAAAGTCGTAAACGCCATCGTGGGCCTTGGGAAGCTTTTGTTCCCCGAACGCGGGGTTCGAATCAGAGATACTCGTAGATCGAACTGCTCTCGAAGAATATTTCAATATCGAATATTAGAAAAGTGGAGTATCGTTCCTCCTGGTGGTTCGTCCCCTCGAATCGCAGATGTGCGTTCCCGCGCGCGCACGTGCCAAATATTCCACACAATGAGCAATCAGGGAGCGTTCTCATCGATCGCGGACCCCTCGGGATAGTTTCGCGCCATTTCGACCACGTGGATCGATCCCGATGACCCCCCGGAACCCACCGACACCACCGATGGAGAATCGTGGAAAATTCTCTCCCTTTGACAAGAATCTTGGAGATTTCCAAGGCGATCCCTCCACGTCCGGGAACCCCCTTCGGGCTTCCTTCCCTCGCTCCCGTCCCCACCCCCCATTTTCCCCCATCGTCTCTCCTCTTCCCAGGGTGATTATTTTTTCGGACTTCCCTTCGTTTCCATCTATCTATCCAGAAGCGGAGGGGACTTTTGCTGGCTGTTAGCGAGGGGTTCGAGCAATTTTTATCTCTCCTCCACTGTCTCCCTCTTCGTCCTTTCTTTCGATTGCTGCGCGTATTGCGAATTTCGAGGCTCCCGTACGGTGCATCTGCGGCGGCTGCGCCTATCGGAAGAATAGCAAGGAACGAGCAGGCTGTCTTGTACGCCCTTCGGGATCCCGAAGGAACAGATGATGATCCCGTTTAGGAAGCTGCAAAGCCGTCTCTCGCACTCTACCAGACTTTACGGTTACGGGGTCATCATCGTCAGTGGTTCTTCCTTCGTCTATTCCGATCCATTCACAAGCATCCTTCCCCCTTCGATCCCTACCCCTGCTATTACCGTTCCCGGTCACTGATTCAGGAATATCTGGGTACATTCTTAACGCTCGCGATGAACCAACCGACTCCAACACACAGCTCTTCGACGTTCTATACAAGCTCATAAAACAAAATACATCTAGATAAGTCGTTTCCAAATTTCTTCACCCGTTAAGCTATCAGTCTCCGAGTCCTCAAACGCGTCCGAGGTCACCGTCGGTGATCAATCTTTTACTATCATCCCGCACTTATCAACCAGCGCAACGGAACGGGTGAATGGAGATGCGATGAGCGTTCCTCTTCCACAACATTTCGGCTCCCAGGTTTGAGAACCCCCTGGCAGGTATTACGTAAATGTCTCCCCGCGCTTCTTTCCCGCTGTGTCGTCAATAGAGAGGAGAGACAGCGCCGCGACGCCTGTACGCGCGCGATGCATACGTGGCATATACACGCGTATCTCGACTATCTTTCTCAAAGAGCCAACGCCTGTGCACCCGGGCTATGGGCTGCTCGTCTGCGAGCGCCGGTGAGCGCGCACACACCCCGGCGCTCAGTGTCTGTTACACGCACGCCGCGTATATGCACTTAGCGGTGCACCATCGGGGTACCCATAGTTGGCACGTGCCAACCATCACAATGGATACGACCATCTGCACTCCTTCTTATAGAAAAATCAAAGTCGTGGGGACACGGGCGTTCGCCCGATTCCGAGGGGGCCCCCCTCCTCCAGGCCGTTAGACTGTTCGAACGGCTCCGTTCCTCTCAAGACGACGGTCCAGACCTCGAGAGGAACGCCAGGCGCGAGAACCGCGTTCCATCCTACCACCCTTTCCTCCTATTTCGTCATTAGAGCCCGCTGGTCCTCTTCAACCGGTCGAATCGATCTAACGTCGAAGGGAAACGATTACGACGGAGCGAGGAATAGTTGGATTACCGGGCAGAGGGATGACAGGAGGTCGATAGAGTGGAATCGTGGAGGAGATCGATTCGGAGTCGCGAAACGGTCTTGGTAACGCCGGTGGAAAGTCGTTTCGGGAGGTGGTGCAACGTGTTACGACGAGGAAGGTGCGCGATATGGCAGCTGCGAGCGAGGGGTGGCCGGTACCCTCGTGGTGTATGTGGCAGAAAGCAGCTGAGCTACCCCCATGGTACCGCGCTGTGCGCGTTCGATGCCCTATAGCGAATAATCTTTGCAGTCACGACTGCTGGGAACGACCCGGTGGATCGTTCGGGTCTGTTCTCTGATTCCCCCCTTCTGCCTCTCCTTTCCCCCTTCATCCCCCTTCTGTCTGCCACTTTGTCTCCCCCGCTGCCCCTTCCTTGTCTCGCTCCTGTCGCTGGAAATTACAGTTACAGGGAATTGCCGATATTCGTTTGCGCGCTACCGAACGTATCTACAATTTTGTCGAAGGCTTTGAAACTGATTTTGTGACGTGACGTTGGCCTTCTTTACCTTTTCTCGGTTCATCCAGATCAATGGCGCACTCAGGATTTAATTTTGGGGAGGGGGAGAGGGATTCAAGTTGAAGGGATAAAAATGTTCTCAATGCCAATTCAATAAAATTCATTAGGTGATTATAAAAATTTATTTAAAGAATGAAATCCAGTTTTCTTTTCTTTTTGCAAAGTCACTTGTTTGGGGGGGTGCTAGGGTCCCTCTGGTTGCGCCAAATTGATGTATTATCAGGTATGGGGTAAGTAAAGATATATCAATCAAAACGTTTATGGCGAAAACGATGGAACGGCTGATAAGTAACGGCAAACGGATGGACGTTGCACCAGATATCCGTCCGTTAACTCGCTCTTCCTCTCCCATCGACAAGTTCTCCCGCCACCCGGAGCGGCAGCCCAGAAGAGACCTGATCTCGCACGAATCGAGTGGCAAGCGCCGTTATCGTCCTCCGACATACGTACGTACAAGACACACGTACAGGTTCACCGAAATCGCCTTGACGACGGGAATCATTCGTGTCCCTTTCCCGCATTCCTCTCCGGCCTCCGTAGGCGAGGCTCGTGGATACCTATACGCTTGCACGCGCGATACCCTGCTCCGTAGCGGGTGTGTACCTGCCGTGTGAAAATCTCCGAAGAATGCGAGGGTGGTATCAGAGATCAGGTGAAGCATTGTGATCGGCAGAATGAAAAAAACGGGCCGAGTCGTACCTGCCCGGAGAGCTGCATCCTTCGGAACAGTCGGTGCATCAACCGACGGGAGAAGGAGAGCGGCCACGGGTGCGACGGAGAGGGAGTCGGGGGCCCTTTCAACGCGAGCAACTCCTACGGTCGGCAACCTTTTCCGTTCTGCTATCGAAAGTGAGCTATAGTCAGTGAATGACCGACCCGTGTGCGCGACGGAGCCAGACGCGGACAGACGTAGACGTAGATGGATGAATAGAGGCGACGGGTAGACGGGAGAGGGCCATAGCGCTATGTAGAATTAATTTCATCTTGTGATACGCGTACACACTGCTTTCCGTTCCTCTTGGCAACGCTCTCAGGCTCGCCCTAGGAATGCATGCTGTCGAGTATTCAATCAGTTCTCTACAATTCTGTTCCCTATCGTGAAATATAGGCCGTTAGAGTGAAGCCGCCCTCTCCGATAGCAATACTCCACCAGCGAGCGCACGCCCCGTGCGGAGATCGCTGACCACGCATGCTGCACCGTGCTCCCCAAACGCGAATGGGCGTTGATCGCACGCGATACACCGATCTCTACCGAGCGCGTTCGTAAGCGCCCCCAGCACCGAGAGGGTTAACGTCGCACACGGGCACGTAGGTGTGCCCCGTGCACTTTACACGCACCTAGCGAGTATGTGAGGGTACAAAAAGAGCCAGCGAACGAACGGACGTAACGAAAGACGGCGGCGAAGAGAGAGAGGCAGAAAAGGGCCCCCCATAGCGGTCGCCCTAAAGAGAGGATTCCGCGTTCCGTTCTCCCGCCTGCCCTGAGAAGATTTAGGCGGGCCCTTTCCCAGTCCCCGATTGGTCGGCCCTTCTCCCCACTGCGAGCCCGGGCCCCGTATAAAGACCAACGTTCCCGCCACAGCGAGCAGTCAGTACGTCTCTCGCGGTCCGACAAGCAAGTTGACAGTGACCTCGATCGCTGCTCGGACAAACGCGTGGCGAGGCTCGCCCGATCGGGATCGAGATCGTTGGATCGCGTGCGTGAGTGATTGATTCGATAACACGACGTCCTCTCTAAGGCCAGTTTTAATCCACCCGTTTCCACGCTCGCAGACATGTTTTGGGAAGGTGTCACGGATTCCTGCGAAGTGTGCCAATGTACAAGGTATATACCGCCCCAGCAATTAACTCGATTTCTCAAGACACTCGACTCTACCATGGATCTATTACGTGCTGTGTGGTTCAGTGATACTTTACTCGTATAACACAACGGAGATACGTATCTTCTACGCGAGCGTGAAACAGAGTTCGCTCCTTTGGTGCTGAAATTTCGAACGTTTAGCGCACTCTTAAATAATTCGCCGTACGTTGAAAGGGTTAAGAAGGAAGCGTGATCACCTCGTGTTTCATCGGGCCCTCTTACATTTCTTGATATCCGGTCGAATCGCCGGTCTCTGTAGAAGTGTCGGTGATGGTGTCGATTCTGTCGATTTGTCGTGGACGCTCCAACTCTCTGTTGCTCCGAAAAAATTAGGCTGCCCTGGTTCATCGAATTAAGTGGTGCGAGTCAATTAAGCTCGATACGCGAAATTTCATAGAAGCTAAATATACCTCGTGGACGGTTCTCACAGGGATAAGTCCGCGTGGTCGAGGCTGTTGGCGGGATCGCCGCGCTGCTGTCGCTTTCACGCGCTGCACGAGGCACCCGATCAATAGACACATGTCTGCCTCAGTCTCGATCCAGTCACACGTGTTTTCACGAACACGCCGTGGCGAGGTAAACACCCGCGTGTTCATGCTTGAAAAATTTCAACGCCCGCAGACTTTGCATCTGCAATGAGCCAGTGATAAGCTTTAGCGGGGTTCGGCTCTATAATCGTCTTCTCACGCGTGATATTGTTTTGTGTTGGGAATTCTTTGGGAATCTGTGGTAACATCGGCGACTATGAATCGTGTCGTTTAATTGACTCGTGAATTTCATTCGCAATTGGGGCACTGTGAAATGAGCATTCTATTCGCGTAGAGCGTTGACCGCGTAAACTTTTGGAGGTTATGTTGACCGGTGCGCGCGCATTTTTCTTTTCATACATTCGATAGTGCTTATTTTTTATGTTAATTTTCCTTTACAGGCTCTTCAAAAATGCGTTCAAGATCAAGAACACTCCCGAGGGAACGATGAAATCCAGGCCGAAGGCGCGACGACTTCTAGGCATAGCGTCGCGACGCTTCTCTAGCCCGGAACCTGTCTCGCCATCTGGCGACAAGGAGAACAGCATCGTGGGGTGCAGCCCGCGCGGCATCAGTCCTCAGAAGGTACGTCACACCCCTTTTCTCATTCAATTACCAATAGTTCGCTGTTTACTAGTTGATAAGTAGCGCGAAAAGTGTCATCGTTTATCTAGTCGCCTACACCTGTTCCGCCACTCGAGTCGTTTCCGTCTTTCATGTACAGATCCAAGATAACGAAAGGAACGACAGAAACGCAGCTTTCTCGCTCGATTCGGATCTTTCCCCGATTACATTCGTATTTTGAATCGAACGTCGATTATGCTACGAGGTGTCCTACGACACCTTGCCACACCAGATGTGCTTGGCACTTCCTGGTGCGGACAGGATGCGTCGATCTTGTCTGTAAAAAGAACAGTTAGCTTTCGAGACTTGGGAGAATATTCCTTCATTAGCATAATCGGGTGTTTGTATTAATATGTTTCTTTAATAATAAAACTGTAACAGCCCCCTAATGTTATGTTTTATTAATTTTCCACAGATCATAGGCACGAAAAGATCTCGATTTCCGCTGGAAGACTGCGACCCGAACAGTCAAGACAGCGGATATGAGGCGAGCTACCCGGACAAGGACGACAAGACCCGGGAGACGTTTCGATTCGTGGAGCCTATGGCAGTTGCACCACGTCGAACGTCGCTCGAGTCTCGGAGCCCGATGCAGTCACCGGTGCGATCCTCGCCGCATCGCACGCGGCTCGCGCGACCATCCCTCTTCCGAAGCATCTCCTCCGGCTACGAGAGCATGGACGACGGCTTCAACGACCTAATCGACATCGAGACCCTGGACGACACGACCCAGCTACCGAACGGTATCTCCACCCTCCTCTGCGGGGATATCGTGGGCATCGACAGCAATGCATCGACCGCTTGCAAGATCGAGTCGGTCAGCCCAACCACCCCCGAGTTCCCTCGGACGAACTGCACCAGCAACTTCCGACGGTCCCTCTCGTTACAGTACGAGCCGCAAGAGACGCGCAAGAACTCGCTGTCGAAAGTACGCTCCTGCCTGTTCCGGTCGCCGAACACGACCTCGTCCACGGTGACGCCGGGCTTCGAGGATAGCCCGTTGGCGACAACGATACCGGTGGTACGTCGTCGGCGAATGATCGACCGCAACGACGAGAACGCTAGTCGCAACGGTTTCCACTCGCCGTTGTCGGTCAGAACGTTCAAGCGACCGGATCCACCGATCGACGATAGCCCCAAGCTAGTCAAGAGGTCGCGGAAGTCGAACAGCTTCCTCGACGCAATCAGGGGCGGAGTGGACACGATCTGCGGCCCGAAACCGCCTATGCCCCTGCAAAGATGCCTGTCGGAGCCAGCCACGCCGATGGAGGTGACGGAGATGGAGACAGAGTCGGAGGCGCACGCCCACATAAAGTCCGCTATTCACCGTAGCACCACCGATAGCGATCTGACGGGTGACTTTAGTAAACCGTGCATCCTACCGTTAGCTCCCGGCCACCACGACGACCTCCGGTCGATTTCGGTCGACACGTTGACCGCGCTGATACGCGGGGAGTTCAGCGATCGAATCCGTTCGTTCAAAATCGTTGATTGCCGTTATCCGTACGAATTCGACGCCGGCCACGTCGAAGGCGCCCTGAATCTTTACAGTAGAGACCTAATCGAACGAGTTCTCCTGGACTCTTTAACGAGCGCTCCCGAGATACAGCCGGACACGAACAAGAGAGACATCCTCGTGTTCCACTGCGAGTTCTCGTGGGAGCGCGGCCCGAACCTGTCGCGGTTTCTCAGGAACCTGGATCGCCAAAGGAACAAAGAGCATTACCCGGCTCTCTACTACCCGGAGATCTACCTGCTGCACGGCGGATACGAGCAGTTTTACAGGGAGCAGAAGCCGTTGTGCTCGCCACAGGGCTATCGGCCGATGAGACACCCCGACCACGAGGCGGACCTCAGGCAGTTCCGAAGCAAGAGTAAAAGTTGGCAGGGCGAAAAGTCGAGAATAAGCAGCGACGTGACGCGGACCAGCTTGAAGCGGCTAGGATTTTGAGAACTTTAAACGTGACTTCTCACGTTTCTTCTCGCGTATTCTGTCCAACACTTCCGCTTCTTGTATCTGTCCTGTTTTACGATTGACGGTCGAGTCACGCCCCTCGGCCGAGAAATCGCGTTAAAGTGCAAATCGCGAATGGACGATATAGTCGGGCAGGGCTTCCGCCTGCCATTTATACTCGCGACCCTATGCGATCGTTCCTGTACCTTTTGTATATATGATTGCTTCGCTCTAGTGAGTCTAGTGGTATGGTTTAGTTTTTTAGTGAATTCTAGTACAAGGAAACGAAAAGCGCTTACTTTCGTCGTGTGAACGGTGTACATAGAAAGGCGACGTTGTAGTCGATGAGACCGGTAACGCTGTCTGAGGCGCGACAATGGTGGCAGAACAAACGCAGTAAGATCGTGAAAGAGCGAAACGAGTCGGTAGTACTGTACAAGTAATATGCTCGGGCAGGCTTCCCATTTCTTTACGCGTTCGACACCGAGCTCCCGTCTGATTTTCACGATCTTCCCGATGTTTACGCGCCGTCCTGCTCGCGCACGCGATTCCGTACCGCCGAGACACTTTATCGTGCAGCCTCGTCGTCGTTTCTGCTGACTTGTGTCACCAAAGCTTAGCGTGTGCATGTTCACGCGTGTCGAGAAAGAGAAACTATATTTCGAACATTGTATATTAAATAAAACGCGGGGAAAGATCATTTATAAAGAGAGAATTAAAAGAGAATTTGCTTCTGTATGTGCAACTTCCAATTTTTATGTGTATGGATGCTGTGTGCGTGCGTGTATGTATGGCGTGCATATGCATGATAGTATGTATGTATACATATGAATTTATATTATGAAAGTGATCGTACGTTTCACGTGTCCTTAGTCTATAATATACCATTTCGTACAGTTAAAGATAATCTGTTGTCTGTTTTTTGCTTTCTTATGCATCTTTATTGAACGACTCTTACGTCAACGGCTGTACCACGCAGAAAGCACCGGTTCCCGTAAGATCACCGAAGTTAAGCTGTATGGACACAGTGTACATAGAACTTTAGAAACTTCTGTGTGCCGTTGACGAATCAGTCTTATCCCCAATTCACCTAAACCTTAACAACTCCCAAACTAATTACATAACATTGATACTCGATTATCGTTTAGAAACATTAGGGGTTTCATACTTACAACTTGCGGAGCAAAAATAGACGCATTTTACGACGTTTATATTCAAAGGATAAACGGTGGGACAATTAACGTTTTAAAAATCATTTAATAACCATTAACTTTTACATAAAATATTTCTAAAACGTATTGCCACAGACGAGCTATAGATCGTCTGTGGTATTGCTGAATAGCCTACTATTCGTTACGAAAAATATCTTAAGCAGCTGTTGACTTTACCGACCATTCTATTCTGACCAGGAAATTCGCCCAAATTAATAGGAGTACATGATACTAGAAGAGGTGGCACGGCCGAGCTGTGTGTGAGAGAGAGCGCTACAGCGCGCGACAAGGAGGGTGATATATGGCGTGCGCGAGAGAGAGCGCTAGTGTGCGCGACAAGGAGGGAGATAGAAAAATTACACAGCCACTGGAAATTAACGAATTTCTCATTTTCCGCGAATATTCTATGAACATTTAGACCCGCGTCGCAAAGAATAGACCCTTGGCTACTTTCCTATGTGGTTGTTGCTCATATTTTCGTTATAATTAATTAGTTATTAACGGTTCTTTGAGACGACGACAAGAACAGTGCCGCAGTAAAATCTAAACACTCAAGTTTCGTCGATTGTTAGTGCATTTTCTAGATGTAATTTACAAACTTTTGCAGTTTCATCTTGAAGTATGGACCCTTCACTGTTTTCCTGCATGATAGTTGTAACGATTCGGATTACAATTAAGCACCTATGATGTGTTTTTGGACAGAGTTACAAGTCTCCCGCCGCGTTTAGTGAATGCACACTTTCTTCAAGCATTCTCGATCTTTTCAAAATGATTTATGTATTTCTATAGGTCGATTTGAGAATATTGTCTTGCGACAACGTTCAGCAATCACTCGTATACGTTATATTTACGAATCGCTACGTACTACATACCAATAAAAAAGCCTTTTTTATAGGTTAGATTACCGACCGCGATCCCTACGTTATCCCCAAGTCAGCTATTTGGACCAGGAAATTCGCCCGAGTTAATAGGAGTACATGATACTAGAAGAGGTTGCACGGCCGAGCTGTGCGCGAGAGAGAAAGCGCTAGTATGCGCGACAAGGAGGGAGATAGGCGAAGCGTGCGAGAGAGAGCGCTAGTGTGTGCAACAAAGAGGGAGATAGCTCGAGCGTGCCACCTCCACTAGTATCATATATTCCTATTAACTTTGCAGAATTTCCTGGT
Organism: Andrena bicolor; assembly: GCA_960531205.1. Lineage (NCBI taxonomy): Eukaryota > Metazoa > Arthropoda > Insecta > Hymenoptera > Andrenidae > Andrena > Andrena bicolor. Next base: position 952,806 of record OY482667.1, read on the forward strand.
CCAAAAGCCAATTCAAAGATAATGTAGGGATCGTGATCGGTAATAGAACCTGTATGAATGGTAACATTTATGTACGTATCTTCTATAGATACTGCGGCTTACCTTATTGTTAATTTTAATGCAGACAGAGTTTTGCAGAAGCTTTCTAAACATCTACGTTTCCGAATGCAACTATAAAACTGCTTAAATTAATAATAAAAGTTCGAGAAACTACAAAATGATAGGGATGTAGGCGTGGAGAATAATTGACATAAAGAATTGAGGTATGAAAGCATCGTTTATTACTAATAGTTTATTACATTCGTAGTGCACAATCGGAACTATTATTTAATACACATCGAACAGTAGTAAATAAAGTATGTTATTGCATAACATATATACGTAATATGTATCTTACAAACTTTTAATAGTAATAATTTATAAATGACGTTCCCATAAATTTCTTACAAGAAACCTAATATACTGTTCGAATGATTACAGTGTCTAAATAACTGTTTATACCGCTTAATTATTTGTCAAGTCAGATATGCACAGAAGCAGAACACGTTAAAGAATGATTCGCCAGATCCCTCTAGAATCTTATAGCTAATCGGTGCTTTCCCCTCGGCCCAACTGACGATTGGCCTCCGTGAAATAATACGTAATTACCGTTGCGAAATGTTCGCAAAAGAGAACTGGCGATAGGAGCCACGTATCAGATACCGGCATATACCGGCTTTTCTATTTAAGCGTATACAGTTCTGTACGAGGAATACTTTACGTTTACTTGCTCGTGGGTTCGTGTTCCAGCATGTCACTGTTATTATTGAACGCAAGTAATATTACCTGAACCGGGGCACAAGTATTTAAATCATTTTTCATACGTTTACATAAATATTGCACAGTAACCAACGCAACCTGTTTTGTTTCGTACATTCCACTCGCTCTTCACGTTTTCTCTCCGCGATAGTCAGTTTGCGATTGCCGATTGATTATCCCAATCGAGTGCCGGATTCTCGCGATAACCTTGTTTCGTAATCAGCATTTATTTGCTACGTGGAACAGGAGGCCCGTGTTCGCTCGTTAACCACATTTCTCGCTACACTTTCAGCAAGCTCGCTCGCGAAAAGGCCTCTCGTGGAAATTGGTACTCGTCTTCTATCGTCCATGGCTCAGGCGTTGCAAACTCATGGCGTTGTGCCCGACGTGATCGACAAGGTCCCACCGAGCGTGCTGAGTGTCACCTATCCCAACAATGTTGTGGAGATTGGCAAGGTACTAACTCCAACTCAGGTTAAGGATCCACCTACCGTCACCTGGACCGCAGAGGCAAATGTCCTGTATACTCTTTGTATGACCGGTACGTAACCCACCACAGACACGTATAGCGTTTGCTTTTCAATGATGTCTTTAAATTCTCTGTCCAGATCCCGATGCTCCCAGCCGTAAAGAGCCAAAGTTTCGTGAGTGGCATCACTGGCTGGTAGGAAACATTCCTGGTAACGACGTGTCTAAAGGAGAAGTTCTCTCCGCGTACGTTGGTTCTGGGCCACCAGAAGGCACAGGTCTTCATCGTTACGTTTTCCTCGTCTACAAGCAGCCTGAAAAGATCACGTTCCCTGAGAAACGTTTAACCAATACAAGCGGGGATGACCGTGCAAACTTTTCCATTAAAAAGTTTGCCGCAAAGCACAAGCTTGGGGATCCGATCGCTGGCAATATGTACCAGGCTGAGTACGATGACTACGTTCCAGTGCTGTACAAGCAACTTGGAGCTTAGAGTTACACATCGATACATTTAAATTTTTGTATACCATACCAATACCAGTGCATTAAACCTGCCATTTATATGACCGTTGCTGTTGTTTCTCTATTAACCTGCCATGTAACTTTCTGCGCAGAAAAGTGGACTTAAATTCAATGTATTACGATGTGATAGGAGGCCTGTTTATTCGTGTAATTAAACGGGAGCTGCAGAGTAATTGGGCGAATCCTTTATTAAGGACCAAGGCTCTTCTATCTTATACCTTATCAAGCATCCTTCATAAAACTTTGCATAAACGGGGCAGCCACGTAATTAGACCAAAGCATTCCCAATCCATCGTCTCTTGACCCTGTTGGCCGTTTATGGGCGTTCATCGTACACGCTGCAGGGGCCGATCGCTTCTAAACATCCGAAGCCCTGAAATAGTTAATTATCTGCAATCTACCGCAACTGGGTCGACAATTCTTTTGTCTGGCGCGTGTGTCCCGCCGAATGCCAATTAAAACGCAATGATTTATTGTTTGAACTCCAGCTAGGAAAGGAGAAAGGATGGAGAGGTGGGGCAAAGAGAAGGATAGGCATTTAGACGATGAGAACGGAGGAAAAAGTTGAGCGTGGAGCGAATCCTTGACAGGTTGACGGTTGGGTGGGGACAGCCAGGGGAATAAAACGTTTCACTCGACCCGTTGGAATTATAGTTTCTTGGTTGCGTGGCGGTAACGAGACGAGGATGAAGTACTTCACGATAGTAGGTCTGTATACGTTACTCTTATCGATCAAGGTACTAATAAATCGATCATGTAGTCTACTAAACTTGCGGGAAACTAATTTGCAGGTGTTCTGATTTGCGGTGGCCACGTTATCGCGGCCACCAGCGTTCAGTCGGCATTCGAGGGGGCAAAAGTCGTGCCAGATATAATTGCCGCGGCCCCTGCAGACAAAATAGAGGTATAACGAAGCTCTACGATATCGATTAAAGTTTTCGGTACTGCAATGACAAATGGTTGTGAATCAGGTCAAGTACGGTGGCAAAGCGGTTGAGTTTGGAAACGAATTCACGCCAACGGAGACCCAGAAGATCCCAGAGATCCACTACAAGCACGAGGGTGGAGTGCTCTATACGCTCGTGATGACTGGTAAGCCACATCTCCCCGCGATTTCATTCGCAGCCTTAAATTCTGTAGTGGCCTTTATGGCGGCGAGGAGCACGCGACCTTACGTTGCCTTATCTCGGTCTATCGAGCCTCTCGCGGATCACTTTCACCATTGAGCTAAACCTGTTTTCTCCTCGCGCAGCCATCTTTGTCGCAGGTCGGGGCCGGTCGTTGATTCGTATCATCGCTGATACATCGATTCACTATCGTTTCAGATCCCGACGCGCCGACTGGGAAAGGATACAATCGAGAGTTCCGGCACTGGCTGGTTGGAAACATACCAGAGGAGAACGTCGCCAAGGGGGAAGTGCTCGCCGAGTATGTCGGACCGGCACCGCCAAAGGGAACCGGGAAACATCGGTATGTCTTCCTGGTCTACAAACAGAACCAAGGCTCCATCACGTTCGACGAGAGAAGGCTGAGCACCAGGTAACTCCATCGATCATTCCATTTACAAGCTACGATCTATCACTGTAACACGGTGACTCGGCGTGGATTTCAGAGATGGCCCACGGCGAAAGCGATTCTCCATCAAGAAGTTCGCGGAGAAGTACAACCTAGAGGGGCCCATCTCTGGGAACTTCATGAAAGCGGAGTACGACGATAACGTGCCTCAGTACGCCAAGCTTATGGGATTCTAGCGGTCTTTTCGCTCGCTCCATTCATTTTGTAATTCTGGTGGTGGTACTGTCGCCGCACGCTTAATGAGTTAACGATAGGGAGGGCGGTGGAGGCGAATAAAGATTCAACGATCGACGGATACGAGAAAATCGGTCGATTCGTTTATTTTCGTTGATGTCGTTTATAAATATAAAATGTAGTCCTATCTAGATGTCGCGACCCGTGGATGGCTCTGGTTCGCGAGTCGTTCCTCCGTTCGGGTCGTCCCGAGGCGAGGATCGCTGCCGATCCTGGGTGGCCTCGCCCCGCCACGATCGGCTCGTCGAAACGTCGATGAATAAATCCCCTTGCTGCTACGCATTAGGTGCGACGACTATGGTACGATAAACTAGAAGGATCCCCCCGGGATCCTCGCGACAATCGAGACAATCGAGACGCTACCCTGTCGATTACACTGGTGAGAATCGGAGATCGAGTCGTCGGCGGATCGTCCGATAACTTCAGCACGAAAACAACGGCAAGTTACGGTGCTAAAGGATTATCGTGCGACGCGATAAAGCGGTAAAGGGCAGACGATACCGAACAACGGTCAAGGGAACTGTTTGATAGCACTGCGGATATCGAGAGACGTTTAAGCATCGGTGCCGACCGACGCTGATCTGTAAAACTGTTCGCCGACACGAAGGAACTTATTCAAAGGAGTGTCTCACGCTAGAGACTATAAGCGCCGCGGCGAGGTTCCACTCAAGGCAGAACCAGATCCGGGGAGGTGGTGATGTTCCAACAGAGCCGGTGATCCCGCACGTCGCCCCATCCACCATTACCCTTCCTGAGCTTCGTTTTCTTCGCAGTGCCAGCTACGGTGAGCATCAGTTGCGTAGGGAATAGGTGGTCCCGGGCTGCCCTCAGAACGTTCTGAACCTTCGCTATCGCGGCGGTCGACTCGCAGTTCGTCTTCTTGTGGTGGACGCCACTGAAATTCCCCGAAGCTTGTGAATCCGTTTACCTGTCTCTGTTACGATGGATAGGGGATCGATGGATAATGAAAGAGACTTACCATTCGCCTATGTGAAAGACTCTGGGCGCCCTCATCATCATCGTCACCAGGCCGGACTCGGTGCGAGGCGCGACACCGGCTCCTTTGCTAGGAGGCAGGCAGGTCTGTGCGATGTGCTGAAGGCTCCAGTCCCAGTTGTAGTCGTCGTACGAACAGAACTGAGCGGCGCACTTCTTCAGCTTGATCCACGTGACGCGGTTGAACGCCATGCCCATGTTGTGTTTGCTCGAGATCCAGGGGATCACCTCGGCCTGCTGAATGGAACACGTTGGATTACTTTCTATCCAGAACTAGACAGAATCGCAACGGGAGAGGGAACAGGACCATGTCGCGGTGCAATCGGTGCGCGCGCGTTCACGCTACGACTTCTCGAATTTCTTTATATCCTCTAAGTGTTGCAACGGACCAACGAGATGCGCCGTTTACGAACGTTCGCGGCAAGAACGAAGGAGAAGGGCTGAGCGCGTTCGCTGGGAAGAGGACTGGAGAGGAAACCACGAGAGTCGAGGGTGTCGAGCGAAAGTGGATGCGGAAACGAAAGCGACCAGAGGACGACCACCCGAACTCGTATCGTCGAAAGATGTCGGCAGCAACCTTTTGGTAGTGATTGTAGAGACCGGGCAGTAGCTGGAAGGCCCACGAAGCGGGTGGTGGCGTGTGTGCGGCTCGAGCGACGGATTGTCCAGCCCCGTAACCGGTGACGGTGGCGTTGCCGGTTACGCTCGTCCCGGTGGCGACGCTGCTGCTCGGCAATACGCCCGTCCCGCCGTTGCTGTCCTCGGTCTTGCCCGGTCGCTGGCCCACAAGCGACGACTCCCGCCGCTTTAATCCACGCAGCAGCTCCTTTTGCAGGGCGCTGTTGACGCCGAGGAACTAACGGGCGGGGCGTGCGTGAAACATCGATACACAGAGACATTCACAGCTGAGATGAGAGCGATCGTTCGCCCGCGGTTACGCAACTATCGCGACGTTCGAGATTCGATCTTCAACTTGTCACCTCTATGAGCGATCCTTTCTACTTACGACAGTGCTGTCCACGGGATGCACTCCTTACCTACTTGTAACTACTTTTCTATCGTGTACTCAGTACTGTGTCACTGATAGTCGCGAAGGCAGAGTTAACGAGACTGTGGTAAGATTAGGAGATCTGGGTGGACAACACTGACTCGTCTAGAGCTACGACGTAGGGCGAGAAGCGGCAGAGCTCGCGTGTCGATTAGCCCCCGAGTTCGCGCACCGAGCCATTCGATCAGGCCGCGATTCCTCACCTTTCGTCCAAAGTCCGCAAAGTAATTGTAAGTCTTGAGATAGGTGCCCAAGGAGAGGACGTTACATCTCTCGCAGCTGTGCTTACAGGTGCGCTCCATCAGCCTGAGCACGTGGAGAAAGTCCTCGGCGACGTAGTGGTCCTCCTCGAGGAACAGCACCATGCCGGTGTGGTTCCTGGTGATCGACAGCTGATCGAACACGCGATTCGCCTTCCACCACCAGTGGTGCTTGGTCTGCGTGAACTTGGCCTCCCTGTAATGGCCGTAGAGGTCCGGGTGCTTCGCGTTGATGCATCCGAGGTTCAGGGCTCTGCGGAACACGGTTCCGGAAGCTTAAATGAAAACCGGCCACGCGCGAGCAAGGGGGGTAGATCTACTCACTGCTCCTTGCGAATGTTTCGCGGGCAATCGTTGGGGTCCTCGCCCGGGAAGCTTCTGGGATGCGTCTGTATGCTGTGAGGGTAGAAGATCTGTATGACGCGGCAGAAGTCGACGCTCTGGACCAGGTAGTTGATCTCCGGGTGCCAGACATCGTGGCTGAAGACAAGGAGGGTCTGCTCGATGCCTCTGGCCTGCGCCAGCGACACTATCAAGTGTCTGAGGTAGGTGAGCCGCGTGTGCACCTGGATCACTATCACTGGGGCGTCGATGGCCAGAGGACCGAACGCCTCCTCGTTATACACCCTCTGCTCAGCATTCGCCCTAAGTATGCTTCTTCGAATCTCCGCAATCTCGAACTCGGTCAAGGCCTCTGAGCTGGAGTTCGTCAGCGTGGAACCATTTCGACGCTCCTTGAGGAACCTGCGCAAAACCGTCCAAACTGTTCATTTTCTTCTCGTTACGGGGCAGACCCAGAGGCTATACGTCAGTATATGTAGTATCTATATATACACCATTATATAAAAATGTTCGTGTCCCGTATGTATGTTTGAAAGCGCAAAACTCAAAAACTACTGAACCGATTTCGATGAACTACGCTCCGCGTCAAAATTAAAAGAACACTATAATTTCCCGAAAATTTTGGTCATTTTCAAATGGTCGTATCTCTGCGAAAAATGATTGAAAAAAATATTTAAAAAACGCATTTTAACGCTCGAAGTTTCTAGTTTTTGATTCAAAGACTCAATTTTTTTCATCTACTATGATACTGCTTTATCAAGATCAAACGCAATTTTTACTAAAATGACATTGAACTAAAAAATTATACCTGTGCAGTTCTTGCGGCACAAGTGCGAACAGCGTCTCGTTCGGTGTCTGCCCAACGATGTCTCGGCCAGTCAGGCTGATCACGTGGAGTTGTAGCCAGAGAAACGTCGCCAGGAAGACGAGAACGAGTGTTCTTAGGAACGTTCCACGGACCGATCTTACCGCTCCGAGCACCGTCACTCCTGCAAACGTTTCTCGATGTATTTCCTCTAACCGGCAATCTTGTCTGTGTCTGCCACGCTGGGTGGAAGAAATCTAGCGAAGTGGATAGCACCGATACTCTGAGTGCGAAGCTAGCCCCCGCGGGGCGCAACCCTTCCATTCACGTTCTCCTGCAGATTCGTCAGAGGGCTTCATACTCCTCGCAGGCCGTAAACCTTTGACCACCTTACTTTCCTCAGATTATTGACGCGACAGAGCTCGCGGCAGCGTCTTCGACCACCTCACTACATTCCTTCCATCCACTTGACACTGTCCCGCGGCGAACCTTCTCGACTCACCTCTCATCCTGACATTCCTACGCGACCGTTCTGAAACAAGGTTGACGGTGTATTAAAGCGTGGCCTCTTTCGCGCCGATTCGTTCGCCGAAAAGCAACGGTTCGGAGCGTCCCGCGGCCGACGGAACCGTCGCGTCGACGGGGAATCTTTTCGGCGGCCATGGTTTTTTCTCGCGCGGCGTGAGAGGACGGCGGGATCGTCTTACCTCGAATCGGAGAAATGGCGCGACGGATGGTCCCTCATTTCGGCAAAATCTGTAAAAAGGAGGAAAGTGGCGAGTGGCGAGTGTCGCGCGCTATTCTCGTCACCCCCCGCTACGTCTCTGCTTCCCGGCGATCAACCACGATATTGTAGTTTACTGGATCGATGGAAGGAGACATGGGATCGCGTTTATCGCACGCGACGGTTACTCGAGCAGTGGGGCTTCGCTGTCATTCCCGTTTCTCTAATTCTACAACCGTTTGTCCGCCAGAAGCTCGCCGTCCTGCTCCCCTTTTGCGCTCGCACCGCTTCGTTTTCTTGCCGGCACGCATCGAGCCGTGACCAAAGAGCGCGCGCGTTCCATCGGGAGCACCGAGAGCTTCTTTCCCCTGGCGTTCCTTCTTTTCATCGGTCCGCGTGCACGGAACACGTCGCGTCGATCCCGCTGGCGTATTTTTAGTACGGCACGCGGTCCCGTCGGCAGCGGGGGAGGAGGAGCCGGTGGGGACGGTTTAGTCGCGTTAACGGTGAGCGATGCTGATCGAATATCTGTAAGGCTCGCCGGAACCGTCCGCCTCGATTGACCTTAATCGTCGGCGATTCTATCAATCGCGGCTGATTCGAGCACTGCCCCCCCCCCCTCGCTCCCGATGCGCCGCCACCCCTTCGCGATTCCGCTAGGAACAGTTGCTAAGGAGAAGCGGGAGGTGGCTGAGAGTCGGGGATAAAGGGCGAACGTAGGTGGACACTGATCGACGGAGGCGAGTAAGCGCACCTTCGCGTGCAAACGACGGTAGTTCGCGATCCACCCTCGGCTACAGATCGATGCTAACGAACAGCGAGGAAGAAGACCGATCCGACTCCACACGGATTCACCTTCGACCCACCAACTGACGAGGAATGGAAGCGAAGCCGGCGGTGACGAGCAGAGGAACGCGAATACCTGATCGAAGCTGGAGAATGTCCAGCGAGCGCTCGCGCCAGCGGGGGATCGCGAACAGCGTAGGACGAAGGGTCGCGAAAAAAGAGCAACGTGGACGAGAAGGCCTCTCAGAGGCGCGAGTGGCTTTTCCGTAGACGAGCATCGAGTGGCCCGATGCGACGTTTCGCTCCTCGGTGCCGATGCCGTCTATGCAGTATGTAGGTCAGCTGACTTGGCTAGTTGACGCGAAACAATGCGGATATCCGTGAGCAGGCTCTAACCGCGATATCCTCGCTCTCCCCACGGGATGGAGGGAGGCTCAAGGAGTAAGGCAGGGAAGAGGGAACGGCCACTCGAAACAGAAGAAGGAGCTCCGGCAACGATAAAACAATTTAACCTTCCCGCCATGCCCTCCTCGCGTCCCTCTTCGACAATCTCTCCTCGTGCCTTCTACCGAACGTGTCGCTCATCTTCTTCCACCTCCGCGCTCTTGCCTCTGCCCTCTTCATCCTTCTCCTATTCCCCACCTGGCCCCCGCGATGCCCCTTTCGTTATCAGAATTTTAATCCAGACCTCAAAATTGCGCACTTTTCGTCGCGCGCGGTCGAGCGTCCTTCGGCCGGCTACTTATCGTATCCCGCCGACTGCGCAGAGTTAGCAAATCAAGACCGCGAACACGACGGTATGCAGCTGAACCATCGTACACCGTAGCACGATTACGTGCGTCGCGGCGCGGTTAATCCGTTTGACGCGTAAATGCAAACGACTGGGACACGAGCTAGTCACGCGTCGTCGGTCTCAAGGCAAACCGGAAGATTCGCGGTTTTCTTCGACGGCACGATCTTTGATTGCGAGATGGAAGAGCGGCGGGTAGGAACGGAAGAGAGTTTCACCGTGTACAGGGTTTCTAGGGTACTGGTATATCTCGACGGATGAAGCACCAATGCTCGACGATCCTCGGGGAGAGCCGCGAAAGCTAGCTGCCGCGATAAACCGCCGCGTACCGAACAGGTCAAGCAACGCGGTGCTGTGATCAATCTAATTTAATAACGCCTTTATTACGCCAGAATCGCATGCATAGAGCGCGGTGGAAAGGCGAGGCTCAGCTAGCCGGCGTTACGCCGAGGCCACGTACACCGCGACGGATACTGTCGCAACGGAGAACGTGGAAGCGTGTAACGAACGCATAGAGACGGTGCATGTATAGGCTACTTATGAATCTATCATGCCAGTATTCAAGCCTGACACCCCTGAGCGCGGAAATATCAAGGATCTTGCATTCAGCCCGCTGAATGGCAAGATCGTTTGCCCCCAATTGCCAGAAAGTATCCCCAGGAATGGGCCTTGGAGAACGCTCCCGACGGGCGTTGCGGCTTTAGAACCGTCATGAGCGAACTGGAATTAGACGTCGCGGATTCAGAGAGTTTGAACAGCCATCGATAGGCCATCGATTACGGAGCGACCCGAATAGTCCAGTTGCAGTCGACGTGTAACGCCGGCGAGGGGGGTGCGAGAGCGGAAGCAAGGACGGGGGTGAAAGACGCAGCGTGGGTGGAATGGAAAAGGTGAAAAGGCCGCGGTGTCCGCAGGGGGGCAGGGAAATGGTGCACGCGGGAAAACACAGGGGAATAAGGGAAATCGCGAAGCGAGGAAGGGGATGCGGAGTGTGACGAAGGGGATGGTGGGATATCGATCCGCCCCGCGGGCCACGAGCTCGCTAAAGCACACATCGGCTTCGCGAGCCCCTGTGGCGAAACTTCTTTCGGCGAATCGGTCTACTTACGCAGGCCCTCCATCCGAAGTGTGTCCGACGAGCGTGTCCGCGTTCGCAAAGCGTCCTTCGCCGCGACTAATCACGTATCGGCGAGCGCGTGCAGGCTGATCGCGATGTACGCGAGGCGAGGGAGGCGGCGAGTCATCGCTTGCCGCGGCGCTCACCTCTTGTCGTCGCGGTTTCCTCTTTCGCGCGGCTTCTTTGCCACCTGATCCCCGCAGCTCGCCGACCAAAACTGCGATCTCGCACGCGCCACGGAATCGTCGAGGAACCGACTAAGACCCTGCCCACCCTTCGCCTGCCTCCACGTTGCACCCTTGTAGCGCCACACGCGATCGCTGGGGGGGGTGAGATTCCCATCTGGGGGACGATCGATCTTCCCCGTCCTGCCATCCCTCGGTGCACTGTATCGTCCAGGCTCCCGTCCGCGTCGATAAACCGACCGTCTTCTCGACGGATAACGGGGTACTCGCGGACGGTAGCCGAGGAGGTGTATCCTCGAGGATAACCGCTTAAAAGGTACCTACCCGCTGCAGGGTGGTAAAAGGCCAGCGTCCATCGATCGCGAGCGATGGGACCGGACGAACGTCGATCGCTTCGAACACACCCCGCGAAGTATCGGCACCACCCACGCGTGCACAGGTCTCATGGAGCGGCGGTGGAAGCAAGCAGCTTATAAATATCTCCATGCACACACGCGGAATCTGCATACCGTGGTTCGCCTACGTTTATTTCAGGAACTCGAACAACGTTCGCGGCGAAGCTGTGATGTGACGAGGCGCGAGTAATTCGCAGCGAGTTCCCTCGGCTCCCTCCAGCGAGCAAATCGAGGCGGCTAGCTTTCCTCCGGCGCGTCTACTGGATGCAACGACGAACATATTCGATTCACTTGCTTTACATATCTGACGTCTCAATTCCCTCTGCTTCTCCTCCAGCTTATCATCCAGCCGCCCGTCCCCCGCTAACGTCCGCTTCCGTCGCGCCTCTACCGCGGCGAGTACGAGTCTCGCGATCGCGGCGATTTTTTCCATCACCGAGGGAATCCGCGGCTGGCGGGGCCCACGCGATCGCGTGCCCCGCAAGACGATGGACGATGAAAAACGCTTTCGTCGGGAAACTTTGTCTTCATTGCGGTAATGATAGGTGTCGGGACTGCCACGACTTCTTCGCCTCTGCTTCTCTCCCCCCCGCCGCTCCTCTTCGCCACCGTCGTTGACGTTCTCTCCACGAACACGCGTACCATTCCCACGACTAGCTTTCTCTAAAAAAAAAAAGGACTTTGAGCGATTTTCGACGCGACGTCCAGTAGATAGAAGCACGTCGACGAGCAGACATGAGCAACGAATTCGATAAGTCGATCAGTCTGAATCTGTTCCTCCTGAAACTCTGCGGCGTGATTCCGCGGGCTCGAGCCTCCGTCTCGAGGAGCGTCCTCGCTTCCGTCGCGTTCTTCTGCCTGTCCATCTACACGATCTCGTACACGTACGAGTTTGCGACCCATGGCGCTTATTTAACCACCGTCTTGGAGTCCGTCGCGATGATCCTCTCTATGGTAGGCGGACAATTGCGGTTCACCATTCTGTTACTATTTCGCGGCAGGTGCCAGAGGATGTTTGACGTCTGCGAGGTGCTCTGGACGGCGCTGAACCCGAGGGAGAAGGAGACTGTTCGAAGTTACACCAGGAAGACGAGAAGATTGACCTGCTGGTACTTGTCCAGCTGCAGCTTTACTATCTTCTTCTACGGCTTAGCAGCTCTGTTCGCCTCTTCGACTCTGAACGAACCAATCGACAGTGGAATGAAAAATTTCACCAACGTCTCGTCGCGAATCATGGACAACGAGAGACACCTGCCATACGCGTTCGTTTTGGAGATCAAGGAGACACCTTGGTACGAGATGGCGTACACCTTTCAGCTTCTCACGATGACGCACGTCGGGTTGACGTGCGTAGGCGCGGACACCATCGGTCCCCTGTTCGCGCTCATCGCCTGTGGCCACTTCGATGTGATTAAAGCGAGGCTCGAAGGCTCGTCCATCGAGATTGGGACTACTGGTGGTCGACTGTGGCCAGCGACGAGTCCTCCAACAAGTGTGACGGCGGTAGAGGACCCCAGCCGTGAACAAGTCGACAGTCTTCGCGATTGCTTGACCCACCATCGAATCTTGCTCCAGTGAGTTGGGCAGCTGACGTTTAGTACGGTTTGATACAGGGTTGTGGTACGTGGAAGCTTTCTTACTCGGTGCTCTCTAGACAGATTCTGCGAGGATATCGAACGCCTTACCAACGCGCTGTTCCTCACGCAGTTAATCGGGAGCACTTACAATATATCTCTGGTTGGCTTCAAGCTGGTCGGGGTGAGTAAAACCGGGGATCCAGCTGAAAGCTAAGCTAAGCTATGCTAAGTTTGAAAAAATTAGCTTCAGTAGCTTCGAAAGCTAAGCTAAGATGTGCTATAGGTATTTTTTTCAAAAGATAACAATAAGTTCGACGTAATCTCGTGTTACGTCGAGCTAACTTAAGACATCACTTCATGTAATGCAAGTACAAATGTGATGTTATCGCAATGATTCAAGCATTATTTTTAATTCGTTTTACCTTGGAAGGAAATTTATGTACGTACTGTCTTGCTTAAATAACTGAAAGCTAAATATGACTTTAAGAAACCATTTTAATAATGGAAACTGGTAAAATGGACTTCAAAATTGGTAATAGAGGTTTTATTTGTGTGCAAAAAATATAACACATAGGATTATTTATATGTATGAAAAGAGTTTATCCAGAGGTATTTTAGCATATATTCACAAAATACAAAAATTTAATTTTAAGGGTTGGTGGTTTTGAAAATTATTTTTACGCGGTTTTGTAAATATAAGAGAACGATGTACCTTCTGTTTAAACTTGTTTTCAGTATCTCTCATCGTTCTTGAAAATGAAAAAGAAAATTCTGCATTTTTTTCAAAGGGTGATTTCTCGCCCAAAAATTGCACTATGGCACCAACAAAAAATAAGGTTGCGTTACGGATGAACTACTCTGTCTATACACCAAGTTTCATATTTTCCTGAATTTCCGCTTTCTGACTTTGAACAGTATCTTTGTTTAACACGCGACAACAACTCCAACAGGACGATCCTGATAAATACAAGTTCATCACGCAGCTAGCGATCGCGGTTACCCAGCTCTTCCTCTGCAACTGGCCCGCAGATCTCCTTCACTCCAAGGTAAGCAGTCTCTTTTCCCTTATTCAACCATATTTCTCAGTCTGTCGCTTTCTTCTTCCAGAGCGAGGCTATCGGTCGTTCCGCCTACTTCTCGCCCTGGTATCGGTACCCCTCCTGGCTACGAAAACCGACTAGTATAATCCTGATGAGGGCTCAGAGGCCAGCTCGGTTGACCGCGGGAAAGTTCGTTGTGCTCTCCTTAGAAACCTTCGCCTCCGTAATTATCCAGCCTCCCACAATTTACTCATCCGTGGTTTTTTCATGCTTGCTTTATGCCTCTTAGATGATATCGTCCGCGGCGTCGTTCTTCGCCCTCGTCAGAAGCATGAATTGACGGCGGGGGATGAAGAGGATCATCGGAAGAGCGTCGTCCTTCTCGTTCTTCGTCCATTGTCTCTCGACGGGAGCATGTGTAGATGAATAAAGGAGTGAACGAGATCGGTCTGAAGCGTTTCGTTCAGCAGGCTCCTTCCCCCGCGAGCGCGTCGGGAGCAGAGTTGAGCATTAGTCGAATAAATTTTTAGTCGTTATTCGTTATTCGAAGGACCGCTATGGCGACTAAAATAAGCGACACAAATAAGCTCCGGCTGGGGTCCGGAGGCCTTCGGTCTCCGGCTCGGGTTCCGAGGCCCTCGGTCTCTGGCCGGGCCGAGGGGGGTATCATGACTCATGAGTCACTCGAGGCGAAGCGGCTTATTCGTTTGACGTTAATCACGAATAACTTCATTTTATTCAAAGGTTAGTCGAAGAACAATTTAGTCGAATAATGCCCAACTCTGCTCGGGAGAAAGGAAGAGAAAGCGGACGGAGATGGTTAACCGACGCGAAGTTAGCTCGTGCAGAGAATACGCGAAGGAAAGCCAAGTGGGAGAGAAAAAGGGTTTCGATGTAATTCATCGCTCGAGCTGGACATCGATCGCCATTCTCTCTTACGTCTGCGTTCAATTCTCGTTGCCAGTCTCCGGCCCCTCTGAAAGGGAATCTTATTCACTGTCTCGTGACGAATCTCTGACACAGGCGGGAGCGCTCCCTCCGCCGATGGGAACCTCGTCGCGAAGGAAAGTCCGCCGAGTATTGGCTGGAAGAAGGAAAACCACGTTCCCCATCGACGAGCGTAGTTTTCGATCTTGCTCGTTGCTAGGTCCTCTACTTTACTCGTTACTGTCTCCAGAAACGCTATTGGCCTGCCTATCGATGATCACGTTCCTTCGTTCCTTGTTCTTTCCTCCACCCAACCTCCCATATTTTAAGTCTCCTCGTGGAGAGAATATCAAGACCGATTCCACCACAGTGCACAACTTTTTGGACGTAGCATCTACTCCAAAGAAAGTTCCAAGAAAGCGGCTTTCGCTTTATGAAATCGGGTACATATCTCGAAGCACAAAGCACTTCTAGGCAACGCAGGGGAGAACTCGTCGCGGACGCGGTCGCCTTTGATCGCGTGAGAAATGACGGACCGTGGTCGCTGCGCTCTTTCAGCAATTACGGGTTAAGTGAGTTTTTCTGTAATCTCGCGATATCCTCTCGGTGACCGTGCCCGACTGTTCGCGCCGACCCTTCACGCCTTTCTACCTGCGCTGTACACACACGCGGGCAGAGCGTAAATCGCGCGTGTCGTACGTGCTTACGGCGAGGAATCGGCGAAAAGGCGCGAGAAGGTGCGAAAGGGAGGAAGAAGATCGAGGAGACGGGCTGGCAAGTGGGCGATGCCACTGGAGGCAATCTTCCCCGCCGCGATCCGTTCCTTCTCGAATTAATTACCCAGGAGATGGGTGCACCTTGATAGAGGAGCGTCTGCCGTGGACAGGCGCTTTCTGTCTCTTTCCAGCCCGTTCTATCCCGCCCCGTTTCTTCTCTCAACGCTGCTGCGGAGCCCTGCGAGTGGAGAGAAGAATCGGGATCTAGGAGGCTGTTATCGAATTGAAAGGAACCATCGATCCTCGAGCTCCTCCGCGCCACGTTCGTTATGGAGGATGCGTCGAGACATTGTCCCGGGAGTTTAATAATTAGAGGGGATGTAAATCTATGGGTTATTCGGGCTCGTAAACGCTGGATTAGGGAACAGACACTCTTCCATAGATGTTACGCTTCGAGTAGGCACGCTTAGAACAGTGCGCCTCGACTAAGATCGCGATGCAGCGCGAGGACGCGGCGGTTTAGCAACAAGTTGCACCTCGTGCGTTTTCCCTGGAGTTTCCTAATATCAACAAGTGAACTGGCTTCCTGCCTGGAATTTCTATATCGCTTTCCCGTTGGGCGCCACAGGTGGTAACCGTGTAGAGCCTCGATCCGCCCGAGTCATCCATGTGTCTTCCCCGTTGATCGATCCCTCGGATATGTCTCGATCGACGAGACCGCGAAGAGCCACGACCATGCCCGTCCGATTCTCCCTGCGACGGATTCCCCACGCGTCTAGCAGCCTCCGTTCCCCGATCGATCGGGCCTCCTCGACATTTACGCGTGGATGGAAGAGGCTGGAGAAACGGAGCCGGCTCCGCTTCTGGAACGTGATAAAAGGCGGTTTAATAAAGCCCCCCTCCGGTCTCTGGACCGCGGTATCAAGAATTCTTGGAAAGCCTCGCGATCCTGGTGACCTCGTAGCGCATTCCCTCCGCCCTATCTCTCATTCCTCTGTCATCCCCCACGTCGTAATCCTAATGGCGTTCCTTCTGCCCCGTACCTCTTCTTCTTCCCTGCACGCTTACCCTCCTACACGACCCTTGATCCCCTTTTCATCCAGCCTACCATCTCGATCTTTCCACTCGCTATACCTTGGTAGCCAGCACTTTCAATGAAAAACGGCCCCTATGCTACACGGAAACACCGAAGGGAGAAACGCCTAATAGAAGCTAGCAAAGTGATTACAAGGAGGTAGACTGTAGATTAAGCGGGCACTATAACACGATGCAGAACGAAGGAAGATCGAGTAAAGTAGAATTGCCCGGAATAACCAACGACCGAAGGACTAAGGCCAGAAAGGGGGGAAGAGGCGCGGAAAGTGAAAGAAAGGAGGAAGACTGAGCGAAAGTCGCAGACTAGGACAACCCCGACGGCAAAGCCGGCAGGGATGCATAATGGGTAGGGGCAGGGTTAACGGGGGAAGCAGCGTCGAGGGGCGAGAAGGAAGGTCGGGGAGCGGTTCGGTGGAACGGAGCGAAAGGATGAAAAGGGGGCGGGAGCGTGGTGGAACGGTGGGGGCTTCCGGAGGCGCGATGGACCATGCGCTTTCGCGTCGCGCGGCGCACCAGCGGGCCTCTGGATCCTCGAGGATCGCGAGCAGAGGACCGCGGCGAAGGGTGACGGGCGAAGAAGCGGAGGAGTCGCGAACGCGAACGCGGACGTCGCTGGGCAGAGAGTGCGACGGCCCCGAGCCGGAAAAATCGGGCTGAGATGCACCCTTGCCACCCTCGTCGCTCTCAATCGGCCGCGGCGCTTCCACCTGGAAGCACGGCTACTCCTCCACGTCCAGCGAGCCGTCTCCTCGGCCACCGTTCCACCGATTCCAGACCGACCAGCCCCCGCACGATCCACGAACGCTGCTCGACTTAGGTAAGGGAGCATCGCCGTCGCTCGGCCGTTTTAAATAACCGTTCCCTGTTTGTGTTTCGAACCCCGACTCTTCGCGTTCCCCGGAGCTTTTCTAACGCTTCGAACGTTCACCTGATCCGATTACACCGTGGGGAGAGCTGTAAATAGCCTGCACGTTGTGTTCGCGATATTGGTACCCTTAGATCGTTCTTTCGTAAGTGGTGGTGGACTTTCACTCGGAGCATTATCAGTGTAACTGGGATTAATAATTGCTCCCAGCCGGCAGAGATCGGTACGCCACGGTTGCAGAACACCCTGTCCCCCGAGCGGAAACTTTCCTCTACGTAGAATTTCCGTTCGACCCGACTGGATCGCGAGTTCGAATCCGCACAGAGAGCCCGTACCCTCATTTCCGCGTGTCACGCGCAGCTCCTTCCTCCAATCGCCAAGTCGATCTTCCTCTGAGAGCCGCTCGTCCATGAAAACGCGGGACAGAACCCCGCGATGGGGGTTCTGTGCTTTGTAAATTTTCAATCTACCCTTGGAGAGACCCAGCGGAAAGGTGTGCTTCGCTTAGCCACCCTTCGGCCTGCCGTTCGTTGGCTTCTAGCGCATCTTCGTGGAAGAAAGAGGGGTCCACGGTATCAAGCTCGCGAGGTTAATAGAGCGATCGGTAACAAGGTTATAAAGCAATCTGCATAACCCTGCCCGGTACTTTGCTGGAGCCTCGTCCTGTACCACTGCGAGCGGTCTCGTAATTACTGGCTATAATACGATTACCCGATCGCCAGACCCTGTAACCGAGACGGCTGCTTCTCCTTCGAACCTCTCTACTTCCTCTGCTCCCAGCTTTCTCCACCCTTTCAAACCTCCGCCCCCGTTCTCCCCCTCCCCCTCGTCTTCCTACCCCTGTCGCGAACCCATTTTTACCATTGCTTCTTTCAAAGCTGAGAACCCTCTCGTCAGCTTACGTCCCTCGACTGCATCGGCGGCAAGGGGGAGGGATGGCGGAACAGTAGTTTATTCCGTGGAATAGGAATCAGGATCCCGAGCCTGGAGGCACTAGCGATCCCGTAAATTCGTTTAAACGACATGGAAAGGCGTAACTTTATTTCACGCTCCTGTTTGTATTCAATCGACACCCCTTCGTCTGGTAGACGCGCTCCCATTTCCATTTTCTCCGCTTCTTCGGGTAGGACGGGCGAGCCGGGGGTGCCTCGCGCCGTCTCGAAATTAAGAGACCGTCTCTTACGCGATATACGCGTCGATCGATTTCCCAGGATTTCTCCTACATGGACGACGTAGATTTCCTCCCTCGACGGAGATTTCCTCCCTCAACGGAGAGACTTCCTGCCTCTGGCAGCTCCGTGGCTCGAGAGTTCTCTCCGACATTGCAGCATCTGGCGCTAGAAACGATTTATGCCCCAGAAGAACCGTGCACTTGCTTCTCGAATTCCTTCCTCCTGTCACGATCATTTTCAAATGTTCCCGCGACCGTGGCCACGGATTTAAACGCTGGTACACGTCTCGCCGTTGGACTTAAGCTACTTAGCTGTTCCGGAGCTTAGATCGTCTTCCACTCCCCACCTTCCCCGCTTGCCCCTCGTCCGCCGCGCGTAAACATCCCCGACGTACGATTACGCTCGCGTCGTGAACGAATCGCGTCGGTCGTTACTCTCCGCCGAGCAATTGTTGTCGAAGCGACAGACAGTTTACAGCACCGATCGACGTCGCCCTATATTCGCTGTGTGTCGGTTTAGTGATAATAATCGGTGAGGAAAGCCTGCGATCGAGAGGAGGACGCCCGTTCCATCTGGAGAAACCAGCATCCGTAAATCTCCGATTTATCCGAGGTACCGGGTTCGTAGAAGATAAGGGATCGGATCGATCGCTCGCCCTAATCGTTCCCTGTGTCGGCCAACTTGTTGAGGCGCGAAGCAACAGTTTGCCTTTTAAACGCGTCTCTCTACGTGCTCCCTCCGGCTTTCTCCGTCTCCGTTTTCTCCCCAGCCACCAACTTTGCGGAAATCGACTGGTCGCGAAGCTTTCAGCGGAGCGTCACGGAGCCGACAAAGTTGGAAAATGTGGACGGGCAGCCGTGAAATCTAGTTACCGTGCTCGATACGTGGCACGGGGCGCGCTAAACAGAGACCCGCTTCGACTAATCGCGTTGATCCACGCGGAGGCCGCCCGCCCGCTTAAAGTTGTCCCGAAGATACGATTAAGCTATTCATTCGAGGGAACTGCGCTGTTCCGGTCGCGAAAGTACTAATTGCTTCTCGAAGTAGACCGGCTCTGCACCGAGTTGCTGCTAACTTTCCAGGAAGGACATCTCCCTCTCACTCTCTCTCTCTCTCTCTCTCTCTCTCTCTCTCTCTCTCTCTCTCCCTCTCTATGAGGGTGTATCCGAGTCCGTCTCGAAGGGAGAGTCAAAGGGAGGAAAGGGCTGTTCGTCGCCTGCCAGCGTGTCAAGATCGTTCTCGACGATTCCTGATTCACGCCGCGTTAGAGTGACCGCGAAGAAGCGACCCGGGTAGGCGAACCGCGAGGGGTGGTTCGGGGGCACGATGGCGAAGCACGATTCTAAGATAAATCGAGCGGGTTGACGGTGGACACGATTTTTCTATTAGCTCGCCTTCCCCGATACTCGTCTCCCTGGAATATAATCGCGCGCCCCGACGCTTGTACGAGAGGCGAGAGAATGGCCTGTGTGTGTGTGTGTGTATGCGTGTGCCGCAGTTGGGTGGGTGTCGAAGGGGGGTTAAGGAGAGAGAGGAGGGTTCGAAAAGGAGGGTGGAAACGCGTACACGTCCATCGAATCGGGATAACGAGGTCGGATGAGTTGCTGGATCCGCAGTCACTTCATCAACGCGGAGCCAACTAAACTGTCAATCGCAAAGCCACTACCGTGTCGAACCCTTTCGACAACACCTCGACCCGTCGACAACGCACTCGAGGGCATCGATTACAGGTTTCCGCGCCGATACTCGCGGGGACTTATCGAAAATCCAATTCGCCATCGCCCTCCATGCGTTCGATTTTACTAATCATTGTCTCTCGAATTATTGCAACCCCGTGGTTCCCTGGGCAGATTTCAACGGTCTTAAATATTCGCCATCGATCGTGGGAAACAGAGAACGCGAAAATTGAATCGTTCGAGTGGACGGAGGAGAAGGCAGGACAAGACTCGGACAAGGATTCCTCGTAGCGGCAAACGGAACCGCTCGCGGTCATTCTTCGTCGTAATTACCGAACAGATAAGGGAATGAAACACGGCCGAGGGGAATAAGAAAGGGGGGTTAGGGGGTAGGGAAAGAGAATCGGGAGCCGACGAGTGGCGAGAGAGGAATCTTCTCTGCGGTTCTTCTTCGGGAATAATGCACGCACCCAGGGGACCCAGCTTTCAGCGAAATGCTGATTGCTTCCATTCCCCCCTGACCCGCCCCACCACGATTCTCCTCTGTCCTTCGATCTCCCACCCCACCCCCTATCCGTCGCCTTATCAATCTTTGACTCGTCCCTCGAACCTCCACCCGCATGCTCGCGCGATGCATTATGCATTATCCGCGCGGAATCGCGTTAGCGCCGCTCCGCACGGCCGGCCAGATAAACGAACAGACGGACAGAAGTGATGGAGGGGTGTGTGCAGTCGGTCAGCGGACTTATCTCGCGGGACCAACCCCCTCAGGACAGTTATTCCTGAGACGCTCAAACATCCTCCCACGTCGGGGGATGAAAACGACTGCTTCTTGTCCCCCTTTTCACTTCCGCTGGATCCCAACCCCCGCTGGATACGTACATGTAAACGGAGTCGCGGATGGTTGGTGGCGTTTTCCGAGGAATCGAGCCGCTCCTTGACAAGGGGGCAGCGAGGGCTGAAGCGGAGGGCGCGGGACGCGGGGCGCGGAGCTTTCGACGGCCTTAATGGTTTCCTATTCACGGGGAGCGTGCGAAAATTAGCCGTGCTAAAAGCACCGGGTAATCGAGTTATTACGAATAAAAGAGGCGCGGTGAGAGGCCACGGGCTGCGGAATGGCCGCGCGCGGCAGACCCCGGCAGATACCATTAAAAGCGGCTAATTAATGCTGTTAATTCTATAGCCCGTGCGTGGAACGGCCGGCGATCGAAAGCGTCGATGATCGCCGGTGTCGGCAGCGTCGATCGCGCCGCTTTCTTTCACAGCCTTTGGAACGTAACGATCGTTGGAAGTTGAAAGGCCCCGGCGTGACATTCAAAGGGACTTTCGGTCGTGATTCCAGACGGTGGAACGGAAAAATCACTTCACCCCGAAGGTGAGAGGCGTTACTCGGCGAAAAGTGGTCGGAATTACTGGAGTTCGAACAGCGCGCAGTTAGGAAGCGAACCAAGTCCCATCTTGGGGGTGGATCGATGGGAAATTCGTCCGGGGCGATCCATTTAACGCTCGCGACGAAACACTCGTGGGGAATCGCGATTCTTTCTCGAGGAACGCCGAGAGCGAAGGAACCGTCGGGGTCTAGGGAAAGAATCCTCGGCTGTTTTAATTAAAACGGCCCTCGAGGACGGTGGGCAAACGCCGTGACGATGGTCGTTTTCGTGTACAATGCAACCAATTCAACGTTTCGAGATCGGTTCCATTCGGGACAAATTGTACTCGATGGAAAAGCTTCTTTCTCAACGGGAGCTTCTGTCTGCCGTTTGCACCTTGGATGATTGGGGGTTAAAGGGACGCGGGGCATGATTTCGAAGCTGATCTTTAATGTGTGCGTGTGTGTCGCAGGTGCGCGGAAGAGGGACGATAGAAGAGAAAGCAGAGATCGAGAATGGGTGGCGGAGAATGGAGCGGCTGGCTGCAACGATGTCGAGAATCGCGGAGGCTGGTTCTCGTGATCGTCGCCATCGCTCTACTCCTGGACAACATGCTGCTGACCACTGTCGGTGAGTGAAATCGATTCGACGCGATCAAAGGAAGTAATAAACTTCGACCTTAACTCGACTAATGGCTGAAGTAACGGAGTGGAACTCGCTTCTATTCGAGCTATTAGCTTGGTCGAACGCCTTATGAACCATCTTCTCCGCTCCTTCTACACAACCGCCGTGTCAATCTACCATTCTTCTCGACTCGCTTGAACGTCGAGCACAGAAGAGGCACAGGAAGGGAGGGGAGAAGCAGAAAGACGTGGGAGGAAGGTCTGATTCGCTTTGAAGAGTCACAATCGCGTTAGCGCGCTCTTCTTGCCATTAGAACGAACTAATTACACGACTTCTTTCTTGCATTGCATCCCGAAGCCGGAATTATCTCTACTGTCGCTCAGTTTCCGTGACAGTGCTCCTCCAGCACAGAGACCTAGACTATCTATCGAACTATCGATGAAGCTACACATTGATGAGCTTGAAAGCTTGAACTTTGAACGTGGAGCAGAGATGTTGGGAAAGAGGCCGCCAGCGATAAAATATGAAATAGTAACGTCTGCTATATGGCGATAAGATTTCTGATTGAAAGCCCCTCGAGAGCGGTGGCATAAAGTTTGCGGGGAGGGGCCGAGGAAAAAGGGCATCGGGCGAACTGTGGTCACTCGGATTTTCCAGCTTTTTAACTTCTCCCTCCCCGGCGCTCTTTGATTCCTTTCGCCGCGGCGGCCAGATGTTTAATTCACGAGGCACACGTCCGCAGGTCCCTCTGGAAACCGGGGAAATATACGCGAGGGGACGGCCCAGGCGCGTTCACGGCAATCCAGATAAGTGGTCATACATTTATGGAGCGTATACCGAACAGCTTTCCCTTGAGCGCGCTAACAAATCATGAGACGCGCTTTCGATGGCCGGAAACGATCCCGCGGATCTCCGCTGTCCTTTCACCCTGAATGCCTGCAATTATTCTCCCCCATCTCTGTCCGCTTAAGCGTTTATTCCGAGCAACGCTGGCGTTTAATCAGTATCGAGAGGCGCCCTCGACGCGCGAAATCTGAATCCCTACCGTGCGGGCCTTTTTCCTTGCTGCGATAAAATATTGTCCGAGTTAGAATCGTCGCTGAGTGGACGGAAAGCGGGAATGGTGGGTAAAAAAAACGAGAGGCAAAAAAAGAAAGAATTGTTTGGAGGTGCTGGGATTTGAACCCAGGACTTTCAGCATGCGAAGCAGACACTCTACCACTGAGTTACACCCCCAACTTGGAATCTGAGTTCGGAAGAGGCTGCTTTCAAGAGAGGGGAGATACCTTAACGCTGAATAATCTGTGATTAAATTATAATTAAGACTGACAGGACGGGGCGTTAAGAAAGTGGCAAGGTGACTTCGATCAAAGGTCGAGCCGTTTATCTTCTTCTCCCTTTACAAACTTCTAGCCCAGGTATCCTACTTAGGGTAGGTAAACAAGCAGGTAGTGGACGCAGTCCGCACGTGCTGTGCACATGGCGCAAGGGTAGGTTGCTTCGGAGGGTCCCTATTACGGCGGGAGGGGTAATTGGGAAATACCCTTGGTTGAGTGACTGCGAGGAATTCCACAGTCCGTCCTTCCCAGTCCACCAAGTTTACTCGCGAGAGTAGAGGTGACCTCCAACGGCGCGTGGCTCGGCTCGAGCGCGAAACAAAGGACTTCTTTGTCCCTTCGCCACCACGCGTTCGACGAGCCGGTTCGGCGAACCACGCGCCGCTGCAGTTAACCTTTGTATTTGGCAACGAAGCATCGTTTACCTTGCAGTGCCGATTATACCTGAGTTTCTATACGACATCAAGCACCCCAACGCGACCTTAAGCCAACATTTCGAGCAGAGTAATTCGGATCGAAGACCAACCCCGCTGACCACCATCAAACCCACCACGACGAGCACCAGTGCCACCGTAGTAGCCACCACGCCGATATGTCCCTGTGCCCCGAACAGGTCCAACGATCCTCAGCTAGAGTTCCTTTACGCCAGTACCCTGCCCACCGTCGATTTGGCTGGTAAGAGTGCAGTGGTTGTAGACAGTTGAGTCTTGCAACTCGTGGGACTACGTTTGTGTGATGTGTTCGTCTCAGAAAGCACGACCGTTAGCGGGGAGCTATCGGAAGCGGAAGAGAACGAGCAACGCCATCGGGAGCTGCTGCAAGAGACCGTCGCCGTTGGAATCATGCTCGCGTCGAAAGCTTTTGTTCAACTCCTGGCCAATCCGATCGTCGGTCCACTCACTCACAAGTAAGTTGATAATTTGGCACAGTGCGGGATGGTGTTATTTTTAGTAGAGATGTAGGTATATGCGAATATTTGTCGCGTTTGCTTGTAGAATTGGCTACAGCATACCCATGTTCACCGGGTTCATTATCATGTTCCTGTCCACATTGATATTCGCGTTTGGACGGAGCTACAGCGTTCTTTTCGTGGCGAGGGCGCTGCAGGGAATCGGATCATCGTGCTCGAGCGTGTCAGGTAAATTTCATAAATGTTCCTATGTAGTTTGATTTTAAGATGAAAATTTAGAAAAAAAAAAGAGAAAAAATTAGAATTGCATCGGCCGGGAATCGAACCCGGGCCGCCCGCGTGGCAGGCGAGCATTCTACCACTGAACCACCGATGCGATTGGTGAGGGGTTTTCTACCATTCAGCGTGATCACGACCACGTGGGTGGTAGAATAGACAAATCGAAGTTTTTGCTAAAGTCTAAGAACCACCGAAATTCAAAGAAAGTTCGTCGTCTGGATTTTACAGTTTAATTATTTAGTTTTATGCGAGTACAAGGTATGTCAAGAAGGTCTTTCTCAATTCCGGTGAAAGAGACTAACTTTCCTGCACCACGGAAAGTCCCCTGTTGTCTTTAGCGAAAACTGCTAATTTACGACGAGTATGGGGTCGCGCTGGTCGGGGCCCATCGTCACCGTACGCGTCTTGTTGGCCACATCTGGTTAGACTCAGAGTTGGACACAATGTAATCTAATTACAAATTACGATTAGAATGTAATTGTGTGATTGATTACATATTATTTTCTATAATCGTTAATTCAGGTAGTTGACCATAATTTTGTCAGCTACCTAAATTAACGATTACAGAAAATAATGTGTAATGAATTACACAATTATATTTTAATCATAATTTGTAAATAGATTATATTTTGCCCAAGTCCGATTAGATTTAAGCAGCTTCCTTTGCATATGGGCTGAGTAGACCTGAGTTGTCGCATTGAATTAATTTTGTAGCAAGAGGTTTGCAGCGAATGCCAACCGCGGGGATCAAACGATCCGCCGTTGCGATAAGGCATCGCGACAAAATATGCTCGAACTTTTTTCGCCCGAGCAGTAGGTCTTTCTTTTATTCGATTTTATTCAGCTTCAATCCTCTGTTTCTTTGCTTCAAATTTGGAAAGTCAATTTTAACTCACTTCCGCCAATCCAATAGACATGCCACCTTGCAGGCGTGCGTAGTTTGGATAACAATACAAAATTATAAAAAAAAAACGTGGAAGTGAAAAAATTACCCAGTCACCAATAATTTTAACCCATAACTACGAATCCAATTGACTTGAAATTAGGCCCATAACCACGAATCAAAACCCCTTGAAATCTACCTAGCTGCGTCGCCCAATACCAACGTGCATTCCGTAAAAACACATATCATTACCGAGAAATGATACAACAATCAGAAATACCTATTTCAGTTAATCAATAAATTGTGTCGTTAAATGGACACGTTAGCGTCATCGAACATTGGGTCTCCCAGGTGTCGAATGATTGATTGTTTAGAGTGAGATAGAGAATATGGGAATGGCAAGCGGCCCGACGCCGCATTGCTAAAGAATAGGGACTCTGTTTCTGAAGGATCTGGCCACGGAGTGGGGAAGGCTATGCCTTTTGGTAAGAGGACTGTAATGAACCACACGGCACTTAAACCCAGGACTGTCCTGGAACGAGCTTCTTACAACTTACAATACTTTATAAAGTCGTTTCTAACAGACACTCACACACTGTGTGCCACGTAATATGAAATCAACAATAAAAGTATTTGTAAAAAAAAAGTCTAAGCTGTGAAATGTAATCCACAAACGCTAAAAAGTAAAAGTAACAAAATATATATAAAAAGAAAACTTTTAAGTTAAACGATTTTATTTAAAATGCTTTAAAAAGTAAAAAATAATTATTTTCTTGGTCTACAATTTCGATGGTGATATAACATTTTAGATAAACTCGTGAAAAATATATTTTTTGTAAACTGCGCGTGGACGAGCCAAGCGTTGCTCAGTTAGTCAGTCGACAACAGACGAGAGGACCGTAAATATCACGTGAAAAACCTCTCTTGGGTATATAGACTAAACCATATATATCCAGGACTGAGTTATCATTTACCCTGTTATGAAGTGAAGTGAAGTGAAGTGGAAGCCCTCGGGTTCACTAATTACACTTTTATTTCAAACAAGTAACTTTAATAATAGAATATACTTAATCAAATCAGGAAAGGACAAGAGTATCCTCGAATTTCCCGCTGCGCGTGAATAACTAATGTTTGCTCGCGTAGTGTCACGTTTTGGAACTGACTACTATTGTTTTTGGGGTCCTATTATATGTACCGCTTTTTGGTGGTGGGGTACGTGTCTGCCATGACACGAACCTTGTACCTTTTTGATAAAGCGTCCAAGTCATGAACGAGCGCAAGTAATTCGTCACCGAGTCACTAATAGAGAATTCATTTGTGCTTACTTATAGACGGCTGTTTAAATATACGTATTTTTAGGCAACTCAATAACATCCCGTAGCAATCTTACAATTTCAAAACCTATCCCAACTTTTTTAGATTAAAACATTTGACATTTCATGGAAAGGGTGACAGACGCTTATTAGCCTAGGGGCGCGAAATCTCCAAATCCGCCCTTGCCTTTTTGTGAAATGATGTCTCAAAATTTTATAACAAAAGATCACCCAAGAATAAACCCTTAATTTGTTGGTTGACCGAGTAAAATATTTATTGTCCAATGATAAGGGGAATTTCAACGGCGCGTGGCTCGGCGAGCCTGAAGGGTCGGCTCGGCTCGGCTCGACTTGGCTCGAGCGCCAAACAAAGAACTTCTTTGTCGCCTCGGTGATTGGCGCTCGCCAAGTAGACTCGCCGAGCCTCGTGCCGTTGGAGTTCACATTAAGAGGTAGGACTAATCATCGAATTATCCATAGGTATGGGTATGTTGGCCGAGAGGTACCAGGACGACAAAGAACGTGGTAATGCAATGGGTATAGCTCTCGGAGGACTAGCCCTCGGTGTTCTCATTGGTCCACCTTTTGGCGGTGTGATGTACGAGTTCGTTGGAAAATCGGCTCCTTTCTTGATACTATCCGCCCTGGCCCTCGGTGATGGAAGTAGGTATCCATTCTCACTAGATTCGAACTATTTCTCTATGAATGCAAAACTAATCTCATCGAATTATTTCCAGTTCTTCAACTTCTGGTGCTTCAACCATCCGTCGTTTACACCGAAGCGGATCCACCGTCCTTGAAGACCTTGGTTACTGATCCCTATATCATTCTGGCTGCCGGTACGTCACCTCTAATAATTCTATTGTTACCGATTCGAGTTCACCTTCTCTGTAAAACGATCATTCCATCGAACAATGACAAGCATTTGCATTTCAGGCGCTATAACGTTCGCTAATATGGGTATCGCTATGCTCGAGCCCAGCCTGCCCATCTGGATGATGGACACCATGGGTGCTAGCAGATGGAAACAGGGTGCAGCGTTCTTACCAGCGAGCATCAGTTACTTGATCGGTACTAACCTATTCGGACCCCTCGGACACAGGATGGGAAGGTTAATTAACGCCTCTATATCTCTTTATATAATAGTGTCTTTATCCCAGACTAGCTGACTCGTTCCCCGGTTTCACCCGGGAACCCTTTATGATGTTTCTCACATTTCTCCACATACTATTCCTACATGAATATTATAAAACTCAGTATATTCGACGCTTATTAGAGCCTATAATCTGATCTAGGACGTTTATAAACTACTTTCACTTTCACATATTAGTAGAAATATACATTTTATTACTTTATTATTCGTAAACTCTATCGACGGTTGCACTCGACAATCAAGAAACAAAACTGTATCGCCTGGATAGCTCAGTCGGTAGAGCATCAGACTTTTAATCTGAGGGTCCAGGGTTCGAGTCCCTGTTCGGGCGAATTTCTCTTTTGCTTTTCTTATTTTGGACCCATGAATTGTTTTTAAACGATTTTATTGCACCGCAGGTGGTTGGCTTCGTTAATAGGCCTCGTCGTCATTGGCGTTTGCTTGATGTGCGTAAGTATCAGGGAGGTTAAACCCACAGCGCCATTCTTCTTTCAAGAGACACGACTCATTTCTCTGCATAGATACCACTGGCTACCAGTATCGACCACTTGATCGTACCCAATGCTGGTCTGGGATTCGCCATTGGCATGGTGGACAGTTCTATGATGCCTGAATTGGGATATTTAGTGGACATCAGACACAGTGCTGTCTATGGAAGCGTTTACGCTATCGGGGACGTCGCGTTCTGTTTAGGTTTCGCTATTGGTACGTACTCCAAAAACGCTCGTTGTCAGTTCACTCAAGCTTGAAAGTATTATGGACAAGTGGAATTTTCCACGTTTATCTAACCGTTTGTGAGAAAAAATTAATAGAAAAGGCAAAAAATAAACGCTGCATCGGCCGGGAATCGAACCCGGGCCGCCCGCGTGGCAGGCGAGCATTCTACCACTGAACCACCGATGCTATTGACGACTATCACGCTTGAATCTACAGACCAAGTGTATTCAGATAGAGAAAAACACGGCTTTACTAAGGAAATATACCGATTTCTCATTTTCCAGGCCCTGCATTGAGCGGCACGCTGGTCAACACTATCGGTTTCGAGTGGATGTTATTCGGAATTGCTATATTGAACTTCCTTTACGCCCCGCTGATGTACTTTTTGAGGGCACCGCCGACAAAGGAGGAGAAGAAGGTAATTGATCTAATTAGCGGACAAAAGCATGCGACGCCTCGCTACGAGGTGCAAGAAATTATCATTGGTTCTGTTTCAGTCGTTGATAATTGGCGAAAAGTCGTCTGTGCGCTACGTAACGTACCAGAACGAGGACGAGGAGCAATAGGCGCGCAGTAGAATGCTTGCCGGCGATTAGCGTTTCTTTCCCGGCATTCGTTAACGGAGGAACAACGAGCTAAGTATAATTCGCGAATACCTCTCGCGCTAGTTATTCCCTGTACACTTCCCCATGTCGAGGAAAGGAGCGAGACGATTAAACGACAGGAGAGTTAGCGAGTTTTGATGAGAAGCGCGATTCCGCTTCGCTTCCTATCCAAGTGCTTGCTCTCGATTCCACTCGAACGGTGGTCAAAGAATTTTATTGGTAGCACCGTGCGAAATCTAGTCACGCTTCGGCACAGAAAGATGAAGAGATCAGTCGCTGTGCGAGGATAAAACAGAGGCCCGCACCAGCGGCGGAGAATAGTTGTTTAATTACTCCCTTGGCCCTGATGCAAAGTATATACGCGCAGAGTTGGATCGTAAGAATAAGTGTGTGCGTTCACGAAAGTCGTGTAGGTAAGATGTTACTGTTTTTCCAGTACGTTTGGGCTGATGAAGATGCGAGTATGGTTACACGTGGCTTACACAGTATTCCATTGATATTTATGTAATTCATTAGTACCTCGCGGTCCGCGAAAACTCGCGAGATCTTCAGCTGTTCGTGACCGTGTGTATATACATTGAAAATTATAATCGTTGCACGGAGAACCGCCTAATTTGGATTCCCTGAATGGCTGCAGGGAAACCGCGAAGAAAGCGATTGGGTGCGATGAAGAGTTCTCCGATTGCGTGCAGCACGAATCTACAAATTATAAGAATCAGGTACCAATAAGTTACTTAAACCTTGTAAAATGAAACACGAACGAAACGGTCCGAAAGCTGAAGATTCGCGATCTTTTCTTTTCGCAATCGCTCGAGCTGATGACGATACGCTTCTGTTTCCCCTGATCGCTTATTCCCTCGGGAATGATAGACGGTTCTATGCTACGAAGAGCGACGGGGCGTTCGTCGAATTTGCAAATTACACGATAAACTTTGTGTGGATTCGAGGTGGGAAACTCTATTCCGAGAGTGGTGAAGGTCTTCTTCCTTTTCGTTCCCGTTGGATTTCAAGCGAGTTTAAATATTTGTAGGAACAGTGCACGCTGACATGTTTACGCGTACTCTTGTTCGATAGTTCATGGTAGCTGAGATCGTATGTGTCTATTTATATGCGTATGTCGTAGAAACATGTAACCAGAAAAATTCCTAGATATCGTAGTATAATTGTTGTTTGATCGAAGAACAAAGGTCGCGTTGTCTACACGCTCGAGTCCTAAGCTACTGCATAATGCACGTGAATATATATGTATAAAGGAATAGATAGCGTTATGATCAATCCTTGATAGGCCATACGTAATGGATTTATCGCAGGATCGCGACTCAATTTCCATGATATTACCACAGAAGTACTTAAACGTATGCCTATGTATTCAAGTTCAACAGCATACGTGTCCCTAGTCGCACACATGCGCGCCTAGTCGTGTCGTGTGCTATAGAAGCGCATAACGAAATTAAACTGTATCCATAGTAGTGCCGTAATAAATTTATTAACGCGTTCGTTATTATAAGACGGAGATCCATCGGAACGAAAGTTTGAGACTTGAAAGAGAGAGAGAGAGAGAGAGAGAGAGAGACGACAGTAAATTGTAAAAAAAAAGAATACACGATGCATAGCTTCCCACTGCGAATTCTTTAAAATCCATAGGCTGCGTTACGTTGTGTCACGTGGCGCGCCTACTCCCGATAGAAAACGCGAGTCAATTCGATTTGCGGATTCTTTACGAACGCTCCTCGCGTCTGAGTATATATTTTAAGGAGAAAGAGGCCCGGAGCATCGCGCGAACAAAATCGAGAATACCGAGCGATTTTCAGACTCGAGAAACCAGTATCGCCATACCATACGGGGGTAAAGAATCGCAGCGAAGACGAGTCGACGTTTGTTGCATCGTCGTAGCGTTACACTAATTCGTTATAAAGTATCATCTACCCGTGTTAAGAATCGTTCGAACTTCTGTATATATAGGAGACGTAGATATATGTATTTAAGGAACAAATCAAGTATTTCGGGACGTGTGTCCACGGAAATTCTCAACTCAACGTAATTGTTGCTCTATATTTCGCCCACTTTCTTCGCTAAAGATCACGATTCCCTATTTCTGATTTATCCCGCTTCGTTTCAACTACGCTGATCGACGATCCCGTCGTATCGCATGAAATTGCGTAGATATGGCACTATGACAATTCCTACGTGTACGTATAATATAAATGGTACTTACCTACATCGCGCAACGTGCAGGCTGCGGTCGATTCGTTGATACTGGAACTGCCGGTGCAATCGAATTGATATTGTTGAGGGAAAGAATCGAAAGCCGAAAGACGATTCACCGTCGTCGACGAACATCCAGCGCAGAGACGAAAACGATTTCCGTCGTTACTTCTATCGCGAAATTTTGCGTGTCTACGATCGAGCACGATCGAAGAATGACTTTGGGACTAACCCACGGAATAGATCGTAACCAGTCGGAATCGACGATGTTCGCTTCTATGCATATATGTACTGTTAATGTTTCACCTATTCCCTCGCGAGAGAAATTATCCATTATCGATGTATCGAGCCCCGATCGTGATCCACTTGATGTACTCTCGACCCGACGCTGCCGCTTCTCGATGTGTCCTCATGTCGCGTTATAAAAAAGAAACCAAATGAAAACGAAGTCTTTGCGAATAATGCGTTGATGGCTGCTATTGTGAACAGACAATAAGCAATGATGTTGGAGACAAACTGATCGTTTTCTCGTTATTAATAACGTTTTCGTTGGTAAATACCGCGCGTCTCGGTCTGAATCTATTCGAAACTCGAGGCCAACGAGATGCTACTTGAATTTATCTGCGCCAAAAGGAACCAAACAAACATCGCACTCTTACCAACTCATCCGTTACAAATATAACAGTTTCTCGCGTCCTACGGTTGTAACGTATATATTTAACCAGCTGGTGTATGGGTCCGATTTAATGCTTGTGTAGTTGTTGAAAAACAACGAGACTTGGGAAAAGGATAAGGGCATTCCTTATCCTCGACGTATGCGTGCGTGCTTGTGTGGTTGGTAGAACTGCATCGGAGTGTATAAAAAAGAGAGAGAGAGATGCATGTTCACGGTGCAAGGATTATTTGGAGGGAGATTTGAACGCGTGATCGGCTCTGAAAATCGCGGAATTTTTTCCGACATCGATATTTATACGCAGATGGCTGAACGGTGCTCCCAAAACTCGATTTAGATTCTTAACTAGAGATCTATATATACTATCCGCTACGATCAGCTTCGTTTCAACGAATTCAATGGTTATTGAACGTTAGCTTGTAATTTAGAGGCATGATATGTTTAATGTGTATATCGTTTAGTATCGTGTACCGAATAAACGTACGTGTTTCACGCGACTTTGACGCCAAGTCGCGAAGGATTCCTCTCGTGTATTGTGATCATCGGGTGACTCGTTCCCCCCACATTAATGTACTATATTACAATATACTGATATGATATATATGTACATATTTGTTTTTATTATTTATTTTCTAAA
This sequence comes from Andrena bicolor, assembly GCA_960531205.1. Taxonomy (NCBI): domain Eukaryota; kingdom Metazoa; phylum Arthropoda; class Insecta; order Hymenoptera; family Andrenidae; genus Andrena; species Andrena bicolor. Next base: position 985,625 of record OY482667.1, read on the forward strand.
TATTCAGGGTAGAAAAATATTCCATCGATGGACACGTATCGATAATTGCCACGCGTCAGGTGGGAGACCAGCGGTTATGCTGGAGACGCGACTCCACCGATACGTGTCGATACAAAGATCGTGAGTCACTTGTTACCGTTAATGGTTATCGTTACGAACAACTTTAATGGTAATCAACAATATTGTTAACGTTAGTATATACAAAAACGCGTTACTCGGTACGTGATTTTAATTATATATACGTCACCATGCTCGCAAATACGTGAATATAAATATATATGTATATAATACATTCTCATTCATAACTGAATTAACATATATTCCATTTTTTAGTTATAATTACGGTTTTTATATGCTTGCTCGTCGAAAGGCACTGAAATATTATAAACAAAAGTGACGATTATCGTCGCCATCGGCGGCAAAAGTAAGTAGCCTTTCGATCAAAGAAATAAAAATTTTCCTTTACGTGTACGTAACGCAATCGGGAATCAGTCTAATTAAGCAATGTGAAAGTTTTACGATTACCATGAAAGTTCGCGGATTACGACGCCCCGACGTAAGTATACGCGCATCCGGTTCATTGGTTTCAAGCGTGACCTCTTGCAGAAATCTAAAAACGGGTCGTCCCTCGTGTCTTTGTATCACAGTAGTCTAGAAATATATAAGTCTAGCGTCCTCTGGGTTTTGCTCCACCGGGCAGTACGGGCATTTCAATCTGAAAAAGAATTGGTGTCTTTTCTTTGCTTATTTTCTTCTTTTTTTTTTTAGCGATCTCAATCTCATATTTAAAATCTGCGATTTTCCTAAATGACATACTTGTTTGCGTTGGTGAGCTTGTTTAGGGCATCTCTCGAAATGACGTGTCCACAAACCAGCTTCATCGGTGGATTATTCTCTGTGCTCTGTTGTCTCAGGATGGGGCACGCGAAGACAGAATGATAACGGCTTTGCTTGCCCAGGTCTATCTCGATCTGCACGGAAGGAAGTCGTTTTGGGTAACCGATCATGTTGATGTTACGAACTATCGATTACTCACCGGTAGCTCATCTTTCCCGTTCCAAACGCCGGTCACTTGTCTCTGTTGCATAACTTGCTTGATATTTAAAAGCGTGGGCAACGCGGTACATCCCGCATTGATGCTGCAACAGAATATCGCAAACTTTTTCTATCGACTCGTCGATCGTACGATTTATTTAAAAGCAACAGACGTACCACACTGAAAGAGGGCTGTCCACGCTTAAGCCCAGTAACGTGCACGCCTCCCTCGTGAATACGTCGTGAATGTCGAGCCACAGAGTGGGATCTAATAAATGACTATAGGGAGAAGATTGTATTCCATTCGGCAAGTAGAGTAACGTGCCCATTAAAGCTTGCACCTCTTTCCCGTAACGTCCGACGTATTGCGTAAGATTCTGCCGGGCGTACATGATTGCTTCTCTCTGTTTGCTAGGACCTTGTTGAACTAGTCTTATGAAATGTAACCTATGCAGTTTAAATTCGAGAGAGGAGTTCTACAAGGAAGATTCGGTATCAGATAAGGCTGCGACGCGGTACAGTTCTGTTTCAATAACAGTTAGAAAACTGTGCATACTTGTCCTAAAAGTGCCTCTCTATGTTTCTTAGCCCACTCAAGCGCAGGCTCTAGATTCCTCTGCTTCAGGCAATCTAATATATAATTCAGTTCCGTGAATGGCTCTTTTGTTCCTTCGTCTGTTTTAATCCCAGCTTCCTGGAATTGTAAATCGGTCATACTTCTTGTATATAAAAATGCAATTGTCAATAAGGCGGTGTTTTCAGGAGGTTGCCGCAAACTTACCGCTGCTAATTCGGCTGCAATATCCAGCATACCGTGACGATAGAAATGTTGACAAATAACTTGATTTAAAAGATGCGATTTCTCTGGACCTGAGAAAACATCTTCTCTACTGGTGCTTGCAAAGTCGGCAATGAAATTCCTATCGATAGCCTTTCCAACCTTTGACACCGTGCTGTGCAACTCTCTGTGATCGGTAGCTAAACGTTGCGCGGTCTCCCGAACCTTTGCCATTGTTTCTTTCAGCACTTGTACTTGACCCGGGGTCAACTCATGATCGGGCGGCGCTGATGGAAAGAAAAAGAATCGCAATTGCACAAAACTGATGAAACGCAGGCTCCAAGATACTTCCAAGCTGTATGGAAATGAAAATATTACGAGCAGGCACAGAATACAAAGAGAGATTTCTATTGAGCACAACGAAGGAGGTTAGGATTGCACAAGAACGATCCATGGTAGAAACAAAAAAATTTAAACGCTATTCAGCTGGAAGTTTGACCATTTCATGTACTGGCTTTGCGGTACGATAGTTCCCTCGCGTTCGTAGTAGCTGCTAACGCTGCCAAAATCTTAGATTTCATTGTTCTCCCAGGGAAATGTCAAAGAGAAGTGACATTATAGTGGCGCAGCCACTTGTATTTTACCTTCTTCGAATTCCTTTTTCAGAGACTCGATATGATTTATCAGATCACGCAGTACCGTCTCCGCATGCTCGTTTATCGCACCGAATTTCAACAAAACCTTGTCAACTTCACGTTCAACCGCATTACACGCCTCCATTATTGTTTTTCTTGGTGAGATAGCGCGTCACTACTTGTCAGTTTTGCTTACGTACAAATCGCACCGCACACACATCCACGCGCGCGTGCACGCATCACGCATTCAGCCATGATGCTGCACGAATTATCTGTACGTGTGATGCACATGCGCGAGCTTGTCGCACGTATACACTACGCGTTCGAACGCGCGCCCAGTACCGTATCGATCAGTGTGCATCGGTTGTCTCGTTTCCACGTCGAACGTTTTTAAAGTTAATGGTAAATTGGGAGGCTGCACAGGACCGACGAATGAATTACAACGCGCGAGTAATATTTAGCGATGTTTCGATTCAACGTTAACTGTCCTTTATTATCAATGTTACATAATATACACGCCCCTTTCGTACATACAACGGTGCTCTAAGCGAAAGCCACGTTTCACGCGAAATTATAATACATGGTTGTCGTGAAAGTACATTTCACTTTATCGGAATGTTGACGTTTGAATAAAGTTGGCTGGTACGTCTACTTTTTCATAGGATACTCAACATTTGAGTTACGTAGCAACGATATCATTCTATTCGTAATAGAATTTCACAGTTACAACTTGGTTTATTTGTAATAAATATCATCCCCGATCGACGAGCTCCTTACAACCAGTTATCCTGTTGAAAGTCCTTGCCACTCTATAACAAATATATATATATATATGTAGTGACGAAAGGCAATGGCGGTGGTAGAATAATACAAAATGCGACGTTACCCATTCGCGAGCCATCATAAGAATCGTTACGTTGGATAGCTTAGGCCCAACAAGTGGATTCATTTGTGCCATGTAGCAACATAGCCAGCTGCAAGAATGAATAATAGATTTTAGAATATTTCACCCGTAAACGCATACCGAGATGCTTCGTTCAGCTTTTGTCAACTTACAACAACCAACAGGTGAATGCTGTCAATATGAGCATAAGCTGAAGAATTCTGGAAAGAAAGGCATGTTTAAACAAATGCTAATTGTCAAGCGAAGTGGGAATACAGTAGTGAAAAATGATGACAGTGGCACGGCAATCTTTCCTTGAAACTTCGAAGTTGTTTGAAGGGCGAGAACCTTTCAGCAGTCGCAGCAGAACTTACCCGCGATTGACGCCTTTCGGAACGAAAATGGGCAATGCTATTCCGACAATTCCCCAAATCACCGTAAACAAAAACACTGGCAAAAATGACGCTCCCATTTTCTCTCGAGTTGGGCAATTTTTCCTGTGATCCTTAAATAAATAGGCTGAACGCACTAAACAGTAAACTCCACTCACACGAACGTGAATCACGTGAATGCCAATCTCGATTTGCTTCGATAGCTCGTGTCCGTGACGTATAAAGTTTCTCGAACGATCGAGTTTCGAGACACGCTCTCTCGAAAATCGAAATAAGATTCGGCGAAATCGATTTAAAAGCGGCAGGTTTATTTGTGAACAATTCACAAATTGTAGAGTTAACGATAGGACATGGAACTCGGGGGAATTAAACAAAAGTCGCTTTTTTCCCAAAGAAATAAGTTGTTTTTTATTCAACAGAAATCTTAAGGCACTTTAATAACAAAAACGCACGTAACGAAATTTCACGTTTCCTCCCCAAAATGGGCGTGTCGAAGCCAACGTCGCGAGGATCAGTATCCTTTTGCATTCCGCAGGTATTTAGTCTCCAAACAATCGTTTCGGCGTTACTTCGCTACCGTGATTTAACCTCCGAACATCGTTGTAACTTTTCGGTCCTCCCATGATCGATGGAGCGTCCCCGCCGCCGATCGACGAACATTGATCCACTTTGCGAGCCGCCAGGCCGGATCGCGTCTCCATACACTCGACCAAAGGTTCCGCCAAGGCTGTCGCGGACTTTTTATTCGACGCGTCAGTCGTGTCATCCTCCGTTTTCTCATATTGGGCCGTCGGTGAAGCTGCGCTTAACGTTGTACAGGACGACACAAACTTCTCCAGGATACCTGAAAATGTTACAGTCCTGACAGTTAATTCATTCAAATAGAGAAGTCGTTTTATCCGTCTATCATACCTGTTAAATTCATGCTCTCTTCGGACAGGCAAATATCGTCACGGGAGCTAATGCTGTCTCTACTGAAAAGGTGTTGCCTAATATTGGTGAAATTTTTCGTTCTCAGTCCACCGTCCATGGAAGGTTGTTCGGTAGAATCGATTTTACGTGGCGTTTTGTACATAACTGAACGTTCCATGCGCATCTCGCGCCCTTTCTTAATGTAAGGTATCAGGCAGGACAGATTCAATTGCGTTCTAGAGACGCTGTTTGCCGTTTGGATGGATAACGGTGATTTATAATTGCTCACTGGAAAGACACACGATAAGCGATGGTGTTAGATGTAACAATTTTATTTTCTTAGTGCTGTTTGTACCTGTGTAGGGGGTTCTTATGTAAGTTGGAGGTTTCTGGCGATGATCATAGGATGAACCGTAAATCGTAGACGCCAGTCTACCGCTCACATCTGGAAACGGAGGTGTAATACCAAAGGCGTAGTTGAAATTAACAGTTTATCGTAGAAATGAATAATACCGTGAACAGAATCTCCTTGTCCTTTCCCGTTCTTTCCATAGTTCGTATTCATTAACGACGTATTGTTCATGATGGCGATCAACGCGGGATGCAACCTCCCTACCACATTCACGATCAACTCGCAACGTTTTATCACTCGCAGTTGCTGCGGCTCTGTGGCATTGTCCGTTAGAAGACTCTTCGAAGCGGCGTCAGCCTCGAATATCGCTTGAAATAAAGAGGATTCACTGGCGTTTCATTTAACGAACTAATCGAACGCTGGAATTCTAAACACTAACCAGCCTTTAGTTCCCTAATCATCATTATCGTCTGTCGTTCGATGATGTCGCTTCCAATATCATTAATGGTCGTGCTAATCTGGCGAGACAACGACAAAGACCTAAGCACGACGCTTTGCACTTGCGTCTGGGTGACGGGTTCTCTGTTATCAAGGCAATTGGACATTATCGAGATACGTTCCTGAAGATCATCTAAAACTACCTAAATAGTATATGATACGTGGTTTTCTTTCAAACACTTTTGACGTATGCGATCTCATAAGGGGTGTTAAATTGAAACTCGCCAAGTACCTCGCAGTAGGCGGCCGAGTCCATGACCAGATTGATCGCGTCGTGCAACTTGTTCACTTCCAGTTGCCATTGCGCCGTCAGCAGCTTTACATTAGCGCGCATTTCTTTGCTCTCTGGATGCAGGTAGAAAGTGGTAATAGCAGAGATCAATTCAGTTTCCAGGGACTCAAGACTCGCCAGGGAATTACGAATGTGATTGATACCTGGAATAATAGAATGCACAGTGAGGCAGTGAATGGCGACAGAAGGGCCAGAAGTTAACTTACGATTTCTGTCTTTACAGGAGGCGATAGCGAACAAGCCGATTTGCATGGATTTATCTATAATTTGATCGAAGTCTTCTATGGCGTTAGTCAAATCGCTCTTCGATCGCTTTTTAGCACTTAAAGAATTGCCACAGATCGTAACTAACTTCCTCAAGGCGTTAAATGGATCGCTGAACACTTCCATCACAAGATTTAACACCGATATGTTGATCTTGCGCTCTAAACGATACAGCGAGTCGTTCAAACTGTTCATAAACAAATTGTTGAGCGCCGAATCGGAGGATTCGGATGTTAGCTGGAACTTGAGATTCTCGTATTCCAGTATAATGGATTGACAAGTTCCGGTTATGGCTTTGAAGTTGCAAGGCTTGCACACTTGGGCGATCGCCATCGCGGATGAGAATACATCTTCTATTCTTAACCACAACTCATTGAATTCAGATATTTGGTTCTCCTGACGTTTATTCGGCATTTCCAACAGAATATCCAGTACCAAATCCATTCTAAACGCAAAGGTGAGTGGGAAAACAGATTAACGTTTAATGCCATCCGATAGTTGAAGTTAGCCGACGCAGCATTACCTGTAAACGAAATGATTCTCTGTCTCTGTTATTTCATCCTCGGGCAACGGATCTGGTACATCCAGCACATCTATTATCATCTCCAAGCAAAAACAGAGTCTTTCGCAGACATATTTCTTACAATTCTATGCGGATAAAAGCGTAAACGTCCGATTAGAATAAACTTGCGTGCGTGTTTATAGCGTAGATATCGTAAAATGTTCTATTACATAGATCGACACATTTAGCTGGTGTTGTTCTTGCACTAACTGCACCAGCAGTTTAAAAGCTGCGCACAGTTGGCACGAATATAATATGATCTTCTCTGCGAGCGATCGAGACGCTAAGCTCTTTCGATATATTTGTAACGGTCCGAGCAATTCCAAAATCGAAGTGCCCAGCTCCTGGAGACAACAGAATCTAAACCCTTGAACGTAACTAAAGTAAAATAGTACCCGTTCATTCGTTCCGTACCTTGATATTCTGATAATGTTCTATTTCAGTGGCTCGACCCATTTCCCCCACATAATCCACGCAATCCATCAATCTCTGCTTCAATGGCAAGCACTCTAATTTCTCTAGAGTCTCCAGCGCCAATTTAAACTTATCGAGTACACCGGACAGAATCTGCTCAGCGATATCTTTGTCTATATTTTCAATCTGAAATAATTCTGAATGAAAATCTTTGAGTCAAATCGATCTAGATTCCGACACGACCTACCGACTCGTTCGTGTACTCCAGTGAGCAAAACTGCTCCACTATACCGGTGATCTTGGATTCCATTTCTTCGTAATCAGAAATCTCTTCCTTCGATAAAGCGTCGAACCTTTCTCCCAAACATTCTAATCGTTCGAAGAGAGTCGACTTTGTCATTGCGACATTGTTCGTACAGAGGGAATGTCTTCTTATCAGTTCTCTCAATTTATTTACCTAAAGCACGATGATATTAATCGTTAGCAGTCAGGGTGATATTCATAAAGGAAAGAATTACAAAGAATTATGTAGGTACTTGTTCTTCTATGGGTATTAATATCCCCTTTATTTCTTTCGTTTTTACAGGCATTTTTTACACTTTTTTTCTGTCGTAAAACGTAGCGCTGTAATCAGCTTCGCAGCTCGTGATTGTTTGTAAACAAAATGAAAGTAGTGGTAGATTGATTTTTAACCCTCCCTAACAATGGAAATCGATGGCCGTTGATCTTTCATATTACGGTCCTGCCACACTTTCTACGCTAAAACCATACACTATATACAACTGGGCCCTCGTTCTTTCCTTCATCGTATGCGAGGTAATTTCTTTTAACGTAAAAGTGTGTTAACGCTAAACAATTGTTTGCATAACATCTCCGGTAAAGATTTATATATATATTTTATTGTGCGTATACTATATATACGATTCATTCTTTCGTCTAGCTGAAGTTGCCAATACTGGAGCTGACTGGAGCGCAATTTTTACTATTCTACTCACTTCAGTCCAGTTCGACTCATGTCAACTCGTACTTTATTGTAACACTGTACAAGCTTTTTATGCAAATAAATTGAGAGCAACTTGAAACAAACTGTATAATTATTCAGTAATACCTTTTACACATATTCCTATCCAAATTCCAAACTTGCAATTTTAAATATCTATGGTATTTCCTTAAGAATACCATTTCTAGTAGTGCTTATGGAATACTATCCAGAAATTACTATGTTAACACAGCGTCTTTCAAAAGCAACGCAGTAACGCAAAACTGTTTAACGGAGAGGCGCAGAGGTTTCGAAAGACCTTCGAAGCTGAAATTTAGAATACCTCTTTCCGATTCATGTTTTCCCGACACATTGGTCAAAAACCTGGCAAAAATTTTCAGAACGCTCTAAAATCCGGCTTCGTAACATGACGTCGGAAGAGGTGGCATAAAGTAACGTCTCTGGAATCCAGAGTCCAGATAGCGATTTAGACTTTAAGTGTTAAAGAACAGTTAATAACTAATTAATTATAACCAAAATCTGCGCAACGATCAAATAGGAAAGTAGCCAAGGATCCATACTTTAAAATGAGACCGCAAAAGTTGGTAAATTACATTTAGAAAATGCACCGACAATCGACGAAACTTGAGATGTTACGTAGGATCGCGGCACTGTTCTCGTCATCGTCTGAGAGAATCGTTAATAACTAATTATTTACAATCAAAATCTGCGCAACGATCAAATAGGAAAGTAGCCAAGGGTATATTCTTCGAGACGCGACTCTAAAAGTTCATAGAATATTCGCGGGAAATGGGAAATTCGTGAATTCACAGTGACTATGCAATGATTTTATCGCTATCCTTGTCGCACGCACTAACTCTGTCTCTTTCTCGCACAGCTCGGCCGTGCCACCTCTTCTAGTATCGTGTACTCCTATTAACTCGGGCGAATTTCCTGGTCCAAATAACCGACTCGGGGATAAAGTAGGGATCGCGGTCGGTAATCTAACCTATAAAAAAGGCTTTTTTATTAGTATGTAGTATGTAGCGATTCGTAAATATAACGTATACGAGTGATTGCTGAACGTTGTCGCAAGACAATATTCTCAAATCGACCTATAGAAATACATAAATCATTTTGAAAAGATCGAGAATCCTTGAAGAAAGTGTGCATTCACTAATGGCGGCGGGAGACTTGTAACTCTGTCCAAAAACACATCATAGGTACTTAATTGTAATCCGAATCGTTACAACTATCATGTAGGAAAGCAGTGAAGGGTCCATACTTCAAGGTGAAACTGCAAAAGTTTGTAAATTACATCTAGAAAATGCACTAACAATCGACGAAACTTGAGTGTTTAGATTTTACTGCGGCACTGTTCTCATCGTCGTCTCAAAGAATCGTTAATAACTAATTAATTATAACGAAAATATGAGCAACAACCACATAGGAAAGTAGCCAAGGGTCTATTCTTTGAGACGCGAGTCTAAATGTTCATAGAATATTCGTGGAAAATGAGAAAGTCGTTAATTTCCAGTGGCTGTGTAATTTTTCTATCTCCCTCCTTGTCGCGCACACTAGCGCTCTCTCTCTCGTGCACGCCACCTATCTCCCTCCTTGTCACACGTACTAGCGCTCTCTCTCGCACACAGCTCGACCGTGCCACCTCTTCTAGTTTCATGTACTCCTATTAACTGGGGCGAATTTCCTGGTCGGAATAGCTCAAGTAGTCAAAAGGTCGGCAAAGTCAACAACTGCTTAAGATATTTTTCGTAACGAATAGTAGACTATTCGGCAATACATTTTAGAAAGATTTTATGGAAAAGTGAATGGTTCATTGAAAAACATCATGTGTTCCTATTAACTGGACAATATTTAACATCCAATTTACATGTACGTAAAAATGGGGAACGTAGGCAATCGTAACAGCACGATAATGTATTTTTTATTAAAAAAGAGAATTCTTTCTTTGCCGATTATAACAATTTTAGTTAAGCAAAAATACCTCGGGAACGGCTTCGCAGTGGGAGGAACATTTCAAGTTTTATTCCAAACATTTTTGCAGCGTAGTTAAGGTAACATTACATTCGACATTCATCGGCGATAGTGTCTTTAACAAATTGTCCTCGATGAACGACTTTATGTGTACAGATGTTTTTTTAGTTATATGATATATTTCACGAGCTACTAAAATTATCTATATAACATAAATGCGAAGACTCGGCGTGTCGTAATTGTTTCAGCGTTAATTGATCGTGTCATGCTATAATACTGATACGGCGCAATCTTATTCTTGCTGAGGGGAAAGAGATTGTGGACGACGTTACTCTTAGTTAATTAACAAAATAAAGACAAACTAAAATTACGTAAAATAATTTATATATGTGTACATACAACTACATATATCTATGTTACATTGAACACAGGCCTTCTTCTCTGTTTCTTTCCGTATGACATATATACCTCATCAAATATAACAATGTTGTTTCGTGGATGGTTACATAAAATGTTTGCCTTGGGCAGCGTACTTCTGCTGTCAGTACAAATATAAGCTTCGAAAGAATGTGGAGCACACTTTCGTGCGAAACGTACAGCTATATCGATAAATATATATCATATAACTTAATTTTAATACTGAATCACAGAGACCCATCGACGGGTAAGCAATAAATTATATCTTTAAGAAAGCTCGCGTACAAATCGGGAGAGAATTTGTGCTTGTATTAGAAAAGAAGACAACAGCCAATTTCAAGAACGAATCGTGTGATATACTCTTGCATGTAAAAATTTACAAGATCGTGAACAGGCGCCGCGTGGCTTTCTTTTTAGAAAATATAGATCCGCATAAAACATCCAATGAGTCCTTCGTTTCTTCCATTCCACTTAATACGTTTGAAACACTGAGACGTAACTCTAAAAAGACAAGCGCGGTAGTGGCATCCGAAGTCCTTCATGCAGTTATTACTTTCAAAAAGGTTGCTCCAACCGATTAACAATGCGTGAATACAATATCTTAATTCCTCTGATAATGAGTAAATTACGGTTTTCGCTAAGCCTATGAAATCGAAGGTATCTCGAAGTTAACACTGAGATTCTCGGACTGTGCTAACTTAACGATCGTTGACAATTTCACCGCTACTCGAGCGGCCTCGTCGAGATCGTCGATGGGGACGATTTTCAAGCCCGCGTTCGCGATCAGAGCTTTTGCTTCGTCCACGTTTGTACCCTGAAATAGAAACACGGTGTAACACATTCTCTTCTTTACATTTATAGTTTGCAGTTAACTTACCTGTAATCGGACAACAACGGGGATTTTTAAGCTAAGTTCTTTAGTCGCAGCTATGATTCCTTCTGCAATGACGTCGCATCTCATAATTCCACCAAATATATTCACCATGAGCGCATGGACCTGTGCGTTCATACGCCACAAAAAAGAAATTGTGTAATATCGGTAATATCGGTAATACTGTTTTTAATCGAGAGAGTGTATCGTGATTTATTTGAAGAGTACGTTGCTTCGACGACTTACTCGTGGGTCGGATGTAATTATTTTAAATGCTTCCTTTACTGCGGCGGCCGATGCACCACCACCTACGTCCAAGAAGTTGGCAGGTTCTCCTCCGTGCAATTTTATGATGTCCATAGTAGCCATTGCTAAACCAGCTCCGTTAACCATGCAACCAATATTACCATCAAGTGCGATGTAATTCAAATCAAATTTAGCGGCGTCAACCTCTTTAGAGTCTTCCTGAGACCAATCTCTCAAGGCAAACAAGTCTTTTTGCCTGAATTCAGCGTTGTCGTCGAATCTGCACTTGCAGTCCAATGCGAAATCTGTGTATTATAAAATAAACTTTTCGATATATTTCCTTTTTACCATAAACTCAATTACAGTGTCTTCGACGAAACTTACAATTTCCGTTGATATCTTCTGCAAGAGGATTCACTTCTAATAAAAGGGCATCTTTTTTCAGGAACATTTTATACAGGTTGATAATGATATTGGAGATGTAATCCTTAACGTTTTGAAGACCCAGCTTAACGGCAATGCGCTCCGCTTGTTCTTTCGTGATACCCGTGTCGATGTCAATGGGTTCGTACATTATAGCACTAGGATTTGTAGCTGCAACCTCCTCGATATTTACACCACCTTGACTCGAAGCTATTATGACTGGACCCTTGAATCCAAAGCTTTGGAATTAGACGTTGCGACTGTAGATACTCGGGTTATAATCCGTATATTAACTTACACCAAAGGCTCTTTCCATCATGACTGCGAGGTAATACTCCTTTCGAGGGAACATGCGCTGCGTTACCATCACTGCGTTGCATATCCTACCCCCTTCGCCTGTCTGTTTAGTAATTAACAATTTGCCTAACATTTGACTCGCCAGCTTTTTCGCTTCCTCCGGTCTACAAATGAAACACGAATAACAATATGCATTCAGACACAATTCCATTATTATATAAGATGGCAGACTTACGTTTCACACATTTTCACGCCGCTAATGGTAGAGTTTTTGAAGTGTCCCTTTCCTCTGCCGCCAGCTAAAACTTGCGCCTTCAAGACAATGTCTTTGCTCTTCAAATCAGCAGCAATCTTCGCAGCCTCATCTGCGGTCTTGGCGACTCCGAATTTAGGAGTCGGTACTCCAGCTTCATTTAGCAAACTGTAACTAATGTGTTCGTGCACGTTTAAATTCCTGACAGGCTGCTTTACTATGTTCGTCTTGCATCCCAATATCTACAAAAAGGTGGAAATTGAATTAGTAATTTAACTTAATTAGCGACGATAGAAATTATGATCGGTTTCTGTGTATAATTATGTAATGTAAAATTATGCTCCCCCCCGAAATATTCATCATTTAGGAATATAAGCTCCATTGTTTCAGACGACAAGGGAAACCAGAATAATCAAAATGCTAGCAATTAAACGCGCTGTTATTGACAGTTTATAAACTTCACACTGGCCTTGGGTCGTAGGATTTAAAAATAATCTGAACTCAAAGACCAATCAGTGGTAATGACCTACATACTTTTCAATACAAGCGTCGTCAACCATCGCTTGTTTTGCCTTGGATAATTAAATAACGCAGTCGATCGAAACAAATAGATGGGAATAGCGTTCGAAAAGGAACAAAACAATAACGAAGAATAGAACGAATTCTTTCGAAAGTGTAAAGTACTAGATGCCCCATGACGAAAACAGTTCTCAAAGACTCTTTCAGGTGAAAGAAGACGGGGAAAAAACAATCGGCGACACAGACTTCGATCGTTCGAACAATGCGAAAATTTCGAATAGCGTGAGAATTCTCGGCGAGTTTGACAAGTGGCCTTTGACGTTCTCCGAGTAATTCAATAACTATTAATTAAATACGAGCAGAGATGTCAAAGTTAATGGATTAAAGAAATAGTGGGATCAGCGTGTAAATGACCACGTTCTTATTGCATAACTGTCATACTCGTATTTCACGAGAAAATCGTATTTCGTGCAAGGCCGCGATCTTTGGCTTCGAATCGACTGACCCTGGCGCCCAATTTAGCAGACCACAGATATCTAATATGGCGATTATTCCTCTTATGAATCATTGGTGGGCACAGAACGTCATGTTTCTGGATGTATTAAAGAAGGGCGTGTGCCCGCGCCAGTGTACAAGAAACAATTTCGATATCTTTATTTCGAAAATGTGCTGCATACGCACCTTGGACCCGTTAAATCGGGTGAGATTTTCCACGAGGGAGATGGTCCGCGACAACATGGTAGCCATCTTACTAAAGCGGGTGGCAGTGGACTGCCAAGTGTAAGCTGCGTCTTCAGGTCCCCACCTATCTTGACGTTTCCTGTAAAAACATGACGCAAACTCCGCGGGGGCACGATGAGTCGTGATGGCAGCACTACTTTTCTGCACAGCTGACCACGATTCGAAATACAGTTTCGCGTAGCGAGCAGAATTCAAACGGTATTTCGATCGTACGCACAATAACCGCTTAACGAATAAATGAAATGAAATTATCCACGGAATGTTACTCCTCTCGGCACAGAAATATCAGCTTTCGAATCCTTCGAGGGGAGTAAATTTTCGCGCTACGAATTTAAAGAAGAGCCATTTATTCCCGTACAAATATATTTACATTCGTATAAATTTGTAGCAAAAATATAACGAGGAATGACGAGCATCGAAGTTGTATATTTTTAAGGCATCGGAGGTTTAAGACCGGATAAAATGATTAGAGAAGAAAATTAGAAAAGTCGACGATCGTAGAAGGACTACACATTTCAAAGTTATAGATATCTCGTATAGTAATCTCTAAATACTTTACTGAAGCGTGTAAAAATTTGCCTCATTTCGACGGCTTGCACTTTTTATTCCTTTTAGCAGACTTTCCTTTATTCGTTTCGACAGATTTTTCTTTATACGTCAAAGCGATGTCTAAATTCAAGGAATTCGCTACATTCACCAGCAATGCCAATTTCACAGCCGCCTCAGCCGCCTTTGCGAAATCGTCCACAACGATAACTTTTAACTTCGCTCTGTTTATCATATCCCTCCCTTCGTTCACATTAGTTCCCTATAGGAGAAGAAGGAGGAATGTAAAAGAAGACCTCTAATCATTCCCGCAGCCACGAATTTACCTGCAGTCTCACAACTATTGGAACAGTCATCTTCAGCTCTTTGGACGCACTAATGATTCCTTCAGCAATTATGTCGCACCTCATAATACCACCGAATATATTCACGAAAATCGCTTCTACCTAAATAGTTCGAATAACATTTTCATCAACGCTGTTTCTGATCTATCAGTACTCGTTCTACCGATAAAACTCATTAAAAGGAACACAGTTTTGTCCGATTTGTTCCTATTTTTCACTTAGCATTTATAGCTCCGAAGTATCCTAATTTTGATAGAATCGTTCCAAGCACCTTTGGATCCGAGATTATTATCTTGAAAGCCTCTGTCACAACCGCTGCCGTGGCACCACCACCCACGTCCAAGAAATTGGCAGGCTCACCGCCATAAAGCTTTATTACATCCATGGTTGCCATCGCTAATCCAGCGCCGTTCACCATGCAGCCGATGTTCCCATCCAGAGCTATATAACTTAAATTGAATTTGGCTGCTTGAATCTCGTTAGGGTCCAGCTGAGTGAGATCCTGAAGCGCGAACAATTGTTTCTGCCTGAATTCCGCGCTATCATCGAACGTGCATTTACAATCCAGAGCGAAATCTACAAAGTTCATAACGTAAACGTTGCTACAAAAGCGCTCTCCCTCCTTAGAGAAACGCTTCGATATAACGAGCATTCTCTCTGTCTACGCACACTCATCGCATATATCCAATGCAAACGGATTGATTTCAAGTAGCAGTGCGTCCTTATCAACGAATAATTCATAGAGATTGCAAACGAGTATCGCGGTGAACTCCTTGGCATTCCCTTCCATGCCTAATTTATCCGCGACGAGATCCGCTTGTTCCACTGTTAAACCCTCCATGATGTTAACCGGTATATACGATATCGCCTCTGGATTCGTGGCGGCTATGTCCTCGATATTTACGCCGCCTTGTTTCGATACTATCACGACGGGTCCCTGTGGGAATATTTTCCTCCCTAAGTTCAAGCTAGGCTTGATAAAGAAGCGGTTCGCCGCGACTCACATCGAAACTGGTCTCCAGCATCACTGCTATGTAATATTCCTTGCGAGGGAACATCCTTGTAGTCACCATTACCGAATTGCAAATCCTTCCTTGTGCCCCAGTCTGCTTCGTTACTAACAGTTTGCCCAGCATGCTACTGGCGAAGGTTTTAGCTTGTTCAGGGCTGCAATTCATGGTCAACAAATTATGGTCCGAACAGAAGTTTAAAAGCAGTAGAAGCAGTTATTATTTTAACTTTTCATCAGACTACTCACGTTTCACACATAACAACACCGCTGACATCGGTACCCATAAAATGTCCCATTCCACGACCACCAGCCAGAACTTGCGCTTTTAAGACAATATCTTTTGTCTTCAGATCAGCAGCTATTTTAGCAGCTTCGTCTGGTGTCTTGGCTATTGCGTAAGGTGGAACCGGGATCCCAACTGCCTTCAATAAACCGTACGCAACGTGTTCGTGAACTTGCATGCATCGAAATTGTTGAACAGAGACAGGCGTGCTAGCTAAAAACTGAAAAGCATCTCTCGGTACTCAATGAAACGATCGAATCGCTAATATTCGTATAAAAATGGGAAATATATCCAGGTATCTACCTGCCACTTTATTCCCCGAGTGCAGAACAACGATGCGAGCGACCAGATTCTCGTTGACATGTCGCTGATAATTAAAATTTAAACAATTCTATTTATCCGATAGGCAATCTCGACTCGACTCGATCGCGCGCACATTTGCTCGACTTTTACGAGAACGCGGCGCTTCGTTGATTAGAAATGTTCCAAGCAATTCTCTTTGTAAAATCCATCCGTACAGAGCCGTCAAACGTCTAAGTTTAAAGAGAAACCTTTGTTGCTGACATGACCGCGCCGATTAAGCCAAGTAGGCAATGAACGCAGAATACGTGCCCCTTTGTTTTATGACAATGATAAAAGTGCATGCTCCTATGCATATACTTGATACGACCACTTTACGTAGATAATAGCCCCTCCGTACATAAAATGTCTATATTCGAGAAGTGCTTTAACAATATAATTCGTTATGTACGCTTCGGAGAAGTTCTCGGCTCAGCAAGAACGTGGCATATAGGACCGTTCTGGAGAGAACAGTTTACGAATGCTTAGCACCGTTGCATTGCTGCGCATCGAGAGTGAATTCGATAGGACAATAGGTTGAATTTAACTCGTGTGCCGCTGTAATAAACGTGCCATCTTTCTATTCTATTTATACGCATAGAAGATACAATGTATTAAATTATGTTAATACAGTAAAATATAAAAAGGTCAATTTACATTGTACATCTATGTATAGTCTAACTATAATGATTTAATAAGCACTTACACTTATTGAATAAGTATAACAGAGAAAATATGAGAATTAAGAATCAAGTTCATTCTACGTTATACGTTTATGCTTAATATGTAGGTCACGTTCACATGTAATTCAATGTGCTCCGAATATGACTCCATTCCGATACAACTTAATAATAATTATTTTCTTCTTTTTTTCTTCATTAAATCAGACTTATGCTTATCTTAGGAACTACGCGTCCTTTGCATGATTTCTAAAGAAAATTTGAATAATTCGTACGTAGTTACACAGCGTAGTTTCGTTCGTAGTTATACTTTTGCCCCCGGATGACCAGAAGAATATTATCGAGGCCACTTTTCTGCATAAAATCTTTAACATTATTCGAGTAATTAATTATATACTATACCCCTGAAACGGTAGCAAAAATAATTTTATAAAGTATCAAACAATGATCGTAACTTAAGTATTACTAATTTCAAGTAATGTCCTCCCTATAAAAAAGACTGCGAAAGTTTTTGAATTCATATCACGGTTGCTGCCATTTTTCATAAGCTATCGCGTAGCAATACGATTCTTTTCATCGTAACGTATAAACGGAAAATGTTACATCAAGGAAGAAATGGAGCAGATAACTTATCTCGCGAAACTTTTACAACTGAAGCGTTGTAAGGTGCGTCAAAGAAGATATGGAATTTAAAAATTCAATGGATCCAATAATCCGAGATATATTGAAAACATAAATTCATCTACACTCCACAACTTAAGGATTAACGTTCATATCCTCTGGAATATGAAACATCAAAGAATCGAATACATTCGAGCGAAGTTCTATTTTTTTTCATAGGATACAACTTAAATATTAATATAATCCGTAGAACAGAATCGCATCTTGCATCTATGTTTTAAGCATAAAACTTCATTTCTGGCCTCAACAGTCTTATATTCTAAATACAAAACGAATCTTTTTTTTTTTTAGAAATTTAAAAACTAAATCTATCGTTAAGCGTTCTCCCCGTGACACCAAGGTTCCCAGATAAGCTGTACATGACCTCGCTGAATGTACGATCGTTGACGTCTGTTCCTGCGTCCGACGATGGGGTGTTACGTGTACGAGAACGAGAGCGCGATCTTGACCTCGATCGTTGCCGTCCGAACAGTGGCGATCGGCCAACCTGAAACCCACGAATCTTGTTACAACTTGAATAACGGACCATATTATTTCCCCTCTGCTCAAATTCGGGCACGTAAAGTTACAATTTATTCTACGAATAAATATACCATACCATGTTCAAGCTTTGTACACTTTGTCTGAATGGTGAACGTCCCCTGGGCAATTGGCGCAAACTGTTCACGGCATTTCCATTCCGACTTGGTGTAAGAGGAAGAGGTCGTTGATGCGTGCTAGGAGCATATTCATTTCCCAATGTATACATGAAGTTCACATTTGTATTAGCATTTAATCGTGGCGAACTACAACATTATATCAATCGAGTTCAAAACATGGTAGATTAGTGTTCATAAAAATCCCAACTATATAACATCCTTCGAAACGACTGCATCGCTAAGAGATATCTAAAAGTGTTTATGAATTGTGTATTATCATACTTTATTCTCATCAATTTCTGTTCGTATTGTGCGCGCCTTTGTGCGCGGGCAATCTGATCCGAACGTAATCCACCGGTGGTGAAGCGACGTTGGGACGTCAGAATTTGTTGCCTCCTTTCCATAGCGCTTCTCTGCTGAAGCGACAACATAGATTTCCCAGCCTGCGGTACCTATATAACGAAACCATCACATCAGTTTCCATTTCATTCTCGCTTTCAAACTTTCGTTTGTACCCACAGTTAAACATTACTTACTCTGAATTGATTTTGTAAAGACAATCTCTGGTTCTGTCTTTGCAACAACAATTGCTTCGCTCTTTTGACGCGATTCCGATAAGCGATTTGAGCGGGGCTCTGGTATCCCAATCGATTATGGACCGAAGTCGGGTCACGCAAGTTCGGTAGGCTGTTTGTTCTTTTCAACGTCGTCTTATTATTGGTGAAGAATCCTCCTTGAGTAAAAGTCAGGTTCGTGCGACTTCTACTGCGCGTCAAGCCGAATCTATTGCCTCGACCACGGCGAACGTTAAAAGCTCCTCGCGCATTTGATTTCTGGTTTAGGTTTAAGTTGCTTCGTGATCTGGTGAGGCCACTAGGTTTCTTATATCGTTTTCTTACAAAACCACCGCGCGCACTGTTGTTATTACTCTGCCCAGCTTGCCACGTTTGCTCTTTCTTAGCTGTTCCGACATTACGCTTCACTCTCGCACCTCTACCCCTGAGTCCACTCCGTCCTCGTGTACTACCTCGAGTGCGTTTAGCACCAGTTTTTCCATTGGCAGGCCCGGCCTTTTTCTTTTTCTCCTTTTTCTCCATCTTTATGATTTCATCTTAAAAGGAAGAAAATTCGCAAGGTTTAGTGAGCGCGAGGCCTTGGCACGGAATTTGTTAATTCGTGTTAAACTTTAATCTGTAATGCGTGAAAAATCTCCTCCTGTACAGACGACGCCAAAGGATAACTCGAGACGACAAACTCTGATTTTTATTCGCTCCCATTAAGGAAATTGGTCATTAATCGCTCCCAGTTTCTCTTCCGATACATATTCGTTTATTCAAATTAATCTCACCGGGTGCTGCTTTAACATTTTAGTATACTGAAACTATAACTCGGAATTCCCATATTTATTCATTGTTCTTTAATCTGTTTATCGAACCCATTCAAAATATACTATTAATTTCTTTGACATACTACAAACAATAAACAATAATAATCATGGTAATAGGAGCAAAAAAACTGAAGATATTCTAATTTGAAAATTGTAAAATTACTCGTAAAGGTATTACAAAACAGCGAACGATAAATCATTAATGTTCCGAATCTCTACATTTTTCATAAAACAAACATATATGTATACAGGTGCGAGTTTATCGAGACTGACGACATACACTAATGTAATTAGTATGTAATGTAATGTAATGTGTTGCGTTAGAGTGTACACGGGATGTTATACTTTTAGTTCGTATGTAATTTAAACACGTAGAGTTCTTTCATTGTAAAATTATCCTCCATTATGTAAAAATCATTTCCACATTCGATATACATTAATTAACAGCAATTGGTCTTCATCCGTATCGTGTATTATTTTGTGTTTCTTCGTTCAGATCTATATATATATTATATATTTCTACATTTCGCTGACTTTCTCTTACATATCGTTCTTCCACTTTTTATTTCTAGTTTCTCTTTATTCTTCCGACACTTCGAATTCGTAGATTCATGGATTTCTTAAATATTTCGTACGCGTATAGTTTTCTTCGATATATCGGTAGCATCCAATGCCGTGATGTCCAAAATACGTTGCTCCAGGTCACAGATTCTGTTCAATCCTCTGATTCTGATGTTTCGTTCGATTCAATGCCGACGCCGTTAAAAAATGAGTTTCAAATAATATAAGCAGCTCGAGCTTATTTTCTTCCTCTTCCCGCTCATGACGCTTGATTTGCAAAGATGCATTAACGATGTATCATGGAAATATCGATTCAGCGGGCATGTAGTTAAAGTACCGAAATACCGCACCAACTATACAAATACTTGGAATGCGATCGAATAGCCTTTTCCTCATCTTTGAACATTGACCCGTATAATTCTTCGTCCACGAGGTCACAGTAACCACGCACGTACCCTTTTCGTAGTTACGTTGCCTTCGAGCAGAAGAAATTTCAGCGAAAAATAAGGGCGCGCGCACGCACTTTTGATCCGCGCAACCAAATGGCTCGGAGTGTTTAGCTTTTCACACAAACATATTATTCGATCGCAGTCAACTGGTGGGGCATACTTCAACTCTAGCGGAACGATATTACGTGTTTTTAATTCCAAGAAACATTTGACTCTCATCTTTAAGCGGTAAATCGAACACGTTCAACGATCGAAAAAGTGATTTTCCTGGGCGATGTATGTTCGTTGTCCAAGCGTGCGATTCCCATTCGCATACTGATGCGGAGTAGTCCCAGCAGAAACCTGTCACGCGTCGAAGGTAAAAAGAAAATTCTTTGGAAAAATTCCGAGCGTGTCTGTACCTCACGTCCAGTGCGGCGTTTCGGCTGCCATTAGATGAACGAAGAGAAACTCGAGGAACATGATAGCGAAGATAAAAATATAACTAAAGTTACGCAAACGTGTATCCCACGCAACGAGAAAGTTGACTTTTTTTTGCGACGCGTGAGTCACAGCCGTGCTTGCGGCATTTATCCAAAAAAGGGCCCCGGGGTTTCATGTTCGTCAATTTCGCCGCCCCAAACGTTTGCTAGAGCCGAAAGGAATTGCTCGACCAACGTTACGTGAACCACACAGAGTAACTTCTCAAAGAACTCGTTAAGGACTAGGTTAGGTCTATTACAGCGCCTGGCGCCGCAACCCGCCTTTGCGCCATCACTATGCATCTATCTTTAATTCTTCGTGCCTCGTGTATACGACTCCGGTGCAACAAACACGCATTATTATTCTTATTATTATTAATCCTTCGTAGCGGCCGTACTTTGCTTCTTTTTCACCATCATTCGCCGAACAGAGGAAACGTACTCTACCGCTTACGCCGAGGGATCGAACAGTTTCCGTTTTATCGTTAAGGATCCGAAATGTGTACGTCGGGCGCATTTAGCGGCTCCTCCAGCCATCAAGAAGGGTCCCCCACACATCTTTCCCAATGTTTAGGGTCAATCGAAACGGCGTCGGGCTTGGTTTAAAAGAATCGTATTTAGCCGGACGATCCTGTTAAAACTGGCTCGTCCATTGGACGTAACATTTCTGAGATCGTTGGACGTTAATCGAACGAAAATAAATTGCGGATTATCTACGTCGTACGAACTGGTCGCCATATTGGATTGGTGCAAAAAGAAGAAACGGTAGCCGTACGTACGATCACCCAGGATTACCAGCGGAACCGCTGGATTTTCGAGACTCTGGCCACTTACCCAGCGACATGTTCACTTTCGCGTCAATCTCAGACATTTCTGTTTCTCTTTGTCTCTTTTCTGTCACGTTCTTAGATGGTAAATGTAACCACGAGGGCCGCGGAACAAACTAACCCGAATATTCGTTACCGTAACGTCACCACCACCACCACTAAAGATCCGTACGCAAAACGACCGAAAACGACGTTACGTGACGCGCCGATCGCGAATGACTGCGCGACGACGCGGCCGCCGGAAATATATACCTGAACGGAAACTCGAGTTCATTTCGCTATCGAGGGTTCGATATATACGCGCCCGCGAAAATATGAATCCTCTTTACAGATACTTTTACTATTTCTTATGGGCAATTGTTTGCATAGCTTGAATTAGTAAAGTGCACCTAGTATCGCATTACGGGGATTTTATTACGTAATACGGTACAGTAGTAGAAACGAAGATATTTAAGATTATTTTAGAAAATTTTTAATATCTTTATATTTTCCGATATCGGTAATTTATATATTTAATTGACAAAATTAAGATGTAGCGAATACTCGCAAATGTATTTATAATGATATCTATTATTTTTTTATGTTATTTAGTTAATATACTCCGTACATGTTCCATGAATTGTACATAACCTTCGGTGTAAAAAATTGTGTTTTAAATATATTTCAGTCATTTATACGTAAATTATATACTTACCGAACAAACATTTTCTTATCTACCCGAAAGTTGATAACAAATATGGATAATATTATAGTACGTAAAGCGAAACGCGAAGATTGCAAAGCTATTAGAAACTTGATACAGGTAAAGAAGAATATAATGCCTACTTATGCATCATGTGGATTATAAATGTATTGCTCTCAACTTCTCTTTGCACTGTTTCAGGAGTTGGCCGATTTTGAGAAGATGTCGGAGGGACCAAAGATCGACCATAGAAGTAAAATTTTAATTACAAATACTCTTCGCTGCGATGCCGTGCTTGAAATTCACTGTAAATTTTAAATAACAATTTCAGCATTAGAGAAGGATGGATTTGATGCGGAGCATCCCTTATTCATATGCCATGTGGCAGAAGTTAACACGAAAGTAGTAGGGTACGCTATTTCGTATTACACGTATTCAACGTGGTGTGGAAAGGCAATGTACTTGGAAGATATTTGTGTAACACTTGATTCTCGAGGGAAGCACATTGGCAGTGAATTATTAAAAGCTGTCGCTAAGGTGTGTTCTTTGAAATACAAAGAACCTTGCCGATACTATGTTAATATTTACTTCTTACATGTACTTTCTGTGTAGGAAGCAATAGACAACAGTTGCTGCAGATTAGATTTCTCAGTTCTCAAATGGAATCCTGCAAAAGATTTTTATAAACATAAAGGAGCGATTGATTTAACGACGGAAGAAGGATGGCATCATTATCGTTTATCAGATACAGCTTTAAAAGCTTTAGCTGCAGATATCTAACTATTAATTTCAATTAATAAAATTGTTTTACAATAAATAAAGAAATTTTCCGTGTACCCTGTACATATTAAAGTATTCAACTGTTAAGAAACAACTGAACATGTTACATTATACATTTAACTATACAGAATTACTTAGTTAAAAGTTTTACAGACCGAATTATTTTAGAAAAGTTAATATCTTAATTAGAAACATGAGCGATGACAAGGTAAAGTTTTGCTCCGTAATTTAAACTAATTAATATAGATATTATTAAATATTATAATAATGAATATGAAATTCTCTAATTTTAATAGCAGTTTCCATATCTCTTTTCTCCTACACCATTGTTACTTGAACCGAATGCGATTAGCATGGTTCCTATTCCAAAGGGAAAACTAGAAGAGATATACGCTGATGATACTTATGAAACTGATTCTGATTTATTGTCACATGGCGATATGAGCTGGGGATCTTTAGAAGATAGATACGTCCCGTTTGAAATTATATCCTACAAGACGACTGATTCAACAATTTCCTCCGTTTCTTCTACGTCGAGTGTAACTTGATTCCCAGATACAAACTTAAGTGACAGTCACAGTGGTGTTCCCCCTTAATTTCAATTCATAATGTCATTATTCTCTTATCTTTAAAGTCTCTCTCTTCGACTGTACTTGATCAAATGCCAGTCCCAACTAACGAAGACGCAATACAATGTGCACACGAAAGCAGTTGGGGCAGTCACGCTTTAGACGTCGATTCATGGGACGATTATAAGGCGCCCGTTGCGAAATTAGTACAGCTCGAGGATGTATTACTCGACGATTTGGAGTTCTGTGGTATCTTCACGGATAAACTAATAGGGATTGGATCGTCGTTTCTCGCTAAATCCCCTGAAAATGGTCTCTATGTTTTGAATAAGTGTGTCATGAGAAACATGGTATCTCGTCATCATATTGAGAACTCTCTCGTTAAACCAGTATTAAAGTTTAAAAGAAATAATTTCTTTACAGTCGCTCTCAAATATCACGTTATTACATTACCATCGTTATTTGCGATATATCGATCTTGCGTACAATTTCATTACAAATTTCTCTCCTCTGGGAGGAATACCCTATTTAATGTATTTAAACGTAGGGCATAACAGAATGAATACCATCTTAGATTTTATGCCTCCTTGGTACTTGACTCATGTGATTTTATCATACAACCATATATCAAAGCTACGCGACATCAGCAGCTTTTGGAGCATCGTTCACTTGGACTTGTCGCATAATGCCATCGAAGCCATTGATGGATTGCAAAATTTGAAGTTCGTTTGCATAATTTAAAGAGGTATTTCCAAATATACTTTTATCCAAAGTATCGTTATCTTTAGGTACTTGAAGTACTTGAATTTGTCGTACAATTTAATCGAACGCATCGAGAAATTAGACAGGCTGAATATTCAAGAACTAAACTTGGAAGGCAATTGTATAACAGCATTTGAATCCGCTATACCTCGTTACGGTATAAATACTTTACCGCATTTGCGAAAGATAAATCTGGGATATAACAAATTATCTAGCTTGCAATTTTTCAAGGCAATAATTACCATACAATCACAGTTGCGTTATAATAATGAATCAATAAGGTGATTAATGTAGGCAAGTCTGTTTGAAACTTTAGGATGGATACAGTCTACGCGTAATAGATCTGAAGTTTAATAAAATTAACGATCTGTTGGAATTGTCAAACTTTAAAGGCTCGATACAAGAGATAGATCTTAGAGGCAATGGATGTACTAAATGGCCCAACTACAAAGGTGTACTTTTATTTTCTATACCAAGTATACAACTTATCGATGGCAAACCTGTATCTACTTCAGAAAAAGTATGTAATTGAAGATTGGAGAGTTGGTAATAAAAGTACATTTTGGACAAAATTAATTGAAACAGGTTGGTGCCGCGACTCTGTTCGCATCGCCAGTGAATCTAAGAGCTGCTCGAACCGTCACAAAGTTAACTTTATTGGAACAATTAAGTACGCCCAAAATTGATATGCATATCACACCATACGACGAGCCAAGCCCACCTTTAGTAATACTTACAGGCCCATCTGCGGTGAAAAAGATATCCTTAGCCCTTCATATTGCACGAGTGCTTTCGAAAAAGGTAATATTAAGATCAATTGTCAATGAACTGAATTAATACACTGAATATCGATGCTTCATCTCAGGTAAAGTATTGCCAGTGGCATACTACGAGAGAGCCTGAGCAGAATCAATTTGAACAGCCTTATATCTTCGTGAACAGAGAAGAATTCAACGATATATCTCGTTGCGGAGACTTTTTAGCAATCGAGGAACTGTTGGGGAATAGTTATGGATTTCGTTAGTGACAATTACTAGGCAGTTTATACGCTAAAATTTTTATAAAAACGTTTGTCAATCGTAACTACCATATACGATACATCTTAATCTAGACCACAATCAAATTGCCTCCTTAATATTGGAGAAGAAAATTGGTATCACGCAAATGCACCTACACGCAACCATGCAAATGAGTAAGCGATATCCCAATATTAAACCCGTTCTAGTATTGACAGAAAGCGAAAGAGTTCATCATAGTTGGATTCAAGATAAATTTGATGTGTACACGTGCATCAAGGACAGCAAGGAAAATTTCGTAAGAGATAGTAAAGTTACAGTGGAGATTATTTCAGAATCTACAAACACAACGTTAAATTTCATGGAGGAGATTGTAAATGATGTATGGGATATATATTTTTCTACCCATTACAATCATGTTACTGCAATTACTATTACCAACATTTTTGCTCATAGATCATAAACAGCTGCCAGTTACATTCAAACAATATAGATGTAGAACCAGAAGAGATAAGTGCGACAACTAATAAAATAGAAAGTAAACCAGTATCGACCAAAGAAGTGGTAAGAAAAAGTGACATAGAGATGGAAGAGAAAAGATATATCAAGTTTCAAAACGGAGAAGGAGAAGAAGAAGATGAAGAAAAAACTGATCACCGGTACTCCGACCATTATGACGTAGTGTTGGGGCATAAATTTGATAATCGGAACGAATTAAGAGTACGAGTTAATTTGTCAGATAAAATATCACTGATGTGTATAACAGTATATAACAGTAAGGTGGACTGTATTATCGAATAGGTAATTTTGGATGAATATTCGAACGTCATAATTGAAGATGAACATACAAAACGTGAAAGGCATCAGGCAAAACTCCTATATCGTCGAAATACATTATTAGAAGCAGCGGGACGTTCCATACCAGGAGAATTTGGCGATTCAATTTCTAGCGAGGAGTCGATAACTGATCCAGTTTGTACACAAAGATATCTCTTTCCTGTCTATTAATACCGATACTACATCTAATCGACAAATAAGATTTATATGTCTGAAACAATATTTTCAGCCACCTTTGGAAACGCAAAAGGCAGAACTTTTAAAGGATATCTACACAGACCTGGTAATGAAAACAAGAAAAATGTATTTGGACCATCATATAGACAAACCAGGATTCTTTTCATTAGTGGTACACTATTCCTGTTATAGTTAAGTGAAAAAGAATAATAGAAAGTTTTAACAACAATTATGTTACAGTTGCTGACAGACGATTATGTTAAATCATTTAATAGCCTGGCCAGTTTTATATACGAGATGTACATAAACCATTCTACCGCGAAACCTAAATATTTCACCGAAATTGAACATTTTACTCAAGTCGCTGTTCCTGCAATGAACGCCAATGTCGTAGATGAAATACAGCAGTAAGTTATTATTATAGAGTTTCTTCTTTTTATAGACTGTTTCATTTGATATCTTTTTACAAACAAATTTGTAGATCATTATCAATATCAAGATTGCAAAGAAAAACATTATTGAGAACTTACGGTATTACTTCGTGGAAGGACTTGACGCCTAGTCAAAGATTGGAAATTGCAATCAAAACTGATTCAGCTACAGCGACATAAATATTCACTCGAATCTAAAACTTGCAAAAATCATGTGCGATCTATAACTTTTGTATTAAAGTTAATGATTTTGGAGGTACATTTCACTTGTAAAATACTCGTAAAATAAATATTAATCGAATTTAAAAGTAGCTTCATATTTCTATCTTATACTGTATTTTATTAATAATAGTTTCATTGGTACATGTTAAGCGATTGTATATAGAATGAACACATCTTTTCAGAAATACTTTCGTACAAGGAACTCTCAATTATGACATCGATATCTAAAACTATATACTTTATTGTTGTACTCATTGGTAGTTCAATAATGCATTTTTGCAGACACGACTCAAGTGTTACTAGTTTGCGTTACAAAAAGATATAATAAGAAATATTCCTCGCGCTTGTGACTTTGATTTGCCCGAAATACGTTTTCGGAAATATTAAGACATTAATTATGTTATTCTTCGAGCTTTTACATTTAACGTCGCAATGTCGGCGTCAAGTCAACAGTCATATGTGCGCTTTATCGATAGGAGCAAGATTACTATTTAAAAGTGGTGTACTCGACGGTTCTATAATTACCTGTAAACTTGTATTATAATTTGTACTTTCCATAGACACTTTTTCATCACTGAACGTAACTGCAAAGGAGCTTTCATCGATTTCTGGTATAGGAATTTGAATCCATGCCTGTTGCAGTGCATCGTCTTCGGAACTTATCTTTCTTGATAATTCATTACTCTTTGGTTGAATCGGATAGACTGAACAGGATTTCTTAAGATCGGATTCGTTGTCCGTGTCGGTAAGATATTTTTCATGTTCCATCAGACCATGCTGCTGTTCGAACACCATGGTAGAGTGGTCGCATTGGTATTGTGTTTCGTTCGCTTTCTTCGCTTTGTTTTCAAAGGGTTCGTGAATCTTTCGATGCGCGAGCAAATTATATCGTTCCGCGAAACGTTTCCCACAAGATGTGCAACTGTAAGGTTTCTCACCGGTATGAACCCGCATATGCCTTTTTAAGTGAGACGTCGAGAGCAACGATAAATCACACATCTGAAACATGTTAGCGATCATTGTACTCTGTCCAACATTATGGAAACAAGATAATTTTAATACACAACAGCCATTACTTACGTGGCATTTGTAAGATTTCTTTCCACTGTGCGACAATTTGTGCATATTATACGATGTGTGATGTATGAACCTTTTACCGCATAGTTCGCATTGATAAGGCATCTCGCCGGTATGCATCGGCAAATGCCTCATAAGCGCTCCTTTCTGAGTAAAACACTTGCTGCAGAAATTGCATTGAAATGGATTTATCCCATTATGCATTCCCACGTGTACTTCTAACGCGTGTTTGTGTTTGTACGCCTGACCACACTTCTCACACATGTACGGTCTTAACGTAGAGTGAGTTTTCACGTGTGTGTTTAATTCAGTCTGCGTCTTCCATTTTTTACCGCAAATAGAACAAGGATGCTTTAACAGTTTGACATTACATTTTGATACTCTTCCTGATTTCATAGGGACACTGATCCTATTATTTTTCGAAGCTGTGTACATGCAAGAATTTGAGAGAGTAATTAACATTCAGTCTGTAATTACTAGATTTAACGAACAGAATGAGTTTGTATTACCTACTGAGCTTTCAGTATTTTCCTCCGCTTCTGCGACATTCTCATCTATTTCCGACCACTCAAAATCGATCGACTGTACAATGTTCTGTACTTGCAATTTATTTTCGGAGAAAATAGATCCTTGTTTTATCAAATCTTTTGATTCACTCCGTTTGGATTCTACTAACAAAATGCATTCTTTTTCTTCGACATTCATTTTTGCTGTATGCGTGTTTGCTGAAAGGAAAATGAGCATTATATTTATCGAGCTGAAACGATTACAATAACTGCACAGTTGAGGGCAATTTATTTCTTTACCTTGGGAAGAACTAATATTATAGACATTATTGTCATTTGCCGCTGCTATCGAATTATGAAACACATTACTTTTCAAGGTCTCAACCTTCTTTACATCATTGCGAGTATTATTATAATCGCATGACTTTGTATTATCCACTTCGCTGCAGTTTATTGCTTTTTTTTTAACGTTCTTCTTCGACTCTATAGAGCTCTTGGCATACATGCCGTAATCTCTATTCGGAAGATTCGATATTTGGCTTGTTATTTTATCTTGAATGCACTGCTGTTTCACCACTTCTTTAATCTGAATGGCTTGTAAATTTGACGCTTCTTCCCAGCGCTCATCGCCATTGCTTATATGTAATTTATTCTCTGCTAATGCTATATTCGCGCTTAAAGTCAAATTTATATCAGTACTCGACGACCGTTTAATACTTTTCCTCCTCTCGGTAGCGTGATATATTTTTAAAATTTCGCAACGTATGTTTAAAACAGTCTTCTGCGCTTGCTCCAACATTTGGAAGAGATTGCAACATTGCGCGCAAACATAGGAATCTTGTAATTCAGGAACACTTAAGCGAAGCACTTTGGATACAAAGTTGGCCAATAATTCTCCATTGCGGGGGAGGGACGTGCGGGATATATTTACACAAGACGAAATATCAAGGCTAGCATTACATACTAAGCAAAATAAATTAGACATTGGCATCATTTCATTATATGCTTAAAGTTTCAATTAAAACTTATAATTGATCGTGGCTATTCTCATTAAAAACGCAGAGTACTACTTTATAACAAATAGCAGACACAAGTAGGTCCATTTTATTTGATAATCATAGATAATTCTCTGAGAATGCATCTCAAATGTAACCTCTACTTTATTCGACCACATAACATATCTAAAATAATCGTTGCTTCGAGGCGGCTATTCCTATCATAAAAATAACAAAAACATAGTGCTATATACTGGATACTTTCTCATCTGTGTTTATATATACCATAAACCCGCTAAACAGAATTTCTCACGTGTGTATCGATGCACGTATCATTGTACGATACAACTACTACACATACATTTCCATACACCTTTTCACGTGCCTTTGTATTCATATTTAATACAAATTGAAATAAACCTAATTTACGAATTATTGGTTCCTGCACTGCGAGTACAGATGTTCTGTTTACATCTCGAATGGTTAGCCATTGTTTAAATGCGCCGATGCGCGCAACCATCGCGCCTGCGTTTAGGCGCGCAATTTATTTTTCGAAGTAGGGTAAGCAGGCCAGTAGATGGACAGTTTAGCTGATTCCGAAGTTTACAGCAAGGTGTATCTTATAAATATCAGTTGTATTAAAAAAAATTAAAGAAAAAAATAACTCAAGTAAAAGAAACAAATAAATTAGATAATAAAATTCCTTTTATTTATCTTCTGTATAAAGTTCTGTACAATAAATGACCTACCGACTGACTTTATGGCATAGGATGATTGTCTCTTTGGTTTCAGGGACTAGACTATATAAACAAAAAATAATCGTGATACTGTAATCGCTATTATGGGACAGTATTTGTACAGAGTGTTCCATTTCAAAATCTTTTCTCGCGGGATATAGGTATACCACTTTAATCTTCATAAATGAAAGTCACAAAGGCCATATTCAAATTATGCTATGAAAATACTGGCCCGATGATCACTCTAACTTCAAGATCTTATCAATATCAGAGTCTAAATCCGAAATTTCTGATATGGATTCTGTGTGCGACGACTCGTGTGTCTTATCTTTTAAACTACGTGGCGCTGGTTGCGGTGGTTGGTTCTTTGTTACTTTGGAACTGAGTATCGATGGTTCGAATGGGCTTTCTAAGAGAGAACTAATGCTTGTCGATGTCTTTCGCTGGTTATACTTTGAAGAAAATATTGTTTCAATTGATCCCACGGGCTTCTGCCTCACCATACTTAACTGAAATAAGATATTTATTTTTTAACACAATGCGGTATTAAATAAACAGCGCGATATATTACCTGTGCTTCAAGTTTTTTCGATATCTCTGCTATCTTATCGCTTTGAGAGGTCTTCAGTACAATGTTGCCTGTATTTTTATAATTTTCTTGCTCGGGTAAGGAGCTTTGCTCGTAAGCACTGACCGAATGCAATTCATCTTTCCTGACATCGTAATCGGACAGTGACTCTCTGTCGTTCTCATCTGCTAAGTCGAAAATAACTTTTTTCTTCGTTAAACTACTTGTTGAACCAATCGCTGTCTTCAGGGCACTTTTATTGTGCTTCGGAGACATTGAAACATTTTGTATTTCGTTTGTATTATTCGCACTGTCGTCAAATAAAGATTTCACTCTGTTCAAAGAATCTTTTTTCACGGATGTTGGTAAGCTTGGAGAAATCTTTATTAAACTTTCTACGCTCTTGTGATTTGAAGTTCTTGTGGATTTTATTGGCGTTGATTCACTTTCACTTGTACTCTTGACAGAACAATCAAGTTTTGGTGTAAAATGCAATCTTTTTGGAGTTGCATCCTGTGAGATAGAATTGGCTGGAAAAGAGGGAAATGTAATTTCAGTAACTAATACCTTTTCCGTAAAAGCGTAGTATGTAATTACCAGGAGCTTTCAGATCGCCAAATGCTTTCATTGGCATTAATCTTTTTACAGGTTTAAAATTCTCCATTGTCTTCCCCTTCTTGGATATTTTATTAAGAACGTCCTCGATTATTTTCAATTTCGTCTGATGGTATTTTGGCAATTTCTGCAAAGGAAATCAATAAAATTGGTCAGTTTTAATAAAAATGCTATGAAACAATATTGTATCTTATATAACTTTTTTATTACTCTCATAGTAATTTTTTCATGATGTCTCAAAATGTCCATTTTTTGCTTAAACGTTGCCTTGGGTATCCCTTGCCATTCTGGATCGATTCCTAGATCCCTTAATTTCTGTTCGAATGTAAGACGTAAATTTTCTCGTATTTTTTTATGAGATGAATCATGGGATGCTGTCTTCTTAGATTTTGGCAAAACTGCTGCATGTTTTTTATGCTTATGCATCGGAGAATTATTGTGAAGGATAGTAAAACTTTCTGTTTCTGACTGTGTCTGCGATTCGGACATACTTGGGTCTGAATTGATTTCAGAATTTAGATCGTCTTCTAAAGCTTCTGACTCTTTACTGCTGTCCATAGATGGAAACTCCCGACGCATATTTCTATTAAAAGTATCCTTCGATTCATTCAAATCTGTTTTTGAGATTAAATGATCATTAGGGTCATGCTTTATTTGCTTTATTTCCTGATTTACTCTTTTTTCAGGCACTGAATTCTGTGATTCCGATGTATCGTTCGAACTACAATGTTTCAGATCCTTCTCCACATTTTTCTTATTTTTAACTACTTTACTTTCTTGTTTAACATTTTTTCTCTCTCCGCACGTAACAGTTTTATATCTGGGATTCAAAGTATGTACATTTCTCGAAACTGTGGTACGTAATATTTCGGATACAGACAAACCCGAAGTTAACATACCGTTCATGTCCCCGACAATCACTCGCGAGCTTGTATCTACATAATCTTTTTGTTTCACATCACTTTCGTTTGACTTCCTTACGGTATTTTTGGATTCATCTATCATTGTGGACTGATCACTCTTATCCCGCACATCGTTTTCAAGATTCTTATTTCTTTCATTTAATTGCGACACATTTATTTCTTGAGACAGAGAATTTAATTGTCTACTTTGCTCCTTTAAAATGTTTGATTGATTGGCTGTTTGACGTTCCAAATCATTGACTTTAAATTCATATTCTGCTTTAATATCATCAGCTGCCTTCTGTGTTAATTTCAATTCAGCAGAGAGTCTCTCGACATCTTTCTGATGTTGCTCTTCTATGTGTTCGATTTTAGATCTCCAATAATTCTCCTGTGTATATAACTTTGCTTGCACGCCTTCTATGCCTGGAGTTAGCTGGAGAAGTACAATAAAGGATTAATTGTTTCGAACATATTTCAAAAATTTTCTACTTACTTTTTCAAACAGCTGATTCCTCAGCTCCCGGAATTCTTTTTCTTGTTGATTTATCAATGTTTGAACATTTGTTTCCGGCGTGCGTTCACACATGTTCTTCTCTTTCTGTCTTAAATGCTTTTAAAATATTTATTATTTAAGTCGCACCAGAAGATTTCAAAGTTTTTCTATTCAATACTTACATGTATTTCATCAAAAAGCATAGTTTTCAAATTCTTTATCTCCTCTCGGTATCCTTTATACTCCGGATGCTCTTCAGATTTATTAGTATCACATTTAAAGCTCTCAGCTTCATTTTCAAGGTGTCTTTTATCGTAAGCTACTGCTTTCTTCTCAGGAATTCTTTCGGATTCGTTTCTTATTACCCTCTCTGTTTCATTCAGCCTCTCTTTTAAGCTTTTTATTTCATTATGCAATTTTTTGGTCTCATTTTGGTAATGCTCGTGTATAGAAGACGAAGTCACACATAAATCCGACATATATCCATGCCGACGTACGATGTGAGCACTTCTGAACACGGAGGATATAAAAGTTTTCGGGCAATGAGGACACTAAAGAGAATCGGTAAAGTTTAAATTTATTTTACCGAAGAAAGGGACGCAATGTTCGTATATTACTATAATCAGTGGTTTCTTTGGCAAGAACAAGAATGATATTATTACTATAAAAAAGCTCTGATTATAATAAAATATGTATAATTCTATTACTTTATAAATTTCACCATTACAATCTCCAAGTTTAGATTCCAATAATTTACTCCTGTCCTTTGCCTTCTCTTTCAAATGGTTCACCACTTCCTCCAAGGTACCAGTCTCCTTTTTCAGTTTAACGTTCTCTTCTATCTTCGATCTCAATTCATCTTTCAATATCACCACGCTGTGATCCAAGTATTGTTTGCAATACAACAAGTATTCGACTGCGAGCTGCGCAAGGCGGAAGAGCTTTACAAAACTGGGATCCAAGATTTTAACATCGTATTCGCTCTCTAAACAATAATCTATTACAATGTTTATATTATCATCGATAGCATGGAAATCTCTGTCTCTTATAATTCGGTCTACATCTATATTACCTAGAATGATACATTAATCCACTATAAGTTTATTGCATTACCATGAAGGTGTCGTAGACGTATCGCAAAGACATAAACCACATACTTAAACGATTCCAATCTATCCGCACTCTGGACCTGTGCATATCGAAATAAAATCCCGACTCCCTGGCCAATTTCGGAAAGTCGTGGCACCGCTTGGTGCCCATTCGAAACGCCATTGTCGTATTTACAAGTCTTTTTACACGAATTTATACATTTTTCGAAGCTGCCATAAAACTACTCATCGTCGGGCAGTGTGAAATTGCTAAATGCAGTAGATGATTGCGTCAAAATTGGCGCCATTATCACTTCAGTTGCAACCAAATAATTCTATACTGTAAGAAGAATATAACCACTTATTCCACTTGTACATTTCAGGGTTAGAATAATGCATGTAAACAAAATTTAACTGGTATGACTCGTCGGCTCGTCTCAGAAAGTGCCATCTACATTTATACAGCACACATATACATGGATTTAAATTTCACATATTCATTTCTCACACACACGCAAATAATGTATATAATACTTGATACAAACAATGCATTAATTACAATATTTAATGAAAGTACCAAGCACCGCTGCACTTGGCAGTGCTCAAACACTTTGAAGCGAATTATTCGACAAAGAATTCTAATGTTAAGTAAATTTAACGTAATCTCTCGTAAATTAACGACGAATGATTAATTGAATAATTCTTGAATGGAAGTGTACGGTAAAAATAAAATTTACCCGAAATTCTATCGAAATGCAGTATCGCGTAATTAATTCAATGAAATATAATTACAGGAAACGTGTATTGCGTGTATAACTCTTTAATTCGTATCCCTACCCGTTGAAGAATCCATTTCACGAACCCTAGAGGAACAGTTCAATTTAATTAATAGATATAAAGTTTAATAGCCATAGCTGTGTCTTTTAAATACAGACTGATTGGCAAAAACAAGGAAAGTAACGGATGAAACGATACATAATTGGTCGGCGGCTACATAAAAACATCTGATAGGTTCCTCCACGTCCGTTTAACATTCTTGACTTTCTGCGCCTTTCGTGATCCACGCTTCCCTTCGACCGGTGCCACCATCTTGTTTGTTTCATCAATAAAGAGAGGACGAACCTCGAGGGGACAATTAAAGTCGTTTTAAAAGTGTTTTAGCTTGCGTCCCGTGTAATTCGAAAGGCAACGAAAGCCTCAGATATGTCCCACGGTGGTAGAAACGAGTGCAGAATTTACGTGGGCAACTTGCCGCCCGATATAAGAACCAAAGACATCCAAGACCTATTCTACAAGTTCGGTAAAGTAATCTTTGTTGATTTAAAAAACCGTAGGGGTCCGCCGTTCGCCTTCGTCGAATTCGACGACCCAAGGTACGTTCCATGACGCATAGTCGCGTGAAAATATTCTCCAACTTTCGGATATACCGTGCAGTACCGAGTAACATATTTCCCCTCCATTGTGTCTCTCTCTGTTGACTGCAAAAAACACACTCTTGTTGATCGCTACGCTATTTCGGGATTAGAAAATAGAATCATTAAGCTACTCGATTAATTAACCTTGGTATTTCAGGATTATGTAGGGAGGGACTGTAATGTTTTAAAAGTGACACGGACATTGTATCTCTTTCAGGGACGCGGAGGATGCAGTACACGCAAGGGATGGATACGATTACGACGGTTACAGATTACGGGTTGAGTTTCCAAGAGGTGGTGGGCCTAGTAATAATTTCCGTGGAGGTCGGGGAGCGGGGGATAGTGGGAGAGGTGGTCGGGGTGAAATGAGTAATTCCAGAGGACGAGGGCCACCCGCAAGGAGATCTCAATATAGAGTTCTCGTTACCGGTTTACCTCCGTCCGGTAGTTGGCAGGATTTGAAGGATCACATGCGCGAAGCTGGCGATGTTTGCTTTGCCGATGTTTATAAAGATGGCACCGGAGTTGTCGAGTTCTTGCGATACGAGGACATGAAATATGCCGTGAAGAAGTTGGATGATTCGAGATTTAGGTCTCACGAGGTAAAAATTTTTCGTAACTTTCGTTGAAATTACTTAATCGATTATGTTAAAATTTCCAGTCGGAGTAGCAAATTTTTTTCGAAAATTTTGTTGAAATTACCATCTCTTTTAATCGAACATGTTAATTTATTTCTTGTCAGAGGAGATATTATTTTTTCGTCAAACTTTTATTCCATTTTAATGAATTACGTTAAAATTTCTAGTTGGAGATAAATTTTTTTGAATTTTTTCAAGGTAAATACTCTTTTCATTCTTTTCCTGAAAAATTTCTAGTTGGAGGAGCTAAATTTTTCGAAAATTTTGTTGAAATTAGCATCTCTTTTAATCGATTACGTTAAAATTTCTAGGCAAGAGGTGCCAAAATTTTTTGGTTAAACAAGCAACATTATTTTTGCGTTCGCAGGGTGAGGTAGCCTATATTCGAGTGAAAGAAGATCACAGCAGTGGCGATAGGGGACGCAGCGAAGACAGAGAAAGGGGTCGAAGTCATTCGCGAAGCTATAGCCCACGGCGCCGTGGTTCACCTACCTATTCACCATTACGGCGTAATTACTCGCGGTCAAGATCTCGCTCCAGATCTCGTTCGTACGACTAGTGTGTACGTATATGTTTCACATGGTAATATAAGTAAAGGCTTATCGATATTTGCTTTACCATGTTTCATTATTACTGATTTGAATTTCACGTAAAGACACCTTCCGATCCAAACCAATTTTGTACAAATTACGAAACCATTAATTTTCATGTTGCTTGAATTTAATAATTGTATCGTACCTAACGTATAGTTGGAGCACGGTTCATTTCACACACATCGGATGTATCATCTAAAAGGTTTTGCCAATTTCCATTAGAGTTCTTTAAATTATGTTACCAGAAAGCACCTAGAGTTTAATTACTCGGGCAAACCATGAAACGGTACCTAGATTTTCTCAACAGTATAAATACTGGCATAAATGTCTCACGTTCATTGCCTTAATAAAGAGGAATCGTGCTCGTATCGATTAGAGTTACTTTTATGTTTAAAAAAATACATTCCTTTATATCTTGCAATTTGTTTTCACACCACAACTATACTCGAAATGTGTAAGAATTTAAAAGTATTACGAATGAGAGCCTAAAAAGAAGCGACTAATACTACTCCAGTCGTTTAATTGGTGTTCGCATCGGTAAATTAGTATTCGTTGTATAATTACCGATACCGTTTAGTGTTCCGAGTGAATGTTCTCGTTGCACTGCACGGTAGCACGACTGGTAAATATACTACGATGCTCCGTTTAATACGAACTCTAGCCCTTGATTGTCCGTTTTACATTTATTTCTTCACATTTGCAGTGAAAAGGACAGCACTTGTTTAAGCGTATTTAACGCATAAAATTCTTTTAAGCTTCTAATGCTGATAAATGCTTGTCACAAAGATTTACGAAACTAACGTTCCTTATGGTAAACAGCTCGAAATTATTCTGCACGTATAAAAACAAGTAATGCCATAACGAAGTAAACGTACAGTTTAAATGTGGACATGGAATGTGCAGGGTAAAAATCATTACGCTGCACAATGAACGTATAGACGTTCGATCAGGAAATTTCCATCATTCGCACGAATATTTATTTCCATCTCCTTTAATTATTTATCGTGCTCGCCGTTGGTAGCGAAAGACTTTGTGTAGTTTCAAAATTTTACCTTTCTTTCATAATTATTCCAACGGAACGTTACGGACGTAACGCGTTCTGGGCATCTTTGAATCACGTATTGATTCTGAAAGATAATTCGTGCGTACAATTAAATACATCAAGGTTGTTTACACGGCTCATCGTCGTCGTAAAAGTTATCACACAGATTCCAATACTTTTTTTTTTGGCTACACGATGATGACAATACAACATACTTTATACGCTGAAAATGTAATACATAATGTCTAGAGAATGTGATACATCGATATCATTGACCGATGGTACACGTAGGGCATAACGTTTGATAAATGTAGGTGAAAAATTTATTTTTTACTAAACGATTAATATTCATATGATCAATTTGCTTTGGTTAAACTGATACACAGCTATCGTTTTATCACGCATCGAATTCTGTTCGCTTGATTAATAAATTAAAATGCATCTTGTGTACATTCAAGTGTTCTTTAACGACGATTTATCAGGCCACTCTTCAGGTTTGACGAGCAAGTGTGTTACGCAATACTTCAAAATGAAAAAGAAAAGATATCTGAACTCGCGCTGAAATTATTATTGTTAAGAATACAACAACATATCCGTTACAATTATTTGGATGCCTGTGAAATGTTCGTATTGAATTAACTACAAGTTATACACGAGACTTGTCTACATTGAGAGATGTGTTTTTATCGATAAGATGAATACATCGACAAAGTATGTTCTACTGCACACATTTCTCGTTTAACGTTTTCCTTTTCAAAAACATATAAGCAAAATTCCTGGAATTTTAGTAACACGCGCGAAAAAGCAGACATATTTCGTTGAATTCTCTGTTATAAATTTAAACAGTATCGAAGGAAAACAAAAATATTTCGTGTATTCTTGAGAATGTTGTTATTATTGCAAATTGATCCTGTGATTTCTCTTTTCTTTCCATTCGCATATATATCTGTGCCGGTGTAAGGAATATTTTAAACTTGCGTTAAATAGACGCAAGGCATCCCTCTGTATAATGTTTGCTCAATTTATAACACGTTATTGCATACGACGAGTATCGTAAGAGTCACAGGGATTATATTTGCGGTGATAAATTTTCTATGTAACATTAATGCATATTTTGTATAAGGGACTAATGTATTTTTTCTTCTTTTGTATATTGGATTGGATTGTAACACAATGAATGAAAAACTGAAATCGACACGATCTTACTTCTTGGATGGATATAATACACATTCGCTTGGCGGTGGGATGAGATGGAATGCGTTTTGGATGGATTTTGGATGGAGCATATATTATAAAAGGATTAAGACGTAAATGAGAATGAGAAAATAATGAGGCAGTAAGGATACTTTCAAGAAAAAGTTCAGGATCAGGAAAGGAATCGGATGAAAGAAACGATCCATTTCATTCAAGGATTCTCAATTAGCTGGATTTTCATCGGAAAAACGTTGGCAAATCCATTACAAGGATTCAAAACGATTCTCCATAATTCTCTCTTTTAAATTACAAAAAACGAAACGAAAGTATTAATATCGTAATCGTGCTAGCAGTGCTTTCACATAGACGAAACTTGAAAGGGGAAAAAAAATATAAAGATATACCATAAGGAAAACACGGAATGGACAGCTTCGACCAATCATCGCGCGTTCGTACAGATCTCTAGGCCATTCGAGTGTTTCGGATCTATCGTATCCACGCGATCTAAGAAAGTGACTCTCCCCTCTGTTTTTCTGTCACGTTCAAAACTGGTAATGGAAAGGTCAACTTTGTAAATTTTGTTTCTAAAGTATTTGCTTATGGTTTCGGGCACATCAGCAAGCTCGCGTCGACAATTATTTTCATTGTTACCGAGACAATAACTCTGACTTCCTACCAAACACACAGTGATGATCCGTGGACAATAACGAGGAACAAACTGGTCCGACGCGGAAAGCGGATGCTCGATCACGAAATCTTCTTAGTTTCCCATTGACCCGTGCGATAAGTTAGTATAGGCGATTGGAAGCTCCACGTTTAGCGTGTCATCCTCAGGAACATGGAGGACGTCGAGTGGTTCCACCTTCGTGGAAACTATCGCGTTGTAAATAGTGTGTGGCTGATAACTTTGTTCCATTCGAAAGGAAATCGTTTATAGTCTTCTCTCGGTTAATTCGATCTTGAATCGCATTTAGAATTTATCAATCGTGAGCGCGCGTATGTTCTGATATACATATGTGCGGGGATATAGTACGGACTGTCTCGTACGAGTCTTCGGGAACTGATACGCGCAAGAGGATAATAATAAAACTGTTCGGGGTCGGATAAAATGACAGACAGGAATCCTTCGTCTCGACAAGGACTGGCTTCCCCCTAGTTGTAGAGGATCTCCCCGGGATGAAAAGAAAGGATGGATGGACAGGATTCGGCAGATACGGTTGGATTAGGATGCTGACAGGATAAATTAGCGTTCATGACGGATTTTCGGATATGGATAAATTGGCTGGATGTATTCACTGGATTCTATTGAGCGGATCACTTGGATCGTTTGACCGGAGAATAAAAGAAAGATACGCAGGATTCATGCAGTTGATAAATGGATTTGGATTATCGCGGTGTTGATGGAGGATTATCGAGGTGGGCGTCGTTCGTGCTTCATAGGTAATGATGGATTTATCGCCTAGGTTGGATGTGGAATTTGGAGCTTGCACTTGGCAGGATCCAAATACAGGATAGTCGGATGTGATCGCTGGCTGTAAGGTATTTTTCATCATGTTTATATCTGATGTCCTCCCCCTTCCAATACACATTTTCTGTGCATGCGTTCTTCTAAACAGTATATGCCTTTTAAACCTCCACCTTTTGATTTCCATCGTGTTACCACTGCCATAAACCAAACTCGAATGACGGGCACTTGAATGAGACTGCCAGTCCAAAAAGATGTTTAAGTGTGTTTGAATTAATCGTTTGTTCTTTTATTTTTCATTCAGCTTATACATGTTTAATTCCTTAAAACGTTTTTCCCCCGTTAACTTTTTTGGCAGAGCGAATGTCTGCCGCCCGATAGTAGTATTAATCTGTCTATGATAGCCTACACAGCCTTCCTTTAATCGCGCAATTAAATCTGATATTTTGGCATTTGTTATTCGTCAATATTTATCCAGAATGAATTAATAAAACAATTTGGATTCTACGCCATTAGTACATGCTTAGAAATTCTGAATTTCTTTCTTTACCTCCAACACACGCTTCCCCCGTATTATTACACGATGTATTTTATGCGATCTACGAATAAAGCAACTTTATTCTTTCCTCGACTATACTTAACAATGTTTTTCATTATTTACATGCCAGTGTCTTCTTGCCACCCCTGGATACAATTTGTATCTCTCTGAACAGAGAGCGGTTTGCTCTTAAAGCTCGTATCATGGTGTGTGAATAGATATCCGATTAATATGTTTGCCAGGTATTTATTTCATAATATATTTACAACTGCGCCGATCGACATTTATCTTGAGTAAATAAGAAAAGCGCAATCCGCTGTTTACATCTCGCGAATGGGTGTGACAACAAGGTCCTTGATCAAAACTGTCTCTGGAGTTTGCATCGCGAAGAAAATGCAATCGGACACGTCCTTGGGTTTCAAAGCCAGGCGCGGGTTCTCCTTCAGCCATTGCGCAGTCATCTCTGTCTCCACCAGTCCAGGAGAGATGGACTGCAACAAAGGATCGTTTTTTAATTTTAATCACGGTGTCGCCGAGAGTTCGCAGGCGGCGAACATGGGAGCCAGAATACGGGAAACTCACGATAACTTTGATGTTGGATTCGAGCTGCGCCAATTCAGAGCGGAGGCATTCTGTCAAAGCGGATAAAGCGAATTTGCTGCTGATGTAAGCCGGGGACACTGGACGGTCGCAAGTGATCGGTATCTTTGATCCACAAACGTCGTTGATGTTCACGATGATGCCATTGTTAATTCCTAAGAACAGATTTACAATTTTAATCTAGTCGTAGGGTTAGACAGCGATTAAACTTAAAGTGCGTTGAACCGGATGACAACACTTGCCCTTCTTCTTCATTAATTTCAGGGCTTCCTTGGTGATGCAAGTGAGTCCGAGAATGTTGACGTCAAAGATCTTCTTCCAGTCTTCCATCTCGCCGGATTGCAGTGTAATGTCCATGTTGATAGCAGCATTGTTCACCAGGATGTCCATGCATCCCAAGTTCTTCTCAATCCATTCGAACACGCGCAGAATGTCGCTCTGGTTGGAGAGGTCACATTGCAGAGGGAACAGCTTTCCTGGTTTTGATTTCAGCTCGTCGGCAAGTGCCTGTTGAAAAACCGTACATTTAGCAGAATCCCCCTTTGAATCTATCGAACGTAGAACCATCTAATATAATTGTTATCAATTTTCTTTAGGCTAAAAATGGTAAAGGCGTACAAGGAACTTTTACACTGTGTATACTCGAAGAAATATTTAAATGTGCGACAAATAGAGGCGAACAAACTTTTACAACAGAGTGCAGAAAGTTTCAGGTAGATTCCAGCGGTTGAAAATTATCAAGGTTTTATTTAAAATATAATTCTCTGTTGATTGTACGTGTACCTTGATCTTGTCGACACGGCGAGCAATGCCCACCACCTTCATTCCCTTGCCGACCATGCATTCTACCAAGCACTTGCCGATGCCGGAGTTGGCGCCAGTGATGAGGGCGACTTTGTCGTTCCAGAATTTCGGGTCCATGGCGATTGTTTAGGTTGTTTCCTTCGTTTCGAGAACACGTGAAAACAGCTTGGAACTTTGGCCACAGGAGTGTGCATTTTGGAGCTCGCCCACGGCTTTTATACCGGCGAGGAACGTGTGGCCCAAGATTGCCGAGGTCGTCTTAATCCGCGGACCGGTGGAGATACGTGTGTATCGTCAGGTTTTTCATGCCTTCCAATTAGATTTCATCTTGCGTATTTACAACAAGGGAACCGATATTCCCTTATTTTCAGAGAATAAATCGTGGCGAAATGGACTTTGGTTAACATGCATTTTACTCGCTCGTAACTCTTGTCAGTTTCATTAATTGTAAGATACGTGTTCTGTAAATTACTTGTTCTTGCAATAGAATATTGCGCGCGATGTGATACGCAGGCTCAAATTGGAGGACCATCATCAATCAACAATACACAACTATTTCAATTGTTTCTTTGTTATATGGAGCACCTCAAAGGAGAGAAAAAAAAATGTTATTTAAAGAAGAATGCTTTTTAAAATATGCGACCACCGTTTATTGACAACCCGAGCAAAGATAAAAACAGATACAGGTATCTCCTCGAAGAGTAACGGCCCGCGGACATTGCATCAGATGTTTGTCTTTAAAACTCTATCAATTTCGGTAAGGTTAATTGTTTTGTTGTTCCAGAAGCCACTTAGTTTTAAAACTCTCCCCCCACGTAACGCGCGATCTCTTGCAATTTTTTTTTCAAAACTAGGAGTATTGCATCATAATTTTAAGGGATTGGGGGAGTTTTGATTTTGGCGCGAATCGGTCGATAACATCTTCCATATTTCTATCGCCGTACAAAGATCGATACAAGCCCCCGTCATTGGGTTCTCGAACGAATCGCAGACTCGTGCCTCCCGTCTGGCAACATTCTTTA
This sequence comes from Andrena bicolor, assembly GCA_960531205.1. NCBI lineage: Eukaryota > Metazoa > Arthropoda > Insecta > Hymenoptera > Andrenidae > Andrena > Andrena bicolor. The sequence continues at coordinate 1,029,362 of OY482667.1, forward strand.
CTTTTTCGTTTCGCCTTCGCGGCCTGTTGGAACAGGCCCCGGGTCTTGTAGAAAAGGGCGCGTCCACGTTGCAGGCCCAATTTTGACGGACCTAACCGACCCTCGTCTAGTATTCGAAGCGCTTGGTTCGTTATCCTGATCGCGTCTCTCGAATGCCCCATGTGCGTCGCGATTTTCGCCCGCTCGTTCGATATATCGACTATCCGTTGCGTTACGTCGATAGTTTTTCGAGAAACCGGTAGACCCAGTTCCTGTTCCCTTTCCCGGTACTTGAGGTACGATTCTAACGCCAGATCATAATTCTCGCGTCGAAAGAAGCTGTCGCCCAATAGAACGTACGACTCCGCAAAGTATTTAGGTAAGTTGCTCCCGTAGACGATACGAGCCGCTGCCTCGAGTTTATCTTTCAGCATACACCTCATTGCCATGTCGTATCTGTTAACAGAGAGCGTCAAGTTTCAAACCCCTTGTTGCGCGAACGTGTATATCAGATCGATGGCACGATCGTTGATACCCTCGCGCGAATATAGACTTTGTTGGAATCGGACTTTCGGCAGTAACGCGACGCGGTACCCTTTTTTCCGAAAGTGTAGCGCAGGATCATCGGGCGACCGTATCATCGAAGCTATTACGGTGAGTGAATTAAGGACAATTTTCTCGAGCTTTCCGTGCTTACCGTATTAGGTACCATTGTTTGATTAACAAGTTCCTCGTTTCCTCTTTCGTGAGCTTCCCCGTGATCGAGAGCTGCACGTCCCTGGACGGCTCGAGATACTTGTAGAAATTCTTGCTGACATATTCTAGCCAGGCGTTCGCCTCCTCGAGCCGACCAGATAAACGCAGCACCACTGTCTTTATTAACGTGAGTCCTGGATTGTACGGATTGCAATCCAGGGCTTTCGAGATTGTTACCAGAGCCTTGTCGAAGCAACCGTGCATGCACCATAGTATGCTCTGCGTGTGCAACGTATGGCCAGTATTGAATATGACCTGTACCAATGACACAACAATCGTATCGAAAATTGGGAAAATGATAGGGTAAAAGGTAAATGGGATTTTTCCAGCGATATGAGTAATTGGATGTTGTCGTTTGAGGGGCATGAGGTGGGCAAAGTGGCGGGCTGTTTCGAAGGAGGGGGAATAGAAAAATATGTAGCGGGCTTTTGTGGAGGAAGAGCAGAGAAATGGTGGATAAGGTAGAACTGTTTCTTTAGCAATAGAGGGTCAAAATTTAACGGTTGGGTTATCTGCTTGGTTATTTTTTTGTTGCGTTGAATGTTAGCGGGACTGAAGTCGAAGAAATTGGAATACAGTAAACCCTCCTATAACGCAGTACTCTCATAAGGCGGTTTCCATATAACGCGGGGCAAAAATTGCGACAGTCCTCTTATAACGCGGTACGAATTCATATGATTTGTACTATGTAATTCTGAGCTTCTTATAACGCGGTACGAATTAATCGCGTTATAGGAGGGTTGACTGTATTTATTTTATTATGATGCGAAATTTATTGGGTCCCTAAGATAATTTACTCGATTACCCTCGGGGGGTAAGATAGAGCGTGGAAAAAGGGGTACGAACTTGCAGTAATTGTTGAGCTGGAACGTTATCCTTGTCGAGGTCCAGAGCCTCGTAAAGCATCTGCCTACCAACGGCCATTTCCCTTAAAAATACCTTATATTCAGCGTGCCGCGTTAACAGAGCAGACGCCCTTCGAGGGCTAACTTCCACCACAAATTCCTCCCAGTATCGTCGGAAGACTCTGTACTTGTCCAACTTGCGCAAAATCTCCAACAAATTATCCTATTGACGCACGGGTCGTATTAATTTCAATGAAAAAGTCAAACTTGCAATAGACCCAACATCTTGTGGACTTTCGCGGCGCAATTTTTGCTGTTTTTTATTTTAATCAAATTGCTCCACCTCGATTAGTTGGAGGGGAGCTATAAATACTCGATTTGCGAGTTGCGAATTTTTTTTAAAAAATACAGTAAGCAAGTCCGTAACTAGGGAATCCTTGCCAAGTAAAATTGGAACTCGGTACATTTGAGTAAGGTGCTGAAAAAAAGAGTACCTACATTTAAAATTTTCAGAATCCCGTTATTAGTCCCAGCACCTCGCTGAAATATTCCAAAAAGATGCCAGGTCTCTACACCTTGGCTTGTGCTCGCGTAGGCACCCTTACTTGTACGCTGGGCCCTCCTTTGGTTTCAACTTTAAGAACCAAGACCTGCTCAAAGTCGCTCAAAGCCTCCAGCAAAGTGTTGCTTTCGTAATACCAGTTCCCTCTGCTCGCGTAACACTCGGCCAATTGATTATTGTACATAATGTTCGCTTGTGACAGAGAAAGCCTGTCATCGAACTTTGTCATGGTTCTTGCGATCTCATAGTTCTTTATGGCCTCTGTCCACTTCCCTTAAACGTTGCGATTAGAATGGGGAAAAAAGTGTAACTTTGACCCCTCCCTAGGTCGATGAGTCGCGATTTTATTTGAGAAAATAAGGAAAGGAAGGGGCGTAATAAAGCAAGTTTGCTTCTTCATTGAAAACGCGAGTATTTAAAGATTCGGGGCTACTACGAACCCAGTGGCGCGCCCGGAGAGGCTTTGTAAAAAGAAAAATGGATTTTATTCTTCAAGGGATCGTCCTATTTTGGTGGCTTCTGAAAAGAAGTGCGATATTTGAGATTTTTTTTAAGACATATCTTTACCCTTTCAACTCGGCTCCCCCAAGAGTAAATCCAGAGTACCGCACTGACTTTCGATGAGCGTCGATAGAAGGCCGATTCGGGTTACGAAAACAAAGATGCGGCGGAGTTTTGGTAATTCGGATATCGCATACTCCCCGACAATTTAAATTGGTTCGGGTCTCGCTAACCGCGAATCGTTAAAGCTCCGCTGTACTTTTAACCGTTGGTAGAGACTGGCAGTGTCATAGGAAGAACCTGTATACCTTGGCGCGAGTATACGCAGCCTTTCAAAGCGTAAAACCCGTGGGATCTTGGATCCAGGAGCAAACCCTTCTTAATCAGCCGACTAACGTTCTCCGATTCTTCTTCCTTGTCCACCTTTTTCAAGGCCTGTGTGTACAAGGACTTGGCCAGTTGCATTTCTCTGCTTCTGCCCAGTGGCCTGCGATGGGTCCACAGTGGCCTCAGCTATTCAAATCATTCGACACCTTTAAGTCATACTCTATACTTTATTTTTTTATCAATAAGTGGTGCACCCAGGGAAGGGGAGGGGGCAAGGGGCTCTGCCCCCCCCCCCCCTCGAGAAGGAGCATTGTCGAGTAAGAACTGAATTTTATTCTTGAAATAAATTCTTCCAAACACCTAATGAATTTTATTGAATTTGTACTAAAAATATTTCCCCCCGAAGATTAAACGTCGAGTGCGCCATTGTTATCGATCATTCCGAATCAGTGAGATCTTACTTTCATGGCTTCTTGGTACGGGTTCTGGTAGCGTTCCTCCGGTGGCGCGAAAGCCTTCCTCTTCTGAGATAGGTCGATTATCTCCATTGCTGACGCGATGCAAATTAAGAGTGTTTTCCTCGCGATGCAATTTGCTAGCGCTGTTGCAACCGCGCGATAGGTTACGTTGCAGTAATCATTCGGCTGTTTTCATTCGAGCCGATCGAACGAGGAAAACACGCTTTAAATGAATAACAACAAGGGAATCGTAGGGGAAGTGATAAGAAAATGCGACAACGCCTTGGAGAATCTCGCTAATCGTTACATGCTTGTATTATAAGTGCAATTTATCGCTCGTGTAATAATTTAGCGATATTAAGAACAGTGTAGTTAGTTGATGAGCTGTGGGACGGGTTGTCTACCAAGATTCACCGAGGGGCCGCAGAACGATATCTTGAACCTGCAAGGAATAATTACATAAATTTAATTATTCCCCGCTTCAAACAGGAGAATGCGTATCTACGTTTAGCTTAAATATTATAAACACTGCAGAGAGATAAAATTATACTCACGACGACGTGAGAGCCACACGACAAGATAAACACCGCCGCAGACGCGACATCCTCTGGGTCCAAGGTTGGAAACGACGCCAATGCTTCCTCTGAATACGTGCTGTAAGATGCCATCAGCTCGGTGGCAACGAGTCCAGGACTAATACCCTGCGGAGGAACATGTAGATTTTAATTATTACTCCAATCCACCCACCCTGGTCTAACTGGTTTAACTTGCAAGGGAATGTTAGAAAAATGATGATAAATAGTGAGAGATAGAAAAATTGTCTTCGGGAACGAGTTACGTCTTTCGATTAAAACTATCATTTGGTAAAAGTGATACGCGGGAGTTGTAACAGAAAATCGGAAAATAACCGGATTTTCAGGGGCCCCAATTTCACCCTCCCCCCCAGCAAAAGAATGCGCAGTACATATCTCTATGCATATATGCCCAAAGTTTCATAACTTTTTTTAATTTCCGGGTCGAAGATGTTCCCTTGTTAGCCTATCAAAGTCTCGACACTGATTTCCACTACCACCACCTTCAGTTTCCCCGTCGCCTTTCAACGTAGACTCCAGTTTCAAGAGGAAACAATAGAATCGCGAGGAAATATAATAATACTCGCATCACCCATTTCAACGCGTACCGTGACTCGTATCCGACCCCCAGTCAACTCGTGCCGCAGAGTTTGCGAAAGAGCAGCGATGGTCCTTTTGGAGGCTGGGTAAACGGAAAAGCCAGGTATAAAGGGCACCCGTTCACCAGCCAGGCTGCTCACGTTGATCACGACGCCCTCTTCGCCGTTTTCTCGCATCGTACGAACAGCCTCGCGCGTGCAGAGGCACAGACCGAGGACGTTCACGTCGAACACTGCCTGCCAGTCTTCCAGGCTACCATCTGCAAGTTGGACATTGCTAGGACCCGCTTATTAAAGATTTCGAAGATTTCTATCGAGTTGGACCGCGAGATACCTATCAGAGAGGACTCTTTGGTTATCCCCGCGTTGTTTACCAGTACGTTCACGGAACCCAGGTTCTCCTGCACCCAGTTGAAAGCTGCAACGACGCTTTCCTCCTTGGAGACATCGCACTCCACCGCGTGGAGCTTCCCTGCGCAGTCTTCCAGGCTCTCCGCCAGCTCCTTCGTCTTGTCCACCCTTCTGGCGAGTCCCGCCACTATCATTCCTTATAGAAATTCGTTTTTTTACATAAATCTCTGTGCTTTGTCGCACATATTCGACCAATCAATTTTTTTATTTTTCTTTCACATCGTCGCATTATTATTTTTTTTTTTATTAAATTTGGAAGGCCTGGGAGTTCGAAGAGGTCGAAAGGTTAATACTGTTGATACGTGTATTATCGTATATAATATTCTCAGTTTTCTCAAGAAGTAAGACCAACAACAAAAGTAACCACGTGCAGTTATTCACACCCTCTATTCACCAGGCGATTTAAATTGTCTTGCCGAGTATCACCGTAGTCGGTGGCGCACTTAGAATTTAGTTTTTTTTGGGGGGGGGGGGCGAAGTGAATGGATAAAAATATTAAAAAATATTAAAAATATTTAAAAAACAAAATCCAGCTTTCTCTACTTCTTACAAAGCCCCTTCTTTGGGGGTGTTAGAGCCCCCTGCCCGTCTCCCCTCTGGGTGCGGCACTGACCGTAGTATTATCAATATTTTTTTATGTTTTTCAATGTTTTGTTCCCACTTACCATGGCGGACCAATTGTTTAACGATCGCTGCCCCGATCCCGGCACTCGCGCCCGTCACCACGGCCACCTTTCCTGTCCATCGATCCATTCTCGCGACGTCCGCGTACGATCCGCGACTGCTCGACGTCGCCGCTCCGGTAATAAGATCGCTTATAAGTCTGGAAATCGATAGGTAAAAAGTGGTGTCTCTGAAAAATCGCCCGACTGGTCAATCCAGAAACACGATAGCCTCGCGGTAAACCCGCACCTAGCCTTCGGCCTGATACACGACCTCGAAAACAATTGACGTTGTTTTTGCAAGATCTATTTCGAGTTACTCGTCTGGATGATTAACTTTATTTTCGTTTAGCTATCGGTTTCGTTGACTTCAGTCTTCTTTAGCTGTTAGTTTCGTTCTACCCGTGGCGGAACACTAAAAGAGCTACAGATGCTTTCGGAGGATTCTGAATGCTGTCGGAGGAGCCAGGAAGCTTAATTCGATTTCAAGCTTTCGCTTTGATATTTAGGAGGCGGTGCAAGAGGAGCTGATTCGAAGTAGACACTATGCGCTTCTTGATGCGACTGCAGTTGCAGCGGGACTCGGAGCACGAGATTGCTCGTAGGGCACTAATTGGAGAGCCCTTGATGGCTGTTAATTAAGCTGTTTAATACGATTACTGCTAATATTCTGTGCAACGATTTTATTCCAATATCTCAATGTTCTATATAGAGTAGATACTTGATATATTTATTGAGTCCCCCGAGAGCAGGGACGAATTTGTATACATATAGACTAAATAAGGGCAGCATATTTTGGGGGTTTGGGAATTTTGAGCGAAAGAAATTGAAAAAGCTTTAAACACAGCTAGGCTTGAGGACAAATTTAAAAACAATTCACTTTTCTTTCATCTAGCAAATTAGCAATAGGTAACTTGCCCGTGAGCTGTGATGTTGAAATAATTTTAAAACTTTCTCAACTCTTTTAAATTAAAATAATTGATGTTTTGCGATAAAGAATTTTATTAGCCCTATAGGGGCGCCAAATCGCCAAATCTGCCCCAGCCCTAAGGGAAGACACGTATAATATGTATTAACAGTGTCTTAAGAAGGAGTTTATTAAATTACGCCAGAAATCTTCGTGAACGAAACACGGAAGTGGCTCCGCCGTTAATCAATTAGGGCTAACAAGAGTCCCGTTTTAGATTACTGAACCAATTGCTCGTTACTCGGTGGGTGCATCCTTTTAAACCTTATTTAGAGCTTGCGTCGTTTCTTCGGTAGGGAGTAGAGGCAGTGGATAAAGAATAATTTTCAAATCTACAAGTGTCTTTATTGGATATAAGGCTCCTCTACATTCCCGAGTATTATACATACTCGAACAGTTTCGAATGTTCTGCCCTTGAACGGGACCCTAATTGCTCGCTCGTTTCGTGGCTCGTCGAGGCGACGATGACTCGCTAAAACATTCGTCCAAGCGTGGCACTAACAGGAACTGCTAACAACTGGCGCTAGGCGAACACAGAGAGCCTCAGGAGTCGAGGTCGAAGCTTCCGGTAGCCGTGACGCCGGAACGGAAATCGTTGTTTCGTTACAAACAACAGGGGCTCGTCGCGTGCTCCGCGAGTTATTTACAAATCGTATCCCCTGGTAGAAATCGTCGCACTGGAGAAAATACACGATCTCTCGAAACGGCCAGTGCGTCGTTCCGCGGTCGATCGTGAAATTAAACAAAATATCTCTTGATTTCCGTTGTTACTGTAACTGGTCGTTTTACGTACTTATCTATGTATCGCGCCTGGACTGGCTACGGAGAACACGCGAGCACTGACCAACAAATTCTTGTAAACTGCGCGAGCACACTCGTATAAATACATACTGTGCTCTATTCAACTGGTGGTATACATTGATCTATCTATACAATCAAATTTTGCGACATGATTTTTCCCCACGAAGTCGTGTGTATTCGTTGGGGTCGACGATAATTCGCAATTTGTTAGAGTGAAAGAAATTTGTTAGTGTGAAATAAATTTGGCCAAAAGCACAGAGATTGTTTCGAAAGATTTTCTAGTTTAGTAATTTTCGTATTTGGGATCTATGGGTTCTTTGGAATTCTCGATTCGTCTGATTTAATAGTTTTTCTTTTTTACTTGAATGCTGTGTTTGTGTGCCAAAAAGAAGAGGCTGAGAAAGAACTTGCGTGCGATTCCTCCCACGTACCAGATATGTTGCAACTTTATTTCTTTACTTCTGTTTGCAGGGGGACACTTTGGATGTGTTTCCTGGAGCATTGGGCCACAGCGATTTTAGCGTGATTTCGGGAGACGGCGGGGCTGCCTAAGGCGGGCTTCTACGAGAGTGAGTAAGTACAGCTAATTTCCATAGTTTTCGCATCCGCGCGGAAATCGAACTTAGAGGTAGTTTGGATTTGGAGTTACAAGCTTGGGATCACAGACGTGAAGCAGATTGAGTGTAATATCGATTGCTTTGAGATGGGGATACGGTGCTGATATAGTGAGCGCTTGCTTGCGTTGCTCATCAGAAACTCAGTTAGTGTCCATCTACCAAAGAAACTTCTGTTTCTTTTGGACTCTGTTCCCCGCTTAATCAACCCAAGGGACTAAAGTAACTGATGAACCTCGATTTAATTAGACATTAAAAGAACGCGGATAATGAACCAGAAAGTGTAATCAAGATATTACTACCAAGTCTAAACTTTAAATTATGAAAATACGTAAAATAATACTTAACAAAGGTGATTCAAATATTTAAAAAAAAATATAAGAATAGAGAACGAAGGGACACGGAATTCTGATCAGCAACGAAACAATTGCCTCGAATCGTGAGCAAAAGAAGTTGGCTGTTCAGAGATTTCAAAGCTGCTTCGTCGTCTTACACAATCGTCAACCACGCCATCTCTACTTGCCGTACGGCACCAGCTTTGACTCATCGACGATTCTCTTCGATCGGATCCACTCGACAATTTATACGTTTCGCGCGCAAAAACGGAAAACGCGTTCCTCGCACTCGGCCCAGAAAAATAAATCATTCGCCCGCGCATCGTACCGCATTACAAATATAATACATCGACGTTTACATCGGTCTCCATACTAAAATATATGATGTATGTATATACTATGTGTATATGTATATGTGTACAAAAGAGAACGTCCCCTCTTCTTTGTCTAAAACGAAACGAAAGCTATCTCGGAAGAATGGCGTCGGGGGGTTCTAACGATCACGGCTCTGCCAATACACTTATCGCTTGGATCTCGCAACCCTCCCACACAAAAGATTAACTCGATCGTTCATCCACGAACGTCGGACGATATACGAATCGGAATATTTTGGCAAGTTCCACGAGAACATTTTCGCGCAGCCGTAGCGGAATTTAGAGGTGCCTAGGATTTGGTGGATTACAGATGATTTACGAGAAAACGACACAATGGCGCCGTTATTGAATAGGTTGGAGGTATGCTTGAACATCGACGCATGATTGGTAAACCGTAGTGTGGAAAACATATGTTCTTCGTCCGACGACATACTCCTCGATTTCGATATATGTAAAGAAACTGATCGTCATGTCGAAGAGAAATAGTATACGCGCGATCGGTATCGTCTCCGCGCGCGGCAGGTCGCTTCGACTTGGTTCCGAAATACGGCGATACCGATGTACGTACACCGAAACCGTGTAGGCGTGATCAGCTCGAGTCCTACTGCGATCGCATCCATCTGATGGAGGAGTCCTTTAAACCGATCATAAGCTGGCGTATCGACAGATATTTCTACGTTGACGACATATTAACCCCCGTATTAACATTTATCCATTCTTCATTCCGACGTGTTGCTGAAAGATGCTAAGAGTATCGGTATCCACAGACACGCGTCTCACGGTACTCTTCTACGGAGAACGCCGATGAAAGGGAAGCCAGGTCCATCTACTCCTGAATCGGTTCACGGACAGGGACCGCGACGCACCTTTCATCGCGCGATCCTCCGAAATCCAAACAAACATTTTATGCGTTCCACGTGGGCGGCATGGATCTGACACGCGAAACATTTTTACAATCTGCTATAGTTCTGTTGCCAGAAATCCTGGAGAGGAATGTCGAATAAAAGTTAGAAAAAATATTCGTCGTGTGTAGAATAAACTTGTCCCGGGTTAACTTTATTCGTCGAATAGTCTAAACTTAAAGTGACTTTTTTTTATTCGGTACGTTATTTAAGTAATTTTTTATTTAGTTAATGTGCAACTCCGAAACTTGTTGACAGTCCCTCGAAATAAACGGAAAAAGTGGCGCGTCTATTGTATGGAACCTATTTGTCCGTGCCGCCGAGGCAAAATTCAAATAGCTTCTTCTTTCTCTTGCTTCCCACCTTCAGATTAGATGATCACAGTTACAGTCTGCTTCGATGTATTTATACAAAATTGTTCCACCGAATACGAATACTCGTTATTGTATCTCAGAATTGCTTTACGAGTTACTAATAGAAAACACTTCAGACGACATAGAGCTCGATCTTTCAGCCTTCGCTCCTCCGCGAACAACCATTAAATCGTGAGAGAGAAGGGGAGAAGAGGACTGTTGAGAGAGGAATTTTGAAAGATACGACGCGGTTGAAATTGAACGTTTCGCGAATCTCAACTCCACTGCTCGACGACTATCCGGTAGATTGAGATTTCTAGAGAACGGCGCCGCCATTCAGACAGAAGGTCAATCAAAACGTCTAATCCTCTGCGCGCTCTTGTTCCGCGCGCCGCTCGGGCGCGCTCCCCCTTCTAAGTTACAAAATAGCCACTGCTAGCGAATTATTACATTTGCCATTATTATTATCAGTTTCCAACTATTATCCAGAACCTCCATTTACATCGATCCTCCGATCAGATTCCCTTTCTTGTACACGTAACGGCTCCCTCTTTGCGAATAATTACCAAAACCGTGTCGCGCTGACCCACCGATTTACTTCAAATTTCTTCGGTTCCTTTTGGACAACGGATTTCCAACCAATTCTGCCGAATGACTTGAATTTACGCGGAGCGGTGTGTGGCTTGTAGCCGAAATCGAAGGAAAACAATTCTACTGCCGAATAATAAATCAGGGGTCCAACGATCCTAATATTCATTCTCCTACGAAACGAATAACTGGTCTGAGAGAAGTTACGCAGAAAGCTACTACCAACCCTCAAAATGACAAAAAATTAGTTAAACGCAATACGGATCCCATAATTTTCGGATTCTTATTTTGCAAAAAATTACTAACCCATAGAACAACTCTTACACGATACAATTATTAAAACTAACAAGTCGTACTTCCATTTTAGGCTTAAAAAACAAAAGCTTCAGAAAAATGAAAATAATATTAATTACAGTACTCACTATTAAATAGCTCATTAAAAAACATTGCAAACAGAACAAGAAATAAAATATATCGAGTAGAAATAGAGCCAATTTTTGTTTAACAATTAAAATCTTCACATTAAAACCGAATTTTAGATCGAAGAGAGTTGGTACGTTTCTGCATTGAACTTGTCCCACAATTTCTACTCGCTCCTCAAAGTTGAGGATTCGTCTCCGATCGATCCTAGACCCACTTCGCCACACCACTGCTCCCGTATTTCTATCTAAAATTCTAAACGCTCGCGACAAATCCCAATTCACGATCCCGGGACCGTTTCGATCCCACCGAGCGCTTTCCTCGGCTAGAGAGTGCACGAGCAGCTGTTCCGCGTTTAGAAGAGACTTTTCAGAAAAACTCTCCGAGGACAGCAGGGGAAGGTATTGCCATTTGGTTACATTTTGGTCGCGTGTGAAATAGCTGCCGCGTTTCGCGAGCGAATGGGAGGGTATGCGAATGTTTTGAATTCGCGGTGCTGTGTTGGGACAGACAGTTAGGACACGTGTTTATACCCAGGGCAGGCAAGCGTAGGGGGCACACTTATTGTAATTATGCACAAACGGGAGCGAGTGTCTGCCTCTGTGTCAGTGGTTCCTTGGTAGTACAGGATCGAGCTGCGATTGTTCTTCGTGAGCCGGTTCAGATTCACCGGCATTGCTCGTGCGTCGCTGTATCTGGGCCCTCTCCTGTACATGTTGCGGGACTTTTTGCCGTGGTCTTTGGAGTGATTGCTGGCGTTGCTGGCGTTGGCCGTCTGGGTGTTGTTTGTGTTGTGGCTGGTTGATCGGATGGTGTGGTTGCGGAAGTTGCTGGTGTATTTGTTGCTGTGGCTGCTGTCGTTGGTACTGTTTCTGTTCTGTGCGCTGACGTTGGGATTGCTGTTGAGAAACCTGATGTTGCTGTGATTGGTGCTGTTGCTGGTTCGGCGGGTGCTTCCGTTGCTCCAGGCCAGCGGCCAAGTAAGAGAATAAACAGAGTACCGAGTAACAGATTTTATCTGCCTGCAAGTAGTATCGTGTTTGTTAGGACGTTGACCTTCGATTGACGGTAAGATACATAAGCTGATACGTTGTTCTGTAGTGAAAGATATCACCGCGTTCCTCCGACTTTGTTCTATGTAGTAAATTTAATTTGAGTCTAGTGTTTGATTCTCCGTTTTCGTAATGTCCTTCGAGCCCACGAGTTTATTTCATTCGAAAAGGTTGGAGCAACGAGTAACATTCATTGCTGCAGAACAATGCGCAGCTTCAGTCGCACGTAACCATAAAAGAACATGTGCCGAGTGCTAGTTCCAAAGCAGAGTAACGAAAGGGAATAATCGTGGATATAAATTATAAGTGTTCTAAGTATGTTCTTTGGTTCTCGAGTGCGTGCTCAGGATGATCTGGAACAAAGGGCAGGCGAGCTCGGAGTCGAAGAAAGAGATTAATGTAACCACGGCTGAAGTAATTCAAGAGCTTTGCGAAAAGGAAAGAGAACTGGATACACTGTGAATTCCATCGGCCCTTGTTCTCGACCACCCTGGTTAACCCCGAAACTTATGTCGAAAGAGGGGAAACAAAAATGGCAACTAAACCTTCATGCATTGTCGGTTTCAGGGTTGGCTTGAACCTCAGACGAGAGTTCAGATAACGCAAATGCAACGGAGAATACCCTGTGCATGCAGTAGCACAGTTCGTTGGCCTGTTACACAGCACACAAACAAGAATGTCTCTTAAATAATCATTCGACGTGATCTATAACTTAATCAAAAAGTAATATCAAATTATAGGAACTACAAAAGATATACAATAAAACGGTAACATCGATCAAGTTCCTAAACTACAGGTTTCAAGTAAATACACACTCGATAATCGTACTCACCATTTGTGACTTATATTTACGTTGAATTACTTGTCTAGTTTTAGGATCTGAAAGGAATGAGCGCAGAATTAGTATTTCCAAGTCGAACTCCTCGAAATGTCTGTCATTCGAACCATTCGTCCATCCATTCATTCGTTATCGTAGGTTCTATCGTGCAAGGTTGGTTCTCTAAGCACTAAGTGAAAGATAGTTACAGGGTCGTTAGGTGAAATAACGATCGAGGATTACTCACTGAATTCTTCCAATACAAAGATCCCATCCTTCTGAGTAAAGCACTTGCGGATATGATCGAGTCTTACAAAAAACTGCAAATAACACGTTCGTTTGGCATTAGTGGGGTTGGACACGCAGGCTTTTTGGGGGAATCTACTCGTACATGCACACTTTGTGAATTATCCTCTACGTGGCCTTTTACGCCAATGAAAAAAAAAGACCGTGTGCGCCAGCGACAGTTCGAGAGGCGTGAGGTTCCTTCGCCGAATGCTCTTTTCGACAATAGGAAATGTGAAGCTCGCGATACGTAGTCTTTGAATACCGCGTACTAACATCGAATCCCTCTAATACGCATCACAGTGCACCTTATTCGAAAGCAAATCGACTTTTCTAGGGCAAAGAAATTCCTCCATCCATACTTTTTTCCATAATAATCGAGCCTCGAGTTTTTTTTTTAAATTTATTGGTTCGCTTAATTCGTAAGGACTTCAGAGATATTTCTTCGCCGCTGGCACCAAAGCTCATTGGTCCTTCAATCCACGCTACTTTGGAGCGCGTTATAGTAAACACAATGAACGATGGTCAAACTCCATTTCGATTTTCATCTATAACACGCATCTAGGGAAAAGCTGCCTGTATGAACACATTTTAATCTCCCGCCACTTCTTTCCATTTTCGGTGATCAAACTCTCCGCGCGCAAGTGTCGGAAGGTCTACGCGTGACTTAAGTTAAGGAACCATCCAACAGCTCATGCAAGTGGAGCCAGTATAATTCCGAGCAAGATCAAGTAGCCATGTAAAGGTACAAAGCCAAGGTACCAAGTCTTTCACAGAATTTCACGCATACACGATTTTTATTTGTGAAATATAAAGTACTCTTGGAGAGCTGATTGATCTTGCTTTCCATAGCATCGTTCAGGTGTACTCGAATCTAGTTTCAATCAATTAAAATATTACTCCACCTAAAACAAAGCATTATGTATGTACTTCCTCGATTCGCGTACACAAGAACGATTACCACTGAGGAACATGCAGGAGCGAACGGTGACGTCGGGCGGAGCGGGGGTGAGGGTGGTATATACGATAAGGCTGAAGCGTCAACGCAATCCCCGCATAAGTACACCATGCATCATCTCCTCCGCTAATCAAACGCCAAGACCCCGTTCAATCCGTACGAAGCGGCTCGTAAGCGACGTTAATTATGCCGCAGGCGTCTGACGGCAATCGAGGCGATCCAATTAAGTAGTAGGCGATCGCCCGCGGCATTGCACACGCGCAGCAAGCGAATGAAAAAACAGCAGCCGGCTTTGCTCCGGTGGCAAGCGCACTATGCGCGGCCCATTCGTATGAAATCGGCAGCGACACAAATAAGATAGGCGTCGGGCAGGCAGGCAGGCAACTCTGGAGATGGCCTAAAACTCATCCGATGTAAATGTCTAAATATCGATTGCTCGGCGTCGATAAATCTGCCATACATGTGCGATTGCATTGTCTAACAGGAGACGCGGTGGACTGCTCGACGGTCCCCCAGCACGGTTTCAATGATGCACAGTCATGATTCCATTCAGATTCGACTGCTACCCGAAAATGTACGCGGCTTGGGAATCTGTGTGGGCGTGTGGTCACGGGGGCAGATGTGTTGTACGAACAGTGTGGGTGGTCGTGTGGCAGAGAATCGAAACATCGCGTGTACAGCGGTGTTGTGCTGTAGGGAACAGTGTTTTTTAAACTGCTGATAGGACGAACCGATTCGTACATACGCTGGGTTCCCACCCTCCACCCCTTTCGATTTTCTTGTTTTTTTTTCTTCTCACGTTTCGAATGGATAAAGTCACCGCTGCGATGCATAGTAGGTACTGTGCGAAGGGGTGAATATAAATTTGATTGGTAGATTAAATGGTGAGATGTTTAAAAAACACTGTTATGGAGTGTATAAAGGGCAGAGGGGTTGTGGGACTACCTTCTTCTTTTCGAGTCGATCGTCACGATTCCTGGGGGTTTCGTTGGTGAAATTGGGCGTCACTATGTAGCGTGAGATTTTTGCTCTACTATGTAACTGGTAATGTGAGAGTGGCTTTCATGGGCTTTGCAAAAGCGGGCGACTCATTTTCTATCGTACATATATATATCCAGTTCTACTCAATCATGCAGTGCATTCGGATTCGTTTATTCGTCTGTATCTTCATCGACAGTCCCCTGTCAACGTCATCCCCTAAATCTCCCGTCTGTCGGAGGTAGTGGTCAAAGGGAATTGTATCTCAAAATTAATATCCCATAGATCCCCATAAATTGCCAGAATAAATATAAAATTTAAATATGCAGACATAAAAAAATCATATTTAAACTTTCTTTCGACCACTAGGTATTATAGGATGTATAATTGGAGTCACTGTTTGAGGTATTCAACGATAGTTATCATTCGTAGTGTCCGTCACCCGGTTTTGCGCGCGATTGGAAGGTCAGTAGGGATTGTTAAAACGATACTACTACATAAAGGCGCACTCTTCTTTTGCCACATCCAGCAGCAGCATTTAAACTGAACGGTGGTCGATCGAGTGATTTAATTTGAATCGCGTCGGGCGACGCACGTGGTAAGTCAGTGTGGAAGCTGTAAATGGCACGGATAGATCGTGAATATATTGTGTCTAACACATTCGGGTCCATATAGTGTTAATGGATGACAGAGGCTATGGTAAAATAGAGAGAGAGAGATATATATATATATATAGATATATATATAGTTGCATTGAGTGCACCGAAACATCGCTCTACTAAGTTGCACTAAACACTACTTACAAACAACTCTCATCTAAGGACAATATATATATGTGCTCTATTTTACATATATATTGTCGGGCTGTGCCGAATGCAGCAGAGACACTGTTCTGCGTATTAATAAGTTCGCTATGTACCTGAGTCGGCTTACTTTACGATATATCATAGGGAACATATACAACATACGTATATGTATATATATATATACAAGAGAGAGACAGGTGTGTACGTGTGTATGTGTGTGTATATATATATACATATATACGTGTCACAACTAACACCGATCGATGATAGGAAAACAGTTAAAGGTAGACAGAGCAGATCAGATTCAATTTTCAAATGCACTGTTAAGAGTGTGGTAGTATAAGTAGACAGTAGTAGTAGTAGTAGTATATAGTAGCATTATATATATATATATATATATAAATGTCATTATTAGATATATATATATGTATATAATACGGCTAAAAAGTAATGGTGAAATAAAGAAGCATTTCCGGAACACGGCCAACATTGATTATAATATAATTAATAATAATAATAATGATGATAATAATAATATACTGAGTTCATATAACAAACAGTGATTTAAGTGATTTTTTTAATACCTCGAAATCCTGTTTGCCCAGCCGGGGCAACATGTCGATGGACAGGACAAGAAAACAGAAAACAGAAAAATAGAAAATTAAATTTCTGCCAACAACAAGTAGTCAATTAAATAAGGGTATTGGGTGTACAGATCCAGTCAAATGGTGGATAATACAATTGGGGGTGGGTGGGTGGGTGGAGGGGGCTCGGCACGATGATCAGATTACAAGCTAAATATCACCTAACGTCATGGCCGAATACAAAAAATGGCGTAGATCTTTTTCCATTGTTCAAGGACCATCTCAAAAGTTCCCCAAGCTGAGAAAAGTCTATATCGCTTCTCTATTAACGATCGAGGAGTCGTAGCTTTTGCGAGCTTCCTCCGCGATCCGGTCCCCAACCCTCCGACCAATTTTCCTCATTTTTCGAATAGACTTTCCTCGCGTGACCACGACAAATAATAATGATATTATAAAAGGGAAAAGAAACGGTCGTTAGACTCATAGAGTAAAATATAGATATATAATATTGCATCCAACATTCAATACAAATTATAATAGATATAGAGGAGTAGTATATATATAAATATATATTCTATATATAATATATATATATATATGTATATGTATATATATATAGAGAGAGAGAGAGAAAGAGAGAGCGAGAGAGATAGAGTCAAAGGGATAGTCCGTTATTCTCCGTATTTCCTTATCACTTACAGGATGTAATGGATAAATGTAATGATTTATATAATACAGATAAAAGAGACTGCAGCTGCACATCGAGCTCCATGCAAGAAAAACACTGATTAACGCTTCAACAAAATATTACCCGACAAAATCACCGGTAATATATATATATATAATTGTATATATCGTGTATAGATCTGATTTATCGCACACATTATTACAAAACCGTACGTATAGTCGTATGTGCGAACGCACGTTGTACGTGATATGGATGGGTATGTAATATGTATGTACAGTGACAGAATTGTCCCTGGTTTCAAGCAGTAGTAACCTTTCATATAAAACATTCAATTAAAAATTATGTAACTTCAGGATAAACCGAAACGATCTCACTTTCAGAACATGTATATCTCAATAAAGATTCACGACACTGCTAAATTTAAGTGAAGAAATTTGTTTTATAGAAATTTCATTTATATCTTGCAGCTCCCAAAATAAAAAATACATTCCCTGAAAGCTGTGAACCGTTTCACTATATTCCGATTCGCATAGTCTTCCATTTAGTGTTTCATATGAAATATTATTGGTGGCTGAAGTCAAGAGGCGAAGGTGTATGTACGTATGATTCTCCCTGTCACTGTGTATGTATACCAGGGTGGCTCTTATTTACGCTTGGTAAAATTTTTTTTCGAGATTTTCTTCGGGGCACCCTTCAGAATAGTTCCAAATAATTAGAAAAAGTCTGTTTAAAGTTTGAGCTCGATCGGATAACGGGAAAAGGTGCCCCTGGGCCCTATGACATATTTTTTTATTTAATCAATAACTTGGAGGATAGTATATAGAATCGACTTTGTGAGCTGTTAAATAATGATTTAAACGTTTAAGGGCCCAGGTGCACCTTTTCCCGTTATCCGATCGAGCTCAAACTTTACACAGATTTTTTTTCATTATTGGAGGGTGTCATAATAAGAGCCACCCTAATGTATACAGACTACCCTATCCGTGAATATGGAATACAATTACCACGTATCAACTGTCAGCTAACAAAACTAAAGAAAGAAGTATCCAGTGAGGTAGATAGTATATCAGGTCCTAATTGTCCTACGTCCATTTTAACAGTCTGTGTCTGTCTGTATGCCTGCTGTACGTGGATATAAACAGGTAATTGCGTAGGTCTACCAAGCAATAGTATCTTTTATTTCCCACTACCACCTCTTAAATCCTTCAACAACCCTCATTATCGCTCGGTATACCTATACAAGTGGTGTGCGAATATACAAACTGTAGGTCGTTTTCGTGGCTGTCTATCATAATTCCCCCTCTATCGTTCGTGTCCCCTTTGCTGTTCCCCTGGCGGGGCCCCCCTGTGTGTTTGACTATCGTGTAACAGAGGCCTGAAAAGTTGGAGCTTTGAAGAAATGGTGGATCGTGGTGTGATCGGCCCCGCCGTTCGGTCCCGGGTGATTTCGTGTGGTGATCCTGCCGTACGCCCCACAAAAACTCATACATAAGACTGTTAAAGATACGTACAGATACAAATTAAGCAGATCGTGGTGGCTAGCGATGGGAGATAATATTGAGTGGTCCTTGCATCAATGCAATAACGAAAGGAAGAAAAACACAGAGAGAGAAGAAGATTCAATAATCGGAAAGAGTATGAACAGTAAAAGGGGGTGTCTTGGGGGGTGGGGGGGGGGGCGGGCAAGTGGGTGGATACGCTTCCCTTATTCCGTTCGCCTCCGCTCTATCTTAGATTCTTTACTTTAGCTAAAGAATTGCTCTGTTAATAAAATTACAAACATTATGAAATTACTCTCACACATTCACAGCGTGGAATTCGAGTTTGGAGAGTCTCGATCGAGCCGAGGCGAACCGTTCCCCAACCGATCCCACGTACAATAACTCGTCAACAGAACAAACGTCTCGGGGGTTGTCGAATCGCTGAAATAAACACGGTTAACTTTATAGCGATACTATTCGACCATCGTGGAAGACATCGTCGAGAAGCAAATTCACGATGATATCATATTGCACGCAGGGTGTTTTCGTAATCGTGGTACCACAAAAAAAGTCAGTCGAAAATACAGGAGCATACAAATGCATGGAAATATTTCACTCCGCAGTTTCGACTTGATTCTGCACGAGGCGATCTTATCCCTCTTGCACCACGGTTTCGGAAGTACCCTGTATATAAAATTGAAGGAGGTAGTAGCTAAACGGAACCTGAAACGAATCTCTGAAAGAGAGG
This sequence comes from Andrena bicolor, assembly GCA_960531205.1. NCBI lineage: Eukaryota > Metazoa > Arthropoda > Insecta > Hymenoptera > Andrenidae > Andrena > Andrena bicolor. The sequence goes on from OY482667.1 coordinate 1,048,785, forward strand.
GTGTCGTAGGATGCTCTCGACGTTAGACGAATAGTTGGGACCAATCGGTAGAGACAAAAGAAACGTTCGTACAGTCGACACGTGATGTCGAAGGTACCATTCCTGCATTGTAGCGCGTAAAACATAGAGAAATGGGGAAGGGGGGTGGGGTGGGGTGGTGGTGGGTGCACTTTTAGGTGCGAGTCATACCTTGCTATTCGCGAAGAGGAGACCCACGCCGTCCATGCAAACCTGAAGCAGCCCACCCTCGCCGGTGCGCATGTCCTGGACAGGGAATTCCCCTCCGAGGTCGAATTCGTCGTTGGCGCATCGACCGCGGGCAGCGGCCTTCTCCATCGCGTCCTTGATACAATAATACAGCTCCTTGCACTGCAAATCAAGTATTAGTTCCTTAATGGAGACTTACGGAATTAATTAGAACGGAATGCGCGGTTGAAGTCATCAATTCGAATTCCCATAGACACCCATCGCCTCATCACTCGAGGTTCAATTTCGACCTTCCCTTTTTCACAAAGAATTTTATGTCAAATCAGATACCCAGATGTGATCCACCTACCTTCTTAGTGTAATACTTATGAAGCTGGGTTTGCTTATCGATCTTTCTCCAGAGGCACAGCACCTTGTTCTTCGGGCTGTACGTCATGTTGACAAGGTGCTCGAACCACCATCGCTCGACGATGATGCCGTTTACGGACCTGAGCACGAGGCCGTCGTGCCGGACTTCGAGGAACCTTAGGTCGCCTTCAGCGTCCACGCCATTGTGCACGGTGAAGGACTGACGATGCATTTGTCGAGACGTGAGTGGCTTCAAGTCTATGTCGTTCCCGTACTGAAACGTTGAACGAACCGTTCTTTGGAAGCGACACGGTGCTCGGGAAGATTTGAACCTCGTTCTCACTGGTAGACAGAACTTGACGACTTACGAGATTTTGTATCTTATCGAGCAGCAGATTGAGCTCCTGGCTGTGGACCAGACCGATGTGGCTCTTCCCAAGAAGCCTTCTCACTTTACGCTTCACCTCGTTCTTCTCCGCGTTCAACATCACCAAGATGGCTGTTAGATTGTGCAGCAGGGTGCACAATAGTCTGTCCTCGTCGTGCTCCAGACGCTTCTTCTCACTTTCGCTGAGGCCCTTGTACCTGTTTACACGGATAGTCTCGAATATTCGTCTGTCACAGCTTTCTGCGACTATGGATGACACAACTTGTGTGGTTCACATCTATTTGAATTTAAATTCTAAAGAGTTCCAACATTTGCAATTATTCTTAAGGTCTAGGAGAGATCACTCGTACCTTTCCATCATTTCTCCCGGGCCCTGGTCCATGCCGATCATATCGCGCTCTTGGGACACCGCGTCCAGGAATGCGTCCTCCCAAAATTGCATCTGGTCCCACAGTGACGATCGCTCTTTCCCCAATAAACCTGCGCGGTATTATGTGATAATCGAGCCTTGTCGTTCGCTCGGAAAATTTATATCGCAACGCAAGTAGGTATACCTTCGAACAGGTACGTCCTAGCAATCTCCGGGCTAGGAGCAGTCGTGTTCGGGATCAAGCTTCCTCCAGGGTACCGGAAGCCAGTACTCAAAGACGATTTGCTGGACCAAACGCTGCCAGTTCGTTGCTTCGCTGGACGGGGGAACTGAAATAGTAGCAACCACTAAGAACCCCTAAAAAGATCCCACCTCGAGTATTCGTTATTCCGTACGGGGCTCGTGAAACTGATCGACTTATTCATCTAAAATTCTAGCAGCAAGTAAGCTCGATTAATCCTCTACGATCGAAGGAAAGCCTCGAATATAATCATAGCTACTTTTCCAGCTTGCTGGAGAGTTTCTTGCAAACGTTCCTCGAGTGCAGGAGATTAGTACCGTTCTCAACAGTGTCTTTTGCGATTCGTGATAGGATAGTACTGGATCAACGCTAAAGGCTAAGCGATCGTTTAAAAATACGTGTGTTCTATCGTGTGCTACAGGGTCTTCGGTATCAGGTGGAGATTCTATGTAACGAAATAAGATAAAAATCAAGAGTAAAGAAATTAAGGTGGAGACTTGGCTTTTTAATTATTAAAAAAAGGTGAAGAGCGCCCAAAGCACCACATTTTTAAACGTTAACAGTGTTTCCGAACCTTTTTTAATAAGGTAAGGAAAAACGTTGAAAACAGGTATTTTAGAATATAACTGATAAATAACTTGATAATTTATTAAAAAAAAAATCGCGACTACCCCCCGGAAAACATTTCGCGACCTGGGACTCATTGCGTTAACAATTAGAGAAAACCAAGGCCATTTTTCGTACAGAATCACCCTGTAAAATTTAGATTTATAGTGTAAATCCTCCTACCTGACGCCGAGCACCCTGCATACTCGAGACAGAAAATATAGGCCTCTGTATGTTTTATTAAAATCAAATTCACACTGGACAAACTAGCGTCAAGCAGCCTGTATTTCGTGTCCCAAGTAGGTATACCGAATAAATTTCGTGGTTAACGATACAGAAGCTTCGATCAGCATGTTCGGTGTGCAAACACTGATCTAGTGACAGCAGCAACATGCTATTCCGTGGGCGGATGAGATTCTACGTTAGTACATCACTCTCGAACGTTTCCCGTGTCTCCTTTTAGATGTGCAGGATCTTTCATAACAAGTACCTATCGCACAAGCTCTTCGTCATTCCTCAGCGTGGACGCTACCTAGTGATCTAACCTAGTGACTATTCGCCACGCGGCGCAACGGAATCGGCGGAGGATTCTCAAGATCGACTCTAGCCGACTGTTCTAAACAACTAGTTACTCTAGCGGAATGGTTAAAAAAAAAGACGAAGAAAAAAGAAGAAGAAACGAAAGGGTAACTGATTCAGTGGATAATTTACATTGCCTTGCTCGACCTCGCTATCAGACACGGTGCTTCGGAAAGAAGCTTGGTGCGCTTGCCGAAAAGCAGGATTAGTGATAATGCTACCTCCGTCTGTGGACAAAGCTTCGCTGCTTCCTGTTCCACCTCCCCGCCCACTCTAAAAAACACACGACGCTTCTATATAGCACAGTTATAACATGAACGTGTCGCTATAGTTGTCTCCTTGAAATTAATGCGCCCGAACGACATTCTTTCGTCCAACAAAACGGCGACGGTGGCCGTATTGCCTTTTTGCTTGCAAGTCAGGGGCAGCTTTTGGCCGTTCCTTGGGCAATACTTATCGATTTCGCCTCGTGTGCCTATCAATACTTCAGTACATATACAGAACAGCCATCGGTTCGATAAGAGGATCACCGTCACGATGGTTGACCAAAAGGGTCATTGTCTTTACCGTTAATTCTACCGACAAGGCGTAGCGATGGCAACTGGTAAAGGCGTACACCGACCGAATTGGCACGCGACCTGTATGCGAATCGTTGCGCTCAAACATCGTTCTTTTACCTCAGAGTCGAACGACGTTAGCCTGCTGAGGAACTTTCCTTTTTTACTGAACATATCGAGGAACATGTCCGTCGTCGATTGATTCCCATCGGCCGCCGGCGATGTATGCCCGCGAGGCATCTCCAACTGAACTTGCGGCGGTTCTATCGCAAACAGAACACAGAAAGGAGAAATCATTTTTATCGCACCTTGTAATTACGATTTTATTCCATCACGAACCTGGTTTCTGCGGTGCATCGGTTGGCTCGGGTTGAACAGGGGATTGCGGTGACTTTAGGTTCTCCCTACTCCCGTCGGGGCTGGAGGCCTGAAAGATTTATGAAAGATAGTGTAAAGCGAGTGGCGATACTTAGTAGGTGATATTAAGTAGCCACGCACTTGGGTCATCATGGAACTATCGAAGCCTCCCTCCGAGACGTCCTTGCTCCAATAGTGGGTGTGCGCGATTTCCATCAGCTGGAAGACCGAGGCCATTCCACCCAGGCCGAAATTATTGTAAGTGTGTCCAAGACCGTGAGCCACTGCTTGAAGGCACTTTAGCATTCCCTTGTAAACTGGTTTCGAGATGCACTGTTAATAAGAACCAGGGGTTTAAGTTGTTCCAAAATATTGAGAAGAGCCTCTGCGCTTTCAAACCTCCCGTAGTTCAATTGTTACCCCTCTGAATATTAAGCTTACCACGTCGTCGATACGATCGTCAGGGCTGATCTTCTTGTTCAGACCTTTGTTCAGCTTAGTGACCACTAGATCCCTGTAGCTCTCGTCCTCCATCAGCTTCTTCAGCCTGTTCAGCTTGAGCCACCCGACACCCTCCCCAGTTATAACTTGATTCACCACCTGAAATATACTCGTATTCTTTATAATATGAACCTTGGAAGCCTCGGTCCGCGACTTCGTTCGAAACCTTACATCCGTGAGGAAGGCTTGATTGTCGCTGTTTGTACTAGACCGTTCCGCGCTCTGCATCCTCTGGATGTCCTCCTGATTGCTCTTGTTCGTCGAGTGTTTTATCAACGATGAACGCTCGACTAGTCCCGTTTTGTCTGTTTGCAAGTGAAGAGAAAGAGGAACAGCTGTTTAATCGCTCAGATGTTAATTAGACGAGTGAACGAATTGTTATTACTTTTGGGGAATGGCCCGAGTATCGGTGTCTTCTTCTCCGCCCTCTGCGACTGAGGGTGCAGACCGGTATTTCGATTAGAACTATTTTTACTGCCTGCGAATTCCACCAGAAATTTGTTAATAAAAATGATTCGGTACGGGTACAGGACAGCTGCCGCTTACCGAATAGATCACTAAACATGCTGCTTGTCTGCGCAGCGATGCCATTTAAATCACTACTAATATTGCTGAAAAAATCACGACCGATTTCCCTGCGCCCTCCGCGATTATCCGAAGCCACCAACTGCGTGCTAATCGAATCCCTTCGTTGTATCGGTCCCGGAGACGGCGGAGGCGACTGCTGCGAATCCCCGAGGCCCTAAATCAATTTCGTTCCCGATAGAAATGCTTCATCCTTAAATTCTATCAAGCTTCTTTGAAACCTACTCGACTCCATTTCAAATGAACTATACAACTTCTTATCAAACAGATCAGGTACCTTGAGCAATCCCTTCTTCGTAGCAACTTCTTTCGCACTCTTCGTGAAGTCTCCGAAAGTGCTCTTCCCTACATAGGTCAAATCATCGAGGGTGTTCTTGCTCACCCCAGCTGCGGTCTTGCTCGCCTCCAGAGCTGTTTTCGACGCCTCTTGCACAGACTTGGTCGCCTCTCCCATTGCTTTCTTCGTCTGTTGCGTCAGCTTCTCAAAATCCCCAAAGTAAATTAAATTGCATAGGATTGTTGCTCCTTTAACATACTTCTGAAGTGGTATTTACCTGCTCCAGTGGTGCGAACAAGCTTTCCTCTCCAGCCTCTGTGATTTTCTCCTTCGCTTGATGTTTCAACTGTTGCATAAAGAGACCTCCTCTATTAGCGTGTCCTCCAATTACAATTTCTCCCTTATAATACAGATTTGAATTGGTAAAACCACCTTGTCCATCTGAGCAAGGAGTCCATCCTGGCTGCTCTGCCTAGTAGTCTCTCGGACCAAGTCCTTCGCCTGGGTGGCGATCTGTTCGAACAAGGATCCCTGGGACCCCTGCCTCAGAACACCGTTCCCAGTCACGTTGCTTCCACCTTGCCTCTGCGCGCCATCCCCGAGCGGTTTCTGACTGGCAGCGGTCAAAGAGAGTTGTCGGGGAACCGAGGACGATTCGGAATTGTCGTTGCTGCTGCTGCTGCTCATCTGCCGAGGCAACAGTGGCCCTGTGCTGGTTCCGAAGCTGGACGTTCTCGCTAAAACGTTGCCCACGCTTGGGTGACGCTGGAGACTCGCCGCGCTGGGTTGCATCTTTGGTAAGGGAATGATCGAGATTGAAGATCGTCTGGCGAAGTTCGTTGGAAGAAGAGTCCCAAGATCGTGGGACGGGAAGACGGCGATCTAAATCTTACGGGGACGTTCTTGGTCGATCTTTACAAGTTTTTACAAGTCTGAGTTTAGGCACCTGTTGCGGAAAGAACTTTGGGAGCTACCGAAGTCGGGGTTGGAATGTTTACATGGGTATTTAAGATGATATCTCTCGGATGTAAATACGTGGAGCATTGCATTTAGATTCTTACGGAAGTCAACAGGTTCGGTTGTGGTTTTATTGTTCGGTGTGATGCGACACGGGGTACAGATGCATTCAAATGAGCCGAAAGTGATTGAGATTAATTTAGCGATCGTATTCATGCAAAGTTTCCGGATGGTGCGATTAACATTGAGAAAGTGTGCAAGTTGGTTCTCGTCGCTTGGTGTATGTACGGTGTGTAGCGTGAAGTCAGGGATGCGGAACACAGATCATGCATTCATAACATATTCCTGAAGAGAAGTCATACAGAGAAGGATAGTAAAGTGTCTTTCGCCGGGTGGCAAAGAATAATATTCAACCAGTTACTTGTGTGATAATTCATAGTTTCAAGATTGCTCTGTAGTGAGTGTGGGAATGAGATCATTCAGCAGATGCATAATAAATGAAGGGTTGAAGGGAGGTACCATGAACGTCGAGATAGTATTTCATGCTGCACACACACCCACACACACGCAGATTGGAAAAATGTCTGTCGACCAATGATATTGTACAGCATGCAAGGGTCGAATGTAGGGCTCTTGATACCCAGTTGTAAATCTGCCAGTGCAATAGTAAGCTTGAAGACAAAGTGGTTATCCAGCACCCACTACTATAAATCACGAATTCTTTGAAGATAATCACCCAGATTCAAAATTTTATGCAAAAATCTCCCATAAACTTTCGTTTCCACCCCCTATTGCTTGGCTTACCTATATAACCAGGTGCTACTTAGTTATAGTTAATGGAATAGATATAGCGACGTTACAAATTAAATACTACTTTAGACTCTAGGTCTCCCCTTAGCTACACTCTAGATGAGTAGGCATTTCAAGTGCTGGACATTTCCAAGGAGTAGGGAATATACTCGAGTACACCCCAAGCGCCGTCGCTACATCTGTTCCACCAGCCATACTGTAATTAATACAAGGTCAAGAGCTCTACTCGAACGTGAACACCAAGTAGAGAAGGTCAATCGACGATAGAGGCAGAGAAACCGAGACTGTCGTGGAGGATGACTCACAGGAACGACATATCTACTGACACGCGAGGCCCTGTGGGAAGCGGCAGGACGTTCAGTGTCGCTGATGGTCGGAGTGGCCAACGACCCCATGCCTACTCCGAACTGTCCTACCGAACTTTGTGCGCTCAGGATTGTGCGTGCTGTTATTGTTGATGCAGAGTCTGACTCAAAGCTACCACCTTCCTCTTTATCCTATGACCAAGTAGTCGGTTAACCAAAAGGTGTAATAACCAAAAAGAAAATGATGGGGATAGACTTGAGAACATTAATGGGGATGGCTTCGGAACGTATGGAAGTGGACGAGGCGAGACACAAATCTTCTGGTGTCTTTCATATCATCCGAATCAATTCCCTCTCAAACTCGCACGCTTAAATTCAATTATTTGACTTTGCGCCCGAGCACCACCTCTTTCCGTTAAGCTTGATCGCGAGAAGATTTGGTTCCACGATCACCACGACAAAGAAAAAAAATATTTCTCGATAGAATCGTATGTGCGAGGCTCTTTAACTCACGTTGGTCGACTGCGAGCCCTCCTGGGCCTTGGGATTCAGCTCAAACTCCGAGTCCCTGTTGAAGCTGGGACTGCTCAGGTCGCTGTGACTCGACGACGTGCTCGCTGGGCTCTCCGGCCTCACTGTGGGCTCCTCCTCGACACCGGGGTACTGCAGCGCACTGGGTGGCTTGTACACATTCTTTGCGTCCACTGACAGAGACATCGGCTGCGGCTGAGCCACTTGTGAGCAATTGTAACCTGCAAAGTATAAAAATAATTTGGAAAAATTTAAAAACAATCTAAATAAAAGTTCAAAGACACATCTCAAACCGAGCCACCGGCTGAAACCTCAAACAAGAGATATCCTACTCACTAGGAGACAAGTCCGACGACACCATCTCGGATACAAAGTCGCTCAAGGACGAGTAAGACGAGCTAGTGTTCTCGGCATCTTCAGAGTCCGAGCCGCTTTCGTCGGTGGGCTGGGTTTCGAGGTCCTTCATCGCCTTGAGAGCGTTCGCCAAGGAGCTGCTCGAGTCCCAGACCTGACAATAGATCGGGTCGAGTCCCGAGGCGTACCATTTAGGCTTGTCCCCTATTTGGGACGGGTCGAACACGCCGGTCTGCACGCGAAGGAACGCCACGTTACTGGGGGTCAAGGACCACTCCGCCAGGTACTCGACCGCCTGTGTCCGCGCGAATTTATTGAGGAAGTGGCTGGCCCTGGGCCTCGAGCGGAGAAACGAGTTGATCTGGAAGGCGACCACTGGCCTGGGGTAGAGCCTCAGGGTCCTGGTGTGCTCGGTGAAGTTCGCAAGCAGGTTCTGGGAGTTGAAGAATCGCACCATCGCCACTCTAGTAGCAACGTCCACCGAGTCCACGTCGTTCGCGTAGATGAAGGGGTTGAACGGAGGCGTGTTCTGGGACGTGGGCTTCTGAGGCGACGATGAGCCGAGCGTCTGGGACACGGAAGGTCGACGGGGCCCCGTAGTCATACCTGGGGAACCCAGGGGACTGCTCTGGGGGTGGGAGTGGTGGTCGATGCTCGATCTCTGCTTCATCGAGGACACGCTGTGGAAGGAATGGTACTTCTGATGATACCTTGGGCACACCTCGCTAGAAGGATACGGTATTCCCATATCGGGAAGCTTCGAGCAGTGGCAACTGGCAACTTCTGAAAGCTTTTCGGGCAATAAATTCGTATTTATCATGGTACCTCAAAGTGGATAGATGAGAAGTAACGCTCTCCCTTCTGCTCGACGCCTGCAACGAGGTCCGTGGCGTGGTGTCCTGCGGCAAGGGTTGCGGGGTCGACATGCCGGCCATCGCCTGGAAATAGTATCGACCATGAAGCAGGGATCGAAACAGTTCCTCGATACTGTTCCTTTAAAGGCTTGGTGTTACTGAAGCAACTATGTCTACTGGATCTAACCCTACACTCCCCACTCTGCACCCCTCAACTTCCCCCTTGAATCATTCTATATTCTACCCAACACGGACTCAGATATCATAAAGGATACTGTCAGAGACAGACTCCCCCCCATGCCGCTAACTACGACACAACAAGGATGTCAGCTATAGTACGCTACATGCAAGAAGAAATGAAATATTTACACCAGAGCCGGCTTGGTCCATCAGTTGCATCGCCTGCGGAACCGAATGGAGGAGCAAGGAATTAATCAACCACCATCTCGATCACCCCCACGATATGGAGTTTCGGTAAGACACCGGATATCATGAAGGATCTCTCTCATTGTACCTGTCTCAAGTGGTTCTTCAGTATGCTGCCCTCGGGCTCCGGTAACGGTGGCAATTGCTCGTGGCCGGAGCCAAGAGGCGCGTTTATCTTATTGCTGTCTAGATCCACCAGCCAGATGTCGTCGGGCATCTTGAAGTTCGTCTTGTACAATAGAAAAGTCGCCGGTATACCGATCACGAACGGCGTCGGGGCGAGCAACAGCTGCTCCGCGCAGCTCATGCAGGTGGGCAGCAATGGTATCGCTGGGAACATGTACTCCAGGGGGTAGATCATCGTGACGAACGCCATCACGGACATCGACAGGGCGTTGTAGTCGCGGGACTGCAGCACAATCTGAAAGAATTCTTACCACTGAGCCGGATTTTCTTGGAGAAAATGCTGTTCGGTAGGTTCGAGTTGGTCAAGGGAGCTCACCTTGTGCTCCAAGAGGATCAGCGTTAGGACCTTCAGACATATGTCCACACCAAGAAGCTCCAGGGGTAGATGCAGGGGGAAATCGACGAGGGAGAACCTAGTATGGTCTGGCAGAGCGAAACAGAGGGGTGGTTGCATACTTTGGGACACTATCTCCACCTCGACACGGGTTTTCGTGGGAACTGGTACTGGACTGCTCAGCAGGCGCAGTATCCAGGTCTCGATCTCCCTCACATCGTGGAGGACTATGGACGGTGTTCCCTCGGGTGCTAGTCCTATAAGGACACTCCACACCGTGTCCCTGTGGAGGATTGAAGATTTTAAGAAAAATATAAAAAGACTTGAGAAAAAGGGGAGGCCCTTTCTTTTGAGCACTGCAAATCAATTCTAAGAACTCTGGAGAAGTTCCGTTACCTATTGGTCTGCCTGGAGGCACCCACTTTCTGCGGCGAGGAGCTCTCGTTGCACGCATCGATAATCTTCCTCAGAACGAACAGGCATTCCCGAAACATGGAGAAGAAGGGGTGGTGGGAGATGATGCAGAGTGACGTCAGAGAATGATTTCGTATCCTCTGAAAGCAGACACTTCTGAACCTGTGCCTATCGATTTCTTCCCGTCCGATTCTAGTTCCCTAAATAGCCTCGCCAAGTTCCACCCCCGAGCTGAGGGGGTGCATCGAAGAGCCTTGGATCTAAGAGGCCTCAGAGCTCTCCAAGTTTCTTCGCTATCCCTCCTCGCAGTTCTTAATCAAACTTTCTACCCCTGTATCGCAATTATCCAGTCTACCTGTCGTCTACGCGAAGCACGAGGGGATGGGGAATGGCTTCCTCCGCTCTCGCTGTCCCCACTTGGCGCAGTCACGCCTAATCTGGGTGCACTGGGTACGTGTGGAGTGTCCGAGTCCCTTCTGCTGCTCGGGCAATCTTTCTCAGAGTCACTGGGACCTACTGCACTGCTCCTATAGTCGCTATAAAGAACAGCTAGAGATACAGTCTCATAATTTGTGCGCAGCGGTAGTTTGACGCGTCTGCTGGTGGTAGACTTTTGTCCTTGGACCTTCTTACGTGGAAAACAAGACTAATGTAACTATTAAATCGGATCGTTAAATTAACTGGGCACATCGTTGTTCCTTAATCAAGTAACTCCATGGACTACTCCTCTTATTTCTGCCAAAATAATGATAAAATGATGCGTTATAGTTCACCTAGAGAAAGCAGAGTCCGTGCTCTTCTCCATACTCTTCCTCCAGCTCTCCCTCCGAAAGGTGGTGTTGTACTTGTCCCTTCTGACGGACACTCCGCCGCCAACCACTGCTCCTACCCTCTCTACAGGCCGATAGAAGTTTACGCAGATCCCATACCGAGTCTTGCCTATGACGAAGCATACCCATTATAATTTACGTTACTGTAACTGCTTCGAAAGAAAGATCCTCAGCAGTCAACTATGGAAGACCCGATTCTGTACCAGAGTCCTTGTCGGTGAGGGTGAATGTGAAGGAGGTGGCCTCCCGCAAGGCTGTGCGTTTAGGTCCGATGCTGGTGCAACCCTCTGGTTGGCAGAAGTACACCATGTCCAAGGGTAATGGAAAATCTTTGTGATCCTCCACTGGGTATCTCCGCAATAGCTCTGGAACCTGCAACGACCACTAGTCATACCAACATTCGACGTTCATCTCAACGTTTTATATTTTCTGGAGGGTATCGAAAGTAGAGTGCAATGGTGCTTAAATGTTAATTTCGAAAGAGAAGCAAGTTCGGAGTTGGCTCCACGCAAAACTTTCTCGCCGGAAGCGTTTAAAGGGACATTCTTGAAAACCTAGACCCGCTTGAAGCGTTAAAATCAATTTTGGGAGGGGGGGATATTATTATTGAATGGAATTATGTAGCGTGGTGGAAAGTACCTGCACAGGCTGTCGAGCGACTGACGGCAGTCTGGCCCCCACGATGGCGAGGTAATCCACCAGGCGGGGGCACAGGCGCCTGTTTTGCGTGTCCATGGCTGCAATTCACAGCTCTGTCACCGTTCTGTACAATGTGTACGGGTGATCCGAGCCGTCGGCCTCTTCTCCTGATCAATTGTCGATCGAATCATGGCTGTGTCATTCTCCGTTTAGTCCCCCATGTCTGGAAACACAGAAACTGTCTTCCAAACAGACTCCTTTTCGTAAACCTGTGTCACATTATCTCGATCCCATGTCCTGCTACGCCAGCTTCCAATTACACTTTTAAAAACACTGAAAAGAATCCCTCGGCATTTAATCGCGGACCTCGTGTGACATTGACGTTTCATTGCGGCGATAAGAGGGACGCATAACTTCAATGTCAAGTGCTTATTTCCAAGTTGCTTTGTAAGTCTGATGCAAAATACGAAGGATTGACTCGTAAAAGAAGGGATTAATAGTGGGTCCGATACTCCGATTGCGTGCAAAATAAATCGGAGTGGGAATTTCATTGATTTCTCGAGCCCCGTGACCTATATTGAGTTAAGTTAGCTGGGCCCACGAAAACTATTTAGCGGGAGCTCAAAGTTTATTTAGCCTTCTTTAAATATTTCCTAGCGTTTTGCACATTTATTGAAACGAAGGGACCTTTTCTAGTGCCCCAACGTAGCTGTCTACACTATCGAAGCACTTAAGGGTAGTCCCCAGCCGAAAATTCGTGATCGATGAATTCCCTGAAAACGTATATAGGTATATACGTTCGTGTATCAGCACAAAGTTGCGTGTGCGTTTGCGCGGAATCGTACGCTCGTATTAATCAGGAATCTTCCCAAAATCTCCCTCTGCACGGACGATTTTATCCACAATTTAATCAGCTTTAGAATTTCGGTCACTTCCTTGTTGGATCTAAGACAAGGACACTTCGAAGCGCCGTTCTTTCACGCAGAACATCCCGTTTCCGTTCCGTTGCCCGCGGTCAGAGCGATAAACGCAGAACGCGTTATCGAAGGACGTAGATTTCAAGTTTAATGTTGCGCACGTAATCCAGAAGCCTCACCACGAATTGCTAATTACGATTGGCACTTTCCTCGCTGCTTAAACTATCACTCTACCGTTTAACTCGAACTTGAAGAAATTTATCCACGCGGGGGTGTACTTTAAGCGAGACTCGAGCAATTTTCCTAGACGGACCTTGAAAATATTTCAAGCTTCTTATGGATGAGTAAATGTGCTTTGTCTACGTGCCACTGAACCGGAGGATTTTCCTAATTTACGATAATTGCGTTAGATTCCCTCGTATCGATCGGTGCGGAATCAATGATGCGATTACCCAATTCTACGCCCTTTCTTCTGAATTTTCCAACATCCTTGAGGTGTTTCAATGGTTTTTAGGTATAGTGACAAGTCAGCTCAGCGATTAGAATTAGAGAAACATGAATAATTATAATGGAAAGAATATTCGAAACAGGTACCTTGATTTTTCAAATCGATACACCTATTTCGAGGATCTCATACACCTTTTCTATAAAAAAAATTGTACTCATTTGCAACGTCACAGCAAATCGATTCTCCGTTCTTCGATTCCCAAGGGGGCATCACGAATTTCAAACTACATTTCCATGACAACTTGGCAATATGTTAACGCTAACAAATGGGATTGGAAAATTCGAGCTTCGTTCGATACTCCCACAATTCAAACCCCCTAACTGTAATAAAAATCTGATTCGTGCTCCTACTATTCCGTGTCCCCTTGAATCTTATCACGAATTTCTACAAGGAACGAGGAAACTGTGCACGTATGCACAGTACGTCTAGAAGCACTGTTTCCTATTCCTGACTTTTCTTCAGACTCTCCTTCAACGAATTTTGGAGAAATTTCGCGCGTGGATGGATAAATAATGACGGTGACGATTATAAATAATCGAGAACGGTTATCGCCAAGGACTTACGTTTTATTAGACGAGAATGATGGAGTTGGTCGTCACGGTGGAGGATCGTCGTTTGGAGGTCGTCATGGAAAAGCCACGAACTCACTCCGTATCGCCCAACTGGTGATTCCACACTGGCGATCGTTCGTACAGGAGCTACTAGGCAGGCGTGCAACCAGGGACGGCACTTGCGTAGCAGAAGGGACATTTCGTTACCCTGCACAGGCGACTTTCTGTCTGCCAGGTCGTCCAACTCCCCAGCAAGGTGAATTCTCCTCAACACTTTTCTTCCGAACTCGTGATTTCGACATCAGATGCAAAGTTTAGATTAGTAGGAGCGATGGCAAATGTTTGAAGCATTATTGATTTTCTTCAGCTTGTCCCCCAATTTCTCAGATGGAATAAAATAACTCTAAGGACTCCTCTGACTCCTTCTTTCAACTGATAGTAATCGTGGATGACACGCCCCGTCGATTTTGGATCTTCCTCTGTCTACCTTGAACTTCCAATGCTTTTGATACTTTTGATCAGCCTCTTGAACATTTATCATCGATCCAGGCGCCAGTAATTCTGGTTTTTGCTTTGGGGCTCAAAGCGGGAAAGAATTTGAAATGAGCGTGTGCGTTCTGGGAAAATGCATCTTCCCAGTGCTTCGATATCTGTCCCGATGGACGTTTAGTTAACTATTCGGTTCAAGGATGGCACCCTGCAGTCGGAGAGCTGCCTTGAACTGACAGTATTACGCAGAAAATTAAAGGGCTTATCCCAAGCGAGTGTTAATTCATCTCATGCACGATTCACATGGAAGAAACTTGAAAGAACCTGCATAGCATGAAACGCTATACTTTTAATGAATTTATATTTCATGGAAGCGCCGGGGTATCTTTTTTTTTCCAAGAATCCCACTTTGTTGAGTGCCACATCTACGCGTTAAAGGAGCGTTAATATGATACCTCGTTAAAGTACCTTTACTCAAAATGTTCTAAGAAGCTGTAGCAAGAAAAGAACGCAGGTTTTCTCGTGATTATCGGTTACATCGCGGTAGGTGTATGAAATTACGCTTTTTTTAGCTGCCAGCTGGCACGAGTTAATTGCGCCACTGTTCCTCGCGACTTTTACTATGCGTACGTCCACCCACACACGCGCGGGCCTATCAGAGCTTGTGTAACGCAGTTATCGTAGGTTCTACGCGAGTGTACGCGCGTTTCGAAACTGTTAACAGTCTCGAAATTCGATTGTCGAACGTGTTTCAGCGGGCTCCATTATCATCCTTTGAATCCCGTCGGGACAATGTTAGGCCGTGAAAGTTCATTTGGTTTCTCTTGGAAATGAGGCTGCAATGGTGCTAGGCTAATTCCATAAAAAGTAGTTTTTATTTTCTACTTTTTTGATAGAGTAGACCAAGGACTTTAAGCATCTAAAATATTCCAATTTTCTTTATTTATTTATAACCTAAAGAATTTAAATTAATTACTGTAATACCTCCAGGAAAGAAACCCAAAAGCAAGTGTCCAGAAAAGAGAGAAGCTTCTAGAATTGTTCCTCCCTTGAAATTCTCCTAGGTCAAATCTGCGTCGTTTCGTTAAGCACGAAATGCCTTTCAACTTTCCTTCGTCGTCCGCTACCTATATCTGCGCCCGTTGGAACGCGTGGCGAGCAAATGAAGTGGGCAGGGTGGTCAATTCGGGGCATCGAGCGGCTCAAAGTGAGCGTGGGCAAAGGGTAACGCGATTAAGGGACACGTAAGAAGCGGAAATCCGACGTTGGCATCTTCTGTTTGGCCCAGGGAGCGCATACACCATCCTCGGGAATGGATGGCCTCGTTGCATAGACGTGTGCCGTGCTGCCAGCTGGATCAATAACGTTGTCAGGCTTAGCTGGATGTTCGGGGAACGTGGAGGTGGAACGCAGGGACGTAGGTATCGTAACAATAGCTTCCGGAGCCCTTCGCAAGGCTCCATTCTCTTCATCAAGAATAATTGAAGCTTGCCACTCGAGGACAATGAAACACCTCTTTAAGACTTGTATATACAGCTTCGATGATTCCAAGGCTTGGGTTTTCAAATTGAAAATGTAAAAGTGATTCTTTAAGAGGGGAGGAGTGGCCAAGTCCTTCCACTAGCAAACGTTTGACCTTAACTTTCAATTTATGTGGCATTTTATTTAGAGTCTTGGAGCTATTATACTCAAAAGCTATCCCTCTTATTCCTTTATAACATACAAATTATCGCGATAGTATGGGTATGAAGTATTTAAGACAATTTATGTTTTGAAGCTCGAAGGGTTTGACGACGGGAGTGTTGGGTTTAAATAGTTTATTATTAGAGTAGGCGAAGAATCATGTTTCTGGTAGGGAATAGAAGTCCCTGGCATAAGAAAGGGTCTAAAAGATTGCGAAGGCAGGTGCTTAGGACCGTTGGTAGATTAATGAGAAAGAATTCATTCATCAACGATGATTACAACTGATTACAACGCCGGGGTTCAGCGCTGACTGATCGTAATAGCGCGCTTTTTACTACCCGCCGTTGAACTGACCCGCCGCGCATGCGTACACACGCTAGTAGTATACTACGCACTATTCATTAATGGTACTATTCATTAAATTCCAAGAGACTACAGTATTAATGTAACTACCTTAAACATTGAAAAAGGCTTTGTTTTTCCAGTTTATCGAAATGGAGAGTTCTGTACTTCGATTAACCTCAGGTTTAATCGAATTCGGTATAAAAAATCGAGAATTTGAATATATTCAATTTGAAAAATATCAAACACCTTAGTAAAAGAATTTTTTTTAAAAGTAACAGTTGAAAACAATTAAATAAATTTAGAAGAGGTAATTCTGTAGCATTTGATCTACTCGAAACTGAAGTTAATTCGATTTTAAAGGCAAGGAGGTGACCGAGAAGGGACTACGCTCCTGGGGGTGTGATATCGAGGGCGGCCAAGTATTTGAAAGGGTGTCCCAGCCCGAATAGACGAACAAGGGTAGGAGGTGAAACGTTGCTCGGTCACGAATCTTCGAGGTCCTCAGACTCGGCAAAAAACGAGCCACGAAGTCAGGGGCAAAACGTGCTTATGCATGCTATTTCATTCTTCCGTCGCAAACATCACCCTTGCGATGACCTCCACATCTTTCCTCATATTCGCAGAAAAATATATGTAAAAATTGTAGGTGGTACACGACCCGATAAACGGATCGATATTAGGACAAAGAGTGCGATGTCATCGCCTGCCATATAAATTCAGATACCCCGCCCCTTTAAACAATAAAATAAAAGAATCTACGCGGACGAACGACTATTTTTCCAAGCGTTTCGTCGAACTGCCCTGAAATATTACGGCTGACCGAATTCCCGGGAAATAATGATTACTGCTGACCCAGTTACCCCCTTGAGGCGAGGGTGTAAAAGTTTTTAATCGTTATTCGAATTCGTGCCACTTTTAAAGGGGACGGAGCACTTTAAGCGATCGTATAGAAATCGGAATCGAAAGAGATCGTGGAGGTTCTATTAAAAACGTGGATTGTCGATTAAGCTTTTATTTCATAAATCACATAAATTACATTTTGTTCGGAGTTACAATTTTTAGAATTCGTCGTAGTATCTAGGGCGTTCAGCTTTTAATTGGAAACTTGAGTATCGTTGATGGTACACTTTTGCTTTCTCAATGACGACCTAATTCGGAGTTAACCGAGATAAGTAATACTGTTAAGTTTTCCGTAAATCTACGATCCATGCTAAGAATTTAGAAGTTTTTCTCGCTAGAATAGAAGCTGCTTGCGAATAAATTAATTGCTACCGCGAGAACTTTCGAATATAAATGTTACGGTAAACGTTAATACAAAATTATCTTCATCTTTTAGATTTACTTTACAACTACGCTTTAGAATAATACAATTTCCAATCTCCTATGCGACGAGCGCTCGATGTTACGTAGCTCCGATAAGAATTGGAAGTCGTTGTTCGATAATGACTGATAAAAATTCATACATATTCTATTATGCTAAAACTCTCATTTCGTACCGCACGAGTGAAAACACTTATTTCCTTCGCCTTACTGTACATTCGTATCTAAATAATTTAAAAAACTGATCTTCTATCGTTTTGTACAGTGCACGAATCTACGTGTTACCAGTAACAAAGTCTTATCTGACGATTCGCGGTACTTATGGCTATATAAAGACAACTATGTTAACTGACTTCCAGTCACCGGTAACGGAATTGTACTTCACAGTTCCCGCTATAAGGTACTATGAGAAAATAACGCTCTTATCTTGTTCGTTTCAAGACCTTCGAACCGGGCAGTCTTATGGGAAACGAATCCCTATCACCGTTATCAGTAGAACTACAACAGTCTCCTACGATCCACAGGGTAACGCGAAATTCTCACCCGTTTCATATCTCGCTATCTACATGAGCCCTCGAAACATATTTCGCTATATATTCTTCTCTCTTGTTATGTAAAAAATCTTGATAAAAATATGATCCACCGAGGACCAAGGCCAGCTATAACTTTACATTTAAGTAGTTGAAGATATATTAGTCGATGATATATATTCCCCGTGCTCCTTACGCTGCGTAAAAGAGATACAGAAGCATGACCATTCGCAGGTATTAGAGACTTTTGCGTAACCCTGTACTTTTGAGATACCATTTTTATGCCGTTGAATATTTTTGCAACCGTCATAGGTCGAGGGTGATATCAGATCCGTGATGATAGTCCTCGTCTAACAGAGGTTCTTGTTCCACCATCATGCGAACTGTGAACAAAACTATTCATGCATACCAACGAATAATAACATTGACATTTGGTATGTGCGAATACCTTGGTACGATTTTGATAAATCATCTTTAGACTTTGGCGCGCTTGATATTGCAAAAGTCCCTTAACTGTCTAGTACCAAGAACATAAGATTAAACATACAAAACTTTTGCTCGATTAAAATTATTTGAATAATTTTGTTGTTATTACATGAAATTTGGCAAACTACTTCTGCTCCTGAAGTATTCGTTCATCGGGCTACATCTATCAGGCATTAACGTGTTATTCGCACATACGTAACATGTTATACTACATTGTAACACATTATGACACTACCTAACGTTAGGTAACTATCCCCATTTTTATAACAGACCACTCATTACATATTAATATCAATCAGGGATCGGTCATCATTTAATCCCAGAAAATCACAGCTGTCTCTATAAAACTACTTTCTGTCCTCGTTGATAGAATTGCAAGTCTTAAGCAATAACTGAAAGCGAAGCCAGGATGTACAATCAAACGTATCGAAATAAAGTTATGGGTGCCGAACACCTTTTCGACGCTCAGATGTTTGCTTATAAGTAACAATCAACGACTGTGTTCAGAAATTCTGAACGCGGTCGACAAAGCATTTGAGACAAGCGACAAGCAGAGAGATGTGCAAACAGCTCTTTGCATGCTACCAATCCTCTACTGGCAGGATTACATACCTCATAATCTCTGTATCGTTAATAAAAACGGGTACTTTCTACTCGCATTAGTTATTCAATAAACATTTAATAGTTAGCGACTTAAGATCAGACAAGAAAATCACAAATACTTGGTTTTATCTGAATAATCGTGTTAGAATGAAAAGTATACAAGTCAAACATTAAAGGGAGGATACAATTGTTTCAAAGTTCCATAATTATAAATTATGATAAAATTAAACGTGCCAGAAGTGTGTGCGAGTGTTTCAAAGAGCATTTCGATTGCTTACCACATGCTTCGCTTATTTATCGTACAACTGTAACTTTTATGTCATACTTTGGTTTGACGAACATCCTGAATCTAAACAGTCCAATTTGACAGAAAACACATCATGCTTTAATTTAGTACAAGCATAAAGAATACACAGAGCGATAGCAGAAGTTCTCACTGTTCGTCTGAACGATCGTAGTTCCTTTACAAAGTTTTCGGTTCGTAAGGACAAGTACAGACGCGGCAACAATGATGCGGCATGCAAGTTGAAATTGCAAAAGCCTGAAGAGTTACGTTAGAAAGTAAGATTCAGAATTCATTTCGGGGTAGTCGCTTTTGCAAACCATATTGGAAGGATTAACATGGATTAGCTCTGAAGAAGGGAAAAAGGGAAAGTAATATCGAAAATTCTGACTGTTATTTCAAGCTTCTCTAATGAAAACGTGTAAATGAAAGATAAGCTCGTGATAGGAAAATCATTTATCCAAAATGTATCATACAATTCACGAACAGAAACCAAGATACGCTACATTAGTATATTAGATGTATATTTATTTTCCGGGCAATGCTGCAGAAAAGTCACTTAGAAGTATTGTCGTCTTCATAATCTTAACTTTTTCAAGGGTTCCTTCTAATGGTACCCTCTACAACGAAATAATGCCATTTTATGAGCCGATCTCAATTTATAAGTTACACAAAGCGAACATTATTCTCTGCTTTCTCCTTACTCTTCAAATTTAAATTTGCCTCCCTCGATTTTCGCACGAAGTGCGAAAGTGATCTCAATGTTAATATACTTTCGAAGGAACTTTTCCCTTAAGCTAATACTTTTTACAATGCAGTGCGTCGAAAGAACGCACTGTCAATTCCAACGAATAATGTTACTAAAGACCTGAAATAATTTTTCCTTTAATACACGACTCTAACTATGCGTAGCAGAAATGTTCTGGATTATTATTTTCGTTTTGAACCGTTCCTTATCAAATAGCGCATATTGGCGTAATATTTAGTTTCTATCAATCGCAACGACTATAGAACACTGATGATCTAAATACATACAATAAAAAAGAAAAGTATATTTCAAATACATGATTATTATGATCTGTTAACGAATAACATTCCTCCAGTTCGAAATGGTTCTTCATTGAAATAAACCTGAGATGTTCCATAAAACAAAAAAAGAAGAAAAAAACAACAGATATCCTAGATTGGGGCCACTTTAGCTTGAAGCGACTATCTTTGGTAGTTTTCTTATGCTATAAGTAGTTCCTGTTATATAATTGACTATTGGAATATCTGTATTGCAAATCAATATACATAGTCAGTTGCAATCAAGTTCTTGATGGTTAATAAATAGAAATTAAGTGAATCGTTTGAATCTAGCAGTTTAATTAAATTTTTTAAAAAAAGAAGTTATAACAATATGCTATGAAGTTACTTAAAATTTATGTCATGTCTTTTCATTTATCGTTGCTTTTGCGATAAATCGTATCGGTCCGTATTCCGTTGCTATATTTTGTTTAAATCATAGCTTCGATCGTTAGGGTCACGATACCTCGCCGTCGACAGCAGAAAGATTCTAATTGACGGCGAGCAGCGATTAATTTTTTATTAACAGGCGTTGATGGGACCTTTTCTTTTTATTATTTATATTCAATACTAATTAGATACGGCGTGTTCATAAATTAATGTGATAACAAATGGACTGTACTATTCGAAACTCTTATATACAGTCAATGTAACAAAACTTATCAAATCCCTATTCTTTCCTTACCTCGTAACAACCTTTTATACATAAAACGAATCATACAGCACATTTATTATCACAATTAAATCCTAGTGATGTTTCTTTTGCAATCTGTTACGTTGGGACCTGATAGTACCATTCTTTTCAGCTGTGTTAGAAACCTGGCTGGTCCGATGATCCCCTAATGGTATCCTAAATAGTTTGATCTTCAGGTGATCGCAGATTTCAAGACAAATTTGAGCACTGTATCGGAGCAAATCCAGAGTAACCCAAATCTAGAAACATGCGCAAACACAAGGCGTGAAATTTAGTGTCTGATTAAAGAGATATCGGCGAAACTATGTAGAAAATGTTAGACTTACAAAGCACAGCCAAAGAACGTAATATTCTTTGATAAAGAAATTGAAATACTGATTCAGGAACAGCATTGCTGGTCCAATCAGCGAACTGTCTAAATATTGCATTTCATTTTTTGTCATATGTGCAACCTGCAATAATGAACAGTGATATCATATGGCACTGGGTGTGCAATTTTAAATAGAATGAAGCGTAGAAGTTATTTATATACCTACCACTAATCGATTGGTAACTTTGGCTGCGACCATTCCAAATGCAAGTATGTACAATGCAGGATGATTTTCATATACGTGCTCAGCACTTTTTCTATAAATTATAAAAGCTGGTACTACCACAAAACTAAATGGAATAATTGGAGATAAAACTGATGTTCCCTGAAATGGAATAAACATTTATGAAGAAGTATCCGCAGAGCGACGGTCTTGGTAAAAACAGTATTTAAAAGTCAATTATATGCTACACACTTTTACAAATGGAGCTCTCAATGTTTAATAGTTAATGTTTCACGTAATTGTTAAATATTGAGTGGTAAGAGGGTCACTTATGTTTAAAAGAAATGAATTACTAAAAAAAAAAAGTAACACTCTAATACTTAGAATTCATATAAATTATTAAGAAAAGCCGATATCTTTCCTAAACTCAAACCGTTTCCAATAACTGTGAATTTTGCATTGTACAACTTTCATATTATATATTCCAATGCAAGATGCATTCTTCTAAACACTCAAGATTAGAACAAGTTCGTCATGCACAACTCCGTTGTTTAGTATCGGAAAGCGTATAGATTAAAATAGAAAAGTCAAACATAATGCGCATAGTACGCGAAAGAATAAACCGAAGTTAGTACAAAAATTAAGACGAAGCATATATTAACTACTGCCATTCTATCGTTACTTACAGGCAATTAGATACATGCAAAATAGTTTAGTACGGCGCATGCAATATTTCATAATCGGTAATCGTTGCGAGGGAGGGTGCAATTCATGAATGAAACATAGAATGGAGGATATGTGTGATGCATTAATACAAATACAGAGTCACAGATGCATAGGAAAAGGTGTTAACCGATGTGGCAACAAAGATACAGTAAACAGTTCTGTGAGGTGCTCTTGCAAAATTTAGACCCTTATAATTACTTGAATTAAAACAAATAGATTATATATTTTGGTAGTAGAAGAACACAACCAATATGCAATTAATCATTTAATAATTATTCACAACGTATCCTAACGGTCTAATAGAAAGTTACCAACGTATACATCCATTTCATATTAGCGTCTTACATATCAAAATTTTTTATACACAAAACAGGAGCTAATATGTATTCGCTCTTCTAAAACGGGCCTAAATTAAAGTAAAACGCAAAGTGCACTACACAATGATCCTATGATTTCTGAACTGACTTACTGCGACGGTGGAGCCATTCTTTCCGACACCACCGGCAAGAATGACGGATATACTGCTCTGTGCAAGTAAAATAGCGATGCCCACAGCAGCCCATAATGGAAACACCTTGACCTCTGTGCCAGTGTATGGCAACTGTGCGAGTGACACGAAAGATCTTTCTATTAGTTGATTCGAAATCATATTTCCAACACCGATTTCTGGCATATTATCTCATCACACAGCAATGACAACTTTTTGCTCTTGAAACAATTTCAAACATTCGGAATGTATACTCAATCATCAAGCTTTTAGAGAAAAAGGAAATAAGTTTGTCTAATACTTTTTGAGAAATTTGGAAACTGCGACTCGATTAAAAAGACAAATGATTCTATCGGAGTATGCTAATGATCCAATGAATCTTGCATTAAAATTTTAACACGCCCTACGTGTGAATCATGGATCGTATGACCTAGGTTTAAAAGCAAATGATTCCATCCTAAAATACTTTCCATAAAACAAATCAGAAAGCAGTACTCTTTTTTTTAGTAATTCTTACATCCACCTGTGAGGTAGCATACGTTGTTGCGGCAGCCCGTATAGGTTGAAAATTATTATGCAACTAGCTATAGGATAGTAGGCAGCTGTACGACGCTCGTGTCAGAAATATATTCACAGTAAATGCCAAATACTCGGGAAGAATAAAGTTCTAAGCGTACGAATAGAATAGGAGATAAATGTGCACAGAAGAAACAGCACTTTCAGTTTTAATACTAGTGTATAAGCCATATTTCTCCATAGCCTGCACACCATAAGGCAATATTTAATGTAACAAATGAATATGCATATAAATAAGGCAGAAATTTAGTAACACAAAAACTATATTCTTAACACGAATAATAAATAAATTCAGTATCTAAAGAGGCAAGCAAAATGAAGGACGAAATACTTCGTTACTACGCTATAGTTGCAAGAATATGGGTATATGTGTCTATGCGGTCAGCCAGTTTTTATTATTGGAACTTACTGCAATCGTGGAACCATTCTTTCCAATTCCACCGGATTCAAACACTTTACAGAATTCAAGGAATACATGAATGTAGCCTGCATAAAATAACACTGCTACGTAGTTACTGACTGTGCCTACACCAAGCACTGGCATCTAAACAAATGTACAAAATCTTACTAGTTATAAATATTGTACAAAAATTATTCGATTCCTTAAGTCGATACATGGTTTATTCTAAGTTTAGCCTACATCCTATGTTTATGTTACGTAACTGTTTAATTCTCTAATCGTCCATCGAAACTCTTTAGACAGGCTAGTTCCACTTGTGGCCCATATTTGCATTCAAAGTAATATAACGATAAAACATTAGGCACGAGGGAGCTGCAGAATATAGTAAAAAGTGAGGTAAAGAATTCCCTTATCACTTCTCTATTTTTACTTTTAATGAGACTTACGCTATACCAACCGAACTAATGGTCATGGCGAGAAGTTACATTTCAAAAGAATGAATTGTGATAGCGATGCGAAAAGGAGGTTTCATATTAGGCAATCTACCTACTGCTTTGGGTCTCTCAAATTAGTTGTTAAACTAGCTAAAATCACTCTTTAAAAAAAGGCGCATTAATATTACAATGTTTATGCATTTTACATGTTACAGCAAGGTAAATCTTTTCTATAGAAATTGTTTCAAAAGCACAACATATAAAAGGTGTTTAAAAATTAACAAGATATCAGTTGAATTTATATTACAGAAACGTGTGTCCTGCATATCACTTTTAACATGTTATACTTCTTGATAAATACTTTCTTTCTTTGAATAAAATGAACGTAATCATCAAAGACAAATGCAAGTAATGCATTTATTATGAACACAATGAAATGTAGGGAGATGAAAAAGAAATGAGTGAAGGGGGAATTGAACGAGTAAGAAATCTGGAAATAAAATGCATAAATGTTAAGGTAATAAGTTTCATAGCACAAAAGGACTTTTCAGCGCCGCTCCTCATGCCATGCTGTTCCCATCTCCATATCTCCAAAAACAAAAGTCTAATTTGACTAACTTACAGCCACAGTTGAACCATTCTTGCCCACTCCTCCGGTGAAAATCACCGAAAAGATGGAATACAAGTTTGCCAGTGCACAAATCACTGTCATAACTCCTATTAAATACTTAAACATAAAACCATCTATGTATGGTATCTGCAAGAAATAATCTCATTAGACTCATGCAAAAATATCGTTTTTAAATCTGGTGGATATGCTTCATGAGTCTTGAGATAGAGAATGCGAGATTCGCTATAAAAATTCTAAGAGTCCCAAACGCATCTACAGTTTAATTTCCTCCCTTTCTTTAGATCACTAATTAATTCGCTAGCTATCCTCTGTTACAGAATATACTTGTAATCGAATCGCTTAGCTGCAGGAGCGTTATAATGCGGAGGTAATAACGAAAGAAACTAGGCATAAGAAGAGTGTGATGCAGGTTTAAATGAAAGAAAAATATGACGGACTTAATATTGTATGGATAGGTAAGAGTTTGATGCATCTGTAAAAGTTTAAATCCATTTAAAAAAAAACTGACAGAAAGAGAAAGTAACCATGGTATCATGGTAATGATTGTATACATTATGGAAATACCGAACTTATTGACACCTCAAGGCTACATACATAAAGATGTATGTAATCATTCGTATAATAATTCTATATTAAGAACTTAGTCCAGAGTATTGTATTGCTCTCCTGGCTAATATAAAATATTTCAGATACCATAAAAGTGAATATAACAAGCATTAGTGAAAAGAATACAACCTCCATCATCCACACTTTAGGTCCAAAGATTGCAGAAATTAGATGAATGGCTATAATGGTAAACTGGGCTTCCGTGACATCTACCTTGCCAAACCTCAGCGAGCCTGTTTAAGAACGCTTATGATTAAATATAAAACAATTTGTTGGAGCTATCACTAGCTCTCAAGCATGGCGCAATTTCTTACCTGAAACATAAGTTTGCCAATGAGCACAATAAAAAAGAGTCATAGCACAAAAGCACTGGAAAAACATCCATGTTGGGTAATATCCTAGTTGTACCGCTATGCACGCCGATAGCGCGACAAACACTAAAAACATAAAATCACAATGCTTCCGCTTATCCCGATAAACGTCTGTTTCCAAGTATATCGCGATGTTGTAACATGGTTCTCTGATATACCGAAAAAAAACTAGGAAGGTTCATATAAGTTTATCACTTGAGGCAACGTACCTGTTGATATGGAGTCGCATCCATGATCAAACAGTTCGCCCAAAGGAGTGGAAGTCCCTGTTCTTCTAGCCTGTTTGCCGTCTATGGCATCCAAACTCTGATAGACGAAAAGGCCAAGCGCGCAGAGAAAACATGCCCATCTAGGCGTCTGAAATAATGACACGACACCACCTATACAACAAGCTACTTCTTATCCAGCATCATACATTAAGCATTTATGCTCTCGCGTGCAACTTTCCCCGAACTACCACATTGTCGTTAACAATATGTCCCCGCTTATTTCTTAACTTGCTAATTTTATAATGAATATGTATCAGATGTTTTTGTGAGACCAATGTACAAATCACTCTGACAGCGTGGAAAACGTACGATCACAGGAGAAAAAAAATAGGTTATGTAGGCGATACCTCAACTTTAGCATCGGGGCTGTAATAAACGAGGATTAACGTGGTGACGATGTTGACGATAAGTCCCAGGATGGTGATCAAGTTGGGTGCCAGCCAAAGTGGAACTTTGCTAACAAGCCAGTCCCACCAAGGTTGAAGCAGCCCATCCAGAAGACTATTGGTCGTGCAACTGTATTTGTGCTCGGTAAGACGTTTCAGTTGGCCCGGCGACAGTAGCTTCTCCTTATAAAACTGCATAATTCGAGGCTACCGGAATACCCAGAAGACCAAGAACGATTTACGAAAATTCAACGGTCATCGATTCCTCGCAGCCCGACGACTAAACATAACAAGTAACTGTTCCGCGTACACGTACGACATCTCTTCGCATACTGGTTTGAACCGGAAGTACAAACGAAGTCCACGAAGCACCATATGGATCCTTCCGCGTCCGCAGCCTTCGACATTCAAAGTCTATTTGCAATCTCGCGATAATCATTTGTATTAAACAGTAAACTCTAATAAAGAAACTTGAATAGTCTCGCCAAGGACACGATATAGTTTCCTAATAAGTTGTCTCTTTTTTGGATACATTTTAATCTGGATCTTGGATCGTGCTTGAAAGCCATCGTTTAAAAATCTCCCGCCCAACTTCTTGAAATTGTACTTTTATGCTGTTTACAAAGAAGACAGTTGTATTCTTTCATTTTCGATTGATCTCCCAGGTTTAATGAAATTTATTTGCGTGTTTCATTGGTTGTGTTATGAATGGTTTCATTTCTCGAGTTATCATCGTGTTGTTTTTAATCAGTCCCTACTTAAATCATGGCGACTCTGACCGGTTTTGCCAGACTATTTAATTTTGCTACGAGTACATGTATTAGGAGAATTTCTCCGGCTACGGTGTGCAAGCAGTACTATCCAGGTTTGCTGGTGTTTCAGTTAAGAATAATGAAGAATTTATTCATTTAGTTGCGCGGGAATATAGGTTATATAACCTAACTTTTTAGATTCGTGTTATTAGAAACACGTTATTGGTGATTTGCAATGTATAAACGAATAAAGACGCAATGTATCATTCAGAACTGTTCCCTGATAACTGTATGAATAATTATTACGAAACAATTCATGTTATGTTGTACATCAATTGTTGTTGTTATTGTCAATATTATAGTGATGACAATAACATAATAGTGTGCAATTGTTTTGAAACATAGTATGACTTCTCTTAGAAATCACATTTCTTATTGTAGCAACTAAGCCCTGGGATATAGGAGCTGTAGCTGGTTATCGAACCACGTATAAGTTACCTTGGTTCCGTGAACCACCGAGCTGCGAGGAAATAGTACCCCCCGAGCATGACAAAGAAAAAGAGAAAGAAGCTTCTGGTGATTGTTTGGAATGGATTTATATTCTTATACTTCAAAACATCCACGTCCATGCAACATACTTTTATATTTCCAGGTGTAATAAATGAGATTAACAGACAAATAGCTACTCAATCAACTGGCCGCTTGTTTGCGGTCGTATACTTATGCGGAACACAGTTTAAAGTCACCGAAAGCGACATTATAATAGTGAGCGGCCATTGGCCACCTCAGACGGGCGATAAATTAAAACTGGAGAAAGTGTTACTCGTTGGTGGTACAGACTTCACGCTTATCGGGAGGCCAATTCTAAACAGGGAGCTGGTATCAATTGACGCGACTGTAATTCAAAAGACTCTGTCCCACACAATCACTCGCTTCAGAATGCGAAAGCGAAAACAGTTTCGCAGGCTGAACTGTAAGATATATTATATTTCTATCGACCGTTATAACTGGGAGTGTCTCGTAAATTGTCCATTTACCAATTCGTTTGTTTCACAGTTTACAGAATACATCGAACGATGTTGAGAATAAATTCCATCACTGTAAACGGTGATATCGACAAAAAGAAGGAAGTGGAAGGCTTGGATAGAATATATTAAACGATAATAAATATAATAATGTAATGTATCGCCACTAGAATACACTT
Organism: Andrena bicolor; assembly: GCA_960531205.1. Taxonomy (NCBI): domain Eukaryota; kingdom Metazoa; phylum Arthropoda; class Insecta; order Hymenoptera; family Andrenidae; genus Andrena; species Andrena bicolor. The sequence continues at coordinate 1,077,290 of OY482667.1, forward strand.
TTTAAGAATACCCGCGTTAATAAACTCATCGTTAATATTAATCTACATACTTGATGTTTCACATTGAAACAAGAAGAAAGTAGAGGTTAGAAATGAATAGAGAACTACATAGATGCCCTAGAAACAAGAGACTAATAAAAATATAGAAGGGAAGCGTTGGAGAAAGTGCATTAAATATCATAAGAACTTTCCTTGAGCGTGTGTATGCAGGAGCGAGAGAAAGGAATAGATACAGTAAACTGAGTAAACGAACGTGTGTGAGAGAGAGAGAGCAAAAGGAAGGATAGACAAGGACACAAGGGAGTGAAGGAAAGAGAGGCATATATAGGCAGCTAGTGACTAGAGTGGGAGGATGTTGAATGACGTCACAGGCTGCAGCTTCAAGAAGGTTTAAACGACAGAAGTAGGCTGTTCGTCGTAGCTTGCACTCGCGATAACGAGGAACGCCGGGCGGTTCGCAGCACTCGCATCCCACGACAGTCGCCTGTAAACCGTCGCGTGGAATGGATCGGCATTTCTCCCCCGTCGACGTGCAGTCACGATATTAAATAACTGCGAGGCGAAGAACGTCTCTCAACCGTGCATTGACGTTCCACCGGGCACAAACGTTCCCCAACAGCTCGTGGAATCGTGCTTTTCCCACATAAAGCCTCCCCGTAAAGCAACCTAACCAAGTATCGCGTGTTACATACCGTTCGAAGGAAAATGGTGCTTTCGGAATGTTATGGGTTCGTCAGATACGCACTGTTCTGCATCAACCTCGTATTTTGGGTAAGTTAGTAACGGGGCATCGGAGAGTAGATTTCGTTAGAACGCGCAATCGTCTAATCGCTGTTTGTAATTGCGCTGCACCCCTTCCTGTTTTCTTTCACGTACACCCGATAGCTTTGCTGCAGCCCCCCTCCCCCCCATGAAGTTATCTGCATTTCCAGCCCATACGCAGTGTTTACATATTTAGGTGCATTGATAAATATTCGAGACGATTGTAATCAGGAGATTTGAAAAAAACTGACGCGTATGCAAACGTTAGATTGATGAAATTATTCCACCTCGCCTAATCACAAGGGGGTAGCTTTTAATGTAGCGTGTTGTGACCGTTATAAGTATATGCGGGCGGCCCGTGTGTATAACGATGTGCGCGTAACTTGGTTCAATAAACTTCTTAAGCAATATTATGCACGTATGCATGGAAAGTAGCATTTGCTATGCAAAATTGAAATAGGTATTAGTCGTAAATTTGGAATAATTTGTATCGATATATCAATGCTGAACAGTCGCATTTAAACGACGTATGTATTTTTAAAGATTTCTTTCGAGTACTTACTTTTTGATTTTTCACTGTTTACGTATTAGAGAAAAAGATTAACGACGATGGGGTCTTTAAAATACTTTTAGCACCGCTGATAACGCTGGCCGCATTATTTTGTACAGACGCGTTACCCGAGTGACCTCCCAATTTATCGCAAAATGCGAACTTGTTTCTGAAGACAATGAATACTCCCCGTTCTCATAACGTAATTGGATAAATTGAAACAGTATCACGTTAAGGAGAAATTTCGCCACTCGTTACAATAAAGTCGAGAGTTATCTGCGCTTCCCCCTTGCGCTTTAAACGAGTCAGTTGAGCAGGCCACTGGAGTCGTCCTTCGTGTGTAATATCCTACTTTTACCACGATTTCTGATTCTCACGCAATATTCTTCCGAATATTTATAATCTCATTGTCACGGATGAAGCGTGAATCTCGCGAAAATATTCAGGTACCTATAAAAAGGGAAGTGTTGGAGTAGGGCAGCCCATTTCCCGTGGGCACGTGTGACCTTAGGGATTTCATCTCCTAGATCACTGCTTCACTGTTTTGTCTGCCCGAAGGCAATGTACACACTTCTAGCCCAGCTGAATCGATTGCATCTAGGTACGCTGGGCTTTTCAAATCCTCACAATGTAAATCTTCGCGCTAAACCTCAAATCTTAGAGACCTATCTATACTATAATTTAGAGCGCCTATTAAAACGATCGAATACCATCGCGGAACTTTTATACGGTTAATCGTGTCTTCACAGTTATGCTCTTCAATTATCGTTTGTCGTAACAATTATCATTTAACTAATCGTTGGAAACGCCTTCCATCGAGAGCGAAGAAAAAGGCGCACTGTAATTAACGGAGTAATTTCTCGTGAGCCGTCGAATCTCCTTTAATTAGCGTGTCGCAGTTTTCCACCGTGGAGCACGTTAATTTGAGAGGGCAGCTGGATCGATTGTATCTGGGTAGTGAGTACATCTCTCATTAATCACTGCCTGCCCTAAATTTCCGTCATTTAGATTGTCATAATCAATTCAGCTCGTGCGATCTAATCACCTCGTAACCGAAACATCTCCACGTGTGCTCTATGAGAAGCTAGAAAGTTCAATCAAGCTTGTACCGCAGAATGTTTCATTGAAAAAAAACTCATATCTTAAAACTTATTAATCTTTCGGTTACTTGCGTGATTATCAAGAAGCTACACGCGAATCTTGTTCTTTCAATGACTAATTCTAAGAGCACACATCACTTTTAACAACATCCTGGAAACCAAGAGTGACTCAGGCGCATTTTGCGTTTTTAAACTGCATGGGATCGGCGTGGAATGACTGATGCGCATTTGCATCAACTTTTTGCTGAGGGATTAACAATAGCGCTTGTGTCAGCATCGGGTCTAGCTTGAAAATGTTCGACGCGGGGAATAAGTGCGTTTAAATATAGAGTTCCAGTCAGGGAGCGAATATGTTCTTCCTACGATCTCGCGGCCTACACTGCGGCCCAGTTACGACTCGCGCAGATACGCGTGTCCATTTTCATCGGCATGTCTGATCCCCGATTACGTTCGAAAGCGCGCGCGATAGAAGAATGGAGCGTAGATGCGTGACGATGCTCCAAAAAAAACTGCATCCGTGTGATTTATGACCGTTATTCCACCAATTTGCCGTGTCATTTCTGAAAATAAAATCGCGCCCGCAGTCGTTGAACTTGGCATAGTTGGCACCGAATAAGGGTGCCAAATGCTTTCGCGGAAAAACGACGATGCGTGCCGTTTAGCCCATCTATTTTATACTATGATTCAATTTCGTAGATTCTCGAGAACGCAACGGGGTTTGATAGACCCAAAAATACAGCTCACTTATCGCTTTAGTAGTTTATCATTCGAACAGTCCGTTCTCCCATCAGAAATGGAGTCAGCCATGAACCCTCATTTAGTGAAAGGGATCGAGGATGGATATTTACAGAGCGATATTCCGTTTGCTTATCTTGGTCATTGAATAGCAAAATCGTGCCACCCAAAGGGGTGCTGACATCAAACGAGCCGCGCGCGATATTTGTATTATCTTGTCTGCGTTACCTGCGACAGTTTGTTGGATCTATGCTCGCACAGCAAGTAGCACGCAAACGTTACACGCACGGTTAACTAGTGTCTAGTTTTACTCTTGTATAAGCACTGTTAGCCGCAGTCGTTTAAGTCGTTAATCTTTAATAAGCGTGGGCAGCACTTTGTGCAAGTAAATGTCATCGGGCTCACAGTTTAATAACTGTATCTGTGAATTTGTTAACACAGATGGAGACAAACAAACCCGAAGATGTAATATTGAATTCGAGTTTATCAATCTCCTAAAATTGGGTTTACCGAACCGCTTTGAAACTGAATCGCAGTAGAGAAATATTTAAATGTTAATAGAAAATAGCAACGATTTATGTAACATTCAAACGCATTATGTAATACGTATTGAAATTCAATCTACGCCTGTAGATTACGAAATATATGCGTTTGAATGCATTATGTATGTGGCCTAAATGTTAGAGCGTTGCGGGCCCTTTTATGGGAACGGGATTCGAAGGGGAGATATTGCAATCCATATGTTTAATATTTTTTAGGACCATTCTTTATAATACCTATATTAATTTGAGGCTTCGATGTAAGCCATGTTATATCGAATATCCAGTATTCTTTTCGCTCCTAGAATTGTCGATTCTCCCGAGGAAAGTTGAAGAGGCGCGTAAATTCGCGGTTGAAACGCAGAGCCCCATCTCCTTGATTTACTGCCGCTATGTTTGATGTCTGATCGCATCCGTGCGGAATCCGTTCGGCTCGGCTCTATTCAATACGACCGTCCCATGGACTTCTTGCATCTGTTTTTACATCAGCATTTGCGGCTGGCAAGCGAGACGGGACGCGCCAAGAATACAGGAAGTCCTCTGTTTGAAAGGCATGCCTACATCGGGGATTACACGTTGTCGAGTGGAAGTCACGATTCACTCTGCCCGGCTTAACCCACTGAACCCTTCCTCTTCGATCCTCCGAGCCCTTTGCCCCGCCGTGTAAACACAGATTTCACCGTGCTGAATAAGCAAGTTGGGTCAGGAGATATGGGTTCAACCGAGGCAGGGCGAGCCTTCGAGAAGACCCGTCGCGCTGGGAATAATGTAATCCATTTGTTGGCTTTATCGCGGGTAACGCGGCGTATCTTGCAGATAGATATGTACTTATCTTGTTCCTTGCGTTGTTTATTACTGTTTCTGTTCTGGTAGCCACAACGTGGTGGGCGTAGGAGGTCCCTCGGAGTAGCGATCAGTAATAAAATGAATCAATCAAATTCTTTGCAAGTCTCTGTAGCTGAAACTGATGCGGATTAAGCTGGAGACCTAGAGATTTCAATTCTGCTGATATCGATGATTTAAAGACACCAAGCTGTCTTGCCTCTAATTTCTTGAGATCGGTGGATTGAAATCCTGTTAAATCTGAGAATCCAGAGACACCACTTAGTCCACCAATTAGCCTACTTTTGTTTTTTGTAAATCTTATTGAAGATCCTGGAGTCGATTACATCCGTCGCGTCGCATTTCAAGTCACAATTCCCTTAATCTTCAGGCAAGGAAACGTCTGAAATGTCCCCGGAGTCATTCAAGTTACAACTCTCCGGACAAAAGATTTACAAGGACCGTAAAGGAGGCCGGAGGAGAGCCGGGGAAAGACCACGCGCTTGCACATGGAAATGCTCGCATCTGGTGGACAGGCCGTTGGAAAGGGCACCACCCTGTGCCCAGCCTGTCCATTTCGCAAGAATGCTTCATTATTTTTCCATATTGTCCATTGTGAGCGGCGCTTAAGCCGTGAACCAGAATACTCGTCCCCTTGCTTTCTCTGTTTCAATAGGGCTAAAAAGGTCAGGTATATTTTTGCACGGCAAAGTAGGAAGAGGATGTTTCGCGTGCACAATGCGTCGTTTGCGTCCACTGCGTTACACTCCCTTCGAAACTTTAATTGAAATAAGCGGGCAAGAAATTGCGGTACACCTTAGCCTGGACTTGAAAACTTGGAGCCTTTAGAATCCCTGAAATCCATCTTCGCAGTGACTAGAGCTGGAAATTAGCCGTGAAGTTTTAAAAAGAACGTGCCAGCGGAAATTAGAAGATTTGCTCTTTAATTTTCAGGCGGTGGGTCTAGCAGCGGTGGTTGTGTCAGTATGGCTACTGACGGATCAGACGTTGCTGATGTCCCTCGTCCAGGAGCAGCACAATTTCTACGACGGCCTGTACATCCTCCTCTGCGCCGGCGTCATCATGCTGATAGTCACGTTTCTCGGCTGCTGCGGCGCTTTCCGTGAATCCCAGTGCATGCTGGTCGCTTTCTTCAGCTGCCTCCTGGTGGTTATCGTCGCCCAGATCGCAGCCGGGGCCTGGCTCTACAGCAACAGCTATCGCCTCGAGGAGCTGGTCAAGTCTTCCGTGATAAATACCGTTAAGGTACCAGGTTAACAGGCTCGATTACCGGGCGGGCTGAAGCACTCCTAGAAGTACCCGTTAAGGGAATTTCTAATTACCGTGTAGTTGTCTCTCCGTAGTCGGGCGTCTATAATTAGTCTATTCGTCTCTGTGAGCCATGCTATCTGGTCAGACGCCTATAATTACTCCATTCATCCTCCGGAATTAGACACTCGCTCAAGTGGCCGTCCATTTAGCTTCTTTTCCACGCTGGATGATCGTTGCACGTTTACTCCAACCACTTCATTCAATTAGCGCCCTCTATTTTGGTCTGGTATCGAACCGTAGTGTTCTATTTGGTTTTAGAATAAATATGGGGACGACACTTCGTACACAGAAGCCATGGACACGTTTCAATCTGATCTTGGATGCTGCGGGGCTAATGGCCCAGCGGATTGGACAGGCAGCAAATACGCGACCAGAGACCCATCGATTCCTGTCAGCTTGACTGTCTCCGGTGACGTGAACAACATGTACAAAGTACCCGAATCCTGCTGCAAGGACAAAGAAAGCGCTGACTGCAAGCTAGCTCGGAACATGAAGGTGGCGAGCGTGATTAGCCCAGCGATTTATAGCGAGGTAATCTCTTTCGCCTGTGCATTGCGGTATCGTGATACTCTTTGCTAAAAGAAGACTCGTTGTAGTCAAATCGAACGCAATATCATGACTCACCAGTGGAATCACGGCTGGTTGGACGTGTTAATGTTCCCCGATCGTCGTGGAAGCACGAGCTCGAACGAGTCTTATACTATTCTTCTCGCAGGGTTGCGTGGGCAAGCTGATAGACGCATTGAACAACCAGAAGAACATCATCATAGGCGTTGCTGCGGGGATCGGCATCTTGGAGCTCCTCGGCCTGATATTCGCCCTGATCCTATGCTGCGCGATCGGTTCGTCCGACCGGTACAAAGCTTGAAGCGGCTAAGTTTTCGAGCGTCCACTGGACGATCCTTCCTTGCGCCACATATCGCCGTGACACAATCTTCTAAACGGTAACACGATTACGATCTCTGTGCCAATCCGAATAAGTTTCCTCGTGTCTGTCTCTAGACTGTAACTGGAATGAGAGAGAAGCTTCCTGAGCCCCGGCTGAGACTTTCAAATCGAATCTCTCGAGCGCTGGCGATGCTCCGGCGTGTGCAGTCTCAGTAACGGGCACTGTGTATTGTCCAAGCTCATTGGACGTTGTATTATGATCCTGCTCAGGGACAGAAGTGACATTCTTTTTACGAACATATTTTACATGTTTATGATTTCTTTTATATACATGTACGTTTTAACATATTTTACACGCTCATTGGCATCTATGAATTTTTTAGGAGGAGTAAAAGAAGGTTCGCTACGTTCATTGTTGAGGAAGATGTGTATTTAGTTTCTTACTGCCAAATGCTCTTCTCATCTACATCTCTTTCCATGCTAAAGACTTACACGAACGAGCATTTAATGTTATACAGAGTACCTATATGATTTACATTTTTATTAGGCCAAAGTAGTAAACCAAACTAACATTAATGTGTAAAAGAGAGAAAGAGAGAGGGAGAAAGAGTGAGAGTGTGTATGTGTGTGTGCGGGTGTGAAAGAGAGGGAGCGAGAGATTTGTGCGAGCAATGATTCAACAATTCTTGTTGCGACTGGTATATTCCCTAAGGAAACTTTGTACAGTTTTGAGGTTCCTCTGACTCGATTCGTTTCATTCTACTCTATAAACTGCGGTATGATAGTTTGTATCTTTTCTGTACAAGCGCAACAGAGTGTTTCTCTACGTCAATTTGTATTTATACAGTTTTTTCGAAACATTTTCGATGTTTTTGAGTTATTTTGGACACGCGAGTAACTTTAAAAGGAATGACACCGAACCTGAAATTCTTCCGTTACTACCAATATACCAGTTTTAACATACGTGCATATATGTATACAAATATATATTATATATATTATAGCATAAAGAATGCTCTGACAAGATCGATCTGATAATTAATATTGATGTCCAAATGAGATTATATATTATTGTAAGAACGCTACCAAGCGGTTTTGTCTCTTGTAGCGTTATAGTCTATGTATGTTATCTTTAAAATGGAAGAGAGTGACAGGCTTATAAGAGAGAGGACATAACTAAACAGAAGCAACTATGTTTTATAAGGTCGGGAATATTGGTGTTCAATTGCTTTAGTGAAATTCCATGGTAGCTATTCATTCGGAAATGCAAACCATTCGCTGACGTAAAGTAACAAATTTAAATGTAACATTGCATCAGAATAGCTGCTATGTGTTCAAAAATCGTACCTCGAAGAAACTAATGCTGGTACAACGATCTACCAAACGATCGTTTATTTGGGAGCAACTAGCAGCAGCTGCTTTTGGGATAGTTTTGTCTTACAGGCGTGATCGACATATTTGACGATGAACGTTTCATAAGTTATGCGTAATTGTTCGTCCAAAATGTTCATCGTCAAATGACTCGGTGTAGACTGAATGGAAAATAGATCTTTGCACGTATTACATCGTGGGTGATGAGTATGGTACAAAAAATTGTGGAAATATTTAAAATCTCGTTTTTCTTAGCATGTGTTCCAAATCAAAATGTATGGAGTGAAAATTATAGCGTCTAGTCTGTAAAGATTGAATTCCTAATTTATCGGATTCATTTCTCCTTAAGATTAACATGTTGCTTAGCAATTCTCCGTTGAATTATTACATTAACGAACTAGTATATTATGTGACAGACTTGATTTTACGAGAGTATGAATTGTCTCAAGACTGTTGAGAGAAATCAAATTCGTTACGAGGAGAATGTAAGTGGTAAGCAACATGCTAAGTGACTGCTTTGCTGTAATGTTATTTTACGCGTATCTTCCCTCTGTTTTCTACGAAACGATAATCCTGTACATTGTTCTTTGCACGTGACGACAGTATGTACCGTCAGTTCTATCAACCAGGAATTCTTAAATTAACATACTTCGCAACGTCATTCTATCTAACGATCGCCAGTATTCTTTTGTGATCGTAGTGTCTGAGAAATTCTGATTAAATATAGTCGCTGTATGCATATATACGTTATATATGTGTATCTCATCAGATACGCGTGTAAAATAATACTATTTAAGTATGTAGAAAGGTTAATCGAGTATAAAGAAAAAGAAAGAGGATCGCCAAACGAGTACCCTGCAAAATGTTTCGATATTAATTACGGGTTTTATAGTTTCCGATCGTTTAGCGACTTTGTAAATGGCCAAGTTATTTGCGTCAATTATCGTAAGTTAAGTTCTCGTAAGCTAGGTTCCAAACGTGTGTTTTCTTTTAATATATGTACTCGATTTTCGATCCGCGAATAAGTTATGTACACGTGAAAGTTATTCGATTATTCGCGAACCATTTCTGTGGAGCCAGATACTATTTTTCTATAAGAAAAAGAATGCGGAGTTTTCGAGGATTAGGAGGAAATTAAATTTAGATAATTAAACGATTGGAATCGTATTAAGGATTTGGATGGTAATAGATTTCAAAAGAAAGTATCGTACTAGAATCCAAAGTTACATTATCGTCTATAACATTTCCAATGGTCTTTTTGTTGCGGAATTTTGTAATATTTTACAGGCTTTGCTACTGTACTTTAAACACTACTATGTACAATTTAATTCTAATTAATTAATGATTCTTCTGGAACATGCTTATACACTGTACACATAATGTATAATTATTAAGACGACGCAGCGAAATTTCTTCGTCGGGAATCTACTCTGCCCTATGCACTTTTCAATATTTATGTAATAGCGAATGGTATTACTTTTGCCATATTCTACGAATTTACGGACAGAATGAGACACGGACGCGTCTGAGACCCGTGCGCACAAAATCTACGCGCGGGCTTTATTTGCGACTTGTGTATGTTAAACAAGTAAATGTTATAAATGATGTTCAAAGAGTTCAATATACACTTAGTGGAACAACTCGAAGTTGTTCCCATTACTATTTAGTAACAATTAACTCTTCAGATTAATTATTTTTACTTTACCACTGATTACTTTCCTCTGTGAGTCTATAATATCTGCAATTATTTCTGGTGTAATTAGTTATTAACAGCACCTAGGCTCGGTTAAAACAAAGCACGACGCCATTCTTAATAGATACTCACGTTTTTTAATAAATTACCCACTTTCTGCGAATCATTTATGTACTTTTACAGTTGTATTTGAAAATATAATCCTGTGACTTATTTATACAAAACATTCGAACCTTTCAGTCTGCAATAAATAGAATTTAAACGAAAATAAAAGCTGCGTTAGCGTTATATTTTTCCATATATCGAACTCCTTTATAATTGTGTAAATGGAATTGTCACGGAGAATCTTAAAAATAATTAAGAAGCAAAGGATAAACGGTAGGACCATTAACGTTTTAAAAATCATTTAATAACCATTTACTTTTGCGTACCTAATATATATCTATAACTTATTGCTAAAAACTCTACTACTTAGTCTACTATTTGTTAAGAAAATTATCTTAAGCAGCTGTTGACTTTACCGACCATTTGGCTATTCGGGCTATTCCGACCAGGAAATTCGCCCGAGTTAATAGGAGTACATGATACTAGAAGAGGTGGCACGGCCGAGCTGTGTGCGAGAGAGAGCGCTAGTGTGCGCGACAAGGAAGGAGATAGGTGAAGTGTGCGAGAGAGAGCGCTAGTGTACGCGACAAAGAGGGAGATAGAAAAATTACACAGCCACTGGAAATTAATGAATTTCTCATTTTCCCCGAATATTCTATGAACTTTCAGAGTCGCGTATAAAAGAATATACCCTTGGCTACTTTCCTATGTGGTTTTTGCTCAGATTTTAATTATTATTAATTAGTTATTAACGGTTCTTTGAGACGGTGACGAGAACAGTGCCGCGATCCTACGTCAACACTCATGTTTCATCGATTGTTGGTGCCTTTTCTATATGTAATTTATCAACTTTTGCAGTTTCATCTTGAAGAATGGACCCTTCACTACTTTCCTACATGATAGTTGTAATGATTCCGATTACAATTAAGCAGCTATGAAGAGTTTTTTGACAGAGTTACAAATCCCCGCCGAGTTTAGTGAATGCATAATCTTCAAGGATTCTCGATCCTTTCAAAATGATTTATATATTTCTACACGTGAATTTGAGAATAAAGCTTGAGACAACGTTCTGCAGTTACTCGTATACGTTTTATTTACGAATCGCTACATAGTTATGTACATACTATGTAGTACTTATAACAAAGCTTTTTATATAGGTTAGATTACCGAACGCGATCCCTACATTATCTCCGAGTTGGCTTTTGGGCCAGGAAATTCGCCTAAGTTAATAGGAGTATATGATCCTAAAGGAGGTTGAACGACTGAAATATTTCCCTCTTCGTCGCACACGCTAGCGCTCTCTCTCGCACACTTCACCTATCTCCCTCCTTGTCGCACACACTAGCGCTCTCTCTTTCTCGCACAGTTCGGCCGTGCCACCTCTTCTAGTATCGTGTACTCCTATTAACTCGGGCGAATTTCCTGGTCCAAACAGCCGACTCGGGGATAACGTAGGGATCGCGGTTGGTAATCTACCCTATACATATAAGGCTTTCTTATTAGTAACTATGTAGCGATTCGTAAGTAAAACGTACTTATGCGAGTGCTTGCTGAACGTTGTCGCGAGACTATATTATCAGATCCACCTGCAGAAATGTATAAATCATATTCTGGAGATCTATTACAATAAATAATCCATTTTCAAGAATTAGTGTACTTTTATGTACTTTTAACATTGTATCTTAAAGTACATAGTATAGCCTTTTACTGCTTTCTTACATGACATTTGCATAAACTATTTTATTCATAATTAATAAATAAATAATATTTACACTGAGTCTTTCAATGAATTACAGATTTTCTACAAATAATTTGTGCACTTTCGCACTTTGCAGGGTTGCAATAAACGTTACGCCAGCTGCACTGATTGCTCGTTTTATTGAAATTAAAAGAATTGTGATACATTTTATATAAATAATTAATACACTTTTACAGTTAGATCATAAAGGATGGACCTTTAACTGTAGTACCTATAACAAGTTTTGCACATATTTTACATGAAATTCAATATTTATTAACAATTTTTGTTGCTGGTAAAAAAAATCTTATTTATTATAGCATTTAAATAGCATCTGCTGCCATTTTGTTTCACTATTTATGCTGCTGAATGTCGGTGTGTGTAACAGGAGCAGAGAATGACGGCGGAAGTTCTTTTGAATAAGAAGCTTTTCTCTGAATTATCAACTATATGCAATAAATTATATGAAATGTCCAATTATATAATTAGAAAAGAGCATAACAATACTATGGACAACGGGTATAACGGTTTCCTCGCCATGGTTAAAGACGACATTTTGATTCCCTAGCGCCAGTCAAACAGAATTAACCTTCAATATATTCGTCAGCAAGTTTCCAATCTATATACACTTGTGGTGGTTCGTTGATGTGCTTCCGTGTACCCTAACCTCTGTAAACCACTGACGCCGACTGAGTATAATTGTTACATAGTACACAAAAAGTATTATTAATTATCGTGTAAATATTATCCGTATTTAATACCAAAGGTTATTTGAACAAGTTCCTTCAATTTTTCTATTATATCTGTACCACATTATGTCAACATTGTGTGGTTGTAACCGTTTAACCGCTTTGTCAATATTATTATACATTTAAGTCTTTAATAATAACAAATATCTCTCTAATTAAGCTATCTCTTCTTTTTCAGTGGCAATGGATATTAGACCGAATAATACGATTTATATTAACAATCTGAATGAAAAAATAAAAAAGGATGAGCTAAAGAAATCCTTATACGCGATATTTTCCCAGTTCGGTCAAATATTAGATATCGTAGCTTTAAAGACATTAAAGATGCGTGGGCAGGCTTTTGTTATTTTCAAGGAGATCGCCAGCGCCACAAACGCGTTGAGATCGATGCAAGGGTTTCCATTTTACGACAAACCGATGGTGAGCATTAATCGTGGTTCGACATGGAGTTTAGTTAGAATATTGAGAGCTTATTACTTGTCTTTCAGAGGATACAGTACGCAAAGACTGACAGTGATATAATCGCAAAAATGAAAGGCACATATGCAGAGCGACCAAAGAAACCAAAACGGGTTGTACCTGCGGCCGACGAAGAAGCTAAACGAGCCAAGAAGCGAGCAAAAGAGCAGGCTAAACACTCTCAACAGATCGGCTATCACGCTGGCGTGCCGCAACATCCGGGCTTAGTTAATACTGCTGTACCCGAGCAACCGCCGAATCAAATTCTGTTCCTCACAAACTTACCGGACGAGACTAGTGAAATGATGTTGTCTATGCTGTTCAATCAGTTCCCTGGTTTCAAGGAAGTACGTCTGGTACCAAATAGACACGACATCGCGTTTGTCGAGTTCGAAAATGAAGTACAATCTGGAGCGGCGAAAGATGCCCTTCAGGGATTCAAGATCACGCCTTCTCATGCAATGAAAATATCTTTCGCAAAGAAATAAACTATGCAGCGTCGCGATTTGTATGGAACTGTTATCGAAGAATGAGGATATGCGTGTGTGTTGTAATAGACTTACCTAAAAATTCATGCAAATACAATTGAGTGTAATGGAAGACTTTCCGAACGGAGGTTTACAAACGTAAGTCAGAAACATACCATGAGCGTCTAAAAAAACAGTACATGTACAAAATTTTATGTAATGTATACATACATACGAAGGATTACGATGTAAATAGGAATTAAAAGATATATAACAATTTTGCAGAAATACACGAACCATATGGAACTATTTCTTACTTAATTGTATATTGATTAAATAGAAAACACAAGGTGCAAGGAGATTCCTATGAAATATATAATCTGTACTTCAAATTCAAAGTACAACAGAATTATAAAGTATCATTCTGATACATTCCAGAAGCTCCAATTTCGTAAAACTACCGTTCATAGAAACGAGCCTTAAACACCAACGCTCATTAAATATTCAAAAGTCATATATCTTCAAAAATCGAAATATTCTTTAACGAATTTACTAAATTACTTGAAACATAATCCCCCAAATACCAGAGATATATATTTAACGGAACATTCCCGCCATTACGAACAGCTTCCCAACATCCAAGCCCAGATAGCACACAGACGTCCTAAAGCCGTCCAGACCTATAACGGACGTACAATTAACGTCTTTAAGACGTCTGTGCCACGTGGGAAAGCTCATTCCACAATACTGAATTATTTAAAATTCATCCGAGATTTTCATCCAAACCAAACCTAAAAATCTAACTACCCAGGAAGCACTCGCAGGCGTCAGCCAGAGCCGCCCGTAGAGTTTGCCGGGCCCGGTGCAAAAGTCGATATTATTGAAAACAGATAACCTTACGTCTCTACTTCATGCGTCACTTAGGCTTGCTGAAAATCTATTCTAGAAAAACTGATACCTTAACAATTATACTTAATTCATTTAATTTTTGCGAAATGAAGTCTCTAAGCCCAAGGCAAGTGCCACCCTGCCCTCCTTCACTTCGCCCATGCTAAGGGCGGCTCTGGCCTCAGCACCTACTTCCCCGCCAAATTATTCCGCCGAGCCCACACGATAATTAAGCGGTCATTAAGAATTCCACGACGTTCCATCGATCGCTAAGGTTCCCACAGCCTTTCCTCTCGGCCTAAACAATAAAATACTTTGAATTATCAGTGGCCTCTGAAAATCCACTGATTTTAAGTCAGCATCGTGGCGTTTTGGCGGGAATCGGTTGACGCGTTGCACGAGTGGTGGGGGTCGTGCCTCTCGCGACAACGAGCGAATCGGAGTACAGTGCGCCTCGGTCGGGTCAGTCGTGTCTGGAAAATCCTGCAGGAGGGCACGTACGAGCTACCCGGTCACCGAGCACAGCAGTGGATGCAAGCGACACAGTGCTGAGAAACAGCCACTAAAACGAGGAAGACCTGGCCATCCACCAGCGTGCAAGGAAACGTGACGCGATTGACGGAGCGTGGGTGCAGGGAAGAAGCATTAGACCGGTACTCTCGCTGCACGACGCGCGCGCCGGGTAAACGATTTGCCTTTGTCCTCCTAATACGTTAGAATTCGAGGTGAGTACTTGTCAACGTCTTTTTTCTACCCGCAAATACTATGCTCCAACGGCGAGCCGTTTACATCGGCCACGTCGGACGGTCGAGCAACGTGTAAATAATTTTTTCTACGATTTTTTGGTAATTCGCTCGACTCGTACCGACCGTTACTTGCAGAGATATTTCTCCATTCGCTCGTGTGACACGAAAGTGAGATCGCTGATGGACGCTAACCACGGTTGTGGCGTTGCCATGATTTTGTCGATCATGGCGTCCCTAGCAGCCAACTGACGCTTTTACATTTGCGTTTAATAGCCAGTCCCCTCCCTATTATATCTCTATCGACGTTAACGGGCGATTGATGCTTAGATGCTTAAATCGATTAAAATCGCGGCCTATTTTTTTTATTCCCAATTATTCATACAAGCAATGGTGAGCACCAACGGCATGGTTGACGTTTTTGAAAATGGCGGGCGCGGAAATTTCAGAAAGCACTCGCCTTATTGTTGCGGATGATCTTTTTTGTTGAAGGAATTATGGAGCGAGAAGAATTTGGATAGCTTCATTGTTTCGCGAGTAACAATGGTAGTTGTGCTTTGCGTATAGAAATCCGCGCACGGATTGTAGTAATTGGCTTTGCATAATTATCGTGTTTTGATCGTAACGATTAGGATAGTGGGAAACCTACAGCTCGATGGTATTCCAACGAAAATATATATTAAACGCGTAATTTGTTATTCGCCGGGGAACGAAATTATTTTTTTCTCTTTTTTTTATCGCGGCGCAATATGTATTCTTTTTATGATTATCGAATTACTATCGTGAATTGGAGTTAAATGGCCTTTGCGAGACGGTATAGAGATCGATAACCATACGATATTCCCTGTATTCCGTTTGCACAGGTATGCACATTTTTCATCCGAAAATATCGTAATTGTATAATTATGCGGATTTCGTTAGCCTTGCCTAGAATTTCCTGGGAAATGATAGTCATGAAATTAATACACGGTTGTTGGATTTTATTAGATGCTCGATATTATGAAACTGAATTCTTTGATTGTACAGTGATACAGAGGATCAAAAATGTCGGATGATAATTCACCCATTGTCGAGGAGCAGAAGAAGAAGCGAGGTAGGCCATCCAAAGCAGATAAAAATGCTGCGAAGGAACCCAAGAAGAGAGGGCGACCATCTACGGATAAAAATAATGCTGTACGTGCTGTGAAATCTGATAACGAAGACGACGGGTCTCCTGTACCTGTGAAAAAGGGTAGAGGGCGACCAAAGGGTTCTCACAAAAAGAAGGTGAATACCGGTTAACCTACTGTTTCCCTTAGTCAATAATCTTTCACCAATTACATATCGGGTTGAAACTTTCAGCAAGCGGCGCCTAAAGGGACTCCTTCGGGACGAGGTCGCGGTAGACCAAAAAAGAAAGAAGAGAAACCAGAGAGTACTGGTGAAGAGGAGGACGAGCAAGAGGAGGAGGAGGAGGAGGAGGAAGAGAATTGAATGTAAAGAAATTAATTCAATATACCAGACATATTCTTTAAAGGTTTTTAAAAAACTGAATTTTAAATTCTTATGTTGGCTTTTTATATCATATATCTGCTGATAGACATGACAAAACGGTAAATGTATTGTTTTCAAGAATGCTCAAGTTCAAGTGTCGTTGTAGGAGAACATATAGTTTATGGTAATCACATGTGTAAAAAAAAAAGGCACGAGATCCACATAAAACACTTTCTTTTTTAAATATTTACTTTGTGTTTGTATCATTAGTATTAAACTTATTATTACCTTTTAAGCGTTTGTCTATTTGAATGGTAGGTAGTTTGACTAATCAGATCTCAAGCTAATTTGGATTAATACAGAGACTTTGAGTGATCACGTTTTAATTGAATGATAATATGTGTTACAAGCTCTTCTTTCCGTGTATGCATATTATAATTGTTCGAGCAAGAAAACTTGAAACAAATCTAATGCTGTAAAAAAATAGGGAAAAAGTATAGTACTTTTTGTACGTACCATGTGCAAGGAATATCGTTTTTTAATTGAATTTGAATATGTGAACATTAACGTTGTTCTTGAGGCAAGCATATGTGTGAATGTCAAATTTGTATTAAAGTAAATAAACTTCTAAGGTGACTCTCTTAATTCCTGTATTGTATACATTACATTCTTTAACGATACAGTTCATGTCGTGGCTGAGATTGTGACATTCATTTCCGTTACTAGATTATAACTTTAAGAAAAATTTTCAATGTATCTTAATTAGGTCGTCAAAATTCTAAGTTAAATATTTAATAGTATCGAATCGATTCTTGACCTTCTAATTCTACTTAGCTTCGACTTTCAATAATCAGTAATTAATCCTTCGTAATTAGACATTGCCTCTTTCAATTTTATTATAAAGTATTTGAATAATCATGAAATAGAATGGAATGTGAATCGCTACGTTTACATTTACTCGAAGTGATTGTTAGATTTTGTTTTTAATAACAGTTGAAGAAGTACTTGTTCCTTTTCTCGCTATGTATAGATCACCTAATTTTTATATTTTGTACATTCAGAACATTGCAGTATAAACTGTCTTTTGTAATAGACATTGAGAGTTTCGTTTCCTTGATGTGTCTTTACAGGATAGGATGTGAAAAAAAATATATACATAATTAATATCCAAGTACATAGCAAAAGTTTAACATTTATAAAAAAAAAACTGTTATAAATAGTGTACAATGGATCCTAATAACAAAATAAAGTTTCAGTCATTCTTGTCATTGCATTTCTGCATCATGAAATCGTTTTTATAAGCATAACTCCGTTGTATAGTATCGCAGTAAACGATGACTATTAAATAAACTTTATCTATAATGTCATAGAATTTTCGTTAAAAGGAGTGTCTCTAATTTCTTCGGAAAATCTTGCTCCATATAAAACATGAAGCTTGATTTCGCTCCGAATCGAAATGTGAACGTTCAGTTTGAAATCTAAGTAAATATATAAATCTAATAAATGCTGCGATCTTTAATCTACATCAAATTATTGACAATCTTTTAAACGACGACCCTCGTCTTTATCAATGGTTCCCAAAGAGTTCAGCATTTTCTTCGGTATCCATGGACTGATATCCTTGCTGTAAAGTAAATCGCTTTATACGAAGTATGTACATGCCGAATTGGACACAATATATTATACCTACGCGTCTCTGATGATTATTGTAACAATCCTCCAATAATTCGGTTTCCCAGTCGTCTTCTTCTTCCTCGCCGGGATCAAAATTATACATCGGCATGAGTCTGTGCCTTAAGCGTTCCAGTTTTCTTTTCCTCGATAATATTATCACCTTTAAAGACATAATATAGCGTCAGCGAAATGTATTTGCAGGGATTGTTAAAACATCTAGATTCTTCTAAAGAAACCAAATTATTCTTTTTCAGAGAAACACTACACATTAAGAAAAACTCCAAATATAATACTACCGATACCAATCTGACCAGTACACGACAAAGTGTACTACGAAAAGGTAACGATACCTAATGGAAAGATATTTATCCGAGCATTACGGAGATTTAAGACATTTGATCGGTAACTTTTACTTTATGGTTTTGTTTCTGTAAATGAAGAGTCACACAGATATTATAGTTTAAGTAGAAAAGGTGATATCGCTACCCATACCACAGCTGATAGTACAATAACAAAGACCACTACGCCAAGCGGCACGAAAATGTATTCTATTCCATCCGGTGGGCCGAATTCGTCGAAGGTTTCTGTCGTTGTGGGCGTGTATATACTGGTGGTCGAAGTATTAAATGAAATTAATGTACTATTAGACGACGATGTGGCCTTAGAAATATTCCATAGCTGTTGGCTACTTTCGATCTCCTCTGTGGTGTAGGTGTACACATCGGATGGTTCGTCGGATATGTTATTCGCAGCGACGGTGGTGTAATCCTTCCCGCTATCGAGTAACACCTGAGGTGTTACAGAATTTGCTACAGTTGTCATGTTCATTTCGTTCGTCATTATTAATCAGGTGGCTGCGTTTGGTTGTATGAAAAACATAATTTAAAGAGCGTTAGGCATACATTTGTCGACGTCTACATCATTTATGCTACTAAAAATGGAAATCTCCTGCGACTTTACAATGTGATCTCTTTGCCACTCGTTTACTCGGCTCCATCAAGCACAGTGACCATAATGCACAAGAAGCATAACGCTAAATACTTCTCTCTCGGTGCATTAATACATTGTTATATCAGACACTATTCGGCTCTTGTAAGAGTAGAATACACATAATACCTTAATGGATCACTTTATCACATATCTATAGTTGGGAAACGTAAACCGAGCGAGATTGACATCCCGTTTACTGGTTCGGGCTCGTGAACGACTAGATAACTATGCATTGTGATAAATTTTCGTGCCGTAGTATCAATTGGAAAATCCGATAAGAATTTCACTTCATCCCAATGCCAGAATTCGGAATTCGACTTTCGTGCGCCTCTCTCCGAACCGTTCCTTCGATTCTATGCGCTCCCCTTTTACTCCGAGAATTGTTAATTGCTTACGACTACGACGAGAATGTAAAGATATTTCACAAATGCAATTACATTGTTTTCGAGCTTCCTCGGCCGCAGAATCGACGAAAGATAAATATTCCTCTTTTGATTAATCATTACTGCAAATTGACCATAATACCCTTCGCAGCATAATGACAATCAACCCTTATGTCAGAATAAGGTATCAACCGCATTCTGTCGTAGTGTTTAACATTTCATTTCTTTAATACTGCAGAATATTGCAACGCGCCTTTGCAGCTTACGCAGAGATCAGCAGAGATGCACCCTGCATGCACGGGACAACTATCAAACTGTTCCTTAAAACGTACGGTCTATCTATCGATGCCTTATCGAGATATTTTTACTACAGGTATACGTTATATCGATGTTACTATCCTCCGTTACTATCGCGATATACGAGGGGACTGGATGATTAAAATCATTAAATTCGATTAGATTTTAATACGTGAAACAGTTTTCAAGAGATAGTTTTCGAATTATATCGGTTAATGGCTCAAATGGCTGCGCTGCACTGCGTACATATGCATATATGTATATACATATGTATAGTAATAAAGTACTGAAGGGAGATTTATGTTGTCTTTTATTAAGAAATAGATCGAGTTGGATCTATTTTCAGAATTCGTGATTAATTTCAAATTACGCAGGGGATTGTAAAATTTTCAAACGTAGAGCTCACGTAGTTTTTATTAGAATCAATCAATTATTTGTAAAATCTTTAAGCTCTCAACAAACAGAATCTGTTTGTTCTTTTTATTATACAAAAAGATACAGGAAATGACTGGAACTATTTTTAGAACAATAGAAGTTGCGACCGAATTGTTTTTTAGCGCGATTAGAAGAGAAGGATGAATGACAATTTTGCATACTTCAATATAAATATTTACTCCGATGACAGAAATGAATTGTACATCATTGGAACATAAACTTAGACTTTAGACGTTGCTGTACCATCGTTAATGATAAATGCCAAGCTTTGCTGTAGTCTGTACAATTTGACAAATAGGTCTCTTTTTCTATCTGATCGTTAGTTTATTAGGTAAATCTTTGTTTCAGTTTAGATTTCAGATGGTTACTAGAAGACAGTTTTGAAGCCTATTTTCATTCTCAGATATTCTGATTGTCATTTGTTATATCGGGTAGAGACATTTCTAGCACAGTTGAGTAGTTTCACAAATGATACTACAATATTCGTTTAGAAAAATATATTTTTGGGAAATTACATAAAGTAGGATAATTGTGTTTCTACACATTGAAATGCATAATTTCCTCCTTTATTAATTTACCAATATCAAGAATTATTTATGTAAAAAGTTCAACAATATCCCTTTATAAGTACTAGAC
The DNA here is from genome assembly GCA_960531205.1 of Andrena bicolor. Lineage (NCBI taxonomy): Eukaryota > Metazoa > Arthropoda > Insecta > Hymenoptera > Andrenidae > Andrena > Andrena bicolor. The sequence continues at coordinate 1,098,119 of OY482667.1, forward strand.
TCTATAATAACAGAAATATTCAACATCTTCTTTTTTTCACTTTATATAAAAAATCAACAGAAATACAATGAAATTTGTATATTCCACGACAAATACGAAACACGGGTCAACACGAAAGAACGAAAAGAAAAAAAAAATGGTAAATATTTAACAAGAATTGGGTTAATAAAAATTACTAATACTGAAGAAGTGGAAACTTTACCATCGCTGTTTTAAATAGAGAGTTAGAGTGCGAAAATTATTGTGTGTTAATATCAATGATCTGCACACATTGAAATGGAATCGACATTATACTTTCTTACAAACTTCATTCAAATGAACTTGAATTTCTTTTTATAGTTCCCATAATCATTATAATAAATAGTTTTCATTGCTTTAACAATGTTTGTGTTCAAAGATATATTACAACTTTTTTAGTGCTTACGCTATAAAATTATTTGTATTTATGATCAGTTCCTAAATCTTAATATAAGTTTCGTTCGTTGCCATATATCTCTGTACTTTGTTTCGTATATCTGAATTTTTTCCCGTTAACTCGCCTCCAACAAGAGAACTGCACGAAGCAAGAGATCAGTCATTATTATTTAGTAGAATGAAGTAATTTTAATGATAGATCCGCTTCCAGTATAACATATTCGCAATTCGTAGAATAAATTACTTGTATTATTCGCATAAATTATTTAAATAAAGTAAGGAACAACGAGCGTAAACGGTTACATCATACTCGTTACTTTGTACTGCTGAAATTTTTGGTAAACGTGTCTTAACGTTTGAAATGTTGCGCTTAGCGTTCGGCATAAGGTCAAACGCTGTTTTTCTTTCGTGAATTCAAAATTTGCAAAGGTGTAAAAAGATTCTAATTAAATCTCGCAAAATGTATCCTTAGTAATCTTCATTATCACATATTGTACTTTATTGTTTTCATTGGATCTTTATAAATTTTACTTTTCAATCTTTTCAATTGTGATAGAATTTAACTAGTCTTGCCCCGGGTGATTTTTCTTACGATATTGTTTCCAGCAGTTCTTTGATAGTACAGATCTACTGACATACAAAGATTTAGGAATTTCTTCAAGTCTCGATAAAGTTATAGAAGATGAAATCCAACAACACGATCATATGCCCGTTGCATAATTAAAAAGCTATCACCTGCGATGGATTTGCACAGTGCCCTATTGTCATTCTATGCATAGCCATCTCAGTTATCCCATGGTAATGGACAAAAGCAGCTGCAATTACTAATACGTGGAAGATTTGATGACTCTGAAACTAAAAGAGCGAAATACTTGGACGTGAATTGTGCATAAGATAAAAACAGAGATATAATATGAATATATATTTACCCAAATATCAAACTTTCCAGGGAAAAATCGTTCAGGTACCCTTAACGCATAAAACAATGCACCTAAGATATATAAACATCCCATTAATATTAACCATCCAAGGGATGCTTGACTAATTGCTTTAAACCACCCCTCTGCGATGGCATAATGAAACGCTGGTATTACCTGCAAGAGTCATCATTTTTACCATATGTTAAGATGTCTCGCGATGCAATCGACAATATGTAAGCGGACGTCACATATATATATATATATATAATAGGTATGCCTTACCCCGCTAAGACCAAATCCCATGAAAACACCTGCCCTCAGTGGTCTGTAACTTGGTTCACCGAATCGTTCCCATAATGACACAACGATGCTCGTTACACCAAGTATTACCACCACAGATAAGTATATGAGCTTAGGCTGGTAATCACAGTAGAAACCGTAGTAAAGCCATGGTACGAAACTACCCATGATCAGCATAGCTATTCCACAATAATCTAGTTTCGAAAACAGCTTCCCAACACATTCGCTATGGCAGTGTACCGTATGAAAGGCGAATGACATTCCTAGACATATAATAGCACCGGCAAAGAAGGTTCCAAATACCAGTTTCTCTTCCAATTGTATCTCTATAGGAGGTCGTGTTATGAAAAATATAGCTATGCCAATGAATGCCACACATCCTAAACAACATACATCAATCCATTAGAGATTAGCGAGAAGACACTTCTTTCTGCGTTTACGATCGATTGATTATTACAGCGGAGGGGCACATAAATGATACATAAAATGTGTAGTATTAATGATGGATTAGTTTAAACGTGAATGATGCGTCTTACCAAGCAAGTGAGTCCAAATATTTCCTGTTTCTGTATGAATTCGAAATATACTCTTAAAACAGGCATAAAATGATGGTAAAGGTGGTCTATGACCAGCATGCAAGAAATCATTATCTTGTAACCACCTTGGCAGATTTCTAAAGTGGCATTGCTTCCACGATGCTTCCCATACCTTCAGAGAACAGTCCATTAATAAATCCGCATAATATAAATCAAGGATCGAAAAAGTTCTGGAACTCTTATTTTTAAAACAATTCTGTTTGAACTTATATGTTTCGTTTAAGAAAATACCTGTTTCTGTGGAATTTTTATTGAAAGAAATGATACTCTTAGAAACTTCTTTAGAAAGTGTTCTCATGGAACAGATATTTTAGAACTTATATAATAAAACTTCCATGGAAACAGTTATATTAGAACATTTATTAAAAACAGTTTCATAAGATAAAGAAAAGTACTAAACTATTACAGGTACTAGTTTTATTTAACAATATAATATATTCGTCATGTTTATTGAATAAAAATTATGAAAATTATAACATAATTGAGAACTTTTTTAATTGTTATTATACTGATGAACAAAATATCTGTTCCTGTTGCAGAGAAATTTTTAAATTTTATAAGTTCCATTCCAACTAGAACGTTTATTTTCAAGAACTTTTACTTTATCAGTTCTCATAGGAACTTATAACGTGAGAACATTTTTAAAAAAGTTCCGCAGTACATGTTTCAAATAGAACCTATTAAAAAGATCCAGAACTTCTTCGATCCCTGATATAAATGTATACGCAGTACTCATTGTATTTACCTTACGAACAAATTCTTCAGCCTGTTCAGCAGCATTGTGCGCTAACGCGCCAAGATCGATTTCATCGCTCAATACACCAGCCTTCAACACTTCTGTCATCTACGACATAAAATATTAAGTCCCGTGATCGGATCAACCTTGCCTCGAGTTCACGACTACATACCTCACAATCCAGAAGATGATCATCTTCGGGAGTTGAAGGTAAAGGGCAACCGACTCCATCTTCCTCCTCTGCCAAACAACTTGCGTCGTCGTCATCCAACAATTCTTTAACCTCATGCAACCCTGGCACCTCGCTACTCAGTAACACACGATCGCTCCATGGAATCCTGTGACGGATTCCCGAATCCAGTATATTATTCTCGTCATTTCCTTTATCTTCGAATATCACATCCTCGTATTGCGACATTCTGGAATTGCAGCAACTAACTTCGAGACTCTGGAAAAGAATTCAAAATGATTGAAAACACAAGCACTGTAACGTAAACATTGATGCACATATTGTAGGAAAATGAAGTTGATTGAAAGAGTATCGTCATCAATGAGTACTAGGTTTCAATGTGAATTCCTTGTTTAAATATTATCTGGGCATACTTACAAAAATTATTTTGAGATAAAAAAATAAAATAAGATAATAATATTATATAATGCGATAGATTTACGAGCTTCGGGATATTCGCGAGATCCGCGAAGGTTCGGAGCAAGCCAGCTTGCCGAATGTCGCGCGAATGACTAGATACAACATGGTTTTACAGTAATAATACCACTATTTACAAAGGTCATGATTCCTTATATAATGAAATGCGATAAATGTTCACATACGTCAACAATTGCGGAAACGTCGACCGTTGACGAACAATTCGATGAATCCTGACTATAGGGTGCTTTTCGCAGGCAAGTGGCCAACTTTATCGAACATTTTCTTACGGATCCTCGAAACGCAGGTTCTTCGATGAAGAAAATACTAAAACGATATGATAGTGGGTTCAATAAGTACAAAGTTCAATTGTCGGAACGAATAGGTGACATATTTGATACGTACTACTCGGGCGACAGTTCCTCGGGCTGTTATATCTGCGCCGAGGGAAAGGTTTCCGATTTCCCAGCGATAAATGGACACGAAACGATTCGGAGCATAATCCCGAATAGGTGCGAATTATTTTATACTCGGCTGACGATTTTCAATTGTTCATCGCGTCGACAAAGGTCGAGAATGACCGACTACTAGGTACCACGTGTCAACATTTATATGCCAGTTGTCATCTGTAGTATATTTATATTATTATCTTCGAATAACTGTCAAACATATGAAATGCGTATGGCTGCTTACATATATATAGGAAGCGAATCAGAAGCTGGAGATATCGAAGTACATACATACACCCCGTTATTTCGTAATTAAACGATGTTCAATGGTATTAGGTTGCGCAATAAGTCCCGACCGCGTTACTACGACGCACTTATCTCCCGTGGAAAGTTAGGGTAAACGTTAGATCTATTATTTTTAAATACTCACATTTTGTTCGGTAAAAGGAGGGGGCGTAACTTAAGTGTGGCAAGGAAATTGGATTTTTATCAGCTTAGATAATTTCAGCTGTAATTACGTCTATATGTATTGCGTTACACGAAGCATTCCAATACTATGGATAAGAATCTAATCCTTCCGGATTAGAATATATCTAATATCGTACACCTATGTGTATATATATATATGTAGGATAACACGGATGAGATTATGTATTAATGCGATTGTAGTAGAATAGAAATATAGTAAAACTTTTGAGAAATTTATGGAAATTGAAGCATTCGTTATTATTAAACAGCTTTCGCATATGCCATGGCTAGTGCAAACATGATAACAGATAAGAGATGTAAAATAATGACTGCGCGTCGAAATGTTGCTATGGTACGTCCAGGCGTGTCGCTGGTTCTCCGTGACATAACCTGACACGAAACTGGCGAAGAGAATAATGAATTTTTGAAAAATGACACAACGTGGTGTATTTATTAATTGGAGCTGACACAGTTGAAATAGTCTTTACATTAGAATAATTTGGATGTCTTTGGAAATAATGTTTATTAGAAGACCATGAAATCAACATCTCATTGTAAAGCATTGGTAACATTGGATTGAAGAGATTTTGAAAATCATTAGAGGTCTTTCAATGAAAGTAATTTACATTCAGCGTGTATTAATTTTAAAGAGCTAATAATGTCGCGGTTCCAAGATGGATTTCTGTCCAAAGTCATACATATCACGCTTGTAGTTGCGGCGTACTGGTAAGTCGAGAAAATAACGGAGTCGAGTGTTGTTGGTAATTAGTTACAAGCAGAATGTTTTTGCAGGGTTGTTTCTATACTGACAGTATTTATAAACAAAGCTCTGCTGTCGAGCGATCTTATAAATTTGGATGCGCCACTTTTTGTGACGTGGTGTCAGTGTATAGTTAGCTTATTTATTTGTACAACTCTTAGCCATCTATCAAGATGGTTTCCAGAATATGTTACATTCCCCGATGGCAATCCTTATACTATGGAAACTCTTAGAAAGGTATTGCTTATAATTAGCAGAGAAATAATTATTAGTCGCATAAGAATCTTTCTACATGTACGATTTTTATACTCGCAGATATTACCATTGTCACTTTTATTTACTGGGATGATCGCAACTAACAATCTATGTTTGAAATACGTCGATGTTGCATTTTATTACGTGGGACGTTCATTAACGACTGTATTTAACGTGATTTTCACATACCTTATACTTGGTAAGAATTCTTTTCCGAAATTAAACGATAGACATAATGGATTGTTATAATTTCACAGGTCAAAAGACTTCTCTGAAATGTATCGCGTGCTGTGGATTTATCGTGATCGGATTCTGGCTTGGCGTGGACCAGGAACACCTCGCCGGTTCTTTGTCTGTCATAGGGACAATTTTCGGTGTACTCGGTTCATTAACACTTTCCATATATTCCATTCACATGAAGCAAGTTCTTCCTAAATTAAACCAAAATATTTGGCTACTCTCTTATTATAACAATGCATATAGCGTTATTATATTTCTTCCACTAATGGTAGCCAATGGGGAACACATCACTGTATATAATTACGATAAAATAGGATCCTTGTTTTTCTGGACCGCCATGGTCATTGGTGGCATTTGTGGGTTTGCTATCGGCTATGTCACTGCACTTCAGATAAAGGTAACGTCCCCTTTGACGCATAACATTAGTGGAACAGCTAAAGCTTGCGTGCAAACAGTCTTGGCGACGTATTGGTTCAATGAAAAGAAATCGTTCATGTGGTGGATAAGTAATTTTATCGTGCTCAGTGCTAGTGCGATGTATGCCAGGATAAGGCAACTTGACTTGAGTAAAGGATATAGAGAGGAGAAGCAATTGTTGAAATTGTAATAAACTATGAACGAAATAATGATTTTACCATTTACTGATTCTGAACACATTAGAGTTTTATTGTATAAAAACTTGTATAAAAATAAGCAATCATTAAAAAAGTACTATTTTTATAATATAATAAGTATTATTGAATATTAGCCTTGAGTAGGCAGAATAAATAAATATTTAAAATCTTGATGCAAGGCCGCCTCCGCGACTGTCTGAATGACTTGACATTAAGTCTTTTCTTTTTATGATTGCGTTCACACTTTTTAATACCAGCTCGGTATCCACGTGTAGTATTGGTACTATTGAATTCAATTGATTTCGTATTAAAGTATTTACAGAATGTTTCTGATCGCTCTCTACGGCAAGCTCGTCCATTAAAAAGTAGTACCTAAACAGAGTTCAATGAATGTTTTCATTGCGATCATCAGAATTTAAAATAAAAATTGAAATTTCATACCTGGGATATTCGATAGCTTCAGAAACATTTAATCCCCGTACAATGATACTGTATAACAATTGTCCGATAATCAGAGTATCATCTGTTCCAAATACACCGCGCAACCCGCATAATGCTTTCTCATTATGAAAAATGATTGGGGCGAGCAGGGACAAGCTATTGTTGGTATCACTTTTATCTAGCAGGAAACCTGCACTCGACATGTACCTCAGACCAAACGGCGCGGCGAATCCACTGTAATGCAGCTGAATTAATAATTCATTCATTATAATGAATAGGTAGTTTCTAATACTAACGTTATGATACAAACATAAGTGTCTTCCCAGTCCATTGCCATAACTCCGGTATATCTTTCTTCTTCGGCTATAAGTACTTCGTGAAATTAGTACTACTATAAAGCGTATTAAAACAAAGATAATTATATAAAAAATGCAACAAACCATTTTGCTTTATTTGAAATGGGAGTGTAATCGAATGTGTTAGCGCTTCAGCTACACGAATTTGTGTTTCAATTGTGGATGCATTTTTAACAGATATGTTAAGATTCTCTAATGACACGATCATTGATTGTAATGTTGACATATGTGGAGGATAGTACACTGCGTGTTTATAAAAACTTGATTTCTTTGCCAAGTACGTAGTAGGTTTATAATTTGATAATTGAATAAGCAGTTTCGAATGCTGGCTTTTGTCGTGTAGAACTTTCTGTGAGAAAGTTCCATTGTATAATACTAGAAGAAAGAAAGATAATCAATTTCAAGTTACTTAATTAGAGTGGGGGACAAAAGTATGTGGACACATTTAAAATCGTATAACTTGTTCAAAATTGGTCCAAACAGCTTGAGTTTTTTTGAGAAGCTAGAAGGATTAGTTTGCTAAGTGACGTGTTTCGCAGTTTTGAAAAAAGTTGCAATTGGTCGGAATAGCAAAAAAAATAGGAAGGGTCATTTTTTCAACTTTTTTTGAGTCTGTAATGAAAATTCAAAAATCCTGTTTGTAGATTCAAGTAAGTTGTATACACGCATAAAATTTCATTAAAATCGGTTAACGTTCTGACAAGCTATAAACGCTTAAAGATTGCAGAATAAGGTCGAAAATCGCTGATTTCGGGAATTCCGTAGCAAAAAATATGCAACATACCATCGGTACCGTGTTGTGCTACTGCATTCAACGTATCGCTAAGGTCATGCAATTTCAATATATCCCCTGCATTAAGCTGTCCATATAATACTTCGTAGTCAATATTCTTTGATACTTCGGTTGCTAATTCCTTTGATACAACAAATCCTTCTGCAGCTAGAGTTACAGAAGGCTTAACAAGTTCGCTCCATGGTAGTTTGCCTTTTAAAGTATGTGCATGTTCTAATCCCCGCAGTACAGCTGGTATTCGCATTCCATTTTGGATGGAAATATCTAGCACAGATTACATTAATAATACAAAATGTTTATGGATAAATTTTCAACGCTTATTCTTTCTAAAAGTGTTATTCAATTATGCACCTTCAGCTGTATTATTGGAAAAATCAATAATAACTGGATTCGTTTGCTCTTTATGATTATATATCATAATACAACCGCCCCTGTAATTGTAATTGTAATAATTATAAACATTAACAGCATTTCATTCGCGACTTACCCACCAAGACCAGTTTTATGCGGAGCTACTACTGTCATACAAATCGTAGCTGCCACAGCGGCGTCCACTGCGTTGCCACCCTTTCGCAATACTTTAGTTCCAATTTGTGAGCAATTTGTGTAATCAGTCGCAACTGCGCCATGAACACCAGCTTTATCCTAATGCAGAATAGCATTATAAATAGCATTTATAATTATTTCCACATCCTCTTGAATAATAACAACCATACCTGAGGAGCTTTGTCCGCATAAAGTACTTGTAGAATTAAAGTTGTCGTAATGGAAATGGTCAGAATAGTAAAGCAACTTATAATGAATTTCAAACCATCTCCACAGTACATGCTCAACTTCTGTTTATAACTTCCACTCTTTGTCAAAGGGCATTCTTCTGTAGGGCCTTTTAAAATCAGAATGATATAATATTCAAAGCTGATTTCACATTTCTTAAAAGTATTGTACAAAGTTTGTGAATGATAATTAGTTTTAAGAAACCGCTATAGTTAACGAGGTTATGTTCCAATTATTAAACACCTGCATTGTTTACAAAACAAAACAAATCACACGATACTTACGTGGGTTATTGTAATGCATTATGAGTACATGAATTATTGGACAGATTGAGAAAAGATGTGTCAATGGATTTTATGTTCTTCTACCGAGGGGACATGCATAGTGTTTACCTAACTGTAAATTTGACCTATTTTGCATACTGTAATATTTAAGGAACATTATTGGAATACATTCGATGAAATTAATTCATCAATTAATCTCTGCCATTGTAAGAAAACATTATTCAATACCGTACAATGAACGATATATACATTTAAATTCATAATTAACAAATGTTATTTCTTGGCAGGAGATATAAAAGTATAGATTGAAATGTCGACCGATATATTAGAGATACTTAAAGAGCCAAGAATGATAAAAGTATGCGCACCGATGGTTAGGTATAGCAAGTAAGTGGTAACGATCATTTGCGCTTTTAATATTCATGTAATAGAATGAATTCAATTTAATAGAGCTTTATTAACAGATTACAATTTAGGTCTCTAGTAAGGCAGTACAATTGTGACATATGCTTTACGCCTATGATATTAGCCGACTCGTTCGTACGATCCGACAAAGCTAGAGACATTGAATTTTCGACCAATAACGAGGATAAACCACTAATTGTTCAATTCGCTGCAAATACTTTGAATGATTTTCTTAATGCGGCAGAGATGGTTGCTCCGTGAGTTTTGAGTAGTACACTAGCTACGTTTCTATAGATTTTGGTATCTGATTAACGAATGTATTTGTAGGTACTGTAATGGTGTCGATTTAAACTGTGGTTGCCCTCAGCGTTGGGCAATGAAAGAAGGGTATGGAGCTGATTTGCTTCAAAAACCGGATCTTGTGAAGGATCTGATATATCAAGTGAGAAACCGGATACCAAATCCCTTTACAGTATCTGTGAAGATAAGGCTGCTAAAGGATATTCGTAGAACCATTGAGTACTGTCGTGTTCTCGAAAAGGCTGGAGCCTCCTTCCTTACCGTTCATGCTAGAACCCCCGAGATGAGAAATGACCCGATCGAATTAGACAATCTAAAGCTAGTAAGGGACAGTGTTAAGTTACCTATCATTGCTAATGGAGACGTGAAAGATCTAAAGAGCGCCGAAAGACTTTTTACTGAAAGTAATTGCGACGCAGTGATGTCTGCGAGAGGAATTTTGACGAATCCAGCTCTATTCGCTGGGCATTCGATCACACCCCTTAGTTGTGTACAAAACTGGTTAGACATCACATCGATTATACCAACACAGTTTATGTGTTTTCATCATCATCTCATATTTATGTTAGAAAAATTTCTCCCGAAGACAAATAGGATATTCTTCAACAACTTACAAGATAAGCAAGCTGTATTGGAATTTCTAGAAAACAATTATAGCATAAAACCAAACGTGAATGCTAAACTATCCGAGCCAGTTAAATGTACTTTTACTACACCGAACATGAAATGTGATGTTAAATATGCTGCAGAGGACGACGATGATCTGTCGATGAATTTCTTGGGAAACATATTTGCAGAAACATGAGTCTACTCAATGGAATAAAGTTGTTTCATATATTTCTCTTGTTATAAGTTTTACTTCCATTACAATTCGTTTGAAATTAAGCGGCATCAGCTTTCAACTATGCACACTAGGTGCGCTGGAATACAAAACACAGCGGCGTATCAGTTCATAACCGCGAAACTTCAGAAGTTTGTTATTTCTTTGGGAAAAGGATTGAACATGTATTAAATCAACGAAATGTCAATAACAACATCCAGCAGTTCATTGTGACGAGATGAAGTATCTTAAATCAGGAACTTATAATTTCTGGACACTAATACAGAATGGTATTATCTCGTAAAATTTCTTTCAAATGTTCATGTTAATTAGGGTAAACCAACCAGTAATTGACTGCATACCAGTGAATGACCATTAGGCAAAGAAATGTCAATTATAAATTTAAAAATATTATATGTTTATAAATGGAGTGTAGTGGCACTTTTAATATCCCATACTTTTAGTTACGCGTATTAAGCAAACACTAATAAGTAGAATTCTTATTAAAAGTATGCGGTCATTTACTGGGCTTCTACACGATTTGCATTTTATAATCGTTTTTTTAAGAATTACGATAAGAATAAGTAATTATTTTTATAGAAATTGGAAGAAACATAAATTTAAATGCAATTTCAATAGTTGTTTTGTTGTTATACTTAAATATATTGAAGTATTAATCTCAAGGGTCAATAAATTCAACGATTCTGTCATTCACTAGTTGGTTTACCCTAATCTCTTCTTTCTCTCTCTATAAGATTAAGCGCAATACCATTGTAAAACTGCGACAGGAATTCTGTTCCTAATGAAATATAGATTTATCGTATATACAGCTAAATATCATAATGTAATATTAAAAGATTTTAATGTCATGTGTATCGTTGCATGCAAGATCCGAAATTTGGCTCCTAGTAAGACAGGCAAGCGCCCATTGCTTTCTGAGATATCCCATAACACAATTATATCTCCAATTGCGCTGCAAGTACAGCCGGCGAAGAAAAAGCTTTGCCGTAATATCAAAGATGTACAGATACCAGAGCATAAGGCGGTCGCTCTTTCAGATAATGATGTACAAACCACGCAAGGAGCAATCTCTGATCATGTAGGTATTTTCAAGCAATTGAAGACGTATATCTTGGTCATACAGTTTCCTTGAAATTGAAATTTGTATTCGTAGGAAGAAAGAGTAAGGAAACTTCTTAGCAAACCATTTAAGATACCGATCCCTGGTTACCCATTATCGGGTCGTTCGTTGGGTATACGTTTATCTGGTCCTCGTAGGCCTTTATACGATCCAGATGAAGCTAACGCACTTATTGTATATTCGCCACCCGAGTTATCTGAGCACGACAGACTAAAGATAGATGTGTAAGTATAAAATATCTTCTCCGAAATGTTCTCGAATTGTTTGTGACTATGCTGTGTTTATGTTTCAGATCTAAACAACTTGTACACGTAGTAGTAGATCCTTTGTTATGTAATATATTAAGACCTCACCAACGAGAAGGTGTGAAATTTATGTATGAATGTGTAACAGGAAAGCGTATAGAAGACGCTTATGGTTGTATTATGGCAGATGAAATGGGTCTTGGGAAAACTTTGCAATGTATAACTCTTTTGTGGACTCTGTTAAAACAAGGTGAACTATCACTGTCTTATATATAAAGTCGATCATTAAGCCGTAAATTAATTGAACAATTGTGTTTCAAAGGGCCAGAAGCTAAGCCACTGATAGAGAAGGCTATTATCGTCGCCCCGAGCTCTCTAGTTAAAAATTGGTACAATGAGATTTTCAAGTGGTTGAAAAACAGAGTTCAACCATTAGCCATTGATGGTGGAAACAAAGGAGACATCGATGTAAAGCTGAAAGGTTTTATGAAGACGTACGGTCGTAGATGCGCCAATCCCATTTTAATAATCAGCTATGAAACGTTTCGCTTGCATGCGCACGTTCTCCATCAAGACGAAGTAGGACTTGTGCTGTGCGACGAGGGTCATCGTTTGAAAAATTCCGAGAATCAAACGTATCAAGCTCTCATGGGCTTGAAAGCTAAAAGAAGAGTGCTGCTTAGCGGAACACCTATTCAAAATGATCTTTTAGAATATTTCTCTCTGGTACATTTTGTCAATCAGGGATTATTGGGAACCGCGCAGGTACATGAATATTCGTATAAACTTAGAACCATCTCCGACAGCAGTGTAAATTATATTGCAAACTATATTGCTTAGGAATTTCGAAAAAAATTTGAAATACCAATTTTACGCGGCCAAGACGCAGCCGCAACGGACACCGAACGGAAACTCGCTCAGGAACGTTTAGCAGAATTAGTAACTGCTGTTAATAAATGCCTCATTAGACGTACTAGCGCTTTACTTTCCAAGTATTTACCTGTAAAGCACGAGCTCGTGGTTTGTATAAAAATGGGACAATTGCAGACTGATTTGTATAAAAATTTCATACAAAGCGATAGTATTAAAAAATCAATGGAAGGTTCGTGAGCTTGAATTTTTTATTATACTTGGAATCGTTTTTACATTTCACTGTCACGTATTCAATCTTTTTACAGGAGACTCCGACGGACCCAAGAAAGGGAAGAGTCTTTCTGCTCTTTCGGCAATTACACTTTTAAAAAAGTTGTGCAATCACCCTGATTTAGTTTATAGTAAGATACTGGAGAAATCTGATGGATTTGAAAGGGCTGCGAAATTAATGCCGGCAAATTACAGTATTAAGTATGCAGTAGTAGTACTAAGGCTTGTACTAACGAGTATTATTCTCATTTTTGTAAATTTCTTTTCCAGAGAAGTTCTACCAGAATTATCCGGGAAGTTAATGGTATTGGACTGCCTTCTGGCCTCCATTAAAACAACAACAAACGATAAAATTGTATTGGTGTCGAATTACACGCAAACTCTTGATCTGTTCGAGAAGCTGTGTCACAAACGGTGCTATAATTACGTCAGGCTCGATGGTACAATGACCATTAAGAAAAGGGCGAAAGTAGTGGACAAGTTCAACGATCCAGACAGCAGTGATTTCATTTTCATGCTTAGCTCTAAAGCTGGTGGTTGTGGCTTGAATCTCATCGGCGCGAATCGCCTCGTCATGTTCGATCCTGATTGGAACCCTGCGAATGACGATCAAGCTATGGCTAGAGTTTGGAGGGACGGTCAGAAGAAACCCTGCTTTGTCTATCGTTTTCTTTGTGTATGTAACAGAACTTTGCAGCAACTTCTGATATTTTTACATCATTTAAATCTACTTAAATATGTCGTAGACTGGCACTATCGAGGAGAAGATTTTCCAAAGACAAGCGCATAAAAAAGCTCTAAGTTCAACGGTCGTTGACCAAGAGGAGGACGTTGCAAGGCATTTCACTTTGAACGATTTACGAGACTTATTTAAACTGGAAGAAAATACGATATCAGATACTCATGCAAAGTGAGTAGGAATTAAACTGTGCATTAGGTTTGCCTTGTAATTAATGTAATTGAATACATGTTTGTGTCCACGCTTTAGGTTCAAATGCAAAAGGTGCATTAATGGCATAGAAGTGAAAGGACCTCCTGAGCAATCAGATTGCAACTCGGACTTGTCAGATTGGAGGCACTCCTATAATCCGCGAAATTTACCAGACTTGCCGCTACGACAATGCTGGTCAAGCGGAATTTCGTTTGTTTTTCATCATCGCTCGCCCGAACAAATAAAATGAGTTTTTGCGACTTTTTATTTCTACACTATCATACTTTTACTAGAAAGCTGCTAAGGTCTTTGTACAGAAGATAGGATAATCAATGAAAGTATATATTTTTAATAATGAAAACTGCATTGATACGAATGTTTACGCCGATATGGTTTTCTCCAAATAAGCAGCTGTAAAATGTATTATATAGAACTATAAGGAAGTAGAATAGTGAAAGTAATATAAATTCCGCGCAAACCTAGAACCATATAAAATAAATCCTTGTTTATGGAAATACGGAATCATGTATATATTAAATATTTTTCTATTTGCAAAGACTAGTTAAGAAATAATACGTCTCGAAATAATCGTACTGCAATGTTCATTTGTACATTTCTTTATTATCTCCAATTATTATTCCAAGACGAGTTGTCTGTATTTTTAAGCGGTTATCGAACTCCGAACGAAGAAGTTGCTGAAACAGTTATAATAAAAAGCGCGAATCGGCGATAATACATGGGCTTTGCTAATCGAAAGATGTGCCGACGCGCGTGCCGTGTGAAACGGAGGAAGCGCGAAGGTGACGTGTGACGATTTCTGGAACGCGATGTTTTTTATACGAGTAATAGAATCATGTAAGCTCGCTTCCGAGCGAGTTGTGCGTAGAAAACCGAGGGTCGGCTACAGGCTTGAAGAATTTGCTCCACATCAGAGGAATGGCGAAGAAAAGAGTCGGCGAGGGGGCTGCGACGTAGGGGGAGGGGAGGCGAGAGGAAGTCAGAGTGGGGGAATGCAAATAATGGAATGGCGGGCACGTGACGAGGCAGCCCGGCCCCTGATTGGCGGAGAGTGATGAACGCCGCTTTCCCTCCTAACCCGTTGCCGTTCGCTCGCCCTTCTTCGGAGGTTCCGTGCAGCTGCCCGCTCAGAATAGTTCCAGATGTGGCCATGTTTAGTTTGATCTTTGAAGTTTTCGCTCATCGTCTCATAACTGATACATTTTTATACTATCTGCTGACACAGTAATACCGCTCTGTCCGACCATCGTTACTTTTTCGCCTGCCTGCGGCTAGTCTCGTTCATAAAGACCATATGTTCTCTTTTTGCCGAGATCGATCTCCGAACGCGGAAGTACACGAGAGAGCACCGTATAACGCTGTCATCCATCGGGAGACAAGAATCGCGTTCTAGAGTCCGTGGATTTTTTTTTCTTACAATTCCGCCTCGATAAAGCTTCGAGTCGCCGATTAACAGACCGCCGCGGTCGCATCGAGCACGCAGTTTGTATTCTACGGCGAGGCTAGATCAATTCGTCGCTCCCTTTCTTTCTCTCTCACACACACACTCACACGTACACACATACACACTCTCTCTCTCTTTCTCCCAAGAAAAAGAAAAAAAAATTTCGAGACAAAGAAAAAGAGAGCACCGTTATCGGCTTGCAACTCGGGAATCGTCAAAGTGGAGAAGGCTACGCTTTACGATACATTTCATCGAGGCTTCGTACTATCGGGGGAATCCGGGTTGAGATTGTCCTATCGTCCTATCGTCATCGGTCGCAAAAAAAGAATCGCGCATCGCCCTGTCTTTTTCAAGCACCTGCCGAGTCACAATTCACGTCTACACGGGGAAAAGATAATAAGAGACGCCTAGGAACTTATCGCCCCGGGCAGCCATATGCCACGTCAAGCTAGAATGACGTTGCAGCGGCGAGATCGCGCCATTTAACGAAATGTAATAGCCAAGAGAGGAGACATTCGCAAGTGAAACACAAATGTTACGCCGGATCTGAAGTGCAATAATAGAGTAAATCCAGATAAAACGGAGGATCAGAATTAAAGAAAGAGAGAGAGAGCATTTAGTACGAGTCGTTAGCCCCCGGTTGTGCTCTGGCGAGAAGAATATTCGAGAAAGATAGCGAAAAGAATTAAAAAGAAAAAAAAGAGGAAAGAGCAGAAACGGGGCCGGGACGTAACCGAGTTGAGAATAAAGGGACGGAGAGCTTTTATTAACGAAAGCATACGTTCGGGTCGTTGTTGCGCGCACGCGCGCCTTCCATTAAGGACAAGAGAGAAAGAGAAACGGAGAGAGACGTAACGGGACAATATTCTGTAGGCTAATTTGTGCCCTGTAACGAATCACATCTTCTTTTTCCAAAATTTTCAAATGCTAGAATTCAGGCACGCGATTATCTCGCAAGCAAAGAGCCATCGAGTGTGGTCGCGTCAATCGATCGAATGATCATCGTCGGGCCACAGTGCTATATCGTACGGTACAAAACACGATCGATCGGGACAAAACAATGGCATTAGAGAGTGTTTCCGCGGCTGAGACTCTAATCCAAAGGTTTGCCTCCACATTTTTTATTCACCAAAACGAAACAGTCGAAATTTTTCTATGACTGTTAATTCGCTACCACTCACGTTACACGTTGACCCCCACCCCTCTCCCCTCTCACCCTCTCTCCGGAGGCTCCGTGCTGTCCCCCCCCCCCCCAGCTTTCTTTTTCGGTTCGGTATATACACTGCCGTTTAGCACTGGGGAAAAACGGAGCCCCCATTACGCTGTTGTGTTTCGGGTTACACGTAACTCATTCTTTCTTTTTCGGCTTATGTTCGTCACGGTTCTTCATTGCTCTGAAATTAAGCCAGCCAAAAGCTATTCTAAGATCACCACTGTATTTCGATCCTCGAAATACTGCCTTGACACTATTCGTAAGGTCAAGGTCATCCCGTAACCGATACATGCCCGGGAGTATTTGCGAATGTTAAGGGATATATGGAGTAGATACATCTCTCTCTCTCGTTCCGAGTATTGACGTATGTAGATGGGGAATGGAGTTGCGAGTAGTGTTAGAACTTTCAGTTACATGGAGTTGTGTAAACATCTGTGCTTGCGTGTAGCAGTCTATAGATGCTTGACACGTAACTATATACGGAGCTGTGGTATATTTCGCGAGCATTGAAGAACCTATACGTTATTCATGAAGTTTCCATTTAGAAACGAGGATCGTAGAGTCGAGAAAATATGCACGGGATCTTCGGAGAGTAAGATATTCCTAAGTACATTTCCCGTGTTCAAATACAACAGATACAGACACACATATATATATATATATTTACACATCGCACACGACATATACGTGACACACATGTAACAGTGGCACAGACGGGTGCCCCTGCAAACATATGGGCACATGTAGGCGTGTATGCGAATTTGTGGCCATGTATCGGTGATACATGAACGCAGGCGCACACGTGTATATATGTGCATATGTATGCACGGAACGGAGGAGAGGCAAAAACGGGGTCCTCTACACGCGAAGAAATATTCTGGCGGTGCGACGTCGACATTAAAAACATGTTACACGCACTGTTGGCAATGCTGTAACGATGACAATGAGATATATGCCGCAAATAATGTGATGTTATATATCGATCCAATGTTTATGCCATTGCATCGATGATGATGAAATTATGATAGAGATGATGATAATGATGTTAATAATGAACGTGACTTGTGGGTAAGGAGATTCCAAACTATTATATTTTCTCTATATGACGTGCAGACGACGCGATTTTTATTGTGCTACATTTAACAAAGTTCTAGCGCCTGTAATTCGCCAATTACTTTTCCATTTACATTTATTCATTTTTTTTTCTTCTTTCATTTTTCGTTTAAACGTGGAAATGGTTATATACGCTTCAATTTGTATGGGTTTACTTCCTTCTCCTGTATTATAATTCCACGCTTTTAATTATTACACGAGGCTCGGCGCGCGATCTTCGTCATAGATTTTTGGTGAGCATCGTTTCGCGATCGGGACAAGTCGAGAAGGGAGCTCGCATCGTGTGGAAATGATAACTTTTGAAATGAGAGCTTAAACTATATTTTCGAGTTGTATCGATCGATGCCTGGTACGCCTACGTGTTCGTCGGTCGTGTCCCAAAGAGACAAGTTAATGTTTTCAGCTCAACTAGTAGCAGAAGCTCCTTTGGGCTATACTCTGCTCGACCAAAGTTTTCGATGCTCCCTTTATCCATCGCACAAGCCCACATGATATATCTAATGACCGTTGCTGATATTGTCCTTGGCAGCTATTATGAGCATAGACTAACTTTTCCACGAGAATTTTTTTCTTTTACGTTATCGGAGGGACGCATTTCGCGTTTCTTCCACAATCATTTGTAAATAATGATGATGATGATAATGATAAGGTGATGGACATAAAAAGACATATCTAATTTTACAGTTTAATCTGTCAAAGAAATGCTCCAAGCTATTAGGGATATTAGGGTGACAGACGTTTACAGTACATTTACATTAAAAAGTACTGAAAATAGTTGTCCAGCAGAACATAATTCATGATCTTATGTAACCACATAAAAGTAGTTTAAAATGCTATTCTTACTTAGCACACTCAGAGGAGAACTCTCAAAACATCTTAGAGTCCTTCTTCTCTCGGGATGATATATTAACATTACATTAGACCTTGATCGGCGTATAACTTTGCAAAGTTAACAGAAGATTCGAGCACGGAGAAATTTGGCATTTGTCATCGTTGCAGATATTGAATCTCTTATCCTAACGCGTACATCTTGTAAGGCAGTAAAGCTGATGCTTTAAACGCTTCGCAGACCTTTAGCTAATGATATAATTTTAATGTATGTCTAGTAATAATGACAATGACTTGGAAGATGGTGAAATTCCATCGGACGAAGACGATGAGCCAGTACCACCATCAGTAACTGATGACGCAGTCGCTGTTAAAATTCCGCCAAAGGCGGAGGCACCGAAAACTAAAACCTTTGACTCTAAGTTTAGTAAAAATAAAAAGTCGAGTGTTCAAGGAAGTAGCAAGCACGACAGATTCTTAAAGTACAAAAACCCAACGGAAGATTGGGCTGGGGATGTCGAGAAAGCTATTAGAGCTGCTTTAGAGGAGGATGGTATTAGAAATCAAGATTCTAAATCTAAGAGCAAGAATAATAGGAACAAGAGTAGGAAAAGGTTGCGCGACGAAAGGGAAGAAGATCGTAACAAGGAGCAAAAGGTTTTGAAATACATGAGATTCTTAGTAATTATAAAATACATTATTTCATTTTATATTTCGCACGACGGCGTGCTAGAACGGTGAATAATTCTGCTGTAAATGTATCGTTTACAGAGACGGAAAGTGAGCGACGATGAAAATGTTAACGACGATGAGGATGAAATGCTATTTGTTAGAGGTGCTTCACCTATTAGGAAAGATATGCAGGAGAATAATTCTCCGAGACATGCTAATGAACATGAAACTTTCGATAGTAACTCTGACTATGAGGAGAGGCCTAATGTAAATCGACATAGGGAGAATGACACTAAGCGAGTGAATACAAGGGGCGGTGGAGGTGGAGGTATAAAAACAAATCAGTCTATACATTCATATATTTGTTACGTTTTATCCTTATATATTTCTTATACTTACATAAATCGTGTTTATATTGTAATAGGACGTAGGGGTGGCAAAAATGATCGCGGCGGTAAAAATAAGACTCGCGGGCAGATGCGAAACGATAGAAATGGGCGGAGAAATCAGAATAATGATCATGGTCAAGATCCAGATGCCATATGTGTTTATTACATGCAGGGGAAATGTCACAGAGGAGACGATTGCCCTTTCTCACACAACGCTTTGCCACCTAGGAAAATGGAGCTCTGCAAATTTTACCTTATGGACTGTTGCGCGAAAAGAGACAAATGTCTTTACATGCATCACGATTTCCCATGTAAATTCTTCCATACAGGATTGAAATGCAATCAGGGAGAGAATTGTAAATTTTCCCATCAACCATTGAACGAACAGGTACCGATCAGGATTAATAAGTTCAGGCTTTGTAAGAATTCTACATTCTTCCATTGAAAAACAGAAGATCCAAATTTAAATTTTGATTAAACGTCCTCTAGGTGAAGGGAATTTTGCTGAAGCATTTAGAAACAGCGCCAAAGGAAATTCTTGGTGATTTTCCACGTTTGAGTAGGGAAGGAGCGATGTTAATGATAAATAACACAGCAAGGTCATTAGCGCAAGGCCAGGAAGTGACGAATCAAAAGATTCCAAGTCTATTTGATTTAAATGTGACTGCGCCAACCAATGCCGCAGAGAAGAACAATGAAAAAGAAGAGAAAGGTACCCTATACATAAAATTTTCAATTATACTTTCCATAGTACTTGCTCCGAGTAATTAATACACATTAAAATTTTGTATATAGAAGAGCAAGCACCTCAGCAGAAGAATGTTAGGGAAAGAAAACCGTCTGGCAAAAAGACTCGTTGGGGTTCGGATGAAGATAGAGTTCCATACGAACAAATCATGCTATTACAATCAGCTAATGAATTTGGTTTGCAACTTCCCAATGCTGCATTGGGTTTAGCAACTCAGCAGCAGCTACATTCAAAACCATTGATACCGCAAACGATGCCCAATATGGAGTTTTATACGGAGGCTAATTCCGAGTCGAATAAAAGCGCACTAAATAAGATACGTGACAGAGAAGATTTTACGAAGGACGTGGAGGAGGACGAAATTTTAGAACAGGTATAATAATTACAATTCCATTACGCGACAAATGTTTCTCAACATTTCGTATGAATGATGTAAAAATTCTGGTAATATTCTCCTTCAGGCAAAGAAGAAAGATACTTCGGTACTTGAAAATTCTAAAGACATAGATCTAAGACAGTTGTTGAAAACTTCGAAGAAGCCACCACCTGTTGTTAGCATAGCCGACGAGGTGGCGAATCTTACCAAGTCTAAGTTCGACGAGGAGAGTGACCAGGACGAGGAGACGGACCTTGTTATAGAAATGCCAACCGAGGACGATGATAAACAGAAAGACAAAGGCGCAGATCAAGAAGGTAGGATCCCCTCCACTTTTGTAAATCGATGCATTCCATTTCGTGTAATAAAAAAATTCTTGAATTATCTTACAGAAACGTGTGCCGCGAACGAAGAAAGTAATAATCACGATGCGTCTTCACCGCGCGCAGAAGAGCAAGAGGTACCGGCGCATTTACCGAAGAAAGCCCAGGAATTGTTCATGCGTATTCAACAGCAGCAACGGGCGGCTCAAGATAGCTTTAAGAATATGGAAAACGAATGCTCTGCGCGGAACACGGATCAAATCTTAGAAGACTGGTACTCAGACGACGAAGACGACGACGACGACGACGAGGGCGGCAATCTTACCATAGTACTTTCCAATAAAGATACTTCAAAGGAAGAGAACGAGTCACCCGAGAAGACTCAGAACATTATGATCAAAGAGGAATTTCAGTCGACGACTTCGGCCCCGGCCATACCACAGCCAGCAGCTATCGTCAACAAACTAGGTGATTTAAGTAAAATCGATATCAGCGCCGAAGTTTCCAAGTTACTATCTTCGATCAAGGCGCATAGCTCGACGTCCGGTAAGTCTAGCCAACAAAATGCTAACGGACAGGACTATAATCCGAAAGTTAAATCCTCGCCAGAAAGAACGTCGGACGATTCCAGTAGTCATAATAAGATGGGCGTTGCCGGTACATTTAGCTCGTCGACTCAGTTATCGAAGGTAGAAAACGAGACGTCGAGTCCGCGTTCCTCGCCAGGGACAAGTTCTGCGCCTATATCCAGAGATCCTCGCATGTCCCGAGATCCTAGACAGCGCAGAGATGAGCAGAAATCGAGTAGCCCCAGCAGAGCGGAATGTAAAAAGGAGACCAAGCACCTTAGATTGGAAACCAGCATCTACAGTTCTGGTATCACCGCTGTGGATACAAATATGGACACAGACCTCCGCACGACAACGGATCAGGATCTGAGGAGGAAGGATATGGACTTCAGGCAACGATTTCAAACCGGTTTCGGAGACACTGACCTTCGAGTGGTCAGCGCGGGGTTCACGGATGCATCCACCAAGTCCGACGTTGATCTGCGACAGATGTTGAGTTTACCGTTCAAGCCGGCCCCATCCCACGTACCTTGTACGGAGATAGACGCGAGCATCTCCTCGCATCCCCCGATGACATACAAGGTGTACGTCGTAGACATACCAAGGCCCGATTACACGGGTCTGAAGCTAACCAAGAATGATGCACAAGTTAAATACGATCCACGATTGAGGAAGATCTTTCGAATCGGTAAAGTGGAGTTAGCTGACTCCCCTATGTCCCCGCCTCCGGTGAAACCGGACACTCCGAAATCGCCCCCGCAGGTCCGATCCGATCCGCGTCGAAAAGCTCTCGAGGCTTCCAACTTATCTTCTCAAAATGTAAATGCTTCCATGATGAAAACTGTACAGCAGTCGCCGATGGAAATGTCGACTATGGGGATGGGTCCCGGCGGGATGCCTGGCCCCCAGGGTATGCCCGGGCCCCAAGGCATGCAAGGAGGGCAAAGCATGATGGCTATGGGTCCGAACCCGATGCTCGGAAACATGGGTCCTATGGGGCCCATGATGAATGCGCCTATGGGCCCTCAGAACATACCGCCGATGGGAATGACGGGGATGTCCAATATGCCTCCAGGAATGGCCATGAATGGACCGGGCGTGCCACAGAATCAGATGAATTTCGATCCGCGCTACAACGTTCAGCGGAACAATGGAGCTGGACTTCTGGGCCCAGCACCTGGCGTAGGCTTCGGACCCGATAATTCTTCGTACGATGGCGCGTCCACGTATTCCGGCGGTAATTTCAACAACTTTGGTCCCGGTCCTGGTCCGGCACCTCCGGATTCTGGTATGATGGGGTTCAATCCGAACGGTCCCCCGAACCAAAACTTCGGGATGGACGGGCCGGAATGGAACGGATCCAACCAGAATAGACGCGGAGGGCGCATCAGACGACGGAATCGTAACAGGACCAATATCGTCACTAATAATTAAGGCAATAAGCAATTTCGAGTAGGTACATAAGCAAAGTACCTGGTGATAATTCTCATTCTAATTTAAATTTTTGTACAGCATGCATTGTTGATATAATGCATTCATTTAATGCGGTCCAGATTGATTGTTTTGATTGTGTCAATTGTACATGGTGTCAAATGCTCGCTAGTGATTATAAAAGTAGCAGAATAGAAGGTTTAAAGGAATCGAGAATATCTAAGAATTGTAAATGAATATATAAACTCTCAAGCATTTGTTAAGAGGCACACACACACACACAGTCACGCAGCCACACGCGCGCGCGCGCGCGCACACACACACACACACGCATACAGATACAGCCATTCAACATCGTGTGAATAATGCTCATAATCACGTAACGTTCTATATTTTAATTAAGAATATAAATCGTGTTCTACGTGAACGATATTATATACAGAATAATAGGCTGCAGATATAATAGGGAATTAAATTTTTTGAAGCGGAAGCGTATCTGTATATATTGAAAGGTATCATCCATACGAAGACATTTAAACACGTAAGATGTGACAGATGAAACTCGTTAATTACGTTGATTTATATTTCTTTTTTTTATGTCTTCCATATATAGTACATAATATTAATGCATCGTATATAATTCGAAGTGCGCACCAGTAATCTTGGCTTCTAGTATGCATATAGATTTTACTGAATTGTATTCAAACCCGTGATGGCATAAATCGTTCAACCATTCGATGGCCTAAGGCCTGTTATCAGACATTGAAAACACCAATTAAAGCGACAGTACGACTAATCAGTACGAAAATGCAATATTTTGTAAAAATTAATGTATTTATAAGAATTTTGAAGACAGTTGTACATGAACATACTTTTTTACTTGCATAAGAATTGAAGAGGTATGGAGGGGTACTTACACGAGAAACATTTCCTTTTAAATTCCGTAGAAGTTGCAATTAAAAGAAAACCCTTCGAGTAGACGTGACTCCAGCGATCTAGGTTTTACACTGCTAGCGGAACTTCTACCGAGTAATTAGATCTATTGGTTTTCGTGGTACAACTGTACGTTTCGCATAAATGTTTAAAACGTTTATCTGTTAAAGCGCAGATTAAGAATACTTCCTCTGAGAAATAATGTTAGAGACAGAGTATATTTAAATTTAACGAATCGTTCAGTCATTATCCAGTGTTAATCTACCGATTATATTTTCCTTTATTATTATTATTATTATTATTATTATTATTATTATTATTATTATTACTACTATTCCTATGATACTACAAAGAAAAATTACATTTATAAAAAATAAAGTTTACTATCATATAGTAAAACTTTTTTGTACAGTTCAATCATTGATTCTAATACGATTTTTGTATCGTTCGTTTTAACGTTGTAAATAATGTTGTATTTCCTTGGTGCACTTTTTAAAATACAAGTATTCTAAATATGGATATATAAAAATGACATGCTTTATACAGTGTATTAACCTACATGTAAGAAGTTGTACTTTCATTCAACTATAATTCACTGATACAGATTCTTATATGATTATTATCATCACTGTTCTTATAAGCAATAATAGTTACAGTTAAAGCCATCTTCCATTAATGTACAATAGAACTTAGGGGGTCAGCTCTGATGGTTGATAGATCCAAACGGGCGTCCATTTCGTCATCCAATTCTCCTACAATTGCCCTAGAACAGGGAAAGAAAGCGCTAACACAATATTTCCATTCAGTCATCTCCATACATGTAAATACTGTAAATGATTCGAGACTTAGAAACTTGAAAATTGCATATTTTTCTATGCCATAGTATTATTGTAACTTCTTGAACTGCCAGAATAAGAACAATTAATATTATCGACTACTTGTACGTCTAGATGTGATCGTATTGTATCATGTTGTCCACAATTTAAATGTGATCGAGCATCTCTGACATTGATTCGAAAAGAATATAGTTAATTTATCAATGTGCAATGGCGTACACAGAAATGCATATAAGATGAAAGTAAGCAATAAAATATAGAATACCATGTCTCCCTATTATTAAAAGGAATAACAGCGATAATAAAGAAGCGTTTAAATTCACCTTATTATATATGTATTTAGTAAGCGGTGAATTACTTTACTTACACATTGTCGCCTCTGATAATATGTAAACCTAATACAACTTGCTCCACGCCTTGCGTTGTACTGTACACACGCTCGTGCGATTCATCTAATATTATGTTGATAGTTTGGTCGAAGCCTTTTAATGTACCCTGAAAGCATAATAATTACAATAGGATGGTAAATATTCACTGGTTTCAGCGCACTTATTGAAAATTGGCCATCGACGTTGTAAAAGGAAATTATTTGTACATTAAAATTAATACACTTACAATGAAATTCCTGCCATCGGAGGTAATAATAGAAACTGTGTCTGTGAATTGTTAAGGGTGTACAGGTGTTGCGATTATAACTTACGCTACGATCGTAATGTACGATTAGAAAAGGATACGATTCACGTAACTCTCTAAACCAGACGCCATAATCCTAATTACTAATTAAACATTAAGACAATTTTTACGTAGAAATGTGACAAATCTACACGTGTGTATGGGTTGTCTCTGCAACAAACGTGTATGAATTAATACACGGTTTTACAATACGAGTACATACATTACTCGACAACTTTCTGAATGAGAATTACAGTCTGAATTCGGGAATTATAGTGACGCAGAGTTGAATTATTTAGAAGTGACTATTAGATGTTTATTGAACCGCATGATCGGTGTATTAAAACAAGGATCAACAATTACAGTTACTTAGTCACTCTCGAAGCACAAATCGCAGAAATTCACAGAAGTTACGCAGACTAGTTGTAGCTTGATTGATCCGCGATATAATACGAATACGATCCTCCTCAATACACACAAGAATTGTTTATAATCCCAAATTTCAATGCGTCAACTTATTTCGGCAATGAAATCATAGCTATTATACAAAATATGGAACTTAAAATGCATGTAACACAAATGCGTTAATGTAACGCGCCAAAATTGTGGTAATTGGTAATGTTTTGATGAATTTACGAATTCTCGATCGTTACGAAAATTTACATGCGTATGCGGTCTAAGATAAATGACTCGTATTTTATTTCACTTTCCCGCCGTTAGATTTTGCGTATTCATAAACTGATCAAACTTTCAAATACCTTTATCGAGCAATAAATAAAGAATATTTTGTTGGTCGAAATGGGCGCGCGATCACCAGTTCTAAAAGGGATCGAAGGGATCTATGGATCGACCAATTCCGTAACAGCATTTCGATGTTTCTTTCCCGCATGGTTATCGTTCGAATGGGTTTAGGGACGCAGAATTACCATCAAAATTTTGGCAGTCGTAGTTGCGGTAAAGATTCGCATGGATTCGCAAATCGCAGTATTGAGATGCTGCCGACAAGTGAAATTTTCTTAAAATAGGGTTTCTAACACTGGATCCTTCGCCGAATAAACTGAAACGAAGTCGGTGTCGCCCGTTCCCACGAAACTTTGCGAAGTTTCTTTTCTTTTCGTTCAGTTGTAACGTAGGTTATCGGAACGACAACTGTAACCGGCTGTGAGAAAGTTTTCAATCATGGCTAGTGTCTCTTATCAAATCGCAAACTTGCTGGAGAAGGTATGCAATGCTTTTCTCGCGGAATATACTTTCACCCGGCTCGGATATTACACGGTTATTCGCCGATTGGTTTAAAGCAACACTTCGGAATAATGATAGGCAGTTAACAACAGTATTGAAATTCTCTATAACCTCGCTTTATCTGTGCAAAGAATAGTTTGCGAGCTTGCTAAATAAGTTCACGATAATCCATTAAAGGCAACAATGATGCGTTTGTTTGAGTTTATTGTTACTAGCGATGGGAGCAGATTTATGCGTCAATGAATACATGTGCTGTTTTCAATTGTCATATAAGGAAGTTTTCTTCTCATTTGTTCCATAAAAGATTTAAGCTTGTATATGTATTTGTAATGGTTATAATCTTTGAGCTATGTATTCTTAATAATCTCCCAATGGTAATTCTTGGATCAGATTTACGTGTATTTGTGCGAACGCTTCATCGTTCCAACATGTAGATATATTTTAATGAAGCATATTACTTCAGATGACGTCCAGTGACAAGGATTTTAGATTTATGGCTACCAACGATCTAATGAGCGAATTACAAAAAGACAGCATCAAATTGGACGACGATTCGGAGCGGAAAGTTGTAAAGATGCTTTTGAAACTGCTGGAAGACAAAAATGGAGAAGTACAAAATCTTGCTGTAAAATGGTACAGTTACATGTGGATTAAGCTTGAAATACATAAATGCTTTAGTTTGTGAAGTTTATTAATAATTCTTGTGCATTACAAAACCGTCAGTTAAGTTCTTTCTTGCGCTTGCAAGATCTTCTCTGTATTTGGACACGATTACAGAAACGTGTCCGATTTCAGTTTGGGCCCATTAGTCAATAAGGTAAAGGAGTACCAAGTGGAAACTATCGTAGACGCGCTGTGCACTAATATGGTATCGGACAAGGAACAGTTGAGAGATATCTCCAGTATCGGCTTGAAGACTGTAATCTCCGAGCTTCCTTTGGGATCCAGTGCACTGGTCGCTAATGTTTGTAAACGAATAACTGGCCGACTCAGCAGTGCTATTGAGAAAGTAATTGTTATTGTTCAATTTCTACAGATACAAATTGAAATTGATAAAAATAATTTACTTCTGTATAGCAGAAAGATGTATCCGTGCAGCTCGAGGCCCTCGATATTGTGGCTGACTTACTGTCTCGATTTGGTGCTTTACTAGTCACGTTTCACTCGATCATTTTGGCCGCTCTACTACCACAACTCTCTTCTCCACGCCAAGCAGTTCGGAAGCGTACTATAGTGGCGCTGAGCCACCTTTTGACTTCGAGTAACAATTACTTGTACAATAAACTTCTAGATCATTTACTTGAAGGTCTTACTACGCAAACCGCAAAAAATGTGATACGTACTTACATACAATGCATCGCTTCTATCTGGTAAGTGTTCCTCCTTACTGGACTCTATATTTCTGCGTGCGCTCTCTTTACATTCGCCGTGAAATTGCAGTCGACAAGCGGGCCACAGATTCGGAGAGCAAATAGAAAGAGTCATGCCATTAATTGTACAGTATAGCAGTGAGGATGACGATGAGCTGAGAGAGTATTGTTTGCAAGCGTTTGCATCATTTGTATACAGATGTCCCAAAGAAATTACGCCGCACATAAATAAAGTGAGCAGCCCTTCTCGTTCTACAGATTAAGTAGAATCACTTGTAATCCCGTGGGTCGGTAACAATGAACGTTTGTCGTTTAGATTATAGATATTTGTTTGGTTTACATCACGTACGATCCGAACTACAATTACGACGATGATATGAATGAGACGTCCGATGGGGAGGGCGGCGTGATGGAAATAGAGGAAGATGGAGAGGAGGATGGAGAAGACGAGTATTCAGACGATGACGATATGAGCTGGAAAGTTCGTAGAGCGGCCGCGAAATGTCTCGAAGCTGTTGTATCTAGTAGACGAGAACTTCTCCCTGACCTTTACAAAGTCGTTTCTCCAGCCTTGATTTCAAGATTTAAAGGTACCTCTCTCGCAAAACGAAACGCAGGGGCTTGTATTTCTAACTGTATCGATCGTTGAACGGTGAATGTATCAGCAGAAGGAAATTCTATTTTCACAGAAAGGGAAGAGAACGTAAAGTCGGATATTTTCCACGCGTATATTGCACTTCTGCGACAAACCAGACCAGCTACCGGCATGCCTCTCGATCCCGATGCAATGGAGGACGACGACGGTCCAATATCGTTACTGCAACAACAAGTCCCGTTGATAGTCAAGGCTGTCCATCGTCAGATGAAAGAGAAGAGTATTAAAACAAGGCAAGATTGCTTTTCGCTGTTAAAGGAACTGGTACTCGTGTTGCCCGGTGCTTTGAGCAATCACATACCCGCGCTGATACCTGGTATACAATACTCTTTGGGAGACAAGAATTCTTCGTCGAATATGAAGATCGATACACTGGCCTTTGTACACACGTTGCTAATAACTCATCAGCCCGAGGTGTTTCACGCTCACATGGCAGTCTTAGCGCCTCCGATCATAGCAGCCGTTGGAGACTCGTTTTACAAAATTACGGCGGAGGCGTTGCTGGTATTGCAGCAGCTCGTCCAAGTGATTAGACCGCACGGTAAATCGCAAGACATTCTTCCGCGAGGCGCTGCAAAAGTGTGCAGAATTCGTGTAACCGTTGAACGTTGTCCTCAGATAAACCATGCTACGTCGACTTCACGTCATTATCCGGGGACATATATCGTTGCACATTGATGAGACTACGAACAGCGGACATCGACCAAGAAGTGAAGGAAAGAGCGATCGCTTGCATGGGCCAGATCCTCGCGCATTTCGGAGACACATTGTCCGACGAATTGCACGTGTGCCTGCCTATATTTTTGGATAGACTCCGTAACGAGATCACGCGGCTCACGACGGTTAAGGCTTTAACGTGTATAGCATCGTCGCCTTTGAGAGTGGATCTCAAACCAATCATGGTACGTGGACGCGTCGAAATATTTACTCTTGATCCGCACGCAGAGTATTATTATTGTGCTTTCTTACAGGAAGAGGCAATCCCGATTCTTGGGTCGTTCCTCAGAAAGAATCAGCGAGCTTTAAAATTGTGTTCCCTGCCGCTTCTAGACACTCTGGTGCGAAATTACAGTTCTGCTCTCCATCCAGATTTGCTAGATAAGGTAAAGAATGTTGAACAGAAAGATTTAAGGGGAGCAATGGAATATTTTAACCCTCGGGATTGTAATTAATGAATATTTTTCTAGGTCACTAAAGAGTTACCGGCGTTATTGAACGAGACTGATCTGCATATCGCGCAATTGACTCTCAATCTTCTCACCACTATCGCTAAACTACACCCAATTGCTCAGACAAGGATGTCTGATAATATCCTCCCAGAAATATTAGTTCTTGTAACATCTCCGCTTCTCCAAGGTAGCATACCAGTTATTCGATGTTTCTATCTATTATAATGGAATAGCACGTGATTCGTTTTTATGATTTAGGCGTGGCGTTGAATTCGATGTTAGAATTCTTCCAAGCGTTAGTACAGGCGGACATACCGCGCCTCGGCTACAAAGCACTGCTCTCGATGTTGATAGCGATTGTTAATCAGACTGTACTTCACAAGCAAGCGTATCATTCCCTTGCCAAATGCGCGGCCGCGTTAACAATAACGCGGCATCAAGGGACCCAGACGGTGATAGAGCAATTTCTACAGGACGTTCAAAATCCGCAGAGCGACGCTCAGCATATTTTTGCACTGTTGGTTATCGGCGAAATAGGTAGACACATGTAAGTAACGTCAGCTTCCCCATGCTCCACTTATCAATTCATCATTTCTCAATTAATCCCCCTCTATCCAGAGATCTGAGTAAAATCAACCACTTGAAGTACGTAATTCTAAATTCGTTCTCGTCCCATTCGGAGGAGGTGAAATCAGCAGCCAGCTACACGTTGGGGAACATAGCGGTCGGCAATCTTCCGGAATATCTACCATTTATACTGATAGAAATCGAGGCGCAACCAAAGCGGCAATATCTTCTCTTGCATTCGTTAAAAGAGGTAAAGTATATCGTGTATTATGGAAGTGTGTTTCATCGCCCTACGCTTACTAGAAACATTAAACACCTCGAGAGTCTAATACATTGTAGATCATCACGTGTCAGTCTGCCAGTCCATCCGGCGTGTCTCATTTGCAAAATCTCGTGCCTTCGATTTGGATGCTTTTGTACAGGCACTGCGAATGCACGGAGGAAGGTACACGCAATGTCGTGGCGGAATGCCTGGGGAAACTCACATTGATCGATCCTGCTACTTTGTTGCCGAGATTGCAAGAGTCCTTGAAATCACCATCCGCACTTATGAGAACCACCACAGTTACCGCTGTTAAATTCACCATTTCCGATCAGGTGCACGTACACACACGGCATTATACAATTACTATACATTCGATTGCTACGTCGGTTCGTAAATGATCTATAATCTTCTGCGTACAGCCCCAGCAAATCGATAGCATGTTAAAACAATGTATGGGCAGTTTCTTGGTCGCTTTGGAGGACCCTGATCTGAACGTAAGGAGGGTAGCTCTAGTTGCATTTAATTCAGCGGCTCACAACAAGCCGATGCTCATAAGGGATTTATTAGATTCCGTGTTACCACATCTCTACACCGAAACTAAAATAAAGGTATGCTGCGGTTAACGAGGACGTTAAATACCGTTTCTTACTGATACGTCAGCTCTTCTGGCCAGCTAATAGATTTCTTTTTAATGCAGAAAGAATTGATAAGAGAGGTTGAAATGGGCCCCTTTAAACATACAGTGGACGACGGTCTGGATCTTAGAAAAGCAGCGTTCGAGTGTATGTATACGTTGCTAGACTCTTGTCTCGATCGATTGGATGTGTTCAATTTCTTGAATCACGTTGAGAACGGCCTCAGGGATCACTATGACATCAAGATGCTAACATATCTAATGACGGCCAGACTCGCACAGCTGTGTCCCTCCGCGGTTCTGCAGAGTAAGTGTCGCTCGTGGAAAATGGCATCGCTAACTTTTAATATAACGTGTACCGCTGCGTAGGGCTGGAGCGATTAGTCGAGCCGTTGAAGAGCACTTGTACAATGAAAGTGAAGGCAAATTCAGTGAAGCAGGAGTACGAGAAGCAAGACGAACTCAAGCGCTCAGCGTTGAGAGCTGTAGCGGCGTTGCTAACTATCCCCGATGCTGGTAAAACGAACCTCCAAGAAATTAAAGCGGCTCAGACATTTCATTTGCAAATGATAAGCTTCTCTTTTCAGATAAGAATCCATCGCTGTGCGAGTTCGTGACCCAAATAAAAGCGACGCCCGAGTTGCAACCACTCTTCGAGATAATCCAAAAGGATTGCAGCGGAAACACCGTGAACGAAAGTAACGCGATGGATCAAAGCTAAAAGACCCCGCGATTAAAATATCCTTTCTGTATTTCAGATTGATCGCTGTTAGCCATGCATTTTGCGGTCATATTATTCATAGTTTATTTCTATACGTTATTTTTTCATTATTGTCTTCGATCTGAACCCACGTAGTTTGAGATGAATGTGATTTCATGTAACACGCCATGTATAAATTACAGAAATAAAAATTTGCCAATTGTAAGCATCTTGCGATCACGCTCCCGGCTGCCACTTGACAATAAAAAAGGGAAGAAAACAATATGATTTATAATTGATCGAAGTAATTAATCTTATTTCAGGCGGATCGTTAATGGACTCCACGAATCTCCATCGCGTGGTGGACGTCACGTTCACGAACCTTCGATTGCGCCAATCGACCCAAATGTTTATGATTAATGCTCAACCTGCTTGCACGCGTTCGTGTCTTATATACTGACCTACTTACTTATCGCGCGATTCCTTAATAAATTTATTAGCAAGGCTGGCTACTACTTTCCCTCTCCGGACATTACTTAAAGGCTCTGTAAGCTGCATCTCAACGGAGAGTCGTCGATATTTATACAAACACACCGTGAACGTTTCATCAGGGCAGCGGTATTTAGCGTTAGTTAATGCATACTAAAAATAGATGTTTATAAATCCACAGATGTGGGTGCCGCTTTGCCAAATATTTTGCGGTCGATGTGGTATTTGCGGACCGGTTTAAGCGTTTTATGCCTTGCAAATCGCTGATATTAGCATACAGCCAAATAACGTAATGAAAAATATAAAAACCATATCAGTGGAGGACGATAACCTTAGGCTGAGATCCAGAAGAATCTTTCCTGATCTAAAGCAATCTGTAATTGAAAAATCTTTATGGAAAGGATTAATCAAAGTTGATTATTTCAAAGCGGGGTTTTGCAGTTTCTGTATATTTCTGCTGGAAAAATCAGCACCTTCTGGCGGATTGTGATCCTTACTAAATCATAAAACGTGGCAAAATTGAAATCTCGAATTATGGTATTGGTTGCTTTAAAAATTGAGCTTCGTCACAGGATAACATGACGTCGAAAGAGGTGGCGCAACGTCTCTGGAGAACGACTTAGACACTAAGTGTTAAAGAACAGTTAATAACTAATTAATTATAACCAAAATCTACGCAACGACCACATAGGAAATTAACCAAGGGTCTCTTCTTCAAGACGCAGTTCTAAAAGTTCATAAATTATTCCCGGGAAATGAGAAATTCGTGAATTTACAGTGACTGTGCAATGTTTCTATCTCCCTCCTTGTCGCGCACACTAGCGCTCTCTCTCTCTCTCTCTCTCTCTCTGGCATAGTTCGGACGTGCCACTTCTTCTAGTATCGTGTACTCCTATTAACTCGGGCGAATTTCCTGGTCCAAACAGTCAACTTGGGGATAAAGTAGGGATCGCGGTCGGTAATCTAACCTATATAAAAGGCTTTTTTATTAGTAGTACGCAGCGATTCGTAAATGAAACGCATACGAGGGATTGCTGAACGTTGTCACAAGACTATATTCTCAAATCCACCTGTATGTACAAATAGATAAATCATTTTCAAAAGATCGAGAATCCTTGAGGAAAGTGTGCATTCACTAATGGCGGCGGGAGACTTCTAACTCTGTCAAAAAACTCTTCATAGCTGCTTAATTGTAATCGGAATCATTACAACTATCATGTAGGAAAGTAGTGAAGGGTCCATTCTTCAAGATGAAACTGCAAAAGTTGATAAATTACATATAGAAAAGGCACCAACAATCGATGAAACTTGAGTGTTGACGTAGGATCGCGGCACTGTTCTCGTCATCGTCTCAGAGAATCGATAATAACTAATTAATTATAACCAAAATCTGCGCAAAGATCACATAGGAAAGTAGCCAAAGGTTTATTCTTTGATACGCGACTCTGAAAGTTCACAGACTATTCGGGGATAATGAGAAATTCGTTAATTTCCAGTGGCTGTGTAATTTTTCTATCTCCCTCTTTGTCGCGTACACTAGCGCTCTCTCTCGCGCAGAGCTCGGCCGTGCCACCTCTTCTAGTATCGTGTACTCCTATTAACTCGGGCGAATTTCCTGGTCGCAATAGCCCGAATAGCCAAATGGTCGGTAAAGTCAACAGCTGCTTAAGATAATTTTCTTAACAAATAGTAGACTAAGTAGTAGAGTTTTTAGCAATAAGTTTTAGAGATATATTAGGTAGGTACGTAAAAGTGAATGGTTATTAAATGATTTTTAAAACGTTAATGGTCCTACCGTTTATCCTGTGCTTCTGAATGTTTATGAATGGCATGTTTAAAATATAGCGTGAAAGGATCATTTTGGGGGTTCTTTTTAGCATGTCTTTTATAATATATAATTTGGAATAGAAAGGAGTAAGTAGTGGACGAAAGGCACATTACATAATAATACTCTTTTATCACTTAGCTGCATTTTATTGAAATAAGTGAAATGCAATACAATGAAATGTTACAAGTAGTTCTAAGAAAAATATTTTTAGAATTCGAGATTTCAATTTTGCCGCTTTTTATGATTTAGTAGGGGGCACAATACGCCAGAGAGTACTGATTTTACCAACAGAAGAACTAATCGGTGTTGACTTCACAACGGTTGACAGGCATTGATGTGCATTGATGCATTCAAATGCATTCTATCGGATTTAGATCAGGTGAATAAAGCAAACACTTTTTGTCGCTCTGAAATCTGGGCCAGAACTCTTGTTTTTTAGGCACCTATATAATGTTGCTATTCCTATCTCAAAAAGCTCTTCAACCTCAGCCTTTGAATTTCTGTTTTCTACCAAAGACACTGCTTTTTCCCTTAAATCTACGTATATTATCATTCCATTTAAACATACTATATTTATTTTGAATACTATGTAATAATAAGACATTGATAATAAAAACCAGGAGGGTTTTTTATGTTAGGCAAAGAGACTTCCAAGCCATTACAAGATGCTCGAGCTACCACATCTGAACAGAGTAGTCGTTCAATGAGTTCAGCTAAAGAAAATAGCGAAGCTGGTCCTAGCTCTAGAAAACGGAGGCGTTCTGTTATAGACGAAGGTAACATAGTATCGAAGAGGTTGTACAATGAAGAAACTAAATTTGCTAAAAGCGTGGTTGGTAGAGACGGAACTCCTGAATTTGAGCAGTTCTTAGATTTTTTAATTAGAGAAAAAAGACTAGAAATTATGAAAAGAAACAAAATAAATCCTGCCAATATGTCCAGTATTTTAAATAGAGCACGAGCTAATGCTGCAAAAGCTTTTGAAAACTTATATGATCTTTGGTTCGACGCAGAAGGCAATAAAACTCGATATTTAAAAACTTTAGAAGAAAAAGAAATAAATTTATCTAGTATGTCCAGTATTTTAAGTAAGGCTGGCGCTAATTCTGCAAAAGCTTTTAAAGAATTATACGATCTTTGGTTCGATGCGGAAGGCAACAAAACTCAATATTTAAAAACTCTAGAAGAGAAAGGAACAAGTTTAGCCAATATGTCTAGTATTTTGCATGGAGCAGGAGCTAATGCTCCTAGAGCTTTTAAAGAATTATACGATCTTTGGTTTGATCAGGAAGGAAAGAAAACACGATACTTAATAAAACTAGAAGAAAGTGGAGTAGATCTAGTTCGTATATCCAGTATCTTAAGTGGAGCAGGAGCTAATGCTACAAAAGCTTTCCAAGAATTATATGGCCTTTGGTTTGATGCAGAAGGAAATAAAACTCAATATTTAAAAATTCTAGAAAAAGAAGAAGTAAATCTAACTAATGTATCCAGTCTGTTAGGTAAAGCAGGAGCTAATGCTGCAAAAGCTTTTAAAGAATTATATGACTTTTGGTTTGATGAAGAAGGCAATAAAACTCAATATTTAAAAACTGTAGAAAAAGAAAGAGTAAATCTATCTAATATATCCAGTATTTTAAATGGAGCAGGAGCTAACGCTTCAGCCGCTTTTAAAGAATTATACGATCTCTGGTTCGATGCAGAAGGCAATAAAACTCAATATTTAAAAAATCTAGAAGAAAAAGGGGTGAGTTTAGCTAATGTGTCCAGTATTTTACATCGATCAAAAGCTAATGCTGCAAAAGCTTTTAAAGAATTATATGACCTTTGGTTTGATGCAGAAGGCAATAAAACTCAATATTTAAAAACTCTAGAAAAAGAAGGAATAAATCTGTCTAATATATCCAGTATTTTAGGTGGAGCGGGAGCTAATGCTGCAAAAGCTTTTAAAGAATTATATGATCTTTGGTTTGATGCAGAAGGCAATAAAACTCAATACTTAGAGCACTTTGTTAAGAAAAGAAATGGGGAAGAAAGTTTCACGCTGCATAACTTATCTGGTATGTTAAGTAGAGCAGGAGCCAATGTTAAAGATGCTTTTGTTAAATTGCATAGTGTGTGCTTTTATGGCAACGGGGAAAGAACAGAACTTTTAGATGATTTCTATAAGGCAGGCTTTAAGCCAAGCAACTTATCCTGTATGTTATGTGGATCAGGGGTTCGTACTTCTTCTACTTTAAAAAAATTGCATAGCGTTTGTTTCAATGAGAAAAGGAAAAACACGAAGCTTTTAGATGACTTATGTAAAGCAGGTTTTAGGCCCTGCGATTTATGTAGTATACTGAGTGGAACAGCGGATAGTTTAGAAAAATTTCATGATTTTTGCTTTATAGCAGAGACAAGAAAGTATTTATTCCATTTTTTAAATGAGAAACCTGGTGGTTTTGCACCCAGTAATTTATCTAGGATATTACACGGGGCTAAAGCTAATATTTGTTCTGCTTTAAAAAATTTTCATGATGTTTGTTTTGACGAGATAGGAAATAAAACACAGCTTTTAGGTGATTTCTATCAGGTAGGTTTTAGGCCCAAGTATCTATCAAATGTGTTATCCATGGCAGGAAATAATGCCGCTTCTATGTTAAGAAATTTTCATACATCATGTTTTCAAGAAAATTATTTGAATCACTTCTTGGCCAGGGAGGAACTTTTTACGCCAAAAAATTTATCAACTAAGATATTATATGGAGTAGGAATTAATATTTGTACCTCTTTTGAAAAGTTCCATGACCTTTGTTTTGATAAGGCAGGAAATAAAACAGAATATTTAAAGAATCTTAGCAAAAATAAACGGCATGAGGTATTTAGCATGCTATATGAAAAAGTTAGAGGAGTTCCTTACGCTTCCTTGGATGATATGTCTCTTTAACAACAGAATATTAGTGGAATAAGGAAAAGCAAATAAGATATAGATGATCTTGAGTGGTAGGCCAACTGATTTAGAAAAACCTCTTTTCCATAATCTTGAAAAAATATGATAGCTGCCCATACTCCCGCTCCAGCATTACCAAAATACCATCTGTACATATTGTGACTTCCCTTTCGTTCATCTTTAACTGTAACGAATTAATAAAATATATAGTTGCTTCTATGAAAGCACAATTTCTATAAACACAAAGGTAATTTAAGCTGCACCTTCAAATTTTATTATAAAAACAAAAAAGTGTGACAAGGAGCATTACCAAAAGGACCTGGTTTCGCCACCTTATTCTCTGTTTATTCAAAGACACCAAGAGTCACGAGTTTCTGTCTATCGCCGCCCATATGAATCGTGTCCAAACATACTCCAACAGCCTTCATTCACAGAGAATAGCTCATGAATTTATTACTGGCACGTATGCCTTGCAAGCAATGGCACGAATTATATATGCAAATTTGTAAATGCAGTGCAAGCCTTCTCGTAGCATCGGTTACCGAAACATTTAGCGCCCGAGGTCCGATTTGCGGTTCTCATGAAGTCGTGCCGATCCTCATGCGTGCATGGAGGCTCCAGTCCTTCACCTAATTCCAAAATCCGCCGCGAATCACGTCCTCCGCTAGACAGAATAGAAAGGCGTGCCGTTCCTCGGAAAAAAGGATTTATCTTTCGAGTTACGAGAACGACAGGAACGACGTGACTCATTAGCTGGAGTGAATGCCATGAGAAACAGTTCGATTACGCGAGAATTATATTTTGAAAGTTCCCCGAACGCAGTGGCACCAAAATGTCTAACGTAGGTTGCAGGGAATCACGTAGGCACCCGTAAGATGAACCGCTTTTAACTCCTCGCGCTTGTGTGCGTGCGCGCGCGTAATGCGATAGAATGTACAGATACAAGCTAATCGACTTGTCAGCATTAATTACGCGCATCGCTTCTAACGAAACGTTACACGCCTGGCGCAGATTGCTGTCGCGCTCGCCGCTATCGTAAGTCTCGCACTGATGGGAATTAAACTCAACTTTAAATATCATTCCTGAAATAATGTCAACTTTTACTGTCTTTAAGTACTTTACCCTGTTTCGACTAGGAACTAGAGTGTCGGCTATTTTGTTGCAGCGCAAACTATCGGCACGCGATGCACGTTGGTCAAATTAATCATTATTATCTACTGCGATAACTTTGATCGATCGTTACGGTGACCAGCAGTTAAATTTGAATGTTTACGATTAGAAGAGAATACAAAGAAAGTGAGGAACGAAAGACACTTTTTTCTCATGATAGAAATATGTGGTAAATTGTATTTTCGTTGCCCGGCAGAGGCAATGCCCGCATTGAGCGGATTGCCCTTGGATTTCAAAGTTAAATTATACTTTTGTAGGAGCACATCTGTATCAGTTTGAAAAGTAACCGTTTAGGAGGGCGTTCGATGAAAGGACACCTTCAAAACACATCTATTACTCGAGCATCTTTCATCAACGCGTCCAGTTACGAGGCTATGAAGTCGACCGAGTGTAAAAAAGAAGCAATTACCGAATGTTGGTGCACAGTCGAAACGCGCCACCCGGTTCCTACCGTTTCCTCTTATTCTTTTTCCTCGTCCTTCGGTTTCGTCGTAACTTTCGTGCCGCTTGAATAATGCATCGCGTTCTTCTCGTGTATCATCCCGCATCGGCCCAGTGAATGATGACAACGATAAAAGTCAGGAAAGAAGCGAGGACGCGTTACGTGCGCCTACAACATTTATAGGCACGTATTGTTAACGAGATTCGTGGAAATTTTGGGTCGTCGAATGCTTCTGCCATCGCACGTGGAGCTGCATCACAAGGACAGTGACCCGGTTTCACAAGCGTTATCGTGCGATCGCGTATTGTAAGTTGAGACCTTATCGATACGTCGATAAGACAATTAACTGCAATCTGATTTATCCTTTCTTCCTTTCCCTCTACTACCAATCAGAACGACGTCTGTCCCTTCTGCGTGCGATTTCCATTACGATCAAGCAAAAAGAAGTTCCGAACACGAGACTCCAGAGGAAAAAAAAATGAATCACATTATGCCGATATCATCGTTTTACATGCATCGTAGTGGATTTCGAAATCGATATATGTATATGGGATCGCGAAATACTTCCGCTGTCGTTTCCAAGCATTTTCCGCATTCTTCGTCGTATTGCTTATATTAATTTAGTTACGAAATTTTAAAAGCATGTATCCCTTGGCTCGACTCCGGCATCCTTTTCAATGGCAGTCGATTTTTTCGTCAGTCGATGGATCAAATCGACGGCACCGAACGGCAGGGAAAGAGACTATATTTATCACATTATGGTAACATTATCGTATGATAAAAATAAAAATACAGTCTCGATTACATGGTGAATTGGCAATGAATATTCAATATTAATTGAATACGCGTTATTTTAAAGTGCGTGAAATTTTCGAGGCGATGAGCATCGTTACGGATCACTGAACTCATCCCTCGTGATTTCAGGGTTCCTCTGGTGGCAACCCCTCTCGATCTCTACTTGATCCTGTGATTGGTGGGATCGTGGATCGATGGTGGGGAGGTATAAAACGGGTTACATTCGCGGCACGGCACACTGTGCGATAGTACGAGTTGTGCGCGTCGGTTTGCCTTTCGATTTTCCAAATTCATTCCCAAACGACGTTTCAAATTCATCGGGCGATTATCGTGTGCAATTGGCAGATATACGATTCGGCACGTTTAGACAGAATTGATATTCTTCTCGTTATTTGTCACGCACGATCCCGACGGGCGGAAGGGAAATAGCCATGTGTGTACGTACGTTGGTCGGCACCGAAAGCTGCGAGCCGGTAGTGGTACACAATCAGAGCAACAAGCTGCAGAAAGCCAAAGAGAAGTACATGAAGCTGCACGATGACCTGGTGGCCAAAGAATTGGAGATGATCGAGCAGCAGAAGACCCAAGCGGTTTTCATACCTGAACTGGCTGATGACATCTTGAGGGCCAGCACAATAAACTACAGCTCGCTTCTGAAAGCTCTGGCCAAGTACTACGAGGCGGTGCAGCAAACGAAATTCTTCAAGTGAGTGCTCGTTATTCATATTTCCCTGTACCCGATCCCTGAAAGGGGATTGAACTAAAACGATACATGATTGACGACGGATGTTCCCTCTCCCGGTTTGTCGCATTCCTCCGACCGTCCAGCCGGTTCGCAGCAAAGTAGAAAGTCCTATCATTTCGGTCAGTGGAAAGAAGAATGTAGCTAGCCCGATGGTAAGGTTCAAGTTTAGGGGACAGATAGTAATTGTCGCTCTGACTTAACGATTCCCTTTGCTAGGAAGATATACTGTCTAGCTCACGCGAGTTCTGGCAGAGTGATTATTTGGATTCTTTTTAAAAGTCACGTACTCATTTTTGGGCTCACGAGGTGAACATAACCTGTCAGAGGCGTGTGATTTTATTTAGATCACGTGACGAGGTTCGACTAGTGTTGTCTCGTAAAGTAATCGCTTGCTTACTGATATTATTTCGAGATTCAAAGAGGAACACTGAATTCGTTGAAGTGCAAGCTTCTGTGTGACCCGTTGATTCGTCGGCACGATGTCGTGTTAGGACTTTAGACGGAGATTAAAAATTTGAATATCTGGCGATTGATAAAAAATTGCGTTCTACGCGGGTAAGCGATAATCATCTTATCGATCGTGTTCACGCAGATGCGTCGGATAAATTTCAATTGTCTCGCCGGAAGAGCTCTACGGGACTTCGAATTCACGCGACAGACGAATGTAAGTCAGTAGTTTCATTTAAGTCTGTCGAACGTTATCATAATCTGAATTTATTTCCTGCGATTCTGTAC
Source organism: Andrena bicolor (assembly GCA_960531205.1). NCBI lineage: Eukaryota > Metazoa > Arthropoda > Insecta > Hymenoptera > Andrenidae > Andrena > Andrena bicolor. The sequence goes on from OY482667.1 coordinate 1,139,453, forward strand.
GCTGATAGGATCGAAATCGTAGCACTCTCTTGCTGATAACAGACGAAATCCTTGCGTCTACTCAACACTCCTCGAAGATTTAAGCGTAATTTACGTAACTCTAGGCGTGAAATTTATGGTCCGATTCCTATAACTAACACGTTAAGTCCCGAATAATGTTTTATCTTACGTAGATATCGCTTATTATGAATGTCCCATTCAACCGTTACAAGTGAATGATTTACTCAGGCAATTGAAATTAATTACGCTCGAAAATTCCCAACGATCTGTCGACTAATTATCTTCAGCATCGAGCAAGCAGCTTTATCAATCATTCAATTGTCTAAAGCTCGTATTTATATTCGCCATTATTTGCGTGGTCAAGGGAGAAGCACAACGATCGAAGGAGGCTCACTGTTTATTTGATAAATACGCTACAGAACTTTGAACACACGTGAATCACCATATCTTCTCCGTCTTTTATCACCGATATTTATTGATCCAAGCTCAGCTTTTGATCTTCTTTCGCGTGCTTCCGTGCGTTGCTTCAGCTTGCATTTATCTTTCAGATGAAATGTATATTCCCTCCCTTGCGAAACGACATATGGGCAAGTCTGCTAGCAGCTGGGAGCGTTTGAGTATTGAATATTGCAATCGACAGTGATTGAGTAAAAATGATATTCCAATTATAGACTCAATAATCGTTCATATGACTCTTAGGTATACTTTCAGCTTTCTATCCACCTCGGTATTTCCCGCGTTGACGCCACTCTCTCGGATGTACGTTTAAATTTGCATAGCACACATTCGGGCCTGAGTACATTCAATACAAATACGCTACCGTTTAAATTTATCGTGTTTGGCTTCTTACAGTGCATTCACTTGCGACTAAAATTAACTGCATTGAATAATAAGTCCGGTACCTATGCCTCGCGGGTGATCCTCGGCACGCGAGCACCGGCTTCTCCGAGCGCGATGCCCCGTGTATGCATAAGGATTCGGATAGGCAAACATCTGGACAATTACATAATCGAAGCGTAAGTTCGATAGCGCGGTGACATCAGAGGAAATTCAGATAAAGGCGTGAGGCCCTCATCCACGGTCGTTCGAGTGGCCGAATCTCGCGCCGAAGTGCCTCTTTCCCCTTCATTGGCGCAGGACGAGGTGCCGTGGCCGTTATTTTCAGGATCTTTTGAAATCTGAAAATGGAACGCGATCGTTTCTGGCCACTTTTCAAGATTAAAAATACACCGTGCCGCACGTGACCACAACAATGCAGTCAGATGACTAGAGGAAAGAATTCCCCACGTTCAATGTCGTAATATTTGCTCGGGGGGGAATCCGAAAACTTTGAGAAAGCATTAACGCTGTTGGAAGAGAACGTTATCGTCGATTAAGCATGAGCAGGCACGGTAATAAAAATTAACGGTTCTCGGGCGGAGTGAAAGCAAGGTCCCGTTCTTAACTAAACATTTGATTTGCAGAAGTTTAATAGGTCATCGCTAATACGGCGCGAGGGTACCATTCAACTCTTTCTGAATAGACCGAGTATCCCGTAAAGCTCGAGGATTCGTGATAGAAAGAAAGCAAGGCGGATCCTTTCTTTGCCCCTTTGCTTCGTCCCCGATCGCGAGGTGGTGGACAAAAAAGGTAGCCGGCTATTTGTAGACAGGAAAGTGAGGATGCCAGAATTATTCATGAAATTTTAGGAACCGAGTGGTTTTCCCCTGCGCGCACGTTTCGTAAGAAGCAGCAGGTAGTTGCGGAGGAATTTTAATGGCTATAATCTCGGCGGACATCTGGCAAGGGGAGCGCGAGTCGAGGGGCTCACTAAAAAGCCACATTTCAAATTCACAGGGGGATTTGAAAGCCAGGAATGCGACGGGGGGTGCGTCAAAGTCGTTCGTCTGTCGTGACGACATCTCCACCCTAAATCACGAGCTTGTCGCACTCGCGTTGCTTGCCATTTGAGCGAATGCACCTGTCGATCCAACAGCCTGCCAAAACCAGCTGAATAAATACTCTGAGCACTCCCGAGCGTCGTAGCCACCCTTTCAAATCTGTTTGGAATGCCTAATGGAATTGTGAGTCTCGGTTTGCAAAATTTCGATGTTAACTTTTCCTGAATGCGTATCTTGTGTATCTTGGGACGGCTTCCGATTCCAATTAGCGCGTACAAAGTGCGAGGCGCATTGTTCGACCAGCATCGTTAAATCGCAGTGGCAATTGCAAGTCGCGCTGCGTTCGTGCGCAATCGAGGCGATGGACTGCGTGCCATCTCGCACGTTTTCCAGGTGCTTCTTGATATCTGGCTCATAACTCCGGGCTTGTGCTGCATATCAGTTTCGTAAGCCTGAAAGTCAGGTCTAGTGCATTCAGCCGCCGAATTACGACCCTGTAACTGGAACTGTTGATCCCTTCGCTTGAAAACTGTTGGACACGTAACAGCGAGGCTTAAAATCCATTTTCCTGGGAAGGGACATTTACAAGGAAAGATCCCCAACTCGGAAATTAAAAAAATAGGTATGAATTTTTGTAAGAGATAGAAGAAAAGTTTTCAGACGAAAGTTTCTTCTTTTAATTAGGACTATTCATTTGGCAAAAGTGATACGCGAGTTATAACAGAAAATCGGAAAACATCCGGATGTTCACGTGTTAATTTCACCCCCTTAGAGTGAATTTTGGCAGCAAAAAGTTTCATAATTTTGGAATTTCCGTGGAGAGGATCTCCCCTTGTCAGCTAAACATAAAATATTAAACTTAAAAACTTTAAGCAGGGAATATTGATTGGCTGCCCGCAAAGACACCATTGAAAGAAATTTGTTCTGTCTTCCGCACAGATTGTCATAAGGGGAATGGAAATCTCTTTCGCTCGACCTCGAATCGTGTCGCGAATAATTGGTGTGAGAGAATTGACGCTGGCCGTGCAGTGGTCCTGGATGATTGATGTAATCACAAAACTCGGGGGATAACGTTACTCGCCACAGACGACCGTTATCAGTGCTACTACTTTTACTTGTTCCGTTGACGCATCGTTGCTACCATTGCCCGTGCATTTACATCATTTCTTGGGAATCCCGCGTTCCCGTAGACCTGGGAGTTGAACACTTCTTCAGGGCATTCGGAGGGCCTTAAGTTCGGCGTTTTAAAAATCCCAGCCCCCTTTCGTTATTGGCCTCTATTATTAGCAATAAGCGACGAAGTGGCACAGCATCCTCGGAGACGACCACTTAACCACACGAGGTGTAACGTACACCGACTGAGAAAGCCTCACACGTAATGCACAATAAAGCATACAGAAAGCAAAAGGTTCGTCTACTTGCGAGTATTGAACCACGTGTCTTTACATACTGGCAGACAGTGCCACCACTTTGATTCGCGCAGGGAAGACAGGCTTCCCATACATGCAACTGTCCCGAGTGGCGTGCTTGAATCTTCTGTAATATTATACATGCTTGACAAAAGAATTGCTGGGTAAATGTAGAAAGTGGATCTCAGGGGAACGGTAATTAAAAGTTATTTAATGATAAAAGTGGGATATTAACCATTTCAGTGGCGCACTCAGGATTTAATATAGGGGGAGCGGAGTTGAAGAGATAAAGATATTTTTAATGCAAATTAGGTGATTATGAAAATCTATTTAAAGAATAAAATTCAGCGTTCTTTTCTTTTTACGAAGCTCTTGAATTACTTCATTCGCGATTACATTAATTTCCTTTTTACAAGCTTTTATTTAGCTTCACTTGTGAGTTCGTTCGATAATTAGTTTGTGAGGATGAAATCTTGTAAGCTAATTTTGACCCACTTCCACTTGTCCGATCGACTTGAAATTTTGCACACATACGTAGTTCCTACGACAATACAAAAGCTTGTTTTAAATTTTTGTTTAGTTTGGCTTATTCCTCTTTCTTTGGGGGACGCTAGAGTCCCTGGGTGCGCCACTGAACCATTTGCGTAACTATACTAACATTCCACTGCTGAAATACTTCAAATCGATTAGAGTTGTAATAGGGAAAGTATCGATAGCGATTGGAATCTCCGTCAAGATGAAATACTTGAGTACTTTGCCTTAAAATTATCGAACGAACCACTGTACGCGCCTTCGTTGAGCCGGGAGGAATAAAAATAGCCCTTTACCATGTATCGATAGAACATTTTGTATTCAAGATACGAGCGATTAACAGTTTCAGTACGCGATTTCCTGCTCGCACCTCATTTAAATGACAAGCGTTCACGTACCTTTGCGCACACGCTCTACCACTAACGATTTAAACGGCGCGCCCGTGGATCACGATTCAAAACCCTGATTATTCTTATCTCGAAAAAACGGCCCCGCATCAAAAAATTCTGAAGGACTCGATCCCTTTCGCCATGAAGAACACTCATGCAACGATTCGATGGATGCTTTTATTAGCACACGCTGTACATTCAAACTAAAAAGGTGATCTTCAGAATTCTCAAATCATTGTCCACACTGTATTTTTATGTAAATTGAATAGATTGTCAGAATGCTCGATAGCATTGGTAATTGGAAGATAATTGTGATTTCAAAATCGAGGCGGATGCTTTAAGGAATTAGTAGATCGCCGATATCTCTTTGTGCTCGCGTAGGATTGGAGACGCTTTTTGGGAAAGACTTTCATTTCGAGAAGATATCGGGCACCGACGCGCCCGCACGGAACTTTCCTCGGTGGTGGGGAAGTGATGCAACCAGTCTACGGCTACGTGCGAATTGATTACATCGACATGGCAGCAGGTCTACAGCAAATATTGACTGTTACCAAGTCTGCGTCAGTAGCCTTTCTGCAAATATGTTTTCCACTTATTACTTCGCCCCTCAATGAGACCGCGTCATATTTTCGAATGTCTCGTCGTTGCGCGACATTCGAAACTGGAATAAGTACCACTTATCCCCCTTGATCTACATATTTTTTTAGCCTTATTTCACCCGATGTCGCAACACCAGACAACGTTATCTTAGAAAAAAAGAAACAGCAAAATCGTCGCGCTGGCAGCGAAGTGTGTTTGTTCACGATAGACTTTGCAAGATAATGTATCTTTAAATTGCCGCACTGATTTCTTCCCCTAATTTTCGTTTAACGTGAGCGTACCGAGTTTCGCTGAAAATCCAGCGCACAATAGATCTCTGTAACACTTTGTTACATCATGCTCTGCTTTAGCCCAGCCCTTGCTGTATTTAATTACAACGGCGCTTGCGGTACTGTGTCGCAATAAATTGAAACGTTCGATTCGGAGCGAACGCCGCGACGGAGGTCGCTTTCTTTTTTCGAAGTCAGATCGCAAGATTAGACAGAAAACGTAAAGTACAAGGTTGCTTTGAGTGTCTTTATTCGAACGCAACTTCTGTTTTACGTTACACCGTGGTTCAAGGGTACACGTACTGATTTCTGTAGCGAATTTTGTTTGCGATCGAGATCGAGGTTCGCGAATATTGGTTTCCCTGCGGACTTAAGAAATTCCCATGCATCATCGGGTCCTCGCAGCGTCTGGCGCCTAAGAGGACGGCGATGCTGAGTGTCTCGTGAGTTGGACTTAACGGAAGAACCGGATTCGATAATGAGATACGGTCACGCGAGCTGCATGTAAACTGTATCCCCGATGATGTTCTGCATGTTCGGCCAATTTTCGGCCAATCTCGGCAGCCGTTTAAGGGAAAGTATTTTTTTTTTTAGATCGTTCGACGCGGATGGGACATTCTTGGTATTCTTTCATTCAATTGAACAGGAATTGTAATTGTACCTCCGATTCTTCTGTTATTTTTATCGTTCGTTCTTCTCCATTTTACTGAAGCGTAGGAAAAATTGAAACACTTCGCTGACGGCTTTTATGAGTACGTCGATGCGCACGATAGTCCCTCATAAGCTTGTAAGACACTCCTTGTTCGATTTCCAATTAGTACTATCTCAGTCCCGTATTATTGGAGATTCCTTTCCATAGAAAATTGTAATTAGGCTAACGATTACCCCGGTATCTGAAATTACAGGTCGTTAACTCGGGAATGATGGATCGATCGAGTAGTCTTCTTAGAAATCTTCTTGTCGCTTGCCCGAACCGCCGAAATAAATTTCATACTACCACCAACGTGCTGCGTACTTTAGGAACTTCGCTTTACCTCGTTTGCATAATAATTTTGAATAATTTTCTGTGGTTATAAAAAAAATTTTATATGTTTTAAGTTATAGTAAATGAAAACTGATCAATTGTTGCAGAACATTGAGGAAAATTTAAAGGAACTTGTAATATCAGTGTAATATTCTTTTTCTGTTACAGAATCCTGTTTTACACTACACAACCGGCTCATATAATAATGATCGCAGCAGTTCTATGTGTGACGTCAGCTCTAGTGCCAACAAAAGACCGAGTACAAGTCGCTGGCCATCCTCACTCAAGAATAACTTCCTTCATTTACCTTGCCTCCTTCGTGATGCACCTTGGCGCCCAAATCTGGATGACCTTTGTCTCCGGTAAATCATGGCTACTATCTTTTTCCAAAGCTTTGGCTATAACTCTTTGTAATTACTTGTAACAAAGGCCAAAGGCTAATAATCTTTACCTTTAACGCTAAATGTGTTGTTACAATTTGAACTATTGTTGTTGCAGGTCTCTCGCTATATTTCGCCTTGCCAAGACACGCGTTCGGAGAGGTTCAGCGTATACTCTTTCCCAGATACTTCACCATTAATGCGTGTCTCAGCCTCATTACCCTGCTTATCTTTGTCAAACATCACCCGACTCATACATGGGACACTGAAATAACCACTCAGGTTTGTAGCCAGTGAAATAATAACAAGATCATTTGGATAGGCTTAATTTCTTTAGATTTCCTCCGAAAAGAATCTACGTAGTAAGCGTAACAAGTAATATACTTTCAGGTATGCGCCATGTCTGCTGCTTTCTTCCTAGAACTGTTAATAAGACTCTACCTTACACCACCTCTTCTGCAACTAATACTGCAGAAGAACAGCCTGGAACGTGCCGCTGGAGTAGGCAATGAAATTGGACGTCACAATCCTGGCCCACTGAAGCATTGTCCTCATTACTTGAAAATCCACAAAGCTTTTCGACGTGTTCATGTTTACATCGCGATGGGGAATATGCTGACCATGGGATGCACCGTTATACATCTCCATTACATAGCCAGCAAATTGTGCGTCCTTTAAGAACGCTTGCGATCAAAACTTCCGCAAGTTTTCATCAGCGAATGTACGTTTTCAGAATTCTGGAAGTAACATGTACTATTTCGCCAATATATTAGAGGGAAGCACTAATCGAAGTTGTTTAGTGTCTGGTTCCGAGTACAGGCAGAATTCTTATATGAATTTCAATTTTTACGTAGTCTGAGATTTTTAATGTAAAAGTGTATCGTGTTTTGCATTGAAGGAAAGAATGTAAGCCATAAAGTTAATGTTGACGTATTGTCTGCTAAATTGCGCTTGAAATATTCCGTATACAGGTATTTACCACAATGTCTCATTCGAGAATGCTTAGGTAAAAGAAACTGAGCTCGATCTACGCACCCTGTAGAACAAGCACTCAGTGGAATTCAACCACCTTTTTAGTCAGAAATAAGTTTATAAGCATAAACGTCAGAAGTATTAAAATGAAGAACATGACTTCTTAATTTATTACAATCCGCGATGCCTTAATCGTAATAAAAGTTCGAAGGATCACGACGAATATAAGTTGCATTTCCACGCTTATCGGCGAGGTGATTTATACGGGCTGTCCGTTGATATTTTATCGTTAATTACATGTTGTTGTTTTCTAGAGAAGTGCAATGTGCGTGTCCGTAGCTTTGTATGCATGCCTCTGGATAAAATTGAAAGAAAGACAAATTTCTGTTGGAGGAGTAAATCGGTAGAAATGTGATTTAGTGTGATGGTGCATGCGTTTATTCTTCATTTGTTGACAATTGACGCAAAATTTGAATAATTGTTTTAAGAGCTTTGAGACAATAATTCTTGCCAAAGTTTACTATAAATTTACTCTTAGCAATATTTCAAAGAACTGTATTTGACATAGCTAAATGTAAATATTTAGTGATATTAAATCCTGAAATGGAAAGATTCGGAGAAACATATGAATACGAAATCACTCGACTGTGCTGATAGGTAATGAAGAATTTACTCTGTATCAGAGTTAATAATATTTATTAAAGTAGCGGTAGTATATATAATAGTATAATCTTATAGCCGTGCGAAGGTGTCAGGAATTTCATTGAAAACGGAGAGAAAATTATTGCGAATAATTAATGTATTGGCTAACATTCTGACTCATGTACTCGCGCCTCGTTATTGTAAATAATGCATTTCGCTCATTTTGTAGCTATAAATTATACGACATTTCGGATACAAATACAAAAGTCTGCCTTTTTTTTCGAATTTAAATTTTGTTAATCACGGTTCCTATTATGTTACGTTCACTGCGGAAGATATGATTCTTGTTCGAATTGATATTAATTTGAATAATCGACGTATAAAAATTAATCGATTTTAATTACACTTTTAATGACACAATCTTACATCTTTAGGGTTTTGAAAACTCGTAAGTATGTAGTGATATCACATAAGTCGCTTCATTAATACTAGTATCACCAATACTACCACTATAACTTTTGTCATTGCAATAAGAGTTAAACGGTATTTCCCTCTTATCAAAGTACGAATACATCAATGTACTATAACGTAATAATGACTATCGCGTATATTTTGAATGATTCTACAAAGTATGGAAAACATATCACTATTACATTCTATCGTTTTCTAAAGAAAAACCAAGTGAATATATAAATATAGACATATATACAATTGCGTAACGTAATGGATATATTTTATTTTATCTCATTTTTATGAAAGATGCTCACTCGAATCTGGCCCGATACTTCAACGCATCGCGCCGTCTCGTGAACTTGTGATTTCCCAAACTCCATGGTTGTGGGTTGTATAGTTACAAAATAAAATACATCGATTACGGTCATTTACATTATTATAAATATACATATGATTCGTCAGTCTCTATATGTCGTATCTCCAGAATATAGCGATATCCATCTATCGATTATTGAAGATGTACGAAATCTTGTACAAATTTTATAACTACTATTTAACTATCGTTCGATGAGCTCTTATATTTGCATCATTTCACTTGATCACGTGTACATTTGCTTGACAATCCTGAGGATCTTAAATACATACATAAATACCAGTGGCACAATGATAACACGTTGCATTATCGTTGAGTTAACATGTACACATACTCGATATTTTCAGATTGATTTCAATAACTTAAACTCGCGTAATCAAATGAACAGGTCGGAATTTATAAAAAGTAAAATCTTTCGAACATCGTATAATCCTCTGATCGCAAAACATTCGATACCTCTCAGGTATTCTTCCTATCGAGTTCTCGTTATCTTTAAAAATAACTAGTATTTGTACATGCCTATTTTACAGGTACAAAAAGGATACCATTAAGTGTGTATGGCAGAAGCAGAAATCCATACGAACATTGAAACGAAACGGTGTACGATCCAATGAATTTAAGTAACAGTTTGTAAAAGAAACTTCGTTACTCGTATTCAGCTATAAACCTAGCAGACGATACATACTTTCTTTACACTCTGAGAATTTCTGCCGCTTTATTGTAACAGATCGCGATCCAGTCGGGCTGCGTAGCACCCCACTGTATTTGATTCACCTCTCCTTCCGCGGCCGTGTAAGCGAGGATTGGATCCTCGATTGCTCTTGGCATTTGCTGTATGTCCCAAATTAATGCTTGATGATCATCGCCCGCTGTACAGATGTGACAAGACGAGTGCGGCGCCCAAGCTATACCATTCACGCTTGCTCTGAAAAGGGAGATAGAGATTGAACGGCAAAGTTTAATATAACATATACAGGTGCGAAGGTAAAAATAAATGTGTCATTCACCTGTGATTGTTTAGCCTCGCAACTGGTGTGCATGGGACGCGAACGTCTAATATTATTACTTCGCACGCGTCCATCGCCACCGTTGCAAGATAATTGGGGTCCTGTTTGTTCCACGCGAGTCTCAACAGCGGTGTATGCTGCGGATCCTCGTAGATTATCGTTGAATGTTCCAAATGTCGCAGGTCGAACATTCTTACAGAACCATCTGCACCGACAGACGCGAACATATCCCGGCCACCGCCAGCACGACTGAACGCTATGTCGTACACTTCTTTGTCATGAGCGATTAACTGCGTCTTTACGTGTCCTGTGACCATATTGACTCTACCCAAAACTTGCCCCGTCTCCAATCCCCAGATAGTGCACGTCGTGTCTATGCTCGAAGTGCCAATTAAGTTTGGATCGACTTCGTTCCAGTCGAAAGAAGTGAGAGGAGCACAGAAGTCTGAATTTTTGTTATTGTTCAAAACACACTCTAGACGAGTCTCTGGTTCGGCAGCCCGCCAGACTCTTAGATAGTCTCCAGACGTAGCCAGAAGATCGGGAAACAGCCCTGACCAAGGTTGAACAGGTGCGAATTCATATTTTGTTAGAAAATCTTATAGGAATAATATTATAACAGAGGAATACCTTTACTGTCTGGTATCCACATAATCTTAGTCGTCGGATATGGATGATCGAAAGTACTTTTGGCACTGAATTCAGAAGTCTCTTCGTCCAGCGAAACTATTTGCACTTTATTGTTGTATTCTTCTACGAAGCTGCCGAGAGCCAAACGGAAACGCTTGTCAGGGCGGACTGACCAGTTCATACTATACAAAGGCCATGGTGCCTCGTATTTGTAAATTTCTTTTCTCTTTGGAGGCACGCTATGTAGAGCCATTGCTGCCTTATATAGTTTCCCCTGAAAATAATTCGGGCGAGATGTAATAATCGCAAACTTTACCACAAAACCAAGTTACAGCTAAGAGATTCCAGTCTTTATGATTACGGTAGGATAAAGTTATTGCTAAAAGATGTGAAAGAAAGTAGTAATTGAACTGGTTTAAGTTCGATGCAGGTTCATAATAGTCATAATAGATAAACAAACAAAGAAATTTGGACTAACCTGAAAATCCGAAGCGGTTCCAACGCAACCGTTTTTAAACGCAATGTACAGGTAAGCTGGAAAAATCTACTAATTCATGGTAAACATATTACCGGGTAAAATGCTTTGTACATGTAAATTCCAACTGAAAGTTATTAATATTAGAAGGAGCGAGCTTCCTAAAGGTATACAATTAACCAAATCTTTCGCGATAACATAAAATGGCGCTCTTTTAAATTTGACATTTTATTGCTGTCACAAACTTTTATCTCCAAAATTCTCTATTGAAATTGCAACAATGAATTAAGTACGCTACCCGAGACGCGTTGTTTCTTAATATATGGAGAATAATATTAATACAGGATCTGTAAAGTTAATAATCATTTACGAATAATTATTTATGGCATCTATCACAGGTGTCTAACATGTATCAATTAATAGGATTTATTACAAATATAAATTCATTCGTTACAAATCGGAGTAAATTTTACTTAATTTACAATAGCTATTTACATGAATGGATAGTAGAAAAAGGATTGGCCACGCTTGGCCACGTGATCAATACAACACTTTCCATGCCATCTCGAGATCGACGTGAGAACACATCGTTGATATAGAAGTGTATAAACATGAATGCTGGTACAATATTGTATTATTATTATGTATAAAATATATAATCACTATCTTCTCATTTTCATTGTTAAGGTTGACAGCTTTCCATCGTTCGTCTCATTTAAAGTTCCTGTCCACGGAGAAATGTTGCCAAGGTTTATCTGTAACAAGAAGAAAAATATTTTTAAAAACCGGATTTGTGTATTATAGAAAATACAACAAATATTCCAACATAATTTCATGTAAAACGTATAAAGAATAAAAATATTTTCGCAATTTAACCATTTTATTTCATGTAGAATACATACCTACATCATTTCTCAAAGAAGTACGACTCTTTTTCACATAGTTCATATTCATCTGTATATTTACCTATTTCTTTTAAATAAATGAGCTCTGTCATTTTGTAGAGGCCTTAAGTAATCATACTGATCGTGAACAACTTAATTGCTGCTTTAAAAAAGCGTTTTATACATTTAATATATTAACGACCACGATCCCTGCATTATCACAGAATTGGCTTTTGCACCAGGAAATTCTGGAAAGTATCAGGATCACATATAACCAAAGTTGGTGGCACGAAATTTATCTCTATCCTTCTCGCACGCACTACCGCTCTCTCTCGCACGCTTCACCTATCTCCCTCCTTGTCGCACACACTAGCGCTCTCTCTCGCACGCACAGCTCGGACGTGCCACCTCTTCTGTATCATGTACTCCTATTAACTCGGGCGAATTTCCTGGTCCAAACAGTCAATTTGTTGATAAAGTAGGGATCGCGGTCGGTAATCTAACCCATATAAAAGGCTTTTTTATTAGTAACTATGTAGCAATTCGTAAATGAAACGCATACGAGGAATTGCTGAACGTTGTCGCGAGACTATATTCTCAAATCCACCTGTAGAAATATATAAATCATTTTGAAAGGATCGAGAATCCTTGAACAAAGTGTGCATTCACTAATGGCGGCGGGAGACTTGTAACTCTGTCAAAAAACACTTCATAGCTGCTTAATTGCAATCGGAATCATTACAACTATCATGTAGGAAAGTAGTCAAGGATCCATTCTTCAATATGAAACTGCAAAAGTTGATAAATTACATCTAGAAATTGCACGGACAATCAACGAAGCTTGAGTGTTTACGTAGGGATCGCGGCACTGTCCTCGCCACCGTCTCAAAGAACCGTTAATAACTAATTAATTATAACCAAAATCAGGGCAATGACCACATAGGAAAGTAGTCAAGGGCCTATTCTTCGAGACGCGACTTTAAAAGTTCATAGAATATTCGCGGGAAATGAGAAATTCGTTAATTTCCAGTGGCTGTGTAATTTTTCTATCTCCCTCCTTGTCGCGCACACTAGCGCTCTCTCTCTCGCGCACAGCTCGTCCGTGCAACCTCTTCTAGTATCATGTACTCCTGTTAACTCGGGCGAATTTCCTGGTCGGAATAGCCAACTCGGGGATAATGTAGGGATCGCGGTTGGTAATATAAAATATAGGTATAAAACGCATTTACATTATTAACTGTTGATTTATAAATGAAATTTATACGGCTCATGACCCCTGATAGGAGTGACTGTCCCATGTGATATTTAAGTATATTTTGCTTAAAATTAAGTAAGGTATTAACAGTTCTTGAGCAGGGTCCAAAAAAACTCCAACTTTAGCGAATATTAATATTATTGAATAAACGATGGTCCGCCTACAAGTAATTCATACACTTTTACAGCTGTTTCTTAAAATATAGAGAATGTATAGACCCTTGACTACTTCCCTATTCAATATTTGAATTGATTCTCTTTATAAGTAGGTAGTTATTAACGGTTCCTCGACACACAAGAAAATGACGACGTATTCAGTGAACTTTCACTTTATTGGACACGTGTGGATTATCTAAGGATAATGTTTGTACTTTTACAGTCGCATGTTATAGCCTAGAGATCTGGACGTCTAAGTACGATTCCATCTGACCGTTCTTATAAACTTGAGTGCATCGCCAGTCAGTTCTTGACTAAACACATACATACAAACATGGAATGCAGCAACTTTCTCCAAGAGTGAAATCTCTGGAGACGAGAAAGTTCGTAGCATCGAAATATAAAATGCTCCTCATCCGCCTTGCTCAAAACGTGGCCAGCATCACACTTACAACTGACACGGTACGAAACCCTTGGCAATACACTCTCAAACAAAACGCAATTCAGATTAGCGTTCTCATTTCATACTCAAGCAATTCCGTCTTGATGTTCGACGCGATTGTTTAACAAACCGTGCCCTCATTAGCAATCAACACAAATCTCACAATTCTCCATTTATGCGCGATTCGCTCCTTGGCATTGAAATAAAAAAGAGGGTACCTACTGTAGCTTGCGCACGCACGTGTACATATGTATACACAGGGCGGCGTTGAAGAATTGAAAGTGGCTCGCAGCAGAATAAGAGAAAGAAATGGACTGGGAATGAAGCGAGGAGATGCGATTCAGCTCGTGGACATTCATTTCACCGCGGTCCGTAGCCGGACCAGCATCTTCTCCTGAAACTTGGGAAAGTTTGCGCGTCGCGCTGACGACTGTGATCCTGCCAGCGCAGAGGAGCAATTGCGATTACATTTCTCGCCGTTCGCGATGGAGAAGAAGCCGATCAGCTTCACAACCGTCGAGGGCGATATGGGAGAGCAGTTGGACAAGATGTTCGGCGTGAAACCCAGCTTCCTGAGAATAGAACCGGGACACTGTTTAGTAACGCCGCAATTCGTGCACTATGGGACCAGGATACGCGACCTGGAAGTCTACGAAGACGACGTGTGGTTGATATCGTACCCCCGGACAGGTAAATTCCCATCGAAATCGTTGCTGACGAACCTCCACCGCTCTGTATTCTTTAATCCTCCTCCTCTCGCAAATCGCAGGCAGTAATTGGGCGCAGGAGATGGTGTGGTGTATCGGGAACGATTTCGACTACGAGAAAGCGAAAACTTTAGTGGTCCTACGTAATCCGCTCCTCGAGTGAGTTTCGATTTAACGATCCAATCGTTAATTTTTAAAGAGTATGCAGAGGCAGATGGCTTTGACTGTTATTGCTTTAGGAGTTCGAGCTTGATGGTCTCGGGAGACTACGTGAAGGCGTTCGCGCAGTTAGGCGACTCGGTGGAGATGGTCGCGAAGATGCCCCGCACCAGATACATCAAGAGTCATCTGCCCGTTGAGTTGCTGCCGCTGCAAATCCACCAGAAGAAGCCAAAGGTACTGGTAGCTAACGAACAACGAGGAATAAAGACATTTAATAATTAATAATAATAATAATAATTAAAGAAAATGTGTGATCGCGTCGCGTAATTACATCGATCTTTCGAACGTTTCAGGTGATTTACATCACGAGAAATCCAAAGGACGTGTGCGTCAGCTTTTATTATTACTGTAGGCTGGTGCATAATATAAAGGGCAGCTTCGAGGAGTTTGCGGAATTGTTTCTCCAAGAGCATGGTACGTATCGAGCAGACGATCGAGGAAATCGTTACTCAGAGAAACTCTTGTCGCTTTAGCACCCTTGGGTCCGTTTTGGGACCACGTGCTCAAGTACTGGGCGCTCAGGAATCAGGACAACGTGCTCTTCTTGACCTACGAGGAGATGAAGGAGGTAAGGTCCTACCCCCACTCGCGATCAGGGTTGTCCGGAGACTTTTTTCTAGGTGGGGGCAACTTTCGAATGATGGTAAAGAAAAATATACCCTTCTTGCTTTTTTCACCCATTTTATAGTGCTAATTTAATTAAAAATTTAAAAACAAGAAAAAATTCAAGAATATTCCCCTTTTAGTATAAACTTAATAAAGATCAATATTGAAAAATAAGCGATTTTTTCTAAGAAGCCGGGATGGCAAATGCCCCTTTTGCCCCTACCCCCTCCGGACGACAATGCTCGCGATAAAAAAATAATAACACCGTGAGTCTTACACGAACGATACATTGGCAGAATCAAGAAGAGGCTATCAAAAGAACAGCGAAGTTTCTGGGTAAAAGCGTGACGGAGGAGCAAGTGGCTGGTCTCTGCGAGCACCTGAAATTCTCGACGATGGCAGCGAATCCAGCCGTGAATATGGAAGACTTTTTCGTGAAAACGGGCGCGGCGGAGGATGAGAATAAATTTATAAGGAAGGGCAAGGTCGGCGACTGGAGGAACCACATGTCCGAGGAGTTGTCTAAAAGATTCGACGAATGGATCACGAAGCATCTACACGGAGCCGGACTGAATTTTTACACAGATCTGGTTTCGCGCGACGAAGAATAAACCGTTCGTCTACTGAGAAATCGTCGTCTACGCGATTATATTGTTGAATTATTTTGTTATTATTGCGTTGTCTATTGTAAATGTATTACACACGTATCATATGTGATAGGTATGTAATTCCGTTCGGGTAAATGATGCGTCTACTTACCTTTGTTAAAGAAATATATCAGAATGCACATGTACGCTCGGCGGCTATAAATTAGCGTTACTTATTCCTTAATTACCGCTATTAACGGACACATTTACAGGCGATGTGTAAGACCGGTTTTCTATTAATGGGAATCGACTGCTAGACAGCTCGTATTCGGGATTTTTCTCTCCGTAGGTTCTCGCTCGTTTCCAAGGGAATCGAGGAAGGCGGGAAACGAAGGCTCGCTTGATAGAACGAAATGATCAATCGTTTAGTTTAGCTGTAAGTGCGGCGTGACGCGAATCTTGCCGAGGAATCGCAGAGAATTCGAGACTCGCGCCTAGTTCTCTCTTTCGTTTGGCCTACCGAACACGGTATGCATGCCCACATACGACGTTCTATGTCAAAGCAAAGATGGCGTTGATCCGTGTTGTGTCAGGTGTTTAAAGTTTCTTTGGAATCCCTCGGGAATCTGACATTCCACGCAGTGGCGACGATTCAGTTTGCTGTTTATGCTGCCCTCGGTCCCGTCGAGCATCGTCGAGCCAAAGAAACGTGAACGCGTCTGTCAAAAGTCACGTGCAATATCGCCCGCTAATCAGCTATCTCTACGCTTAACCTCAGGCCCGAGCGATCACTGCACGGGTCGAATCTGAAATACTCGTGAAAATTCACCAGGTCCACGTCGATGCCGTCCATTCTCGCAGACAATCCATCGATTATTTACGACGATTGATCCGCACACGTTATCAACGACGATCGTTCGCGTCGTCGAATCAAAAGAAACGGTTATAAAAAAGTATTGTCCACTTGCAATTGAAGTTTTGCCTCTCTGGGCATCGTTCGTCGTGTCGTGCGTCGTGTATAAGCTGCTGAACACATTCGATTGAATGCTGGTGAAACTCACAGCTAGATGAAATGCCTAAAATAAGAACCAGGCAACCTAACACCTTCTGGCTGAGGCAACGAGAACTGGGTATAAAGTTCCCTCTGGGGCACGCCGATCTCTTTCACAAATCCCTCTACTCTGCCATACAGCCCGTAACTTCTTGGGACCATGCACTATCTCCGGCTACTCACGGCGGAGTTTTCAATCTGGAATATTCTCCGGATGGGTTAGCTCGCAAATGTTTCGCCTTCTTTGGATTCGCTCGCGACGCCGAATGTGCTCTAACGCTTGTTTCTTTCCTCTGTTTCAGCTCGCTCTTGTTGGCAGCATGCGAGAGAAAAACTATTTTAATGTTCGACCCTCTGAGAAGGAAATTAATCCATTCTATAGAAAATGCTCACAACGATTGCGTCAATTGTGTTAGGTAAGTATCTCAAAATGGACAAGACAATAGAATGGCTTTAACATTTAATGGTGATTTTCATTTGCGATAGGTTTCTGGACCAACGCATGTTCGCGACATGCTCGGACGATAGCACGGTCGCTCTGTGGGATGCTAGGAATTTAAAGCAGAGAATCAGAACGCTTCAGGGACACTCGAATTGGGTGAAAAATATAGAGTACAGTCCGAAGGATGGGTTATTATTGACTAGTGGATTCGATGGTAGCATATATACTTGGGACATTAACAGTTTTACGGAGAACAGTATATTATACACTCGTGTGTTTCACACGAATGGACTGATGCGAACTAGACTCAGTCCAGATGCCAGCAAGATGTTAATAAGCACCACCTCCGGATACCTCATTATAATACACAATCTTAAATTAAGCACGTTAACTCAAGACCTAACAGGATTTAAGGTAAGTTCAGTTTTCAGAGTAAATATTCCGTGTAATCCCGTGCGATTTTTGCCGCGTGAAATAATGGTTGGACCGTTACGATTTCAGCCGAACATGTACAGATTGATGCAATCGTCCCAGACCACGATACCAAACGTGACGAATTTCACGCACCTTTTTTCCCACGTACGACAACACAATAGAGTAGAATTTTTAACGGATTTCCCAGACGGTGACGATGCAGAGATAATATCGAGCCTGCAAGTGCATCCTCAGGGATGGTGCGCCTTGTCCAGGAACGTCAGTAACGGGGAGAAGTCTGAGGTCGGTTTCCTAATATCGCCAGCTCGATGCACTCTGTTCTTGCAATTCTTTCGTTACATCTCGTTCCCCATTGTTCTGTTCCAGTGGACATGCGTTCACGACATACAAGAACGCGACGTGTCCAACACGGTGGATCAGGCTACGGAAGGAGAAGACGCGACGCCTCCTTTCAATGACGTCTCTGTAGAGGAATTCGAAGATTTCCAACAACCTCAGCCCTCTCGTTCGGGTATAACGTCGTCGTTCCTGGCAGAGACCGCGAATCGCTTGAGGGTACTTCACACTATGCCCGACATGACATTGAACTCGCTCGTATCTTCGGACAATGCTCATCCGAGCAGGCCCTCGTTGCGTCCTCAGTCGCGAAGCTCGCGTTCAGACAGGAACGCTGCGAGAGCGAATCCCGGTTCGGTGGAGGCTGGCTCGGGTTCCGGATCGTCTGACTCTCGGGTAAGAGCGGACAGACACGACGCCAGGCAAGAGGACAGGGACGTTCATGCGGCTGACAATAACGACATCGTGCACGAAGAAGCGTCTAGTGACCAGGAGAGGGACTCGGACAGGGATTCGGACAGAGATTCGGAGCACGATCCCAGGTCCCCGAGACCGCGTTGGTTCCAAAACTTTTCTGCCGGTAATATAGAGTTGCACATGAGTACAACCGATGTGTGGGAGGCTCATGTAGGGATCAGGGAAGCTAGGCTAAGAAGGGAGCGTGACTGGATTTCCAGATCGAGCAATAACACCGTGGTGATTATCGGCGACAGAACAAGGGTTCAGAATCAGAACAGGCAAGGCCAACAGACGATGTACGCGATCCCGAGAAATCGTATGATTCACCAAAATACGCCGAGGTTAACGCATTACATCGAGGAGCCGAACGTCGGCTCCGGTTATATCAAAGAGTTGTGTTTCTCGGCCGATGGTCGACTGATATGCTCGCCATTTGGATACGGCGTCCGATTGCTTGCGTTCTCTAACGACTGCTCGGAATTATCCAATTGTGTTCCTCCGTTCAACGAGTCCGTGCAGCTGCACGAGCTGGCGACGAACGTTACTCATTCTGGTATCGTGGTCAGTACGAAATTCTCTCCTAGGCATTGTTTGCTTGTGTCCGGTTGCCTTAGCGGGAAGATCGTTTGGCACGAGCCAGTAGTTTAGTAAGATCGATCCGTTGTTGCGCTATACAGCCCTCTTTCTAGGTAACAAATCTCGATATACATATGATATGATCTGCCGTTTTTCTTTCTCTATTTTTTTTTTCTGTTCTCGTTTCCCCCGCCCCGACCTCCTCCTTTTAGCGAAGCAGTCGCTCGCGTGCAGCATGAATTTCTTTCCTAATCATATACTTTTTGATAAATCCCGTCTTTTTTTTTAAGTGTGTTTTGTTAAAAGTATGATTCATCTGGAATCGGACATTTTTTTTTAAGCTAGACATTTTTGTTGAAACGTGTCCTGTGTTCAGTGTTTTTACCCTTGGCCCGAGGCGAATGCCGATGAGACCGGAATTAGTTTCATTAGCGATTCGTAGGGAAGCAGAAGGATAACAATCATGACGCCGTTTTAAGTATGTACCGTTTAATCTGAGATTGTTCGATCGCGAGAGCGTAGTGTTTTCACTAACAGTAGTGGGTTGCTCCTTTCGATGCGAATATATATACTTCCCGATAACGATTTCAAGGCACAGTACTTCTCTTTTCTATCGTCATGGAGCGCGTAGGAGCGAACAAGCTGTTTTAACTCTAAGAAACATTCCGCTGCCCCGATTGTATATATAATACACGATACTTTCGCAGAACGACGACGACCGCGTTGCTCTTTGTAAAATTCGGGTGTCACAACGTTGCGTATACTCTACATCCGCAGCTGAGACTGATCTATTTCTATTCGTCCGGATGTGCGACGATACATTTTCATCTGTTACGTTCTATTTCGCAAAGTCTCGGACGAGCTGACCCAAATGGAGGCATAACAATAGATCGGAAAGCCTCTGTCCACCCGCCACGGTTTCAAGAGGGAATGGAGAGAGATAAATAACACGAGGGGTTGAAACGAATCGTGCAGGAAGATGAACCGTATTGAAGAATGTATCCTTGGCGTTTATCGTTAGTATTAAATTCATTAGCCGCGTATCGCGTGACTAGTTGTAAGTGAGGTAAACCTCGAAATAATCATGAGACGATAATTCAATGTACCAAATTCGCGTTGTTGGCTGCCCGAAGAATGAGGCCTTCTCGCGACTGTTATAGAAACGAAAAGGGAACGCTGTTGATCAATCCGACTTGAAACTGGCTACGTTGTGGCGTGCCTCTTCAACTGAAAAAAGTCTTAAACGCGCAGCGTGATTAAACCAGTGAACGCATCTTGAGAGAGAGAGAGAGAGAGAGAGAGAGCGCGAGCGAGAAAGGGAGTGAAAGTGTGAATGAGAGTGAGAGAGAAAGACAGACAGGGAGAAGAAGAAAGAGAGAGAGAGACAAAGAACCGTATCAAAAGGAAGAATGGAAACGATGTTGCTTGTGGATTGGATGATTTATGGATTTAATCAACAGTGTTTGTATTGTTTGGAGTCGATCTTGCTCGAACATCGGGTACCCGTAAGTGATCGTAGGGTCCACCAGCACCCAAGAGAAGTCAACGAAGTTCAATGAATTTGTGTATGGTTAAGGATAAAAGAGGCCGTGTAACATATGTAAATACATCCGTCGACTTAGTTACATGTAATAACGAATACGGGGACGTAATTTGCGTTCGCGAGGCGCGATTCTACTTTTAAGGGGAGTCATCCAGCTTCTCGGAGGTGATTCGCGATAATCGTGAAATTGTTCATTGGAACGGTTCAGCGTGGTTAATTTTTTTTCGATTTGGCAATGGAACGTCACCGGCATTTCTACCGCGATATTTTATAACGAGATCGAGGAAAGGTGAATAGCGCGCAGTTTTAGGAGCGGCCGATCGTGATTCACGCCTCGAACGTTATGCGCGATCACGTTTTTAACGGTCGGAGGAACCGCGCCGCGTGCCATCAACGAGATACTTAAAAATACCTGATTATGGGAGTTTCGAAATGGTACGCCGACTGTGAATGCAGGTGCGGATTCGTCAGCAGCTCTTCCCGTTCCAGCGAAGAGCCCGAAAAAGGTGTGAATGTTCACGGACATCGGCGTATCCTTGTTCCCCCCCTCCCCCCGTTCCAGTTGACAATTGTTTTCGAAGTAATTAGCGGCCGGCTGATGCGTCGCTCGTACGCTCTTATATTATAACTATACGATCGTGTACAGTAGTTAGTGTGCTGATTGTTTTGTAAGATTTGTTTTTTTTTTTCTATACAATAAAATATTGCTTAACGTCAGACGCCTGAGTTCCTTTCTGGTTATTAGATCTCACCGTGGTTTGTCCTTCTTTCTGTGTAAACTGTAAACGCAGCCCACAAGGAAATTGACACTTTGGTGACGAACGACCCATCTAAAACAGTCGCGTAGGCGATTAGTCACGATCTCTTTGATTTGTTCGAACGAGGAACAACACGATTGTCGTTGTAGGTACATATGTACTCGCGCTCCTTTTTTCCTCGTGGACACCGGCTACGCAGGGATAGAGGAAGGTCTCGTCCATTTTACGATCTTTATTAACAATCAGTGTAAATTATGTACAAGTGCGTACTCTGAAATTCAACAAAATCTTGTCCTGATAAATAATCGTTTCACTGTTCCTCCTCCCACCTCGAAACACCAGATCTGCAAACCTTTACTCTCGTGTCTTTTTCTAAAGAGCTCTGTTCGGCAGTGTTATACGTGCTCCAACATTTTCCTTGTATAATAAAGGGCAATAATCCGTTAATAAATATCTAAATGAGTATGTAAATGGGGGATCGTTATGTCGTGGTTAATCGTATGCCTCTCCCGTGTTACCGCGTCGATTACCTTTGTCCATTACCTGCGAACTCACTTCACGATCGATGAGCCGTTGCAATACTTAACGATTATTCCGCGCTCGACGATCCTGGATCGCGTCCAGTATCGACTAGCCAGTGTAGTGTACGGGGGACCTGCTTTCACCCGGCAGACGTGATTTTCTCATGGTTTGTGCTCACGGCGCCAAGCAACTTGACGTTCCTTTCGACTCGTGCGATCAGTTTCCGATGAATACCGAAAGATTTGATGCTGCTGTTAATTCGAATAACCATTTGTTTCAGATGATGTAGTAGAGGACAACGGTCAAGAGGATGTACCCGAAATTAGCCACGAACGTTTGGCCGGCGCTGACGAGCAAAGACGTCGAGTCTTGATGCTCGTGATGGTCACTATGATGATGATTATGCTCAGAGTGATTTACTTGGGACTCTATACCGCGTACGTAGCCCTCGTACGGGGATCTCTTCGATCTCGTTATCAGCGTCAATTTCGTGTTCTTTATCGCTCGTATTTCGGGCGTGGACAGGTCCACGGAGGGAAGGCGTCGTTTCTCGAGTTGGGAGCCCTCGGGACGCACCTCTCCGCCTATCAGCGGCGGCAGTTCTCCCTTGAATCTCCCGAACTGGGGTGTTCTACTGAGGATGTCCGAAGAGAGTCTGCCCCTGGAGTGTTCCTCGATCCCGGAGATCGATCTGGCCAAGCTGGAGTCCTTCACCTTCTTCCCGTCGAAGGTGATGAGCACCTCGGACGACGACGAGGGTGGCGACTCGTTGAAGATCGTGCTGGGCGCAGGGGGTAAGTAATACGCGTTCGTTCTATCAGCGGCCATTTCCATGTCTTCGGGTTCGCCCCCGTGCGATTTCCCGTTCACGTTCTTCTTCCTTGGCTTGCCGGCGGTGTCGATGGTCGGGACCGGGGGCGAGGGTATAAACACCGGCTCGAAACTGTCGACAAGTCTGTGGTTCTTGGTCTCCTGGACGATCGCGTCGCTCTGCTCCGTTCTATCGGAGATCCTCTTCTGAGCCACGTCCGTGGACCTGTCGACGTTTCTGATGATGGGCTTGAAGCCACCCTCGATCACTATCGAGTCGGGGTTGAACCCCGTGTTCCTAGCGGGCTTCATGGTGATCGCGTAGACACTGGGACCGTCCACGTCGGATAATTTCGCCTCTATCTTGTTCCGCTGCTTGGCGTCGATTTTCTTAAACTTGGCGATCTGCGGATTTCCGGCGCCGGGCGCCAGCTTCTCGGGCGTTCTCCTGTAAGTAGAAGAGGCTGGTCTGTAAACGGCCTTCTTCCGTTCCAGGAAGACCGGTCTGGACGGTAAGGGGAGAGTCGGCTGGGGCATCGCGTGATGAGGACTCTGCAACATCGGACGTCGCGTCAGCATCGGTCTCTTGATGATCATTAGCTGGTTCCTCTGATCCGGCTGATAGTGGTGATAATGATGCGGGTGAGAATAAAGATGGTGGTAATTGGTGGCGTGATGAGGAGGCATCGGCCTGGAATATAGGATCTGCGGGCCGGTGACAGCCGGATAAGTGTATTTCATCCCGTGGCTCATTGGTCGCGGGTTATCTGGAACGAGGTTAGACAATTGCTGGTTAGAGGCCTGCTGAAGCAGCTCCTGCTCGATCTCCGAGATTTGCTGCCGGCTGGGATAGGATGAGGAGGGGGAGGCGGCGGCCAGTCTGCTGCCTCCCATCATCGATTGCTCGCGATAGATCAGCGCGGGCTGGTGATGATGATGATGGTGGTGGTAGTGGTTACGGTGCTGCTGCATGAGATCCCCGTCGAGGTGCGCATGATGCGTTTCCTTCACGCGCACCTCGTGACGATGCGGCGCTACCCCGAGGCTCGGCAGGTTGTACGCTGAGGAAGCTTTCGAGCCTTCGTACGGCTCCTCGTAGGACGATGACGACGATGACGATGACGATGATGGTGATTGCAAGCGGCCGTAATTGTTGTTATTAGCAGTCGTTAGTAGCTGGGTGTATGATGTGCTTAGCTTGCCGGGGTTAGTCGCTGGATGATAAGGGTAACGAAGCCCGTGGTCACGATGAAGATGAAGAGGCTGCTGTAGAAACTCCGCCGTTGGCGTTACCTTGCTCGCGACACGGATGCTAGGGCTGCTCTCGAGATCTCCGATCGGTTGTTGGCTCTTCGGGTCCACGTAAACCTCGTGGTTCTCGCTGGCAGCGGCCTCGCCGAGGTCGCAGCTGTCCAGAACATTGATCTTCCACCCCAGGTAGCGATGCGTGAAGCACTAAACATCCGTCCAACATTATCGTGTTCGTGTGTCGTATACACGACGCGCGAGCTTGGATTCGCAACGCAACATACCTGATAGTACACGGTGTCGGGTGTGTTCTCGTTCGGGGTCCACTCCACGAAACCCGGAGAGCCATGGTCGCACTCTAGGGTGAGAGTGCGTTGATAAGCACCGAACGACGCGAACTCGTCCGCGAGGGGTTGATTCTGATCCGGAATCCAATTGCACAGACGCCCGACGCCCGTCGGCCGATATACCCCGCGTTGACGTTCGGCACCAGCAAATATCTTTACTTTCTGTTGAGAGAAAAAGCTGCCGTTACTCTCCCGCCGCACTTGCCGCTGTTTCTCGATTCTTTACACTTTTACGATTCTACACCGTCAAGCTAAAATTAAGATTGCGAGAGAGAGAGAGAGAGAAAATTTTTAGCTCACAGCTTTCTCCTCGGCTGTCTTGTGTTGATATCCACCAACGGGATCGTCGGTTATGTAGAAGGGATGATAACGAGCGGGCGTATCGGCGTTCTCTCCTCCTTCCACCACAAATGTGTACGTCTTCCCTCTGACAACGTTGATCTCCGGAATTAACAAGCCATTTATGTACCAGGAGATACCCCAACCAACGTGACCTGAGGAAAGTGAAACGTATTGGTTTGCCCGTCACTCGTCACTCATCAACCGTCGAGTCGTGTCATCGATTTCATTAAACGCGCTCGGTCACACTTTCACCCGTTCCGTACCAGTGATAGCAGGATATCCGTGTTTTCCTCCAGTGGGCCCCATCTGGGCGTAAAACGTCCCGTCGTCAGGTTCGTTACACTGGATCGGTGGAATTTCCCAGGCATCGGTTTTGGGCGCCGGCGCGGGAGTGGCTGGTATTCGTTGAAATCTCCTCGTGGTCGCACTCAGCTCCTGCTTCATAAAATCACTACGTTGGCGACAGTTCCCCAGGGGACCAACGAAACATAGGTAATATCGTAAGGCGATCGAGAATCCTCGATAGTGTCTACCGATCTACCTGATTGCCGCTGGCTTTCTCGTCCTTGTCCACCAATAGTTGAGATTGCTCTTGGTCCGGAACGGGACAATTCCAAACCGGCGGTCTACCGAAGTCGATGAAGCGGTCGGTTTTCAGATAGTCCGAGTGGAAGCTGACCTCTTGCCTCTCATTCAGAGGGCCGATGGCCCAGATGATTGCTTGCGAGCCGTTTGTCAGGATTTGATGGTCCAGCTCGTCGTTCGTCTTCAGCGGCCGCTGATACGTGACTATACTGTACCCGTCCACCAGGGCCGCGTTCAACAATCGAATGGAATTCGTGTTCTCCTGCGAACCATCGGCGTCGTTTCAAGCGAGTTAATGGAACGTAAAGGAATGTAATTTAACCCTGTCGCTAGAGGCCTGCCATTTGCCTCACGCGACGGTTCATCGCCTCGATAAATCATCTATCCAGCTACTGTTACTATTTCCCCACTTCCGCGGGCTTCATTTTCATCCCAACTTACCTGTATGCGTGTATCGGGACAGCTACCCCGTCCGCCGGAGCACTGAGACTTTGCGTCCAAGAAATAATCCACCGCATAGCCCTGAAGAGTCTGCTTGTTAACCCAGGCGACTACGACGTCCCCACCGACCATCGCGCTTCTTTCGGGGTTCGCCGACAATCCGAAAGCCATGTACTGCCCGTCATCTGTCAACCCGACGTATCAAATGATCGTTCAGAAGTATGGCATGAAGGAGAACGGGGAATTTCGGTGGCCATCAAAGCGTGGGGATACTCGTAAAGTCGTCGTCAGGCTGATGGTAACGGGCGGACGTAAATCCCCGGGAACCACGAGAATTTGTTCAGCATTTTGTGCCGCGTTTCCCTTCGTCCACTTCTCTTTGTCATACCCCGATCATCCGCGCTCTCGCTTCAAGCGATGCATATTAATTTCGGTGGGGCGTCCACGCGAAATTTATTTTCCGCCACGCGTGAGAAATCCGGTCCGGTAGGGTGGATCCCAATTTACCGAAAGGCCCGTTTAAAGCGGCACCGCGCGTTAATTAGACCGTGAAACGCGATTTTTCTTGCCCTGCTTTTCCGGAACAGCAATTAGAGGGCGCAAGTAGGGCCGGTTTGGATTCTCGTTAATTTCAGAAAATCAGTCGCAAAAGTTCACGGGGGCTTTCGCTAAGTGCGATAGAAGTTGGGTTCTTTCCCGAGGCGTGAACGCGGGACAGCTTGGAAATATATACTCACCAAGTTTCCCGACGAGTTGGGCGACTATGCTGTCTCCGGCCACGGCCCATCGCACCTCGAACGCCAGCCTGTCCTCGAGAACTTCGCAGTTCAGTTTCGACTGGAATCAAACGACAAACCGTTTACCATCGTCTACAAGACCAACGCGAGATCTTTCCGCGAGATTCAGTTCACCGACTACTCTCCGGGATTATTTGCAACTGATCGATCGTCCACCTCTCTCGCGACAAACACGAGAGAGCAGGCACGTGGATAAAGAGGCAACTCGCTTGGTAAGTCAAGGAACTCGTGTTTCAAGAAAAATACGTTTATTCGCATTGATCTGATGTAGAAACGTACAAAAAATCGATAGAAAAAATAATGTCATTCTCGTGTGCGCGTAAATATAATCTACATGGTAAATACGTGTGATCCCGAACGCACGAAGTTTCTGCAGATACTAAAAAGGAAGGACTGGCCTAGGCTGGAAGAGTCCTTCGTCTGTTGGAGTAACGCGCGCCTCCTCTCTGACCACGGAAATAAGTACGATCCACCCTCGTATCACAGTCAAAAGCATTCGCATTCCGTTGCTCCTCACGTTCCCCGTCCACGCACGCTCGGCTTTTACAACTTTTACGACGCTCCTTACGACTTACAAATCGCACGTCGTTCGGTCAGATGTTTCAACGGAATTCAATTCGATCGTGAACGCAATAGTCCTCGATGATGGCACAACAAACAGCGCAGCGCGCTTTCGTTCCTCCAGTGTTACGTGCAGCGCATCGCGTGAAAAACTTTCAAGGGTTCGCATCGACAAGGCCAGCAATGCTGACAATGGTCGATCTCGTTCTGGTCAGGCGCGTAGGCGTATTCGCGGAGCGTGCGGAGATGAGCCGAGAGACAAGCCGATATCCAAGCCGTCACCAATATCGACACATATTTCATGCGGGCTCGAAGAGACGGCAAAGCGGTGAATTATGGCGACTTGTATTGTTCGAGGGGAACGCGACATATCCACTTGCACGGGGGCGAGATTGTACGTCTCTTGGAGCGGAATACTAGAAGGGATTGGAGAGATTAAAGGCATGCCTCGTAGGCATACATGTATATCCATGAGACGGCCTGCAACTACTTACACACACTCCGTCTACTTCGCCGTGCTTCCATATAGGGTGAATTCGTTTCGAATTGGCACGAGACCTTTTCGCGATACATCCTTCGCTCGTCTGTACGAGAGGCTCGAGACAATCAGCCCGCTCGTTGAACGCTCTGACAAGCTAAAAGAAGAGGAACCAATCTTCCCCTCCCTCGCGAGGAATAACGTCGAGCTTCGACTTTCAATTGCGCTCCGAAACGTCTCACCCTGTATAAGTCCTGTACGAGTGTGTTCGGAGATTTTTCGTTTAACGGATAGCCGACCTGGCGTTAAATAAATAAGAAGGTCGCGTGCCACTCCTCGCATTCTCGCGGGCGAAGTTTCCATCACTAGCCGCGGCAACTTTACGTGGCGAACATTCAGCTAATTCTATTCTGGCAGCTGTGCCACCTGAGTTTTCCACGGTAAAGCGAATGATCGTTGGTAAACCAGGCGGCCAGCTTAGAGGGACTTTCGCTAATTTGCCGAAACGCGTGTCTGACCGAGTTCCGGCCGGGTCTGCCGGCTGATTAACAGCGCGGTTCTACCACTCCGCGCGACAGATCCTTTGAACGTGTAGGTTTTTACTATGCAAAACGGACGTATTGATCGGAGGCTTTTGGAAAAGGCGATTGGTCGACTAACGAAGCGGAGAGACAGTTCAAGGATTCCGGCTGCGGGGTTCGGCTGGTTCGCGCCTTTGCCACGGGGAAGCATCCAAGGAACTTGTAACTCGAGTGACTTTGAGATATTGCGCGCGTTCTGGATTCTCGATACCGCAGCAGGAATTCTCGCCCCGTCCAAGACCGACGAGCGTCGGCGCCCCTGTCAATAGCGAACGAAAGAGTCGAGCCTTCTGTCTCCCTGGAAGCGCAACAGCCTCGCGTACGAGTTCGCCTGCGGTTCGCCAGTCAGCTGGCTACGCGATCTCGGCTGTACCGCTGGCTGGTCCCCCACGAGGGAAGACAAGCCGCCGGATCTAAGCTGGTCCTGATACGTGGACGCGTCGTCTAGGCTCGAGACGACGTCGTCGCCGTACTGAGCGATCGTCGCCGATCCTTCGGTCTGGGCCGAAGGGGAGGCGGGTTGAAGGCGGTGGAGCTGTTGCGCGAGGGGTTCCCGGAGCTGCAGGCTCTTTGGTATTCGATAGTCGATCGCCTGGACCACCTGGACCTGATCTTCTCGACGGAGGAGCGGACGATAGGTCGTCGGACGTTGCTGGGTTAGCAACGCGCTCGCGAAGGAAGGGGAAGGAGAAGGGGACGACGGCGACGAGGTAGCCAGCTCGTACAGATTCGCCAGACCGACCGTCTGTCCCTGCCCTCCGCGATGCACGTTCTGCAACACAAGGACAGAGACAGGGTGTTATGCATAAGGTCTTTGCAAGCGAACAAATTCATAGTCTTCTCGGCAGTGCGGCGATACTTGGCGGTAAACACGCGACGGAGTCGTAAATTCGCCAGTGGCGGGAGGAATACGGGCAGGGAGACAGAGACTCTTGTGGACTCTTCGATGAGATCAATGGGGCCCGAACGAGAGATGAGATAGACGTACGATCATACGACCCCAAGGGAAGCGAAGCTACTTCTTTTCGCCTGTTTCTATCAAAGTAACTCGGCCGCTCGAAACCTGTGCAAACTCGATCCACGAGCCCAGCTGCCTCCAACTAACCGAATCTAGCCGAATCTGCGACTCGGAGCGGCTTGTCGGGGACGAGCCACTTCCGCCGACAGCCGGATATCCACTCAAATATTGACACAGACAAATTCACCGTGAAACAATACGGAGTCTGCATCGACGGGACGGTTCCAGTGAAAGGCTCGTTTGTTTCTGCGCGTTGCGCGCGATCGAGTGCACGGGACAGGCGCGTCAGGGAGCAACGAAATCGCTGGTTGTTGTTGCCGATTTCTGGCGGAGCTTCGGTGGGAAGCGAATTCTCATAGAAAAGCCCGGGATTATCCTGCGAGTAGACGCGAGTGCATCCGCGACATCCAGCAAGAAGGGGGCCAAATCAGCTGGCGAAATGTCGACGGAATATGAAACTATGTGGAAGTTGGTCCCGGCTCGGCCCGGGGAAACTTACGGGACGTGACACAAAAGCATCGAGTCAGCTAAAGACGATGTAAATCGATCGGGAACGGGTAAAAGCCTGTTCAAATCCGTTTCCTCCTGTCGGCTCGAACGTGATTGGCATGGAGATATCGCAGTCTGTACAATAACGTTCGTGGAAGAGGGGCGGTGGGACGATCTGCAGATACTACGCACGCACTTGGAGGCCGCGACGGGATCCAGAAATATAACCGAACGACCGAGAATCGCGGCGTTCCTCGAGCGAGATGAAAAGTGACGCGGTGATCGGAACAAGCCGATCGAATCACGTCTATCGTTTCATGCAATCGGATCCATCTACCGTGTATGCGTGTACTTGGCTTAGCAATTGGGGCATCGCGTTCGAAAGGCGTGCAGGCAGGCCAGGCGTCTGTTGTTGCAGCGAGCCGGTGGCTACAGGGAGGCTTTCCAGCTTACCTGCGGCGAGACTCCGAGCATCTTCAGGGACGGTGGCACGTTAAGACTCTGCGGAATTTGCACGTGACCAAAGTCTACGGTGAAGGCCTCGCACCAGACGCCGAAGTGGCCGATCTGATGGATCGTCAGGTCCCCTGGCAAAGTGAGCACGATAGCTTTGCGATCGTACCGGCGCAGAGGTCTCTCCTTTCCATTCTCGTCCGGCACGCGAATACCTTGCGGCGACGGCGACGGACCAGCTCCCGCCCAGAATTTCGCGTCTGCGGCAAAGAATTTCATCCACAGAACCGTCGAAGAATATCGATTTTATACCTTCGGCGAGGGCATGCTTACCGGGCGCTTCGCCATCGTAGCTGAAGCTTGGTATCAACAGGGTTTGGGCGTCCACGACGACGATCGGCTCGGAACTAACGCCGTGCACGCCGCTCAGAGCTGCCAACTTCTGTGGTTTCGGGTAGTCGAATCCCTGTGGTATCCTCACGTCCCCGAAGTTCACCTGAAGCAAACGCGGTTCGACTGTTTTACCTGAAGTGCAGCCTTGGATCTTTTCAACAGTGGGAAATTTAGCGTTTTCGATATAAAGAGCGTTTAAATGAGTTGCAAATGCAGGAGGGGGTGTCGTTTGCCTGGAGGAGAGGGAATTCATAAGCCGCGGGAATAATACCGCGAACAGATTGCACTTTATCGTCGGCCAAGCCCGGCCGTGGAATGGAAATTCAAGCGTTTCGCTCTCGTTCTGGTATGATCGAGCTTATCATAGCGGAGTTACACACACGGCGCCGCGGGGTATCTGGTGCCGCCCGTCGGACACCCCCGACTCGGAATAAATTTGCGTCCCGTCGGCGGTATCAAGACCGTAAATCGACGATCTATGCGAACTGCCACGGATAAGCTGGTCACTCCCGAGCGAGTGCATCTATCAGGCTTCTCATTAAATTCGAAATTCCGCGGCGCACGCGGCGCGCTCGCTAGCTCCGTCTCAATTCCGCGGGCGGAAGTTTATCAGGAAGTTTGTCAGGGGATCAGCTATTCCGCGACAGATTCTTTGCTGCAACTTCTATCGCCATATAAGCCGTAAGTTCTCGGCGCGCGGTTCTCGAGGTGATAATCGGATTTTCGATTCTTCTCTGTTCCGAGAACTTTCCTACGGGCAATAGCATCCAATTTGCGTGGAGAACTCGCGGCGGTGCCCGTATGGCGCAGCGCCAACCAAGGCGATTACTTTCTATCTTGCTGGTCTGCAGAGGCACGCGTGGCAACAACCACGAGCGTGAAAGTTGCACGGCAAGAAAAACGATACCGGTTTCTGTATCGCGCAAGTAGAATAGACGCGACACCGAAGGTCACGAGCATGATGTATTCTTTACTCACCGCGAATTCGTCGCACCACACCGAGAACCACTTGACGTTGCTCAGAGTCTTGCCATCGGGTAACGTGAGCGTGATGTCCTTCCTCCGGTATCGCCTCAGCGTCTCCGTTCTGTCGCAAACCGAGCAAATCTTTCACGTATCGAACGGATCAGAACACTTCTCTACAAGTGCAAACTCCAGTAACCTATAGGTCTCGTTAACTTTACGCCGCGCCTCTAACTTTCGAACAGCCTTTATGCTTTAGGTATGCTATGAAAAAGTAACGCAACGAGCACTCACGATCCGCGCTCGTCCCGAAGTCTCATCCCATTTCCGTGGGGGCTTTTGGTATTTCCCACGTAAAAGTAAGCAGCTGAAAAGAGATGATTATAATTGCAGCTTTCGCCGATTGCAGAGAATTCGGACCAATTACTCAATCTGTGCCACTTGGTCGATCGCCCGGTTGCAATCAGGGCCCATCGCGCCGACACTGAGCAAGAATAATCACCGCCGCGAGCGTCGGATGCAGAATACAGGTGTTTCGCGAAGGAACAAAGTAGCAAAAGGATCGAAGCCAACTTAAATAGTTAGACATGTTGGCGCTTAAGAGTACCCGGAGAGATGCATGGCTCGGAACGAAGACTCGCGTGCCCCGGAGTTTTCCGCGGAAAGCGCAAACCAGGCGATCAACTCGTGGTTGGAGACGAGAAAGTTGGCCGCGAGCCGCAACTTGCACGCGCTTCTTGGTTACGAACTTGGCGCTTCGCCGTCGTACGTGAAGTCCTTGATGAACAGAGTTCGCCCGTCCACGGCGTAAACTTCACCGCTGACGCCATGATGAAGTTCCGACAGCTTGCCAATAAGCTTCCCGTAATAAGCTCCGCTGCATACCTCTGTAACCATAATCGAGATTGATTGATCATCGGGGATTAACGGCTAGATACAAGGGAAGAGGGGGGGGGGGGGAAAGAAATCGCTCGTTAATTCATCCCTGTCCCTCAGACCCGACTCCCGGTCCCGACTGTTTGCGAATGTTCGACGAGGGAGGGGAAACTCGTTGACCCGTGATAGACGGGCATCAAGAAGTTACCCGCTCGTCAATTTGCCTGCGGAATAATTAAACGACAGAATGCTCCTCGAAGGAGTATCCAGAACCGGTCGCATGCATAACTAATCGAATTCAGAATCGTGCTGGTTAGAATAATAAATTCCGTCCGTTGCGGGTTACCGATCCACCGACGTCGATGG
The DNA here is from genome assembly GCA_960531205.1 of Andrena bicolor. Classification (NCBI taxonomy): domain Eukaryota; kingdom Metazoa; phylum Arthropoda; class Insecta; order Hymenoptera; family Andrenidae; genus Andrena; species Andrena bicolor. Next base: position 1,172,215 of record OY482667.1, read on the forward strand.
ATGGTTAACGGTAGTCGTTGCGTCGCGTGGAGGATCGATCCTGCCGCAGAGCGGATCGTTACGGATCGAGGCGGTATGCAAAGTGCGAGTTCCTCGAATGCGTGCTGGGGCCTGGCTGGGAGCTGGAAGCTGGAACGTGGACCGGATCGTACTCGTATATACCTCGCGGGATCACGGAATGCCGGTCATCTATTCGGGTCTCCAGGTTCCAGGATTTTTACGGAATCCACCATTACAGTCCCTATGAATTTTTACGCGCCCAGCCGAGCGAGCGGAGGAACGGCTCCGGTCAGAGCCGGCCCAGGTGGAATCAGTGGAAATCAGGGTTCGCGCTCGCATAAATATGGATCGAACGTCAAGGCCAATCGAGCGATCCCTCCGCGGATCGCTGGGATAGATGCTAACGAATCGGAGAACCGGTCGGCGATCTATCCCGCATCTAACCCTTTGATCGAGCGCGCGTACCGTTACAGCTCTCACGGTGGACAGGATATCGTCCATCCGACGGGATTGACGCATGCTCGAGCATAAATCGTGCACGGTTTGCAGGGTAAACGTTGGTCCCGGACACGGTCGAATTGAAGATTCAGGAAAAATTCCCGCTCGCGGTCCGTGGAAAACTAGATACGTCTGGAGAGTGATCCGTGCGCGAGCTTTCGCGGTGCCGTTAACTGTCGCTTGTAATCGGTGATGTAACGTGCACGAGATACACGGCTCGGATCGCGCGTACCACTTTGTTTCCCGCCGTGGTATTTCATAATTGGAGAAAAATGCGTTGTTGCGCTCCAAGACCGGATAGGACGGCGCGGCGGCTTGTTTATGCATCTCGACCAGGCTTGGCGATTTTTTCGCAGAGGAGGTACTTTTTGCGAACGTGAAGGATTAACAGGGCGACGCGACGTATGGGTTCGATACATTGCCAGTTCTTACGTAAACCGTATCTACGCCGCTTCGATGCGAGAGACCGGCGATTAAATCGATCCGAAAGGCGGGAAGACCAGTTCTCGTTTCCGCCGATTTTCTACGGATTCGTTTCTCGATCCGGACGCTGCTGTTCCACCCGTTTTATTTCCAACAATCGGTTGGCACCTCGTGGATCAGGAAACGCGGCAATATTAATTGGGATAAACGCATGGGCGCGCGGGTTCCGGCTATCGATAACGGACGCGAGCAGAATTTCTGCACTTAAATCGCGGTTTGAAGAATGCATCGGCGCGAGATTCGAGCGCGTCAGCCTCATCGTTCCGTCAATTTAGGGCACGGCTGCACAGAGTTCGGTATCAATCGCTAATGAGAAGCCGAAGCGTCAAAGCAGCGACGGTTTCGTGGTTCAAGAGGATGCATTACGTCGTTCCGGCCGCGAGCCATTAGCGCGTAATTATTGTCGTGGTAACGACAGCGTGGGACGTGATTAAATCGTTACGATCGTGGCTCTGGGTTCGATGGAGCCGCGGCTACGAATAAAAACTGCGCGGAGGATCGGTGGAATCGATGGGGAATTTGCGGTTAGTCCAGGCTGATTAGAGCACCGAGCAGACGCGACTGGCGAATTCAGGTCAACGATGCTGAGTCGTGATGAGAGAAAAATTGAGACAGAGATGGAAGGAGGCGGGAAGAGAGAAATAGAGAGAGAGTGAGAGAGATATACATATCAGACCTTTGACATTTTCATACGAAAGAGAAAGCAGAAGGCGCACAAGCGTAATTGCCAAGCTGTACATAATACGACTCTCGAGTCTAATGTCGCAACACACGTATTCTCCTATGGATTTGCGGCGATAGCGAGGAACAAGCCAGCTCGGACCGCGATTCTCGACGTGCATCGTCGTCGCGTTGTATCCCCCGCTTTGGGAGCAGAGATCTACGATTTGAAATAGGTACACCGCTCCGCTACATCGCGAGAGGTGCCGTTTGATCTTCCAAAGGGAGAACTCGATATCAAGCGATCTATCACCGTGGCTCCGATCGGTGTTCAAGCATTCCTTCGTAAACAACGCGTTTCCCTGTTTACCCGCGCGTCCAGTCAACGATCGCCAATCGTACAATTGCGCGCGTTTTGTGCGACTGGTTAATGGAGCGCGACGCGCACCGAGCTGGAGCGGTTCGACAAAAATAAATCTACAGTAGACTTAACGTCGCATTATCTACATGCCCGAATAATCTCACGGCTATAATTATCCGTTGACCGCTCCTGGAAACGTATTCCCGTTCCTTTATCGAACCTTTCAGTCACTGATCGTAAGTTCTCTGTCGGAGAATCGCTGAGATCGCTGATAAATCCTAGAGATCGGTCTGCGCCATTGAATTTCATCGCTCACTGGTTTCTATAATCCGTGTGTATGCTATTTTCAATTGAAACGAATTACGGCGTGGCGTGCACGCCGCTGGATCCGTGTTGTAGAATACTTTCGCGAGCGTTCGAAATCTCGAGCGGATAGCGGCCAAGAATTCCATCGCGGAATCGTTGTGCGACCGCGATGCCGCGGTTTTTTCTCCCCTTTCTTTTCATCGCGAACATCTTTCTCCTCTCCGCGTGACGATCGTCGGAGGAAAAGCGTGGAACGCGAAAGTCGAGCCGCCGCGGCGCGAAACAGACCGGCAAATCGAGACACACCAATGTCGAACGAGCTTGCAGGCCTCGTAGCGCCGTCGTTAATTGGCTCCGACAATTAGCGCGCTCGGGATCGTTTGGTAATTGGCCCGCGCCACCAAATCTTCCCGCGTTTCGATCCCTCTGCTCAAATTTTCTCGCCTCCCTTCACCTGTGCCCGATCGCGCGTCCATCGCGCTCGTTCTACCTCCCACCGGCACTTTATCTTTCCATTTGTTCCCGGGAAAGCTGGGACTGTCTTGAGCGCGATTTACCGCGTTAGTTAGCAACGTTTGAGGACCAACAGTGTACTTTGACGGCGACTTCGTAACAAGCTTTAGATCGTAACGTCGCTATCCCAAATGGTAGTTTAAACGCGATACGCGGGGGGGACGACGTTAAATTATCGTTACTGCAAGAAGAGGAACGATATTGGGGGAACGGCGCGTGGAGGAGCATCGCGACAAAACGGGACGACGGGGTGTGTGGCGCGTCGCTTCCGCAATCTACCCGCACCCCTCGTAAATATGTACCTCTCCGTACAGACAACGCCGGCTGCAAACTTTGATAATAACGTATCACGCTGTAAGCGTTCGGATCGCCGCACAAAACAGTAGGTAGCGCGAAAGGTTTTGCGACTGGCTGAAGTTCGAGCCGAGCGATTCGGGTAGGAAACGCTTTGAACGCTGTGTCAGTGGTTTCCTTCGCCCGCGGGGGTCGATTTTAATCCCGCTCCGAGCAAAGAACGAATATTCCTTTCGCGGTTTGTGCAGAGGTGTATCCGACGACGTGGTTTCAAGGTTGGCCCGCGTTTAACGGAATCGACTAGCGTGGGTAGCGTGCGAACGTGAATGAACGGGCGTAACGTCGGTGGTATATTTTCGAGAGGATCTGTTTTATCGTTGCCAGGTGAACTCACGTGTTGCCAGCAGAAGAAAGACCGCTGCGACTAGACCAAGAGTGGAGAGCCGAGTGGAGGACGATGTGGGTGATCGTGTCGTCATGGCGTCTTCGTGGTTACTGCCGTCGAAAGTGGCTGTCGTGGATCGAGGTAGCTTTGTCGATCCCACTACGATCACCGGCTCGCCTTGCGTCACCTAGGTCTCTCTTTCTCTTCACCCTTCTACCTTCTATCTTCTACCTCCTGCTGCGCTTGCTTCTGCTAATCCGTCACTCGGAGTTGCGTCGAGTTTCCCACTTTCGTCCAACCCTCGGTGTTTTTCCTCTTCTTCTCTACCATACCGCTCCTCTCGATCGCGCGACGTTTTCGGACTACCGTGCAGCGTGCACGTAGAAGGGATGCCGACGAGTAATGGTACTCCCAGGAGAAGTATCTCCCCTGTTCCTTCCCGCCTCTCCTCGTTCAAATGAACGATCGTCGGGAGACCAATGGCTACCAGAAGACGAGCTGTCCTTGAAAGCAAGGAGAGAAATGTAACCTAATACGGGATGAAATAACGCCGAACCATTTGTCCCTGCGAGCCCTCCCTCCGCTGGCATTTTCGCTGATGATTGCGATTTTCGGCGTCCTGGTGGCACGACAAATAGGAGTGAGGTTGGCCAGGATGGAAGTGAAGGAACGCGGGTGCATAGTTAAAGCGAGCAACCGAGTAATCGTCTTTTCGCAACTGAAGCGATTACTCGATTTTAGAGTCGAGTGACGATCAGTAGGCTTGTTGTCAAGCATGGACCCATCGATTCGTCGATCAGCGAAAACATAGCCCAGTCGGAGGGGACGAGAAATTCGGCGGGCTTCCAAAAATAAATATGACGGAGATCTGAAAATATCGAACTTCGAGCCAGGTAGTAGGTACGGGATTTTGTTTTGCGAGAAGCTGTCAGGCCGTTTCGGACCGCTTCGTTGTACACTACCTGTCCAAATAAGACGCGGATGCCGTAATTAGGTTTTCGCAGCGCGGCTTCGCGTTTGTTTGCATTAAAGCTAGACGCGGGGACGAGACAGGGGGAGAAAATAATAAGGTTGGACGGGCGAGATGGTCGTTGGAGTTTGCATCACGAGTAGGATCCAAGTTGGTAAGTGGTTGGTTAACACGACTGGTAAAATAACCGTTGACACGAAGCTCCGGCGGCTCTCCTGGTGGAGAGGGTTCACGGATGCACCGAGGTTGGCTTCTAGGCGAGGCGATGCAACTTTTCATTCCGTTTGCAATGCGTACGGAGTAAAGAGTAGAGAGGGCTCGATAGGAAACATACGTGGCTGGCCTGCCTGGCTATGGGACGCGAGCAGGTTGTCGCAGGTGTGATTCGAAGATATACGGCGAACGATTACACGCGTCACTTGATCATTGTCTTCTGTAACAATGGCTGGTTACATTTGTTTAGGGTCCCCTGGGAGCGCTGGTCGCGACAAGATAATAGGCTCCACGTGCCGCCCGCTCAAATGATCTTTCTTCCTCGTCATAAGCACTCTCTCGTACTCTGTGATTAAATTTAATCTTGCCTGCGTTGCGAGTAACAATTACGGAATAATTATGAGAACGGCGTCCGGAGCCGCGGTGTTGGCGACTTTCGAGCCGAGGAAAGAACGTTATTACGGAATTACCAACACCGATTATGGAAAACGTTCAACGAGAACTTTCTTCCCCTTTTGTTCCTCCGAGTCGAACGACTCCTCTGCCACTCTGTAGCTTCGCCGATCCTCCGCAGAGCTGCGCGTACTCGAAAGTACCTACATCGCTGCTTTTTATGAGATATTATAGAAAGCTTCTCCGCAACTGGACGAGAACTCGGATCCGAGGATTTCGTGGCATCGGCTGCTCTCCATTCTTTCATGGCTGGGCTGGTATGCGGGCCGGTTGTAGTTCCAACAGAAACCAAGAGGTTTCTGTTCAACCTAGAAACCGCCTTCTGCGGCTGGTCGCCCGTCCGCGAGCCGAGGGAACCGCGCTTGGTAATTAGAGACGATTATTACTCACGCACAGATCTTGCCCGCGATCTTTTCTCCGATCTATTCGCGTCCAGCTCCGATCGCTCGCAATCACATTCGCCAGCTCGGACACGGGCAAGCGGCTCGGTTTCTAGAGAGTTCGCGCGTTATCCTCTCGGAGATCTCGTTCTCCCTTCCCCGGAATCAATGTTCCATAGGACTTCTTGATCTCAGCTGAGCCCAATTCGCACAATCAGTATAGCAGCACCTTACACGATAAAATACACTTCGCGCGAATACTTTGCCGGAAGGATCGCAAGGGCGAAGGCTCGGTCCGAGAGCTCGCAACGACACGATGTTTGCCGCGGTTCAAAAGTCACCGTTGCCGCCTAATCACTGACAACGAGTGAACCGCGAAAGCAAGGACGCGCGTTGAAAGTGAAAGCAGCGCGATCGGAAAGAAGGTCCCGTGTAACGTATCATTCAACATTCAACGACACCGTGTAGGGTTTCGCCGGCGCTTTCACGGTTGCGTGGAAGACACGGTGAAATGGATCTCTCGACTGGTTGGATACCACTTGCCCGGCTCGAACAGTGAACTCTGGTGTAATTTTTCCGGGACGTTTTCCTGAAGCCCCGTTGAAGCTTGAGAGGGGCGAGCGAGCGTAAGCACTCGACGGCAAAGGACGCGTAATTAGGGGGACGGCAATTATGCGCCACGCTCGCCTCTATTTCACTTGGCATTCGACCGTGCCTTATTAACCCAAGTTAATGAGTCCAGTCGATGAGTTAACGAGAGAAAATTGTTTTTGACGAACGCGCCGATGAAATTGATTTTCTAATTTAACCACGGCAACGCGGCCGGCTGGCGAGGAAACGGAACGAAAACAAGAACGCGTTTCGCGGCACGCTTCTTGGCGCGTGACGCTCGCTGGGATCGTAATTTTTTAGTGGCCTACACAGCGGGGTGGTTGAATCTCCAGGTGCTATCACTTTCTTCCGAAATTAATCGCGAAACGGCGAGAGTCGGGCATCGTTTACGGGCGAGCAGTGTCGACGGTCGCGTCGAGAGGAAGGAAGGAAGAAGGATCGCCGGATTCGGGGCTGTGGGTCTTCTTCTCTGTGCATGGCCCAGTTGAGACGCGAGCCGGAGAAAGGGAGAAATTCGACGCGTCCGTGATTCCTTCCTCTTCCAAAGGCGACAACCGGTCCTCTCCCTGTTGCATAACGGCCTTCCTGTTTACACGCGTAACGTTCGGCCGTCTTTAATCGCGGCGCACTAATATCATCGCGGATCTCGTATCCCCGAGGCTCGCGCGACACATAACGCGAAAGTGGTTGCAAGCCACGGGGCCCATAGAAGGAAGACTTTCTCTGGAGGAGACGCCATCGAAGCGCCAACTCGAAGCCTCCTTTGACGAGGGAACCATTAACGAGGGAATGAATTTTCGTTCTCTCGAGACGGCGATTTCACTCTGCCACTCGTCGAGAGGTGTAATCGAGTAATGGAAGCGAGGCTGGCTGGCGACGCCACTTCCGAACGGTGGCTTGAAGATTTTTCGGGGCTGAACTTGCCGCGGGCCGGCCGGCTGATCGATAACGCGTTAAGGTTGCTTAAAGCGGAGCTTTAATAATGTCTCCGCCCGGAAGATCGCGGCATGCCAGTTTTAGGACAGCTCAAAGTTTTAGTGCCGACCCAGCGGTTTCATCAAGCCATTCCGCAGAGATTGCGACGCTTTGGTAGCGGAAGGCCGCTAGATGATTGACACTCTAGCCCGCATGTCTCCTCTAGCAAGTTTCCGGCAATCAAAACTTTCACACCTTTGACCACTATCCACATAATTTCTCGTAAAACCGCGGCTTTTCCTCTTCTGCTCCTTTCCTCCTTCCGACCACATTCCATTCCGTCATTCTGTTTACTCGCGCCTCCTCCCCGCAATCGATTCCGTCTCCGTAAAGTAGGATAAAACGAGAGGCGAGAGGATGATCATCCGCTCTAACGCCTTGGCGAAGACTTTCGATTCCTGTCGCCAGCAGTCGCCTCTCCAACACCCATCGAACCTTTCGATCGCGATTCTTCCCTTCCTAGCGACGCCGAGAAACGCACCAAGCGCACTCGCGTGCCGTTAACGGCTGCTCAACCGTCGCATTATGTCCGTCTATGAGGCTCAGGCGTGCTTGAGCTATTGCATAAAAAACGCTTAAGTATGCATAGAATCAGCGGCACGGAACGATAACACGACCGAGCCGCGAAGTAATGGGAAAGATTATTTATGGATTGTGATATCTCTCTGTATCTCTGGCTGGATTACCACGATCTCGGGAAGCTGCCGCGAGCGCGCCTTCCTGACACAGATTTCGCGGCAGGATTGAATTTTAATTGTTCATAAATTGCGAAAAAGAAGCGGCGAGGCCCCGAAACCGCGGCTCGATCGGTTTCCAACGTTTCACCGACGGCATCCTTCCTCTCCGCGCGGCGGCCGTGTTTTATCTGCATGACAAATGGCCCGGCCGTAGCTGGCTGGCTCGTAAACTACCGTGCCGCAATGAAAGAGTCGCCTCGCGTTTTGGAGTGGAAGTTAAACGCAACTCCGCGACCCATTGCTGCCACGCCGGGGTGATCGACGATTAAAGAGCTCGAGATAAACGCGTGCGATTAGCCAGTTAATTGGAAGGAGCTGCAATCGGGTTTGCAACGCGGCGGAGGCCTGAGATTCCCTACAGGAGCGTAACAAAGGATCCCGGCACGGTTTTTAAGATGCGCCGGATTGCGTTGTCCCCAACGCGTGCAATTTAGACGAAACAGAGTGGAAAATGTTGAGCGGGTCGCGCAGCCGCTGGAAACGCGGCTCCTCCGTTACGTAATAAGTAGCTTCTCTTGCCGCAACCATGAGAAACCACGGAGGTGAGAACGACGCGCAATGTCGACCCCTCGGCGCACCCGAATTTCGGAAATTCCAGTCGAAATTATTCGAACGTTCGAGGATCAGAGATTCGTTCTAGAATCATTTTTAGCGCACTGATCTGCATTAATTGGCTCGACGGGAGTTGGTAGAGCTCCGCGTGGAACCTGCCGGAGCTGCTGGCATTTTTCTTTCGCAACTCGTGCCAATATTTCCATAAGTCTTTCCCAAACTCGACGGGAAGCGCGGATGATTATGGAAGAGCGAGCCTAGCAGGCGGACTTCCATCAAGTTTTCTCACCGGCGCGGCGAACCAATCGACGGTTGCGCGAATCTCTGAATTAGCGGCGCCGGTACCGTGAAGTTTAATGAAGTTCATCGATGGGATAGAGCTGGCAGAGCATATTTTTTTTGGGGGGGGGGGGAGACTGGCGTAATAATAGCTGTAAGCGCGGGTTTCGCGCGAGAAACAAAGGTCCACCGAGTGGAAGATACATACATAGTTGTATTCAGTGGCCGGTGATATTTAATACTTTCACTCGAACTCCTTGACCCGCGCACAATTGCACGTGGACTCGCGTGCAGCCGAGGAACGAGCCCGAACGAACGCAGCCACCTTGATTGCATGCACGACTTGCGTACAGGAAACGCGGTTACCAATTAATACCAACGACTTCCAGGTCTGCCGTTGCCGTGATGCCAGAGGCCTGATGGGGACTGACATTAACTTTTTACGCGGCTTTCTCGAATTAAGGGAGATTTCACCCGGTTTACGCATAACGGATCCCGGTCACGAAGTGGATCGATCTCCTCTCTCGGCCGGCTAACGATCCCCGCCGGTTATTCAAGTAATTATGCAATTGTTCGTTTCGTTAACGGATTATGCCAGTTGCATTGCTGAACCGTGAAACGCAACGATGACGTGATTTTGCAAACATAACGATGATCGATGCGATGTTTGCGCTCGTCAGTGGTACGCTGTACTCTTTCCAGCGATAAATTGGTACTTGGCTCGGCGAAGCGCCAAATATTTGCCATACAGCTATGAACGTTTCCCAACGGTGCTTGAATCGTGGTACGAATTGTCCCACCAAACTTCGTCGCAATGTAACGCAGCCGGGTTCGCTATTGCGTCCGCGTCGCCCTCGAGTGTTACGTTAACGAAACGCTTTGCCGGCGATCCAGCCCGTGTAACTCATTTTACCACTTTGCCGCGCTTCTCTTGGATCCCCTTAATTGAGCGCGAAGCCCGCAGGTACCGCGAAGGAAAGGCACTCGCGGTCGAAGCTTCCTCGCTTTCCAGACGCACGGAATCAAGATTCGTTCTTGATATCGGCTGAACCATTCTGCCGTGCAATTTCATGCCGCTAATGGCGAAATTATAATCGGCCGATCGTGATTACGTCTGGCTGCGTTTGTCTTCGCTGGCCGTGATTATCGCGGCCTCCTTCGTCTACTAATAAAAACCTTGAGCCTCGGCTACGAACGGATACTTGGCTTCGAACGCGTATGCTTTGTATAATAAAAGGAAAGTAACGTATTCCGCTTTTGTTCGGCGAACGCGCCGGCGCGCGCTCCTCTAATCAACCGCTATTGGGATCAACGAGACACGGAAATGTCATCGGCTGCATTGAATTACCGGTGCCCCAAAGAGATCGGAATAACGGGAAATTATGGTAAATGCGGGCAACGTTACAGTTTTGTTTACGAATCGTACGCTGACAGGAAACGACCAGCAATTTCGCGGGAAATATTAGCGATCCTTTCAAGCGCGCCGCTTCCTCGAACACGTGAAATCCCTTCCCTGATTGTTTCGCTCGGCGTCGCTCGTTTGCAGCTTTTCAGAAGAGAACGACGCGAAAGCTAATTTCAATACCAGGCGGTGTCGTTCGTCAGTGTCGGAAAAGTGGAACGGCGATGCTACGAAATTGGAGGATACGAAATCGTCTGGATGCCCGATTGTTTCGTAAGGCTGTCATGAACGAAATTGGCTATAGTAAAGGATAATTCCATGGTTGTGAATAGCTGGCGATGAAGGGAACGCTTTCTAGGCGCCACGGGATATCCTTGGATCCTTGGAGCGGCGCGACGCAGCGCGACGATCCTTCATCGAGGCGCTGGAAAGGCCTGCTCGCCTTCGATCCAGCTTGATTGTGCGTTCGCCCATTAGCATTGTGGGAATCGGAGAAGGCCGAGGGAGATGTCTTTACACGGCTGGTTTCGTCCGTGCTCTACTAATCGCAAGTGCACGGAATCCTCGCGGTAGCAGCGGGACCACGGTTACGGCAACATCTCGCGTGTTCTCGCGATAATCCAGCAAAAAGAAAGTTGACGCGAGAACGCACAGGCGCGGCGGGCTGGTCTGGTTAGAATCCTTTACTCGCCGACGAAACGCGTCCACCGTCGAAATTGAAGTGCAGTAGAAGCAAGTAACTCGATCCTGTTCGCTCGCACGGATCTTCTCTCCCCTTCTCCCTCAAGACTTCCGAATCGACGTCCACGAGAGGTTTCTGCGGCTCGAGATAACCCGCAAGAGCCTGTTACGCGCGCGTTTACAGGCGGGTATTGTTCGCGATTGTGTTTTGTAGACGGCAGAAAAGGGTTTGACGGCAATTTGAGTAATTACACCGACCCAGTTAACGATGAATTCTCCTAACCCAGTTGGCGTTGTAAAACGCGGATTACAGGAGTGACGAACCGCGAGCACGTCACGTTCTTCGTGGCCGCCCCATTTCGCAAGGGTTCGTCGCGCGAGGCACTGGCGACTCTGCGAACCACCGTCGTTCCTCCACTCGCGGCAAGGTGTTCCCTGACGACGGTTCAAGGCGTAGGGTTGCCCGCTAACACTAAATGCAATTAATACTTCGCAGAGGGAATTGGATTCTGAGTGTGCCACGGCCTCGAATCTAATATTCTACGCACTGATTACCACTGTTTTGATATCGCTGTATCGGCGGCCCAATAATCCTATCCCCCTCATCTATCGTGCCGCTAAATTGCTCTGGTAAATTGCCACGGATAAATTCGATTTCGGGCACGGCCGTGCGCGATCGTTTTCGGCAGAATGTACCCCGCCAACGATAAATAAAGCGGTAACGCTCGATTCCCGGCGTCCGGTTCCGAGGCAAAGAGAGTCGCGGAGGTGTGACCGATTTTTTGAGGAAGCGACGGCGAAAGTTTCGTTGCGATCGGCAAATCAAGATCGCTGGGACGAGAAGAAAAATCTGGCGGTTCGCCTTTCTCTCGGCGGAGAGTGACGCGATCGGTTGCTCGATCCTCGTTTTAGGAATTAATACGCGTAGCTGCGGGACGAGATCTCTCGCCAACCAATGCCACTTGCACCGCGGCACCGTGAGATCGTCGATTCGCCTCGCCTCGTCCGTCGTCGCCGTCGGGGAGATTCCATTCTCAGACGTTCTGGCATCTCCTTGAGAAGAGAGTAGACCGCGGCGAAACACCGTGTCGTAACGTTCCGGGCGTGTGCGAGACTCTCCCGCGAATCGCGATAATGCCGCGATTACGGCATTGTATCACGATTCCCTGGACGATTATCGTTTAATATAATATTCGCAGGCGTCTCGTCATGCCACTTAATCCACCGCGCGCTTCTAACGTGATTAGAATTCCAGATATTCCAGTAATTAGAATGTAGATATTAGAAATTGGTCGTCGAAGGCACTTGGAGCCGTCGGAACTTTGGCCGCTAGTTAGAACCGGGGGAACGAAACGAGGCGGGCTCAACTTCTCTCGTTCATTCACGCCCGTTTCACAATCGACTCCTCAATTACGCGATCGTTTACCGAGGCTTTTCCGTCCACGACGCCGTAAAAACCTTGCATGCAGAATGAGACGATTTAATGGAAGTACGCGAAGACGATCGGCCTTGGCGTACCCGAGAGATTTCCCTCTCACTCGTGGCGACGCGACACGCGGATCGCGTGTCGAGGAAGCGGCTCTACGCGGCGAGTCGCTGCTACTTCTTTGACGAATTCGTTCGTGTCGTTGCCGATGAAGCGCAACGAGTTACCCTTTCTCTCGTTTCGCGGAAATCACCGGCATCGCGACAGATAACGGCTGACCTTCCTGCCAACGATCCGCATCGGCTGATCTTGGCTGACCATGACACGCCGTTTCCCCTTGGATTCCGCATTTTCGGACCTGTCCGCCAGACACGGCGATCCGCGCGCAACGGTACGTTTGCATCGCTGCCGCCGTGAATAATGTGCACGCTGAAATATCGAACGGCATAAGAGCATGTCAGGGATAATAATAGTTTCGGCTGGCTGAAATTGTCACGAGGCTGGCTGCGATATCGATCCCGCCGTGCACCGTCCAGCGAAGAAGACTGTTGCGCGAAGTGAAATTCACAGCTCCAAAATACCAGCTCCTTCTGCCACTTTCTCTAATTTGTTTCCGTGCCAATCCAAATGGTCGATCCGCGTCCGGAGCAATAACCCTATCTGCCAGTCACTGTTCGGTTTCGTCACGGGCTTGCGTCACCTTGCACACAACCGAGACACCCGTATCTGCCGACGATTTTATATTTCTAGTTTCATTTTGCACGCATTTACTTTCCACTCGGCGACCTTGTAAAGTAAACGTCTGTTTATCTTTCCACCACAACGCCGCGCACAATGGATTAATTTTCTGGCCACGCGCGACTAGAATCCCCGGCGAACTGGTCTGTTGTTGCCAAAGTGCAGAGGGCACAGAAAAAAATCCCAGCCTCGACTACTTGGAAGACGAGATATCGGCGTATTTTGGCAACGATGAAGTCAGACTTTGAATGAACCCCTAAAATGAGTGGTGAAGACAATTGCTACAACAGTTTATCTTTTATCCGCTCTTGGGTTTATATCCTTGATGGCTGAATCAGGACATGGAACATCTTCCCTGTCGCATTCGCTGTTGAAACGAAAGGAAGTTTTGCAAAAACTCCGAGTGTCATAGACGGAGAACAATGGACGCGCTGCGCGGACTTTGCGCGCTCTTCGATTTTTATTCCCGCGTTCCCCATAATGCCGGCACATCCGTTTAAATGCAGAAGCGGGCGGGCGAGAAGATATTAACCGGAACTTGCGGCACGACGTAAGCACATACGTCACGGGAGAATTATTTATTTGAAATTCAAACGCGAGCGTGGTGCATAATTTTCTGCGACGCCGGCGCAAGTATGAGAGGCGAATGTTAAATTAACGGCGCATCGCGAACGAACGTGCTTCATCGATTCGATATCGAGGAGTAATGACGGAAGAGTTGCTACAGAGCTCTCACTTATCAACTCCGTTCCCTTCAGTTATTCATTCCTCTGACGGAGGTCGCCTTGACCACTTTGCGAGTGTTTTGAATTATTCGATTAGCGAATTACCTGTGCCCCGACATTTTTCTGAAACGTTAAGCTTCCATCGCGATCTATAACATTTCAGCAGGGAAACAGGCTTTCGGATAGTTGGCCTGCGGCCCTTTGGCGCGAGAATCGAGAGGAAGATTCTTACGTTAATTGCTTTCTCAAAGCACTCGATTCTAGGATAGGGGTGGCCGGGAGGGGGAGCGGGAGCAAATAACAATCGCTTCGATCCTCGCTCGTTAAAATACTAATTAAAAAGCGGCGGGGTCGACTGTTAAACGATCGACGGGACGAGAAAGAACCCAGCGATGAGCACGAAATTGAAGCGCATTCTGATCTCGCGCGCTTTGTGCCTCCCTCTAAAATGGATATTTTCAATCGAAATAGCATTCACCCGGGGAGAGGGGGTGGGAGTGGGAATTTCTGACTGATACTCTGAAACGAGGATCGCCTCCGCCGCGGTGAAATAGCCGCCCCCTTTTTAACGAGGGTTCTCGCGGCGAACGACGGCGACGCGACGCTGCGAAATGTTTTGAAAGTCGCAGGGAACCGCGATCAACAAGTTCATTTCCAGCGGTGCGTTAGGTCCGCAGTGGGGAAATGCGATCGCGGATCCATTGAAGTAATTAAAGTTTAATTAAGCCACTCGCGCGAACGCGCACGCCCGCCCGTTAATATCCCCGCGGTAACTGCGTCAACTATTATAGCTCGCACAGGTCTAATATTCGACGCCTTTCGGCATAGCCTAGCGTTCATTTTATTGAACGGCGCCGCGAGCAAGAATGCGGTTATTGCTTTCATTCGCAGCAATTTTTCATCGCGGGAAGTGTATTAGGTCAGAGTCGGGGCACGTCCGCATTTTTTACGAAACGTTGAAAATCTCGCGAAACAGCCATAGCCCCTGCACCCATTCCCATCAATCTTGATCGCAGAGGCTCAATCTTCGATCTTCCCTCGTTCAGCGAATCCCGCTTTAATTCATCGAACTCGTGGGTTCACGGTCTCGGCTTGTCTCTCGGATGTTTTCCATTTCATTTCGCTGAGAATGCGGCATTCGGATCGTACGAGATCTCAGGGTATGCTCGTTAGTCGAACGCAGACAACGGCGCGAGCAAATCGTTAATGAATTAATTGCGAGCGGCGGATGCCGTGTAATTTTCCAGGTGACGAGCACCTTCGTGCACGCTTCACGTTCCACACATGCACGCACGCAGTCGGATTGGACGCGGAGCTGAATTTCGTTCCTTACACTTGATAGTCAAAGGGTGTTTACAATTTACTTACGTCCGTTTGCACATCGTTGATGCTCGTAAGAACGTGGCGCGTCGCAGGGACGGCTCGACGTGTGTCCACAAGCTTCGCCTCGTCGGCAGGTGTGAAATAGCTTGCACGCCGATGGTGTCCGGTCCACGGTGCTTTTTCGACGAGAGAAATTCCGAGCTCCCCGATCTATCGGAAAATAAGGAACCGAGAGGAAGAATGACAACGCGTCGCGGCGCGACGGCGTTGGCCTCTTCGTTGCGCGAGCCTCCGCTTAATCTCTGAAAGCGGATTGAACACGTCGCGTGGATCAATAAATTACCGCTCACTTTGAACTATATTTAAAGGGGATATCTTTAGTACACGCCGCGCGTTCATTCGGCTCCATTGTGAAAAGTGGCATCGATAACTCTCGAGGCTGCTCGAATTTTTCGCGGCCCGCCTTTCCTCCCCGAGCCGCCCCGTTTGCACGTCGAGCTTGTTAGCAATTTCGTAACTCGTTTAATAACAAATCTTCGCCAGGCCATTGATAATTGCTCCGCGGGAATGGAACAGAAGACACTTAGTCACGCTCCAAATCGGAAATCACTCGTCGCTGGGTATCTACTTAGCATCCTCCGCCCTTCCGTGACGCGCAGCGCGGTTTATTAAAGCAGCGCTTAACACGAAAAGTATAAACGCGACGAGATAATCCTGCGCTGAATGCACGAAATATAATCGTGTTTTCTCGCTTTCGGCATGCTTATCACGGTCCACATAATTCCGAGACTTATAGTGGAGCATTATACCACTAACATGGATTTGCACTTCGCCAGTCTCAGGACGTGATTCGAGCAGTAGCTCCTGCAACCAAAGTCTGGCGGGCATCCGAGGAACACCGAGAATCCATACGGACACGGCGATGTGATATATGCCTCGTACAGTTACCCATTTTTTTTCTGGCTAGACGATAGGCGGTTCCCTTTTGCCCACGGAGCTTTGTCGCTGGAAATTGTCCACCGTAATGTTCCAAGGCATTCGTAGAAACTCTTTTGCTTATTCTTCTCGGCGAGCAGCGCGGTGGAATTTTGCAAAATTATCACATAAAAGGCGCACCGTTTTTCTTGGCGTCGTGAAAACACGCGTACCTTTCACGGACAGGTAGATCGAGGATCCGACTTGCCGCGATTCCTTTCTACGGGTCGGTTTCCTTTTTCCTTGCAAAGGACAGCCGTTCGAGACGGGAGAAAGGAAAACGCTGTACGATCGCGCGACGGTGGTCTACGGGAAGAAAAAAGGCTTTCCGATTCCTTCCTTTGCGCGGTGTCTTGTAATTATTGATTCGATTAGAAACTGGATATTCCGGGGCGACGCCGTGTCTTGTATAAAGCGTTCAACTCATGGCAGAATGCAAGGAAATTAGGTAATTTCCGGCTTCCCTGTGGAGGAGTCGGTGCTCGTTTCACGGTTTTGCGTAAGGATTTCTGCTGTCTGCGAGGTGCTCCTGGCACGTTTGTCTATCCGGCTATCGAACGTTGTTGCTGACACGTTTAATTTTACCGCGGTCACGCTTGCTCCGAGGGGCTGTTAGCCTCGACATTCTGCCTGGGGGTAATTCGATTGATCGCTGGCGTCTTTCAATGTGCCGGACCGGTATCGGGGATCGCTAATTGAATCGCGCGATAAAACGATCGATCCTTGAGCTTACGCAAATCGCAATTACAAACTCGTACGAGGTAAGCTTGCTCCTACGCCTCTCTCCCCTTGATAAGCAATCTGTTTAATGCTCTGACTTGCCGCGTTTACTGCTTGATATCTGCTGATCAATTTCTGTTTCGAAGTATCAGCCTCGGCTCACCTTTGAAAGCCATCGATTTATCGTCGGATCACTCGTGATTCATCCGACAACGCCAGATAAAGCTGAGCTACGTCGCGCCATTAACTCTGCGTATCCAATAGGTTCCCGTGCCAAGCAGCGATTCTAGACTCTCGTAAACTTTTTCACGATAATGTCGCCGACGTTATGGTCTTGCATTGTCAATGCACAAGCTCGTACCTACGCTGAAGCTGATACACCCGAGGTGGCCGGGCATTGTCTCGAAAAACTTGTCGTTACGATCCTCTTGCCGCGAGAGGATTGCGTTTTACTAACTCGGTGGAAAACATTTTTTTACGCTCGGTGCTACTCGTTATTTTCGGTACCCTTTCCACGGTGCTCCGGTTTTCACCGCGATATAAGCGACAACCGGATTTTGAAAGGGAAACTTGAAAAAATATCGCGCTAACTTGAATGTACGTTTTCATTTCTCTGTCAGTTTTCTATTCAGACTAACGTTGACCCAGATTTACATTTTTCCACGGAGCGCTCTCAGCTGAAAGCTGGTGGGGAAGTTGCGTTTACTTAATGGATCCCAGGACGATATACGTGCATGCCTACGCGAACGCCTTTTATTGTCGCAAAACGTGGCAGAAACTGTGATCGCACGAGCTGCAAACGAAGCGTGCCTCCGCATTAGGTATCGAGTCGGACGAGCGAAACAACAACGACCAGCTCCGGCTCTTTTATCGATTCATAAAACACGTAACCGTCTATAGCGGTGTATTCGAATGAGATATAACAGTGACGGCCAGCGGTATATTTACGTCGAACACTTTATGGGATGCTCCAAGGCTAAAACGTTTACGATAACAGCGAAATTTCTCATCTTATCCACGGCAAAAGCACGTTGCAACGTAACGCCGAAATTCTCATCATCGTTCGACCTATATTCCCCCCCTTTTTGTAGTCCCGCACGAGGGAAGTTCTCCCGGTGCATCTATTAGGGGGTTTCGTCGATGGTCCCGAGGTCTAGTGTACCTACACCCCGTTGGATAGTTATCTGGGAAGAAACCGAAGAGGGTTGGAAAATAGCAGTGGCCATGGAAAGTGCAAAAAGAGATAGGGATGAAGAAACGCAAGAAAGAAAGACGCAAGGAGGAACTGCATGAAAGGAACTTACCTAATAGCGACGGAGTAGATGGAAGGCTTGAAAGTTGAAGATAGGGAACAGATTGCAAGGTAGTAGAGAGCGAAGAAGAGTAATGAACAAAACAGACGCGCGTATTTTCCCTACGTGTTTATACGCTTTCTCCGCGTTCTGATTCCACCGAGGTATTCACAATTAAGTCTACCGAGATTGTATTAGAGCCCAAAGCAGTTGCCCCGAGAACAGTTTCTTGGAAAATAAGCTTCCGACTACAAAGGCGAAGTGCACAAATTTCTGCTTCCACGCATGAAGTTTGTTTACCATTTCGGCGTGCCGAATTCATCCCCAACGTAATACCCTCCGACGAGGATGCGAAAAAGAGAGTCGGGGGCTGGGTGGAACGGCAAGAAAGCACGTCGGGAAAGAGTATTCGAGAAACATAGAAATAAGCGAGTATAGAGTATAGAGAGAGGGGTCATTTGTGTATGACTGTATGGAGCAAGAAAGAGCGTGGATGACAAGGGTAGAATAGGGGTAGAGGGTGTGAGAGAGAGAGAGAGGGAGAGAGAGAGAGCCGGAGAGAGAGGGGTGTAAAAGGAACGTGGGTGCGCGCACGCCCCGCCCTCTTCCCAACTCGACTCGTCGCTCTCCCTCTCCCTTTTCCTCCCGAAAGACCGAGGGTAGGGTTCCGTTGGTCGTGCACCCTCTACGACCCTCGGTCGGTGCGCCAGCCCTTCTCCCCTCGGCGCGCAGTTCGCGCGAGCTTCAGCTTACCTCCCATACCACGTTCCACGGATCGATGGAGATTCGGTAGCCCTCCGCGGAGCGGCGCCAGTGTCGCCGCCACAGCGACTCGCCCGCTCAGTCGGAACTCGGGTTCACTCAGTCCACGACCGTTTGCCACGAGACTTCGATCTCATCGGTTTCGCCCCGTCTTTCTCCACCACACCTCCCTTCTTTTTCTCTCTTGGGAGGACAGAGAGCAGCTACCACCACTACCACCACCATCGCCGCCGCCGTCGCCACCACCACCGCCTCCAACGACCGGGCAGACGCACGTAGTCTAAACGTGAGACTCGAACGGACGTCGTCGTCCTCGCCGGTAGTCCTTCGTCGTCCAACTGTTTTTCGAGCCAGCCCTCCGGTTCTACTTCACCCGAGCCCCTCGTCCGCCGTCGAGTCACCTGTCAGCGAAGGTGAGTCCTCCATGCAACTTGAATTTTCAAACGTACTCCCTTGCCCGACGCGACGCGATTCGCGTGCAGTGGTGCTCCGAAATGCCGCGACCGTCGATGTCTCTTTTCGAACCGTCCTATGTCTGTCTCTCTCTCTCTCGCGCGCGCTCTGCCTCTCGTGCCGGCACTGCACGAGCACTCGCTCTTTTCCCCGCGCATTACGTTCCCTAAGCAAAGGAGAAGACAACCGGCCGCTTTTTCCGACGTGTATGGGTCGATTCGGTTGGAATATTAGCAATGTGAAGTTCGCCGCGTTGCAACGGAGACGAAGAAACCCGCGGCTGTTGAGAATATTTCGAACGCGTCGTGCACGATGCGCGGCTAGCTTCACGGTACACTCGCGCGTACGTACGGCTCTCGCTCCTCGTCGTCGCCGTATTTTCGTGCTCTCTCTCTCTCGCCCATTGCCGTGGCCTGTCGTCGCGATAGGTACCTGTGCCGCGGCTCGATAAAACGCAAGGGTTAGGCCGCTGCTGCAGGTCTACTCTCCATCATCGATCTTTCCAACGAGGCCTTGCTTTTCCCGGCCGCAAAGTCGTCCACGAGCGATGCACTCGTCGTCAAAGTCTCCGAAGGACGACTTTGTTGACTTCCTCGACTCGTCCTTCTCTCTGCCTCGCGGTCAACCTTCGCGGCCTTGTATTTCTCGCGATGCGTACGAGCCCCATCCCCGTTCCTACACGTTCTTCCATTGTTATGCTCGCGATGTTTACGCTCGCGATCAGTCGAAGCTGTTTTAGTACTGTAGTTTCAAAAGGAGTTTAATATATTCCGAATTTCTGAGAAAGCTCCCGGGCATCTCTATTATGTTCTCTAAACGTTAATGTACGCAATTTCAAGCATACTCTCGTCTTCTTCGGTACAGTGTAATAGGGATTCTTTGAGTTGTAATTTTAGAGGAAATGTCGTATGACGTAACAACGTGTAATAAGTAATTTGCAAACAGCTCTTTAGCTGGTGTGGGACATAAATGGTCTGGTTATTCTTTTTCTCTCCGGTAGAATATTAAATGTTTGTACTGGAAATAGGGCGGTCCTTTAGTAGTGGATGAGACGCTGAAATTGCATTTCCGAACATTCGGAGTATTATGTTGACGTATCGTTATCGTTCTCCATACAACTTGTTCCATTAGGGAACGCCGTGTACCCACGGCGGGTCTTAAATTGAGTGGCAGTTAAAAGGGAAGCATTTCTATGATATATGCGCTTGGATGGGACGTCGATGTTGTATCGAAAGGGCATGGTTCGTTTCCTGAAGCAGCACTCGCCTTCTCGAGGATAATCCATTTAGATCGATGTCTAATTCAGGAAGGATCTACGCTCCGGTATTTACGTTTCCCTGGTAGTGGCGTGGAAAACGATTTTGTTTGCTGGTGTAGGTGCTTGGCAGGGACTGGGTGTACCGAATGAATGCGCGAAAGAACGCGCGAGGGTTCGCTCGGAAGGTTGAAGAAGGTCGGAGAAGGACGGGCGAAGGGTTAGCGAACTCTCGTCGCTTCTTTCCCTTCTTTCCCTCCCCTTCTCCCTCTTTTCTTTATAAAGTTACCCGTTCTTATAATATTCCGCCGTATTTCCCACTCCCCCGTCCAAGGCAGAATAGACCGAAAGGTCTACGAATTAATTATTCAAGGGCTCGACTTATCTAGCTTCCCGTGGCATATTAAGCGGGCCTCCGTTTATCTTGTATCGCGGAATCTCTCGGAAAATATTGCCTTGCGCGTTATTTTTCGAGGTCGTTTTCCCGACCCGGGAACTGCTGGTATGCAGATTCGAATTGGCCAAGTTCAATTGATATTTAAAGTACGAAAGTTGGCGCGCGAATAATTCACGAATCCATTTGCCGGCATGATACCGAGGATTTGAAATTTTCTTTGGTGGAAAAGTTTCTGCCAGCGAAGGAATCGCGAACTCGGATTAAGTTGGCGTCAAGGTATTAGCGGCTGCCTAGAAATTAATTTCTCCTCGCAAATTGTCAGAAGCGCGACTTTCAAAGGCTCTGGAATAAAATTCTTCTGGAATCTTCCATTTCCTTGGTCCGCGGCTCTAGGCTTCTACAATCTACATGCAACTTGCGACGTAAATACTCTTTGTCATCGTTACGCTGCTCTTCGTCGTGTTTAATGCACCGAAACACCGTCCTGCCAACCTTGGCGCGTTTACTTTAAAGTTTTTATCGATCGGTTCGGCTTTTCCTTAGTTCATCGGAACGTGACACGACCATTTGCCAGTTCTGCGTGTCTGCTTACCGAATCTCGGTGGCTCCCCAACCGTTCACCTTGATAAATGCGCGCTGCACGGTCTCGTAATTAATGGCGGAGGTGATACGTCGCTGTCTGATTATGCGAATAGGCTTAACCCGGCCCCAATGAATCACGGAGCTCTGTTCCGATGTGCCCGGAAGCTTCGCGATCGTCGAAACTACTTTGGGGCATCAGTGCTTTACCATAGATTTAGGAATTCTACAATTCCGCTACACCCAGCTGCTCAGTCGAGGTGTATTCAACGTGTAAAGCCCGGAATACGAAAGCACCTGGCGGTTCAACGGCAGAATATTCCCTTGGAAGCGCCGAAAGATCCATCCGATCGTCCTTCTCGCATGGGAGGGGGTCGCAGAAGGTGTTTAGGGCACCTAATTGATATTCAGAGGAAGGGGACATTTCGCTTAGATTTTCACGCGAGTAGTTTCTCGGGGCCAGACTACCCCGAGCGATTTAGATATCCCCTCTATCATCTAGGGATTGCCGCGTCTCTTTAACTGTGAAATTTCGGCTTGCAGGTCGGAAGCTCCCTTTCGTAGCCTCATGAACATTCCGTTCGCTCGTATAGAGTGGCCTCGTTTCGCATTCCTATAGCACGTAGCATCGAAATTGAGACGTCCTTCCTGGGGAGGAGCTCCTCGCCGTTCTGCCCGACCGCATTACCATTTTTCGGCAATCGAACCGAATCGATAGCCCCGCTGCCGGCTGCCCTGGCGCCGCGCCGCTCCTCGGCGTCGAGGCGTCGCGAAATCGAGCCCGTTGATTCCGACGCATAAATCGCGTGTAAACCGACTTTCCTCCTATTTTGCCGTTTCCTTCGAATGGCTGCTATCTCGCCGCTCGTAATTTACGGTTAGCCCGCGGAGATGCTGATTTCAGATAGGTCAGACCCTGACTTATTGCGCTCCCTAACGTACTTCCAGATTCGGCGGAACCTCTGACCTATATCGCAGCGTTGACCACAAATAACGCGGCCCCTCAGCTGATTCGATAGTCTTCTGTTATTTAAGAAAAGCCGGCGCATCTGGTTTTTGCAATGGAGACACGGCGAGCCAGCCGATATCGAACGGCTACGATATACTTATATCACCTTTAATATTCGGCCGAATATCGCTGGAAATAGAAGGCCTCGATGAAATCGGTGTCATACTTTCTATAACGGGCAGTTGGATCGAATTGGTCTATCTGCGGGGCGATCCTTTAAGCGGCGCCCTTTTAACGCGGTCAGCTGGGCTTGTAAAGTGGAGTGTATCGCGGGGCGGCGGAAGCTTTCTTGCCCGACCCGTGGCTGTCCATTATCTACCGCGGATCACTCGGGCCGGAAACTCGATGGTTGATATTCGACGAGGCCGCGTTAAGCGTTCTAATATCTGTTGATCGAAATATTCTTCCGCGCCGCGGCGCACGAAACATCGCTGGAGATACTCAATGCTTCAACCGCCTCGGGGGTGAAGCTCGAGGAATTGGAACGCTTCGGTGCCGTTAACGCGGTAGGAGGCATCTTAAAGTCGAGATACAGAAAAGTCATTAAACGGGGGACAATTCGTTTCCGCGGGAGAAAGGAGGAACGGTTATAATAACCGCCACGGGGAACAGGGAGGCGGTGGCGCGTGGAAAAATGAATTAGGGGCCATCAATTCGAAACGAAATTATACCGTTTATCCAGGGGAACGACTTGCTAAAAATGAGACCTCGAACTTGGAGGACGGCATTTTTCCGCTAGAAGGAGCATTGGCCTCGTTACCGTCCTGCAATTTCAGCAGTGATATTTTTCCCGGGGTGAGAGGACGCTTTCGCGAACGTCCAGGGGGGTTGGGGAGACTTACCGGTGAATGAAAGAAGGTGCTCGCTTGAAGGGAATCCGGGGGAAGGGACGACAGTTTCCCTCTTAACGAATTCGGAAGCGTGCATACCTAATGGGGGGAGGCTCTCGCGGAAACTAATTTCGAGCAGTCGAGACTCACGGCACCGTGAGTTGCTAAGTAATTTTGGAAAGGCTTTGAGATGTCGGCAGGCGTGACGATAATTCGAGCGACTTCGGACTTGGACGAAGTAGAGATAGATCAGGGTGGATGGTGGCTGATAGAAAAAGGATGGGAACGAACGAAAACTCGGGACATACTATAGGTATTAAAGGGTTCGAAGCTCACGTCGATATTGATTCATCTCGATGCAACGGTTTCCCCCCTCTCTCTCTCTCTCTCTCTCTCTCCCTCCCTCTCTTTCTCTCTTTGTTTACTAGTTTTCCTGTTTAATCCGATCGCCCCTCTCCCCGCACTTCAATGCGCCTCTTGATCGACGCGCCCTTTGTTGAGAAAAAATTCGAATTGAAATACCTCGAACGCGTAGTTGCATTCGGCTAACTAAGCCACTTCGATTGCGCGCAGTGTGTTCTTCCATTTTGCGCCGATCGCTCCCTTGTTCTGACTGTGGACTCCCGTTTCCAACCTCTTTTTCTTCTCCACGCTACTTTGTGCCCGGTTTTTCCAGGCGACAGAACAATTTACGTTACCCGATTTCCGAGCTCTCGAACATGTGCTTTCGTTGCTCGTTCTCGTAAAAATATTTCAGATAGCAGGCGAATGAAATCGTTCGGTTTTTGCGGCCAGACTGTTCCCCTTTCGACCTTCCATCTCTGCCTCTCGCCTTATCGGGATTTTTTGCGGCCGCGATCGAGACCCCGATAAAGACATTCGGTTAAATTAATGGAGGAAAAGGAGGCGGGCCGTTTAACCGAATCCTCGTTAGCTGGTCCATTGTGGGAAAGTGCAGCGGTGCTGTCAGATGTCGGGGCGCTATTGCGAAGTCGTAGAGCCGGGGCGACCTTTCGGGGCGATTCGAAAAAAGCGGAGAAGAAAAGGGACGACTTTTACGGGGCCGAAGACAGGCGCTCGACGCGAAGCCAAACAGTTTCGAAAGGAAAGTTCCGTGTTCCCGTAATTCGATGGCCGGACGCGAATTAACGGGGAACGAGTCGTGTCGGTCCTCTCTCTTTGAAACGTCGCAGCCTCTCGGTATTTTATTCACAATGGGACTTTCAATCTTGCTACATTTCCAAGTTTCTACTCGAAAAGGGAGTTCTAAAAAGGGACGACTTGGCGTAGGTATCATGCAACCGTGCGGTACGAAGACTATTTCGGTAGAACGGAATTAAAGTATTTCACCATTCACCCACTTTCCCTGCTTGTGTCTCTCGCCCCCATTTTTATTTACCATGCGCGCCCTTTCAAAGTCTCTCCCGCCTGCCCTTTCCCTTTATGCTCGCTCGTTCTCGCGATCCCTTTTAAAACGGGCAACAGAGCCGGGAAAGGGCGTCCGAGCGTTCTAATTTCCTCTTTGGGACAGAGACCCGTACTCGCGTTTCGCGAACGAGGCCGTTAAGTACGTGTCCCGCCGTTTCAGATAATTTTCGTCGCGTTGACGCGGTTGCACACGCGATGAGTCGTGTTCTGGAGCCAAGCCCCTTGATTATCGACCGGCGGTCACAGCTTATCACTGATTATCAGTTCGACGAAACGACGTACACCGCCCGTCAACTCGATCATGCTTATATTATCTCGATAACGCGATCGGTCCCGCGCGAAACTTTAAACCCTTTGTCGCGGTGCAACCTGGCCGAAGCCACCCTGTATCAATTTCACTCGGTGATAATCCCAGCTGGCGCGGCAGGACCACCCTTTCCGCGGAAACGGGAGAAGACACTCGGCGCGACGGTCAGTTCGTGTTCCACTAAAATTCCCAGCAATAAAAGCCACGAGCCGTCCGCGTTAAAGTCTCCCCCGAACGTGTTTAACACCGCTCGTGAAACTATCCGGGTTTACTGGCTGCAAGCGAATTCCGCCTACGGAGGCAGTTTCTTTATAACATCTGTTTAATCACCTTCGTGTCCAGTGCGCGTTGCCTTCCCCGAGCAAACTTGGAGTATGCAAATGAAGACGGGCAGATTGGGACGGTTACAAGACACACCGGGTGGTCGACCCGCTCCTATTTGCCTATTTGCTTTTAATCTTGTAAAGGAGCAAAGGTCAAACTCTGTCTGTAAACATATTAATCTCTGGAAATTGGGTCACCCTTGTTCGATATTAATTGACGCGCGGCTAATCCTTCCCCCCAAGATTCTCATGTCCCGACGAACGGCGGATCGATCCTGCCCCCTGTCTTTACGTTTTAGCCGCGTTTTCGAGCAGGATATTGGGATTTATCGGGGGAAAGCGACGTCGAAACCTGGTCTATTCCAAGCAATTCATTTCTGTACGGACCGGTGACAGCGTTCTTTCATCGGTTATCAGACTTTCTATTAACACGTGGATTATCCGGCCTGTCCGGTCGCAAGTGTAACTGCTTTCTCGCTCGTAAGGTCGGCAAATTATTGATCAGGTTTGGCAGTGGCTATAGTTTGCCGGTCAGCCAGTCGGGGGGGGAAATAAAGTTCCATCGAGTGGATCCTGTAAGATGTAGGGGAATCCCTTGGGGAGCCGGCGAAGAAGTTCGGGCAGGATTCCAAGATGCATCTTCGCGTATCTTCATGTGTCTACATGGCAAGCCCGTGGTGGCCGGTATAGCTTTCGAGACAACGCCGGCGGAAAGCTGCAAATGCTTTCATAATGTACTTTGGCTGTCCTACAGACCACTGTGAGCCCATCGGTGGCGGCGCAAGGACGCCATTTGTCAAGAAGAGCCGTGACCTTTCGCGGTATCGTCGGACGATCGACCGTGCACCGCCGCGGCCTTTTCTTCTCCATTCCATTCGGTCTTTCCCGGTGGTCGATTCGTTGTAACCTCGTTGCTTTCAACTGAATTTTCCGAACGATCAGCTCGCGTGAAACCGTGGCATTCGTTTTGCTTCAGAAACCACCGTCTCGATTGAACAAGCCCGAACCACGGCCGAGATTACATGGGTGGGTCGCGAAATTAATACACCTTCTTCGCTCCAGCCACCCTTCCAGCTCCGCGGAATCGGCCGATGGTTATTTTACCGGAGGAGCAGACTATTCGCACAAATGACCACTTAAATGAGAGTGAGGCTATGATTCGGGCGACCTACGTCGATAATTCGGTGAATGAGATCTGGGTCAATCGGAACGGCAGGGAAACACGGTAGCATCTCGATTATCCGAACACACTGCTGGATACGATGTCCGGATAATGCAAGTTCTACGGTCCATGTAGCAGAAACATCAAGGGAAAAGTAAGTTGTTTCGCGTGCGAGCGCATTCGAAGCAGCTTGTTTGTATGAGTTATGGTATACGCCTGGCTTGTTCCAATAAACGGATGCAGCCGGCAAAATATTTCAATTGACCTAGATCACGGTGTTGTCCGCGGCACATTATTAACGCGCGAGCGTTATAATTGATAACGTTCGAAAGCGAGTTAATTTATTTCCCCGGGATCTCCTGCCGCGTTGAAATACGGGCTGATTCGCGGGGCATGTGGAATGTGAGGGGTTGAAAAAAAATGCTGGTGGAATTCGGAGTACTTGGCTGGCTCGAAATTGATGAACTTTTTGGTGCGTCAAGGGTATCGCGTAACCAGCGAGCGCACTGATAATGTACTTTTCATAATTCACCGAAAAAGTCGCTCGTTTACGTGGGAGGAGTTATCAGGGACGTGACGCTAAATCTTTGGCACCTGACCTACATTACTAAACTAAGGATTAGCATCGACCGCGATTCAAAATCCTATTACACGGTAATTTACGTTGCATCCGAAGGGGCGAACGGTGGACGGGGGCGAAAAAGGGGAATAAAAATTTTAACCCGCGCGCGGCGGCGGCCATTTGACTTCGTAATTTCTGCGGCCGGAAGCTACAGCCGGCGGATGGCACATTTCGGTAATAAGTCGACGAGAGGCCCCCCCGGTTCTCTTTTCTTCTTTGCGATACCCTTCCGCGCGCTGAATTTCCCCGTGAAACCGAGAACTGAAAATTTTACAGTGGCGCCTCGCCCGCCATGCTAGCATAATTGAATTACGCGTCCTTTCTATTATCCATTATGACTGCATAATGAGCGTAACAGAATTATACTACATTACCGACTCTAATACAATATATTGCGCGCAGCCATTTAATACAATAGCGTATTGACGCGTCACGTTCTATTCAATTATGCCGGCATTATTTCCGAATATTCCAGCGGGTCATATATTTGAAAAAAATGGCAAGCTAGTCGGTGCCATAATGCGCCTTTTGATTTTCGTTCCAACAATTACTCTTGCCATCCGAATCTCGCACAGCGTGCGATACTTCAAACCCCGCGTCGTTTACACTCGTGTCCCGATTTTTCTTCCGCGCGCGACTGCGAAGTGCGATTTAGAGGGGAAAGAATGGAGGACCGGTCTAGATGGGCACATCTGACCTAGTCTGT